>JBBFKN010000017.1:2462901-3062901 GCA_039654755.1 Calcarius lapponicus | reverse complement strand
GACACAGCTTGGCACTGATTGGTCATGAAGTCAAAACAATTCACATGAAACCAATGAAACAATCACCTGTTGGATAAACAATCACCAACCACATTCCAAAGCAGCATAACAAGAGAAGCAATCAGATAATGATTATTTTCATTTTTCTCTGAAGCTTCTCAGCTTCCCAGAAGAATCCTGGGCAAAGGGATTTTCCAGAAAATATGACAGTGACACCACACATCCCCACACTTGTTGTGAGCTGCAGAAAATCCCTCATTGAGCCCCTCCTAAGGGTGTGTTTAACACCTGTGTGCAGCTCCCTGGTGCAGAGGGGCCTGTGACTCCTTGGCAGGGTGTGATGGCTTCTCTTGGAGAGTTGTCACTGTCATATTTTCTGAAAAATCCCTTCGCCAGGATTTCTTGTCCTGGAAAATGAGAAGCCTCAGAGAGGAATGAAAAGAATAATTATCTGATTGCTTCTCCTGTGTTTTGTTGCTTTGGAATGTGGCTGGAGATTGTTTATCCAACAGGTGCATGTTTGATTGGTTTCATGTGAATTGTTTTTACTTAATGACCAATCACCATCAGTTGTGTCAGGATTCTGAGGAGTCAGTCATGAGTTTTTAATTAGTATCTTGTAAAGCCTTCTGTAAGGATCCTTTCTCTATTCTTTAGTATGGTTTTAGTATAGCATTCTTTAATATAATATATAAGTACATAAAATAATAAATTAGCCTTCTAAGAATATGGAATCAAATTTTCAAATCCTCCTTTGTCCTGGGGAGCCCAGCAAATACCACAGAGAGTCAGTTTGGTTTCTCAGCCAGCACTGAGGCCAGGGTCACCTCCAGCACAATGCTCCGCAGGCAATGATGGTGCTGAAGCTGAGATTTGTCTTGCTACAAATCCTGTACATTAGGTAGGAATGAGTCTTTCCTTACCCCAGGTTTGAAGATGAATTTAAAACTGACCACTTTGGAGAAGAGCCAGAAAATAAAGAGGAAACTGAAAAGGCAAATTGGGAATCAGCAGGGGAAAATAATCCCTCCTGATTCCTGCAGGTAGCCAAACATCCCAAAGCATGGGATTAATGTATATAAATAAGGTGTAAACAAATTCAGCGGCAGGAGAATGCCTAAATCCTTCGTCCCTCTTGCAAATTAAACATGTTCTTGAAGGATTCAATTATTTCTGAGATCCCACCTTAGCTAGGGATTAACTGACACCAGAGATCAGGAAACCCATTGTACTGGGATCTGTGCATGGACTTCCTGGGCTTGGGGTTTGCTGCAAATGATGTAAGGAAGGAGCAGGAGCTGCAGGGTTACCACAAGGCTCATCCAGTTTTTAAAGCCAGCCAATGGTCCCTTTGGAGTTTGATGGAGCAGCTGGAGGCAATATTTTCTTGGCCAAGAAAAAAAGTGAATATGACACATCCTGGCATATACTGGGAGTTGGGAAAGTAGTGAAAAATATCTGGTGTTGCCTTGCACTGTGTAGAGAGGTTTTCTGCAAGCTGCTTAGTCATCCTCAGGATCTTTCTCTGCAAGAGAACTGGAGAGGGATTTTAACAAGAGCCTGGAGCAAGAGGACAAGGGGAGAATTGCTTCCCACTGCCAGAGGACAGGATCAGATGGGATATTGGAAGAAATTCTTTCCTGTGAGGGTGCTGAGCTCCTGGCACAGGTTGCCCAGAGGAGCTGTGGCTGCCCCTGAATCCCTGGAATTGTCCAGGGCCAGGCTGGATGGAGCTTGGAGCAACCTGGGACAGTGGAAGGTGTCCCTGCCATGGCAGGGGTGGAACTAGAGGGGTATTGAGGGCGCTTCCAGCCCAACCCATTCTGTAGTTCTGTGATCAGACAGAAGGTGTTGCTTGGCCTATTTCTGTGTTGGCTGAAGCAAAAAGCCCATTTATCAAGGGTATTTTGGGAAGTGTTTCATGTCTTACACCATGATCACAATTGTCATGGGCATGTCAAAACCTGAGGACTATTTTCTCCAGAAGGAGAGGGTGTGACATGGTGCAAGGCAGGAGAGGCTACTGTGAAGTCTCCATCCAAAACAGAAGGGAAGGAAAGGGGAAAGCAAAGTTCCAGGAAAGGGGAAAGGAGAAAGGAAAGGAAAAGAAAAGAAAAAGGGAAGGGAAGGGAAGGGAAGGGAAGGGAAGGGAAGGGAAGGGAAGGGAAGGGAAGGGAAGGGAAGGGAAGGGAAGGGAAGGGAAGGGAAGGGAAAGGAAAGGAAAGGAAAGGAAAGGAAAGGAAAGGAAAGGAAAGGAAAGGAAAGGAAAGGAAAGGAAAGGAAATCAGAGTTATTACTGAAAACAGAATCACATGTAAATTGTAGCTCTGCTGGTGTATTCTGGAGAGCTTCCAGCCATTTAATTGGTTAAGACAGATATATAGCAGTATCACTATCTGCTAGGGACCCACATAAATCATCAGGGACGGTTTCTGTTGCTGTTACATGTAGCCAGGCCTGGTGGCCTGAGTGCCACAGAAAGGAAGCAAAATACAACTCATCCTGTCAGGAGCTGCTCTGTGTTGTAATTGCAGTATCTGTAAGGAAAGCCAGGGTTGGATTATTGGAGATGTCAGAAACAAAATGGGAGAGATTAAATGGCCACAAAGAGCTGCAAAATGAGGAGGTAATTGCACTTCATAGGAGTTCAAAGATAACACAGGGAATGTAGATCTGGACCAGGGCTGTGTGGAGCTGAGAGTGCACATGGTGTGTCCCTGGTCTCCAGGTGCTCTCCTGGAGCACTGTGGTGAGCCTGGAGGAGCTTGGTGAGCACAGCCCTGCTGGAGGCAAATACCCTGTCCCTCCTGCAAAGGTGGCACAGAACAAGGGTGAGCTCTGCTGCATGTTAATGCACTTCAGCAGCAGCCTCTGGAATGAGGAAACCAGCTCCCTGCTGAATTAAAACACAGGGAATTCATGTGAGTGAGCGAGTGAGTGTGTCAGTCAGTCTCCATGGAAGGTCTGGGCAGGCAGAGCATCTCCAAACTCAATGGCAGGTGTGGTGCCTGGTGTGCTCCCTGCACCTCACATGGGGCCAGTCCTGGGCCTCCCTGCCACCTTCACCAACCCTGGGGCTGCCTGCCACCTTCATCTCTCCTGGGCCTGCTACCTTCACCAACCCTGGGACTTCCTGCCACCTTCATCAGTTGTGGGCCTGCCTGTCACCTTCATCAGCCCTGGGACTCTCTGCCACCTTCATCATTTCTAGGCCTGCCACCTTCACCAGCCCTGGCCCTGCCACCATCACCAGCCCTGCCACCTTCCTCACCCCTGGGCCTGCCACCTTCCTCAATGGCTGCTGTGGCTGAGTCAGCCTGAGGTAACCTGGCGGCGGTAGGAAGCCATGGGATCTTTGAGAGGAAAAGCTAAATATGAGCACTTGGCTCTCCTGCAGATGCCAGCTTCATCCTGAAAGAGCCCTGAGGCAGTGGGAGAGCTCTGCTGGCTCTTGTTCACCTGTGGTTATTTCTCATCCCTCAAGGCCTCTGCAGATAGGCTCAGGAATGCTGCTGTGCCCTTACCAGCTGTGTTTGATTTCTCCCTGCTCCTGTTTCTGCACAGCACTTCGCTGCTGCCTGGCTGTATCTTGTACATGAGTACAAGCCAAAAGTGACCTTCAGTGTCCCCTTGCTCATGGAGCACAGGTGGAGGAGTTGGAGTGGAGCTAATGGCCATTTCCAGCATCCCTGCTTGTTCCTCTTCTCTCAAAATTTAAGGAATGTGTTTTATTTCCCTGGGGCAAGGAGACCAGCACAGCTCTTTTACACATGGAGGAGGAATGCCAGGGTTGGATTATTGCAGATGTTTGATTATTGAAAATGGGAGAGATTAAATGGCCACAAAGAGCTGCAAAATGAGAAGGTAATTGCACTTCATACAAGTTCAGTGATAACACAGGGAATGTAGATCTTGTTCAGGGCTGTGTGGACTGCCTTTATGTGCCCTTATGAAATGTAATTTGGGGTTTTTTTTTTCCCAAGAAGCTTCATGTTTGATAGAGGAATAATGTCACAGCAGGTGAGATGGTGTACTGGCAGTTAATTGGAATTTGTGTGGGTCCAACAACCAACTTTTTATGGTGTCTGATTTCCTGCTAGCCCAAACTCAGGATACCTCCCCTGGCATAAATGGAATGGGCTATTGGAGGATCTAGTCCAATTAGTCTAAGTGGCACGGGCTCTCCTTTGCATCACTCTTGAAATCCTGTAGAGCTGAGCTTTGCAGGAGAGAGGGAATTTGGCCCCCTGCCTTTCATGTGGTGCCAATTTGGGTGAATTGATGTTTCATGTACGTAGGTAGCACCACCAAGTCAATTCAAGTGGACAAAGGTTAAGTGTGCACTGCAGGCAATTATCCATTAGTATAAAAGCTCCTTGGGATAATATTTATACATTGAAATGCCAAAAAAAAATGAACATGATGATAGCTTTTGCAGCACTGTATAATTCATGCATTAGAGCTCTGCTTTGCATGTTTGGTATTTCAGAAATAAGGGAACCCATTTTTGTCAGGAAATGCAACATGTGAAATGCAGTGTGTGCAAGTGAAGCAGCCACATCCAGTGCTTGCTGTAAACCTTTTCCTTTAATACAGAAATTAGATATATATTATAAATAAAATATAAATGTCCTGGGATGTTTGATGGAAGAAACTCCCTGAAATGGTAACCCTGAGATGTCCAGTTGGTAGAAACCTCTGCATGGATTCTCATGGAGAATCTCTCATGGTTTCTCCTGGAAACTCACATGGATTTGTGGAATGGTGTCCCTGTAAGAGGCAGGGACAGAGTTCCCCTGCACTGCTGTGAGAACAGGATTTCCCCTGCAGTCTCTATTGTCAGGCTTCAGTGACTTCCCTGTCAATGATGTCTATGGTACCTGGAAAATCCAATTTACAGTTGAAGGGATTAATAACTGGCTATTATCAGGCATTACCTTAGAAAACAAGTCTTGTGTGTATTAAACAAGTGGTTCTCTGGCATCAGTGTGCTTGGTGCTTGCAAAATTCTCCTGAGGATTCTCTGGAGCTGGTAGTCAATATGGTTTTTTCCATCAGAGGCAGTAATTTGGGACATACCCACCTAGAGAGTTACATGTTCATGTGTTCCACACTTTCAGAAATGTTGAGTCTTTGGGACTTCAACCTCCACCTCCAATTTCCTTAAACCCAGGTGTTTTACAATATCAGGATGATGCTGTGAAGGTTCATCCTCATCCTATGCCTTGATCCATGGCATAGGATCAAAAATTCAATTTTTAAATGTACGCTTTCCCTGATTCACCTTGGAGCTGTGGTCTGTGGCTGGCTGATTTACCTTCATGTGATTGTGTTCCAGTTGCCTCAAAAACCATTGTTAAAGCATCTGAATAATCACAACAGCCCAGGAGCTCCAGCTTTATGCATAAGGAAGCCAAAAAAGGCACTGGACCACCAGGGACCCTGTGTGTGGATCCCACCCCTGTGCTTTGGTGCAGATGTGGAGACTGTTGTCATCTCAGGTGAGATTCACCTCCTCTAATCTACAAGTCTGATCCTCATATTTCTCATTAAAGCTCAGTTCCCGAAGTTATCTGAGCACATCAGAATATCAGATTTCAGGTTTTCCTGTGAAAATAGTGGCATTAAAAAATGGCAAGCAGTAAATCCTAAATGTTAGGAGACACTGGGAACATGCTGTAATTCTGGGAATGAGATTTTAAATTGTGTCTGCTCTTCAAACCAGTATCACTGTTTTTGGGGACTGTGGTGTTTGGTGAGGGTGTAGGGAGGAATTTTGTACTGAGACAATTTTTCACTGCTCTGAGAGTGTAAAAAGTGATGTAGTATGAGAATTAGCTTTTCCAGACTCTAATAGCTGTCACAGTGTTTACTGGTCGATCTGTGATCCTTCCATCATCTTTGGAAAGTTAAGGACCCTGATAAAATATCCATTAAAGTCAGAGTTGTTTTGTACATCTCCCCAGGCACTGGATGAGATCCAGCCTAAATACCCAATCTACATTTTCATGAGTCATTGCAGGAGCAGGGAACACACTACAACAGGTGCAATTGCCAGTTTCAGTGGGAATTTTGCTGCCTCCACTCTGACTCCAGCCCAGTCAATCTAAATTTCCATTATGGACAAGGCTGATCTGATATTCCTATGGCACACTGCTCAAAATACTGGACACAGAGCAGTTATAAACCATTTTCCAATGACTTGGGCCTTGATATTAAAGCATGTATGGCTCATGCATCTGCTCTTTTGTAAATCTGCTGGTGCTTCCACACAGCCTGCATAAGGAGCAGGGAAGACACAGAAACATCTGTTTGGAGTTTTAAGCAGCTTGTTAGATGAATTCAGCACCTGGGTTTCCTGCAGTGAGTCAGCTCTCGTCTGCTCAGTACGGATGAGAAATGGAGAAACACAACACTCCTTGGGATCCCTGTTCTCCTGGCTCCTGGTGGATTGCTCGAGGTAATTCCTGCTGCTGCAAGTGGGAACTGCCTGTGCAAAAGCCCCAGAAGTAAATATAGGAATAGAATTCTGAGGGGGGAGAGTTTACTCTGCTAAATCTGCTCAATCCTACAAAAATCTGGAGAGGAACTGTGTCACAGACATCTTTTATGAAAAATCCTTTCCTTAGGATTTTTCCTCCTGAGAAGCTGAGAGGCCTCAGGAACAAAATGTAAACAATGGTTATCTGCTGCTGTGGAATGCAACAGGTGCATCTGGGATTGGTCTCATGGGGTTGTTTCTAATTAATGGCCAATCACAGTCAGCTGGCTCGGACAGAGAGACTGAGCCACAAGCCTTTGTTGTCAATCCTTCTTTTTCTATTCTTAGCTAGCCTTCTGATGAAATCCTTTCTTCTATTCCTTTAGTATAGTTTTAATGTTATTTATATCATAAAATAATAAATCAAGCCTTCTGAAACATGCAGTCAACATTCTCATCTCTTCCCTCATCCTAAGACCCCTGTGAACACTGTCACAGAACTCTTTACGTGGCATGGAGTGACAGGATAAGGGGGAATGGCCTCAATCTGACAAAGCGTAGGTTTAGTTGATGTATTAGGAAGAAATCCTTCCCTGTGGGAGTGGGCAGGCCCTGGCACAGGGTGCCCAGAGCAGCTGTGGCTGCCCCTGGATCCCTGGAAGTGTCCAAGGCCAGGCTGGATGGGGCTTGGAGCAGCCTGGGATGGTGGAAGGTGTCCCTGCCCATGGTGAGAGGGTGGGAATGATCTTTAAGGTCCTTTCCAACCAAACCATTCTGTGACTTCTATGATTTCCATGATTTGTGTGATTTCTGTGATTGTGGTGCTGCTACACACACAGGTTATGGTGTTTCCATCTCACTGCCATCCCAGGTGATTCCTTGGCAGTACCCACTACTGGTCAGTGGTCCTGAAAAAATCAGTGTCTGCTTAAAAAGCCCCAGTCCTGAACCAGTTTTCTTTCTGTTCCCTTTCACCCCCTTCCCCACAACTGGAAAGGATCTCTCTGGTTTTGGTGACCATTACACAGCCAAAGGGAAATCTCATTTTGGTGGGAGCTCCTGGCCAGGCTGTGAAAGCAGCACAAGGGACTTGGCCCTGGGAAGGAGGTGCAGAGCAGCTGCATGATGACAAGTCACTTCTGCTTGGTAACCTTCTCTTTTCCTGCCTGTGTATAAGGTGTTAGACATGAGTTGATATCAAGGGTTAATTTGCCACAGCAAGAAGAATTTCCATTGAAGCAAATTCATTTTTAGCCTACTCAGGGAGCCTAGGAGTTCATCCCCTCCACCTGCTCATGTTCATGAGCAGAAGGAATGGGCTTGTGAGACAAACTGTTAGGTTGTAATATCATTTTGTTCCTTGCAGCTCTAGAATCAGGCTGCCTAAACAGTGTCTTTGTGTCATGGCCACAGAAAAAGAATAATTTTGGCTGTGCCCAAAGCATGCTGCACCTCCCTCTAAGGCCAGTGTACCAAAACTGGCTCACGGCCCAGTGCAGAGCCCCTGGACTCATCAGCAAATGCCAGTTTTAATCCTTTATGGCCAGAAGTCCTTGTATTCCTTTGGGATTATCCATTCCAAAACTGAGGGAGGAGAAGAACTGTGATTGTCTGGTGCCTCCCCACCCCACACGAACTGGCCTGTGGTAACCTGGATATAATTTGTTTTGTCTGATGTAGTTATAATGATCAATGAGCTATTTCTCTCTCTCTTCTGAGTGATTTTGATTATTATGTATAACAGCACATAGTCTCCAGTGGATAAAAGCCTCTAATTCCATTTTATCCAACTCAGAGAGCAATCTCAGCAACTGGCTGTTGCCTGTATTATTCAGCAGCAGCTATGGCATGTATTATTGCACATGATATGAAGGACTTTGTAATAAATATTTAGTGTTCCTTTAATCTGTCTGTTCTTATATCGTGTTCTGCAGATAATCCCCAACTCCACCATGTACAATTTAATAATTCTTCTTCCGCCCATCTGCTCTTGTCCCTCATCCAGGCACCCATGCCCACCTGCCCTGGGATGAGACTTCCATCAGTTTTTCTTCAGAGTTCTAGGTTTTCATGACTGTGTCATTAAGAGGAAGAACATTTGTTGCTTGTGTGGATTTGTGAGTAACAATAAACTGTCTTGCGCTTAGATCCCAGCTTTTTGGCACACAATAATTATTTTTTTTGCTGGCTGGAGGCCAAAGGCCTTTGGAAGACACCAAGGTGTCCCAAGACCCTCTCCAATGGTCTCACCAAGGGATTGGTGATGTTTGTGTTTGCTGCTGGCTCTTTTATCTGATGCAAGTTACTTTGTGCCTGTCCCTTCTTCTCACCTATTGCATGGGTGGGTTGGAGCCCTTCAAGGATGAGCCTTTCCTAGGTGGGAACCTGGGCTTGGGGCACCAGGCATTTTTGGAGTGTGGGGACCAGGAAGTTCAGCTCTCCTGTGGGTCTGTCATCAACGTGGCCACATTGTAAGGGCTGAGCAGAAATAAGTAGAGCTGTGGGCTGGAGAGTGTCCAAAGGGGAGAGGGACAAGGCCCCATGAACACCAACTGCTCTGAATCTGCCCCAGCTCTGGTGACCAGTGACAGGAGCTGGGGGAATGGCTGGAGCTGTGTCAGGGGAGGTTTAGGCTGGGTATTAGGAAAAGCTTCTTTTGCAGAGGGAGCTGGGGCACTGAAGAGGCTGCCCAGGGAATGGGCATGGCCCCAAGGCTGCCAGAGCTCAAGAAATGCCCAGACAGGGCTCTAAGATACATGGTGGGATTGTTGGCCCTGTCCTGTGCAGAGCCAGGATGCACTGGATGATCCCTGTGGGTCTCTTCCAACTCAGGATATTCTACAATTCTTTGAGAAGGTGTCTCCAGACCACCACATTTAACATGCAGCTGAATCTGTTAACTGATCTTTTCCCTGAGTCCAGCTATAACCATCAGCTTGCCAGTACCTGTGGCAATGAGATCCAAGTTTAAAATTATTTATATAATAAAAAATAATTATTAATTATTTAAAATTAAAATTATTCTCACTTGAGTTCTCCTTGGATCGAGGACCATGGGAAGAGACATACACCAGGACATGCATTTTTCTAGAGCACCCTTACCCCAGCTCAGCCTGACTTGCACAGTCACATGTACCCACCTCATGCTTTCTCTGCTACCATAAATCGGGGCTGTTAACCCCCAGGGAACAGAGCACTAGAGTTAGGAAGGGGATTTCATGATGAAAAGGACAGTGACAAGCAGCATATCTGCAGAGGTACCCTGCTTCACTGCTTCAAAGTGTTATACTGCAAGCCAGGATTGATTATAACTATTCTATAAACTGTGCTAATGAAATCATGCCAGTGTTTGTTAAAGCAGGCAATAATGCTGAACCAGAGAAGACATGAAAAGAGTTCTGATAATCTATTAATAGTGTTGCAGTCCTATTTTGAAAAGCTCCCCAAATTCGTATGTGGTGGCATTAAACACTAACCTCCTTAAAGAACACTTAGTGCACCTTAGTAGTATCTATTATAGTATATGGATTTAAATTGCTTTATTATAAAAGAAAGCAATATTCACCCTTTTATGAATTTTGATTTAATGACTTTAGCACATTCATTATTAGTTCATTATGGTTCTGTGGAATTGAGGCCTCCTGAGTTAAAAGGATGTCCCCACACTAAGCTGGCCTCAATTAAATTGTAATCATATTGTGGTTAATCTCAAGGACTTGCTCTATAAGGGCAGGGTATGAGAGAGAGAGAGGCAGTGGGGGGCACGAGGAAGAAACAGGAATGCAAAGAAGCAGGATTTGTGTTGATGAAAAGCTGTTTAAGTCCTGGGCTAGAACCTGAAATGGCTTCCTTGGTTTGACCCATAATATTACATACTCAAAGCCACAACTAGAACTTCCTGAAGCAAATAGAACACTGCTGGTCTTTAGGAATAGAGGGAAATTCTATTTAGGGAGGTTTGGCCAGCAAAGGTCCATGAGAACAGCCACTGACAGATACCAGTGGGACTGGAGAGGAGGAAACAGGAATGTAAAGAAGCAGGATTTGTGTTGATGAAAAGCTGTTTAAGTCCTCCTCTGGCAATATCCTGGGCTAGAACGTGAAATGGCTTCCTTAGCTTGACCCATAATATTACATACTCAAAGCCACAACTAGAACTTCCTGAAGCAAATATTTAGGGAGGTTTGGCCAGTTTCTCCTCAAGTCCTGGAGCCAGCAGGACTCTCTTTCTTTCCATGAGAGCAGCCACTGACAGATACCAGTGGGACTGGAGAGGGAGAAACAGGAATGCAAAGAAGCAGGATTTGTGTTGATGAAAAGCTGTTTAAGTCCTGGGCTAGAACCTGAAATGGCTTCCTTGGCTTGACCCATAATATTACATACTCAAAGCCTCAACTAGAACTTCCTGAAGCAAATAGAACACTGCTGGTCTTTAGGAATAGAGGAAAATTCTATTTAGGGAGGTTTGGCCAGTTTCTCCTCAAGTCCTGGAGCCAGCACAGGTCCATGAGAACAGGCCACAGGAGGGGACTGGAGGTGCCTTTTGACACTCAAGGTTTGACTGGGACCATTTGTGTGCAGATGGGAGGGAAAGGGAAGCCCCTCGCAGAGGGCAGTGGCAGTGCTGAAGATGCTGCAGGGAGCAGGGCTGTGGGCAGGGACACTGCAGCAGCTCTGTTTGTGCCTGTGGTGCCAGCCTGGCTGCAGGACAAAGGCCCCTCCACTGGAGCCCTCCCCTGCCATGCTTGGCCTCAGCACCACAATAAGGAAACCAGCAACTTGGGATGATCTGGAAGAAGATTAGAAATTCAGCTCACAAGCAATTTGGTTGAAATATTCCCTCTTTGATGTTTTGCCATGCTGAACAGTATAATAACTCTTCCAGAAGAACACTCCAAACAGAGCTATTTTGGGATTACATTTTTCCTTTAGCTTTTATCCTGTGGTTTTCCTGAATCTACTTTTTATCTCCTACATTTCACTGAAAATGTCTCGAGCTCTCATCAACTATTTCTGATGTTTCAAGATCCCTTCAAGCTTAGATCCTGGGTATAAATAAGAGTTCTTGTTCATAAAACTGGAGTGCTTTGCAATGACTGTTTGAAAGGCTTTATGTCATATTTTTTTGCTCTACTGTGGAGCCAAATCTGGAATCCATGAGGCCCAAAACTGAGGAGAATGGGGAGAGGACAGATTCCTGTGTGTTGCAAGCAAACATTTGTAGTGCTGGGGTCAGGGAAGATTTCCACAATAACTTCCCATCAGAAAGCAGATCCTCAACAAGAACAGAATTGAGTACAATCTTCAATTTCAGGTCATAATTTGATGTAATTTAAGCTAGACAAATAGTTAAAAGGAAAAAAAAATTAGGCCTCAGAGAAACTAGAATCCTGCTTTCATATACTGTCCTTGTTAAGATAAAGCCCAGTGAAGATTGTGAAGAACACCAATTTTTTAGGCTTTAAAAGATGTTTGTAAGAGAAGAAAGTAAATTAAGTTTAAAAGGTTGGTTATCAGGAACAAGCCTCACCAGATTTTGTGCCATGTTGTTTAATAATTATGAATGATAATTACTGTGGGAATGTCAATAATACTGTGGGAATGTTGACAATGTCAATATTTCATAAAGTTTTTCTATATTTCAGGAATTAAATGGAAAGTGTATTTCATGAAGTAAAAAAAAAAAAAAAAGCTGTTGGGAGGAAATGTTTTTATGGCAGTGACTTAGGTATGAAGTTTTCCAGCATCATTTCAGTCTGTAGTTGTCTCTTCATCAGCTCACAGCTTCAGTGAGTCTTTTATTTCCCAAATTTCACAAGTCTCTTCAAATCCCTATTATATATTGCTGATGATCAAAGGCCAGGCCAGACCCTTTAGCTTTGCTGAAGGAAACTCCACTCTCAGCAACCCTGACTCTGTACTCAGAGAGCTGGAGAGTTCCCTAAACTGAGGCACATCTGTTTGCCATGAGAATTTACCCTTTTTTCAGTTTTCTTATGCCATTTAGGGCATTAACTTGCAGATGATCAGGTCTACAAAAAAGCCCAGCCACTGAATTTTTGCGCAGAAAACATCCAGCACTGACAAGACAAGGTCGAGGGAGAAAACAGCTTAAGAAATTTCTTCCTGGCTGTGGAAATATGCCCACATTGCTGAGAGAGGCTGGCTCTGGCACCTCTGCAAGGTCCTGGCAGTGCAAGCTGTAACCCTGGGAGCCATTCAGCAGCAAGCAATGACTGAGAGGTGCTCTGTGATGTAGAACACCTCAGAGAGCAGAACACAGCAGTTCCCTCCAAGTGCTCTGATTTAAGGGGTTTTGGGCTGAGTTCAGCCAGTGACATGTGGGACAATCCAAAGCCAATCTCTGCATGTGACTCACTGGTGCTTCTGTGCCAGTGCCACCATAACTGACCATTGTTACAGATGGATAATGAGATAATTGGCTCTCGCAATTAAAAGATAACTATTGTGTGAATATTAAGAAAAGATTTAGTGATGTACAGTTATGTTATTGTGGTTTAGATGTCCTCTGTTCTCCCCACAGTTCCCTCTCCCCCTGTATTGTTGCCATCAGCCAGCCTGGGCTGTCTGGGACAGGTACAAAGGAGCTGCACAGGTGTCCCTTGCATGGGGCAGGTGGGGATGGAAAAGCTTGGGGGTGCTCAGGGGGTGGGCACGGCAACACCTGAGCTCCAATCCAGCTACAAAGCAGTCTGCACTGATAAATGGCACAGAGGAGCTGCCTGACAGACCCTGAGAGGGGCCAGGGCTGGTGATGCAACCCCAGGGGTATAAAAGACTGAGCATCCAGCTTGAAGCTGAACTGGCCATGTGGTATCCATGAGGAGCAGTTCCCAGCACTTCAACTTTTTCCTTATATAGTCCTTTTGTTATATTCTTGTTAAGGTTTAAAAAACCTTTTTAAATTTTCAAAGTGAGCAGTTGTTTCTCACACCATTCTCATCAACACAACGTCGTGGACATTGATGAGTTGTTTGCAGGGCACAGTTTTCCGTGGCACACTGCTGACCCAGAGAACAGCCAGACCAGCACCTTCCCCTCTGCCCTGCCATGCCCTGGGCTGGGAACTGCAGCAGGGACACACTGGCACCTGTGGCTGTGCTGGCACCAGGGCTTGGAGCCACAGCTGTGTCTTGCTTTCCAGGCTGTGAGAAAGGATTCTCACTTTCAAAAATTTTAAAGGTTTATTAAAACCTTATCAAAAACACAAAAGAAGACTGAATAGAGAAAATATTACAGTGCCAGGAGCAGAGGATTTTCCCACCACGAGCTCACCCACACAATGGAGGTTTCACCTTTTAACCCTTTAGCCCCTGCCAAAGTTCTGTCCATGGACTCCTCCTTCCCTGCCCAGTGCTGGAGATCACTGCCTGACACCTTGATTGGAGCTCAGGTGCTGCCACAGGAACGAGGGACCCTCCCAGATGTCCCAAACCCAGGGCACCCCTGAGAACAACACAAGGGGGGTAAAACACAACTATAAATCTATAAAACTTCTCTTAGGATATACATAATATTTGCCCTTTAATTGTGAGAGATGGGCATTGCTCATCTATCACACAGGCCATGCATGCTTGCAGCTCCTGCATGTCCAGGAACTGATCAACCTGATCTAGTGGATCCCATCCCTGCCCATGCCACAGGCTTGGAACCAGCTGGTTTTAAAGGCACCTTCCAATCCAAACCATTCTGTGATTCCCTGGATCTGTGTATTCTATTTTTGCGTTCACATTCTCTGAAAAATTCCCTCACCCAGGATTTTTCTCCTGGGAAGCTGAGAAGCCTCAGAGAAAAGGAAAACAATTCTTCTCTCATTTGCTTCTCCTGTGTTGTGCTCATGTGGAATGTGTTTGGAGATTGTTTACCCACAGGTGATTGTTCCATTGCATTCTGCTGTGAGTTGTTTTCACTCTTTGGCCAATCAGGGCCAAGCTGTGTCAGGGCTCTGGAGTCACAAGTTTTCAATATTATCTTGTTAGCATTCAGTAAGTATTTTTTCTCTATTCTTTAATATTGTTTAGTATAGCATTCTTTAATATAATGTAGTATAATAAAGTAATAAATTAGCCTTCTGAGAACATGGAGTCAGATTCATCATTCCTTCCTTCGTCAGGGATCCTGGCAAATACAATATTCTGTGATTCATTTTAGTGTAAGCCTGCACCTTCCACGTGCCACTGAGTGATCACCAAAGCTCTCAGTCCCTCTCACTGTGTGTGTGTGCTGGGAGTAGGCAGAGCCTGAGCCTCCTGTGTGTGACTGATTTAGAGGAGCAGGTAGAGGAGAAGGTGCTAGTGAGAGATGGACACTGTCAGGCACTATCTCTGCTTTTGATTAATTTGCAAAGATGAGTAATTAAATCCCAACAATCTTCCTTCAAAATATGAAGAAGTCACCTTCATCTTTTGTCTTTCCCTGGGCTTCCCTTCCCAAGTATACACAGAGCTGAGTTTTGATCAGGAGGATACAGCCTGTAAAGTAATTTCTGGAGAGAGATTGTACTGCCTTTTCCCTCAGTAAGCTTGAGAAAGGTAAAAATTATCATATTATGGGTGCTTTGGCCATGAAGAGAAAATGATGCTAGATGTGAAGAGAAAGAAGCTCCTCTTATCTCTGGGACTTTTTAAGCATTAAATTAATTCCCCTATCTCTCGGTGTGTTAATGGGAAGGCTTTCAGCTCTGTGTTAGACAGAGGCCCACATTTGCATTTAGATGGAGCTATTTTGAGGATTGTAGTATATACATAGGGGCCTGTATCCCATTTACAATAGAATCTGAAAGATAAAATTAATATCTAGTAAGTGGTTGTTTTTTGCAGTTTTGTTATAATCTGAACCCGTAACTGAAGTGCCATAATCTGACATAATAAATACCAGAGTCTTTCACTTGAGAGAGATCTTATCCACCCACAGGAAGAATACTCTCTTTAACCACTGAAGTGGTATTATTTTTCCCTTTCACAAGATAATCATGCAGTGCTGCATCCAGGGCAATTCCTGACAGTGATACCCAGATGACTTTTCCTTTTACTTATGTAAAACAATGTTCTGCCTCGGGAGGAGAAAAGTTTTTGCCCCACCACCCAAGACAGCATAGCAGGGTGGTGGTGGCTGTAATGGGGACTCAGTGAAGGGACTTTAAATCCTGCTTTTTATCTCTGTTTGCCTCTGAGATGGCTCTCAAGGGAATTTCTCATACACGCCAGGGGCTGTGCTGATCGTTGCTGCTGAGTTTGCAAACCGCTGATTTCCAGAAACACCTTGAAACTTTGGTTTGGTAGAACTCTGACCTTGTGAGATCCCACCTAGAGTACTGCATCTGGGTCTGGGGTCCTCTGCACAAGAGAGAATGGGCCTGTTGGAGAGGGTCCAGAGGAGGCCATGGAGATGCTCCAAGGGCTGGAGCCAGCCTGGGAGAGCTGGGGGTGCTCACCTGGAGAAAGCTCCAGGGAGACCTCAGAGCTCCCTCCAGGGCCTGAAGGGGCTCCAGGAGAGCTGGAGAGGGACTGGGGACAAGGCATGGAGGGACAGGACACAGGGAATGGCTCCCACTGCCAGAGGTGGGTTTAGGTTGGACATTGGGAAGAAATTTTTCCCTGTGAGGGTGGGCAGGCCCTGGCACAGGGTGCCCAGAGCAGCTGTGGCTGTCCCTGGAGCCCTGGAAGTGCCCAGTGCCAAGATGGGACTTGGAGCAGGCTGGGACAGTGGAAGGTGTCCCCCTGGCAAGGAGATTGGAACTGGATGAGCTTTGAGGATGCTTCCAACCCAAACCATTCTGGGATTTACACAAAAGCTGGGAGCTGCTCTGAGCTGCTGCCAGGTGCCTCTGTGGCAGGGTGATGTATGAAACCCAGGTTTGGGGTTTCAGCCCGGTTTGCACCACCCTAAACCTCTGATTGCTATGGCAGCTGCCAAGCCTGAAGGAAAGCCCTGGCGCAGGTGGAGTAAAGGCTGTGCCTCGTTCCCTCTCAGGGTTTCTGTGGTCGAGATGACCCCGAGGTGTTAGAAAGTCTCTTTTTCCCAGCCCTGAGATCAAAGAAGGAGTCAGGATTGTTTGGCTCTGCTTTTCAAGCTTGTTTATTTTCTGTTATGTATTACATTCTTTTTCTGACCTGCTGAGATCTGTCCAGCAGGTCAGGTTGAGGCACACTGGGTGTGTTATCTTTTTATACCAAAAACTATGTGTACATTATTTCCTATAATTTTCCCATACCTATCACCTATGTTAGACAGTTTGTTTCTACTCTAAACCAATCCTAAAGTGCCACCATCACAGCAGAAGATGGAGGCCAAGAAGAAGAAAGAAGAAGGACAGGACACACCCAAATCCCTCCATCTTGGCTTTTGAACCCCCATTCTAAAAGCTCAAAATTCTACTTTTCTATCCTGTGACAAATTCACTATCATTCTACTTAAACTCTTGTGGCTTGTAAATCTTCACACAAAGTTGGTAATTGTTTCCATGGACTAAAATCAAAGGCACAGGTGTTTGTGACTTTGTGCCAAGGTCTCTGAGCCCCTGGCAGGGTCTGGAGTCCTCCAGGGCAGCCAGAGCAATGTCCTGGGTCCTGACAGTTCCCCTGCCCAGGGAGGACTGAGCAGCCCCAGGTTCACTTGCCCTGAATTCATTCTGCTGGCAGGGAGTGAAGTGGAGATGGAAAATCAATGGGGTTTGTTTCAAATGTAATCTGTTTTCAATGACACAAACTGCTCATCACTATAAAGACTCTGCATCCAGTGACAAAGGGTAGCCCCAAAATAATCCAGCCCTGCAGCTGGAGCCATGCAAAACCATGGGTCATTGATGGAGCAAGCACCTCAGGTGCTCCTGAAGAGGTCTTCAGGGGGGTGTTTAAGTGATTTTTCCTAAAATTGTCCCCTGGAGTTAAAAGGAAAATTTTGCTGATTATGATGACATTTTTTATTGGGCAAAACTCAGGCAGAGTTTCACACTAAAGGTGCTGCACCTTGCAGCTCCTTGTCAAACATGGAAATGGTGTTGGTCACTTAAGGTCACTTCCAAGGCTTGTAGTAAAGAGATTTTTTGCTTTATAAGGAATTATTAGAAGCTCCTTATATCCTCAGGTAAAAATTTTGAACAGAAATAGCTTGAAAAATGACAGTCCCAACCCCTCTAAACTAAACTCATGTTTCAAGTGGATTAAAACACTTTTCTTTAAAAAGCTGAAATGTCTTATATTGGTGTGACTCTATGTTTCTTAAGCTAAGTTATATCTCATAATGGCTGTGCCTTGAGAATATCTTAGAGGAATTTACTCCAATAGTGCATCTTTCTACAGTATTGAAAGCTCTTTTGATTTTTCTCTAAAAATGAACTTCTGTTAAACTTACAAAACTGGTGCAAGAAATTCCCCATACAGCAAGTGAGCATTGCCTCATGGAAAATCCTTGTGGGAAAGATCTGGAGTGTTGTGGGGCTCTGTGCTCTCTCTCACCAGAAATTACTCATCTGATGGGAAGAAATCAAAATTTATCACCCAGGAACACATTATCAGCATTCCCAGGAGCTGCACCTGGCAGAGGCCTGCTTGCCAGCTCCTGTTGTTCCTTCTCATGCTGACAGCTCTCAGAGAGTTTCTATTTTAGGAAGGAGCAAGCTCTCCTGTTTCCCAGCCTTTCCAGCTGCCCCGTGCCTGCCTCCTGCCTGCTCAGCCCCTGATGAGTGCCTGTGGCCCCAGAGACCAGGTCTGAGATTGAAACTCAGATCAAAAGCTTATTTATTTTGTTTTTCAAGAGAATCCCTATCTATTAAGAATTGGACTAGTGAGCAGTAATCCTCAAGTCTTACATGAAAGATCAAATGAATGGATGGGAAAAGAAAGATAACGGGGGAAAAGCTTGATTTGGACTAGTTTCCCTAACAAGAATGGAAGAACAGTGAGACATGTCAATTTGACTTTTACAGAGCAGGTTAATGCCAGATACTTGTTTATCCTCAGAGATTCCTCAAATCCAGCAGATTTCAGCCCTGCCTAATGAAAGCTTAGGGAAGAGCAGGAAATGGAGCATGTACAGTTCAGAGGAGGGAAAGATGCAGATGAAAACAAATGCGAAGTCTCTCCCCTTCATGTTTCAAGTGCCAAATTATGCTTGACATTTCAATTTCCCCAAGGCGTGCTTCCGTAAAATCGTTTTGAACTCTCCTCCAAGATGTTCAGGCTCCCATCAGCTCCTCCCCTGGCACCAGACAGGTCAGACTGAGCTGGGGCTGGGCTGTGAAATGCAACCAGTGCAATAATCACTGCCACAGCACTGCACCACTGGCATGCAGGAGAGCCATGCATGGGCTTCCCAGTCTGCTTGGCACCATGCAAACCCTGTGCCCACCCCATCAGCTGGTGACAGAACCCAGCCAAAGGAGCTGCTCTGGTTTGGTGACTCGCTTGTGGCTCATTTTGGAGCATTTCTGGGAATTCAGGCTGTTTACCACTCGTGTGTGGGTTGTTTCACACGAGGATCTCTGTACTGTGTGTCCATAGCCAGAAGGTCTTGAGTCCTTTGGGGATCTGTAGGAGAAATCTGTAACCACTAAAATTCTCACCAGTTCTCAATGTTCCAATATTTTTAGAAAGCTTGAATTTTTGAAGAGTTTTGACCATGTCCCCAGTGAAAAATACCACGATTAGGGAAATGGCAGAAACAGTGTGTTTTTCCCAATCCGTTCTATTGATGTGTTTTGTTTTTCTTGTTTTCTTCTAAAGGTCAGTGAAATTTTCTGTTCTGCATAAATTTTATTGACTTTACTCATTGCAATCAGGCTTGTGAGGGAGATGTTGAGACTCTGGGCACTGTCAGTGCCAGCAAGTCATAAGAAACCCTCCTCCCACGTGAGTGGGAATAATGGTGGCCCAGCTTTTGAGAGACCTCAGTGAATTGAATTCTCTGAAAAATATACCCTTGGGCTGTGGTTGCTGAGCACTTGAGAGCACATATGATTGATGACATGGTCATTAGGAGCATGATTAAGAGCAGCCAGGATTTACATTTACCACCTTGGCCTTTTGCAGTGGTCTGGGGACCACCAGAGCTGTGCACAAGGAGACTGCGTGTGTGCAGGGGGAACGGGGGAGCTGTGATTAATTCAGCTGGCAACATGATGCTGGCTCTCTCCTTTGATTGCAGCTGATGAATAGTAGTTTAAAAGCTAAGAATACATTAAGCACTTTGCTGTAGCTCCTATACAGTCTGAGCCCCAGCACCACAGCTGTGTTCCCTTTACAATGGGTGCAGCTGAAGAGCCAAGAGGAAGGGAGACAGCTTTAACTTGACTTCAGCTATGGATTCTGCTTATCTTGGGAAGTGACTGGAGGCACAGGCACCAGTTTCCCTGTGCTGACAGCAGGAGGGGGTTGCTGATGGAGTTTTGGGCCCCAGCAGGATTCGCATTCACCAGTTCTGGCCGCTCTGGTATGTTAAAATAACAAGTTGTTGCTCGAGCAGGTAATTGTGCTCCCTGCCCTCCCTCACTCTTTGTGCCTGGAAGGCCTTTTCCCTCCTTGCAGAGCTGGAAGCTCCCTGCTGCAGTTTGGGGGTGCCAGCCCCTGCAGGGTGGGCAGGGTGAGCTCTGCCCCAGGCACAGCAGGCAGCCCTGGGCTGATCATGGTGCCACTGGCCAGGGATCCTCTGGGGATCTGCCCATTATCCAAATTCCCCCAAAATATGCACAAGCTTCATGCTTAACTCCTGCCTTTGCCAAATTTGGATGGGATTGACTGGCTGAAAGTGTTTGGGGGAGGAGGCAGTGAAGGAGGGTGGAAAGCTCAGGCTCACACGCCCTGTGTCCTTCAGGAACCAGAGTTGTGCCAGGGTGGGGAAGCAGCAGCTCCACGGGCACAGGGAGCAGGAAAAGCTCCTCTGCTCCCCTGCATGGGCAGCATCCATCCAGGCACCTGGGCAGAGTGACCCACAAATGGATCCCTTTTTGCAGAACACACCAACACTTCTCCAACACCCATTTTCCAATTCCTAGTACTGGCTGTTAATAACAACTACAACTTTCCTCCCAGCACCCCTGACTCAGTGCTCATGCCAGCACCGTTGCCCGGATTTGATAGCAGCTATTGAAGGAAATAAAAATGACAGCTCTGGAGCAGTCTTGTCAGGCAGCATGATGACTCTTGGCAGCAGGAGAACCATTTGCCCTTCTGGAAGCTGCTGCTCAGACCCAGAGTTTCAACAGACAAGGTACCATGTATCTCTTTTCCCTCACAGTGGGGTTAAGGCCCTGCCAGGGCCTTGTGGAAGAGTCCCCACAGGTGACAGACTCCATCCTGACAGCAGGAATTCTGATGGCACTGCCAGCTGGTTTCCAGCCAAGTCCCAAGGTGTGCCCTGCTGGCTCACTTCCACCACGAAAACAGAGGGAATTTGTCTGTGCTCCCCACAGCGTGGGAGATGGGGAATTTGCTGCTTGCAGGAAAGAGTGGAATATTGCTTCCACTGCTTCCCACCTCTGCACCCTCCACACTTTTCAGCTGCAGCATCCTTTGCTCCCCAAGGGTTTCTCCAGACAGGCTGGCTTGGCACAGGGCAGCCATGACAAATGGTTAAACTGTGCTGATAAATTATGCTCCTTTGCCCAGTCCTTCTGGAAAGCGATTTTAATGTGGATTAAAATAAAAGAGGTTTGATAGATGCTGGAAATGTCTCCCTTTGGCTGTTAAGAAAAAAATCTGAATGCCTGTAATATTTCTGCCGAGAATTACAATAATTGGTATTTAAATAGTATTCTGAGCAGAGCTGCAATTGCCTAGGAAAGCCAACCCCAGGAGCAAGATCTGTTGTCTTTAAGAGCTCAGCCAGGCTTGGTAACTTGAAAAGAAACTTGAATTATAGGGAATTTAAAACATGCCCTTGCTTTGGCTTGAATGCAACATCAAAGCAGGAGCCCGTGTGCTCCTGAAAAAAAGTTTCCCTCCTCTCCCAGCTGCTAAATGCTGTTTCTCTGCTGATTTTATTAGTGCCACTATCCCAGCATCATCTTTATGTACAAATGCCTTTTTAATGTGCTCACAGGAGGGAGTCAATTTTGCCCTCTCAGAGGAAGAATTACCCACAGCCCAAACAAGAAGTGCCAGTAGCTAAAGAAGGCTGGTGATCTCAGGAACAGCTCTGCTCCCTTTGGAAGCAGTGGGCACAGCTCTGAGAGGGCCTCTGGCATCCAAGGGTGGGTTAAATCCATCACACACCTTGTGGTCACCCTGGATCCCATCAGCATGGTGGTCCTTGTACTCAGGAGGGAGTGCCCAAACCTGCCAGCTCCCCAGGACACAGCAGTTTCAGAGGGATGGTGTTTCCATGGTGTTTCCTCCTCTCCCTTCTGCTGAAGGGGACTCTTGAAGACCTGCCTGCTCTCCAATGCTCACAAAGCCACTGCACAGCTGGGACCTCCACCCAAAAAAGGCCCAATCACAGCTTCAAAGAAATCACACAACATTTGTTTTATAATGCCAGGGTTTCTTTTGAGACTAGCCCCACTATATTTGTGTTTGTGAGATAGTGCTGCTGTCTTTCCTGTGTCTTCCCAAACCCAACATCTTTCAGTTGTACACCACGCCACCTGTTCCCCATGTAGATCTAGTATTTAAGTCCCTGCAAACCTCAAACCTGCTATTTCCACATGGCTTCTCCCTATAATCCCTCAGCTCTACCACCATGCATGGTGACCCCACAGATGACCCCACTAATAGGAACCCACCAGTGCCTAATGCCACCAGCAGGCTCTGCCTCAAACAAGCTGGGGGCTCTGAGGGTGTTATTCACAAGTTTCAGACCAATACAGTTCACTGACTGATTGTCTCAGTTTTTCTCTTCCTGCCAAAACCTCTATTACCTGTACAAAATATATATATTAAAAAAAATATATATATATGCACATATAAATAAAATTATTGTTTATATAAAAATATAACTGTATTATAATATACATTATTAACTATAAATATATTGTTATAAAGTATATAATGTATTATATAAATAGAATATATAATATGAATATTGTATTTATTTATACTACATACTATATAATATAAATATTATTTATGTTTATTCATATGTATTATAAATATAATACATATATAATATATTATTTATCACTTGTATTATATTATGTTATATTATATTATTATTATATTTACTATAAATATTATTTATATTTATTGATATGTATATATGATACATATAATTATATATATATATAATTTCATTAATTAAAAAAACCTGGGTAAGTATGTGAGGATCCCACAACACGTGGCAGTATGGACATTCCCAAATTACTGTGGGATGGAGGGGTGCAGGCACAGCTGAGAACTGTGGCCCAGCCCTGCTGTGACACTCCTGGCCTCTGTGCAGCACTGGGTGTGATGTGTGGACAGAGCTGACGTTTCTAATGCCAGCAGTAACCACTGGGAAATGTCTCCCTTTGCCTTGAAATCGTTACAGTTTTATGTGACAGCAGCTTTAGTCCCCAGCTGAGATTAGAAGTCCATTAAGTGTTTGAAATGGTGTGCATGCATTGTGTGAGGGTGTGCATTCCTGAGCAGCTGATGCTGTTAACTCTGCCCCATCCAGGTGTCCATCCACCTCCAGGTGCCCACCTCTCCAGAAGAGGATTTGCTCAGGGCAGTAGATACTGGAAATGCTCTAATTTTTGGGTTGTGTTTGCATCCTCTATTTTTAAAGAGCATTTAAAAGTGAGAGGAAAAGTGCTTAACATGATAGAGGTTAATTTATATCAAAGATAGAGGATAATATATATTGAATATATTCTATATTATGGATTAAACCAAGTAATTACAAGTTAAATTCATTACTGCTTCAAATAGAAAATAATTTGACTGAAGACAGTGAAAATTATTAACCCAGGGAAGCAGTTGGTTATTTAACTAATAACTAATAACTGCTAATAACTTCTTTATTTCCTCTTAAACCTCATTTCTCCTGTGTCATCCATTGCTTTTCCCCAGTGTAACTCTAGTGATTTCTGCAGGGTTATTTCTGGGACTGAAACACTGGAAATGCACAAATGCTCCAATCATGGTGAAGTGGTTTGGATAAACCCAGACTAGAGTCAAGTGAACACACGGAGGGGAGAAAAAGAGAAATAGTGCTGAAGAGGAAATGCCAGCGAAGAGGTTTGTGAGAGCAGGAGCACAAGGCTTACCAAGCCCTTCAGCTCTGGGAGATGCTTCAGTTTCTCTGAGTGCTGAATCGAGCAGAGCCAGGGCTGCTGATCAGTTCCTTATGTCTGCTGGAGATTAAACCCCAGGAAGTGCTCCCTGCGCACAGCCAAGGAAACATCAAGAACAGGAGCATTTCCTGGAACTCTTCAGCAGCTCAGGTGGAGGTGGGATCCTTGTGGAGGAATGGCATCCAGTCTGGAATTAAAAATATGAACAGATCTCTTTTCAAATCTGAAAGATTACTGCAGGTATTTTGCCATGCACGGTCAGGGGATTAGTTGATCCAGAGCTGGTTGAGATCCGTAACTCACACCTAGAGAATAGTGTTTGCATGCCAATGAGATTCCCAGACTTGGTTCTTAATAACTAAAAATATTGTGGTTTTAGATTTTGGGAAGTCCTCAGAGAGCTAGGTTGGCAGCTTGGGAAATTGAATTCCTGAGCCTTGGTGTCCTGCGTTGTAAAATGTGGTTTGGGGATATTTTAATTCCCATCTGTCAGAGCTGGGGCAGTTCTCTGCTGTCCATGGGGCAGTTTTTTCTTTCTCTCTCCCACAGCCAACCCTCCCTCCAGGAGATCTCTGCTGTCCATGGCCACTGAGTGTCCCTGCAGGGCTGATCCAATTCCAGCATCCCATGGGGAGATGCTGCGCCCAGGGCAGGAGCCAAGCATTCCTACCTGGATCCAATCTGAGCCTGGCACAGCACAGCAGCCTTTGCCCCCTGCATTGCCAGAGGAGCAGCTTTCTGCTGCCCTGCATTGCCAGAGGGAGCCCAGGCCCATCTGCAGCAGCCCTGGAGCTGCAGAGGAAAACTCCCCCCTTGTGCAGGATCCCTGCTGCAGCAGAGCCACAGCTGGCACTGCAGGAGGGCTGAGCCCCCATGGGATGGGGCTGTGCCACCCCCTGACACACAGAGGGCAGGGCATGGTCTGACTCTGGCTCTGGTTTGTTTTCTTTTTTTGTACTATTGCATTTGTATTTTTAATTTTCCTGGTAAAGAACTGTTATTCCTATTGCCATGTCTTTGTCTGAGAGCCCCTTAATTTCAAAATTCAATAATTCAGAGGGAGAAGGTTTACATTTTCCACTTCAAGGGAGGCTCCTGCCTTCCTTAGCAGACACCTGGCTTTCCAAACCAAAACACTTGGTGAAGCTGTTTGCCACATTAGCCAGCCCAGGTGTGGCTGGAGACCCCAGGCAGAGTTATTTGTGATTCCAGCCCTGTCTCTCAGCTTGTGGCACACCTCACAATATCTGAGGGCTTCAAGCTCCTGACACATTGTCAGGACCTTTCTCATGGTGAGTATCCATGGTGGCCTTGGCCTCTTATTAGCTCAGGTCTCTCCCACCTTCAATGGAGAGCATCCTTGTCACAGGATATCAAGCAAAAAGAAGAAGAAGAAGCCCCCTGCCACCAGCCCTGTCCCCTTTCCTGCACTGCCCTGCCCCAGAGCCAAAGCTGTCACCCAAGGAGGCTTTGGATGCTGGCAGAGCAGGAGGGATCATTCCAACTGAATAGAGCCATACACAGAGGTGGAAAGATCCTCTTAGCACTCATTAATTGTAATTTTCAGGCTTAATGCAAAAGATTTGGCAGCTTGGCAGAAGAGAGTTTTAGCACTGATAATTTGCTGCATCTGGCTGGAGCTCAGGAAAGGGTCAGCAGCTCCCCCAGCCCCACCAGAGACAGGTGAAGAGAGGGACAGGAGTAGCCAGACAGAAAACAGGGTTATAAAGCATCTGAGAGGTGACAAGATGCATTTTACACAAGGCAGTGTAAATATTCATGTGATTTATGAGACTAGCAGACTTTTCATTGATGATGATATTGAATGGAGGGTTATTTAGAAGCTGAGGGGATCAATACAGCAGCTGAGAGTCAAAGCAACAGAAGGAAAAGTGTAAATTGCAGTGGCTCCTTCTGTGTGAAGTGCTTTCAGTGCCCCTAGATCCATATCTATGAACTGATGGATTTAGGAATATGTATGTAGTGCTGGACATCCTTCCAGGGAACCCAGCTCCCTGATGGCTTTGGGAACACACTATTAGGAACTGATGGCTTTAGGAACACACATTATCTATGTATGTAGTGCTGGACATCCTTCCAGGGAGCCCAGCTCCCTCCAGGGCAGTGCAGTGAGCCTCACCTCGGGCTGGTGAGTTGTTCTGGTGGAGGGCAAGGCCAGTCCTGCCCAAACCCAGCCTTGTAGGTGTTCTGCCAGAGACCCAGCTCTGGGCTGGATCATGGTTTAAGCTCAAATCCCCTTCACTGCCATCCTCAGCAGGCAGGTAGGTATCAGAGGGCAGGGTGAATGTCAGTTGTCAGAACCCAGGACATTGCTCTGGCTGCCCTGGAGGACTTGAGACCCTGGCAGGGGGCTCAGAGACCTTGGCACAGAGTCACAAACACCTGTGCCTTTGATTTTAGCCCATGGAAACAATTACCAACTTTGTGTGAAGATTTACAAGCCACAGAGTTTGAGTAAAATGATAGTGAATTTATCACAGAGTGAAAAAGTAGAATTTTGAAGATTTAGAATGAGAGTTCAAGAAGCAAAATAAAAGAATCTAAGCATATCCTGTCTTTCTTCTTCTTCTCATCCTCCATCTTCTGCTGTGATGGTGACACTTCTGGATTGGTTTAGAGTAGAGACAGACTGTCTAACATAGCTGATGGGTATTGGGAAATCATTATAAATACAGTACACACAGTTCTTAGTATAAAAAGCCAACACCACCCCAAGAGCAGGGACTGTGCCACAACCTGACCTGCTGGACAGATCTCAGCAGGTCAGAGAAAGAATTATTAAATAAGAGAAAATAAACAACCTTGAAAACCAGAGCTGAAGAATCTCAGCTTCTTCCTCGAGCATGAAGCTAGAAAAAAAAGACTTTTTAATACCTCAAGAGCCATTCCAACAATCAGAACCTGAGAGTCAGTGGCACCACAGCCTTTGGTGAGCAAGTCTGAGGTCTCCAGCCTGCTCAGCCCAAGTGTGAGGACTTGTCCTGTGTTTAGCTGGCATAGAATCCCTTTTGCCTCTTAGTAGCTGGTACAGTGGTGTATTTTGGGTTCAGTGTGAGAACAGTGCTGATTACACACTGTGGATATTGACAGCCTGGTCAGAGAGAGAAAGCCAGATAAACTTTGCCAGGAATTGTTTAGGAGAGTTTTGAGAAGGCCGAGAGAAAAAATAAAAACAATCTTGCAGCTGGTGTTTTGAACAGTTGTTTTCTCATAAGATATTTACCAAAGGGGGTCTTCTTAATTAGCCAGTGGTGACAGGGTGTTGATTAAATGACCAGTCAGGTCCACCTGTATCAGAACAGTGTATAAAAAGAGACGGGTTTCTAATAACCTTGTTATTAGCCTGCTGAAGAGAGTTGAAGTTCGTGTTGCCTTCCCTCCCGTTCCTGACTGAGCAGTGACATCACACTGATGTTTTTGCTGTTGCTGACCTCTGCTTCCCCTAAATCAAGGACTTTCAGTGCCTCATGCCCTGCCCACGAGCAGATGCACAAGAAACCAGGAGGGAGCGTGGCCAGGACAGCTGAGCCAGGCTGGACAGAGGCAGTTCCATCCCATGAAGTGTCCTGCCCTGGAGAGACTGGGGGAGTGTCAGGATCTCTAGCTTGTCAGAGTGACCCCGAGAACAGTTTGAAAGTCTCTTTTCCCAGCCCAGCGCTTGAAGAATGAGTCAGAGCTCTTCATTTCTCGGTCTCAATGTTGTTTATTGTGTCTTATCTATAAAATGTTTTCTCCTGCCCTGCCGAGGTCCACTCACCAAGACAGTCCAGGCACTCTGCCTGCCCCAGGGCAGTGTTATGTCTTTATACTAAAAACTACGTGTACAATATTTACAATAATTTTCCAATACCCATCACCTATGTTAGACAGTCTGTCTCTACTCCAAACCTATCTGTGAGTGCCACCATCACAGCAGAAAATGGAGGCCAAGAAGAAGAAGAAGAAAGGCTGGACACACCCAGTTCCCTCCATCTTGCCCCCTGAACCCCCATACCAAAAACCCCAAAATCTACTTTTCCACCCTGTGATAACTTCAGTAATATTCTACCTATACTGTTGTGGCTTGCTGATCTTCATACAAGGTTGGTAATTTGCTCCACGGGTCATAATCAAACCCACAGGGGCATTTTGGGCTCTGTGCCAGGGTCTCTGAGCCCCCTGGCAGGGGTCTTGGCCATCCTGGACAGCCAGAGGGATGTCCTGGGTTCCCACAGGGGAGCTGCCTGGGAGACACTGGTGCTGCTGGGGGACAGGCTGGGTGTCAGGCAGCGGGTGCACTGAGAATCACTTGTTTATCTTGGATTTATCTATCTCTCTCCTTTTAATTACAATAATAATTATTATTAGTAGTAGTATTTCTACTATTTTTTCTTTACTCCAATTATTCAACTGCTCTTATCCCAACTATAAAGTTTTACCTTTTCCCCCCTATTCTCCTCCCCATCCCACTGAGGAGGCAGTGAGAGAGCAGCTCTCTCATTGCCTGGATTTTCTGTCCCTGATTTCTGGCTGGGTTAAGGCCTGACAGGACCATCTGTCTCCTCCCTGACCCATCCCACCCCTGCCTGCACCTTGGAGCCAGGGGAAGATGAGAGAATCACAAAATGGTTTGTGCTGGAAGCAACCTTAAAGCCTATCTCATTCCAACAAGATCTGTGACAAAGGCTTTAGAAATATGCTGTCTTCGTGATGGGGAGCAGAAAAAGACAAGGAAAGTGATTCCTTGTGTGAAACAGGTTAGTCTGAAGCATGTCAGGAACTTTGCACCACTGTCTAGCCACTGTCATCTTGTGAATATTGGGTTTTACTCCCTATCACTTTATATAACATTTATTCCTTCAGAAGAAGTATAACTCAAATGTCCCTAATCTTTTTTAGCATGGATTTTTAGATTTTAATGGGTTTGTTTTAATTTGCACATATTCTTGTTAATAATGAAATCTGTTTAACAGGACTTAAACCAAAAAGCCTGTAATGGTAATTCAAAACATAAAACTCCAGTGCATTTCCATAAGAATTCCCTGTTAATATTCTTAAGGCTTTTTAATGGGTATTGGTATTAGCAGAAACATCACACAAATTAGAATTAGGCTATTCGTGAATATTTTAAAATGAATATTCACAGACTCTTCAGCATGAAATTAAATCTGGTTACATTTGATGCTGCTGGTATGTTTTAAGGAAGTATACTTGACTGAAAAAAGATTGTGTTGCCTGTGAACTTATTACTGATAGTTCATTTAATTTATTACAGGCCGTTGAATGTAACAATCAAATTTTATATAGCATAGCCTTAGGAGCCAGTGTGAGTCTTTAAATCTGCAAAGATGGAACCTGAGCCAGTAAATCACTGGTGGAATTAGGAACAGGGACTTCCTGCTCTGGCCAGCACTCTCGTGTATCTTGGCTGGGTGATAAACCTGCCCTGGTGCTCTAAAATGGGAAATCTCACTTTGGGGATTTGGGGTTGCCCTACAACTGGGCCTTGAAGAAATCTTAGCTTTTTCCCCACTCTTTTTCCTAGTTTAAACCCAGTACTTTGCATTGGGGTCAGCTGTTTCACAAGCACATCTGGGCCTTGCAGAGGTTTGTGACTCCCTCTGTGGCTTTGTCACCAGCTCTGCTTCAGCTGCTGCTGAGGGCTGGTGGAGCCACTGCAGCTCCCTGGCTCTGGCTTAACCTGTGCTGGAATCAGCTCCTCTGGTGCCAGGGAATGTATCAAGAACAGTCAGTGGGCAATTGTGTCCTTTCTTCACATAGCTTTGCTGAATTATTTCCCTATTCTGTTTTTTTCCTGACCCCACAGAACTAAGGTCAGCTTTATAAAATCCAGATTACCACCCCCAGCTAGCATGACAGCAAAGCAGGTGCTTAAAATTAAACATGTGCAAATCCACTGGAAGTCCAGGTGAAGCACATGGTAAAATTTAAGCAAAAGGTGAATTCTGAACTGATAGCTTCACATTTTTTGACTGGACTGATGAGGAAACATCCCAATCTGCCACAAGAAAATGCCTCTGTGACCCCTTGAGAGTTGCTATTATCACAGCATAGTCAGATTCACAATCTGCCCTGGTTTATCTCTTTTATTTTGACAATAACACCTTGTGCCTGCCTCTAGGTCCCAGGAATGAGGCATCACTTTCCGTGAAATATCTTGGAGCCCTTAAAACACAAAAGTAGAGTGTCATCTTCCTGCTGATGTACTCCAAAAGAACCTGTCATTCCCTTGATACAGTACAGCAGGAGAATGGTCTCCCTTCAAAATATATCACTTGGGATAGTGGCATTTTGAGTTACATGGTGCCAGCATGGCAAGTGTTTGAACCCCTCACAAATGTAGACAAGACAGGGTCAAAATACATCTCTAGTTTTCACATGGGCAGCTGGGCTATCTGAAGTGCTAAAGATCACATCAATGTCATTGCCATTGAGTGGACAGCAAGGGAGTGAAATTGGATTAAAGCACTTCAATAGTTTGGTTCCCAGTTCCCATTTGCAATGGTCCCCAGCAGAGGCAGAGTGGCTGAGCTGCCCCTGCAGGTGGAGGCTGGCCAGGAGCTCCTGGCAGAGCAGGACGAGTTGCACACCCCAGCTTGTCAGAACCCAGGACATTGCTCTGGCTGCCCTGGGTGATTCCAGACCCTGGCAGGGGCTCAGAGGCCTTGGCACAGAGTCACAAACACCTGTGCCTTTGATTTTAGCCCATGGAAACAATTACCAACTTTGTGTGAGGATTTACAAGCCACAAGAGTTTGAGCAGAATGATAGTGAATTTGTCACAGGGTGAAAAAGTAGAATTTTGGGGATTTAGAATGGGGGTTCAAGAGGCAAAATGGAGGAATCTGAGCATGTCCTGTCCTCCTTCTTCTTCTTCTCATCCTCCATCTTCTGCTGATGGTGACACTTCTGGATTGGTTTAGAGTAGAGACAGACTGTCTAACATAGGTGATGGGTATTGGAAAATTATTGTAAATAAAGCACACACAGTTCTTAGTATAAAAAGCCAACACCACCCCAAGGGCAGGGACTGCCACAACCCAACCTGCTGGACAGATCTCAGCAGGTCAGAGAGAGAATGGAACAGATCAGAGAAAATAAACAACCTTGGAAAGCAGAGCTGAGGGATCTCGACTTCTTCTTCAGTCATGGGGCTGGGAAAAAAAGATTCTTTAATATCTTGGGAACCATTTCAACAACAGACACCCCGAGACAGGTCTGCTGGAGACCAAACCCACCAGGAAGGCAGTGGGCTCTGCGAATCCATTGACTGTTTTTCTGCTGTTAGGACCCTGCTGATTGCACCTCTGGCCTGTCTGGACTTGAAGAATGTGCTGCTTGTGCTGCACATTCCCATATTGTTAAAAACAAATTGAGAAAGTCTTTGCTCTGTAAGGTCTCAGCCTCCAAATCATTGGGTCCCCTGTGTCCCCCTGTGTACCCCTGTGTCCCCCTGTGTCCCCCTGTGTCCCCTGGTCCCAGCACTGCTCTGAGCTCTCACTGGTGCCACAAGCATGGCCTGTCACAGCATCAGTGCTTCCAGTGCTCAGTGCTTAAAGATTTCTTGGATGAGTGGCCCCGTTGGCATTCTTTGTCAAAACTGTCTCCATGAAGAACTCATGGAATCAGGCAGGGCCAGCTCTTCAACCAGCAAGAGCCAATGTGGTTCTCTGGAATCTAAATGGATGATCTGCTTTTCCTTGTGGTCTGCATTAGCTATGCAAAGAAAAAGGAACAATTCTGGCAACTGGAGAACAATTCTGTGATGAATTGGTGAATTTTTTTTTATTTATTGCCTTGAAGTTGCTCTATTCTACTGCTGGGAAATTATGCAAATTCTACTTGTACAGGAAAAGAATACTGATAATTAAGAAATGTGCATCTTGGACTTGAGATAATCTGATAAATGCACACTGGTGTTCACACACAGCAGAACACTGATGGCTGTGGCACATGCTGTGGCACCCAGGGCTGGCTCCTCAGACCCCAGGAGTCACTGCACACACTTGAGGTGGGAATGGGGTACATGCTCCAGAGGAACAAGGCTGTGGAAAAGAGGGCAGGGCTGGAAGGCAGAAGAAGCCCTTCTTGGCCTTCTTGGCCTCCTTTCAGGCCAAGCTCTGCAGGTTAAATTAAATTAAATTAAACAGCCTTGGCTGTTTGGGGTTCATGCTGCTCTCAGGACCCTGATTGAAGCACGTGGAGGGGACAAAGTCAGGGCTCTCAGCTGGAGCTCTTGCTGCAGTATCACACATGGAACAAACTCCCAAATTCCTCAGCCTTTCCCACATTGGGTGTTATGGCAGGATGCCAGGCTGAGCCTGTGCTGCACAGAGGGATGTGTGGACCACAGCACAAAGCTCAGCTTTAAAACTGGCTGAGTGTAGAATCAGCTGCTTTTATTTCCAGATACTGTGACTTCAACCCAAGGGGGGAAAAAATCCTAAGTTGCTTGTTACATGGAAAAAAAAAAAAAGAAAAACAAAAAGATTTACTGGTTTAGGAGTGACGTTTTGAGGGCTAATGGTTGGATGGTCAGTAAAACTCCTCCTGCATGCACAGGGCTGCCCAAGGAGCTCAGCCACACTGGCTTGGTCAGCCAGTCTTTTGAAAATCCAGCTGTTTCTGACAGCTGAAAATGCAGTCCTAGTCATGGGAGTGGAATAGGTCACCCCTCAGGCCCAGGTAGAACCAGCACAAGGATAGGTTATTTTCAAATACAGCAGACCAGCTTATTGCTTTGCAACCTGTTTCAGAGCCACTCCAGGGCTCATTAATTGTTCATCTTCTGTCCCTTAAAATTTTCCTCTTAGACTTTTAATCTCCACACAATTTATTGAAATTTCCCAGAATCTCAACCAGGGAGTCACATTAGCAGAAGGAATATTAACCTGGGAACCTCCACAGAAACTTTACCATGACTTTCTTCTATCTGCATATTTTTCTCTCAATACAGTACTGTCGCTGGGCAATTTAATTCTCTTCTGGGCACAACTGTCAACCTGTTTTCCAGATGGGGCGCATGCCACAGGATTTATTTTATTCCATTTAAGTAACTATGACCAGTTATCATAAATTGAGGAGTAGAAATTGCTCATTCCCTAAGGCTCTCTAACAAATGAGATCACAAGTCCAATGACTATGTCTTGCAAAGCTTTTCAGTTCAATTACAGATGTCCATGTGCAACTGGTAATGCCAGCATCAGTTCAAATAGTATCATTGCAGGTGTGAAAGACCTGCAAATTGAAGTCTGTTTCACATCAGTATCCAACATGCGACTGGAAAGATTAAAAGGAAAATTTTCAAGGGACAAAGGATGAACAATTAATGAGCCCTGGAGTAGCTCTGAAACAGGTAGCAAAGCAAAACAACTGTAAAAGGAGAAGCTGTCAGAAATGAGCAGTTTGGTGCCAAGTTTCAGGAGGAGATTAGTGGAGAGTTTCACTGGATCCATTAGTGTTTGTGAAGTACTTGTAGGCTGGATCAATGAGCATCACAGAAACTCCCAGGAGGAAGTGAATTAAAAGCTTTTCTATTTTTTTTTCTTTTTTTTTTTTCTTTTTTTTTTTCTTTTTTTTTTCTTTTTTTTTTTTTATAGTGGGAAGCAAATAAAGCAGAGCTCACACACCAGCTGAGACTAAGACAAGGCACTGCATGGAGCTCTGGTGGAGTGAGTGCTGCCTGTGCCAGGGTGAGGTCAGCTGGATGAGTATGTGGCCATGACAAAAGGTAGTGATGGCCAGCAGAGGTTTTTGAGTGACCTTAAGTCAATCTATTTTGAGCCTTGGGTTTTTGAGCTTCAGTTCTGAGCATTTGGTGGGAGGTGGCCCTTTTTAGGTGGGCAATAAACTCTGTGGCTTGGTTTTAGTGGAAACAATAAGGAGGTACTAAAATCCTGAGAGCCACCTTAAAGATGCAGCACCAGAGCTTCAAGTGATTCTGCCAGCACAGCACCACTGAAGCTTCCCAAGTGCTATTGATTTACACCAGCTGAACATCTGGCCCATATGCTTTGTATTATTAAATACTTCTGTGATTATTATGTGAACAATTAAGATGCATGGAAAAGAAAAAGCAGGCTATGAATTGTGCCTTCCCTGCAATTCAGGGGTAGGAATTGCTCAGGGAATGCTCTGCTCTGCCTTTTACTGAAGCTGTGCAGTTTACCTGTGGGTTTTTCTAGAAACCAGAAAGTGAATGGGACCTTTGGAGATTTTCTAGGAGATTTCCTCCAGGGCCGTGTCATCACAGAATGGTTTGGGTTTGAAGAGACCTTAAAGCTCATCTAATTCAACCCCCACTCTATAGGCAGGGACACCTTCCACTCTCCCAGCTTGCCCCAAGCCCCCTTCAACCTGGCCTTGACACTTCCAAGGATGGATAAACTTCAGCCCTGTCACATTTGCTCAAGATGTGCTTAAAACTCCGACACTTGAGACCCTGCAGGGCACCCCAGTGCTCAGGACTGCTGCTGATGTAAGAATGTTTTCCCCAGTCCAATTTACCTCTCTCCCTGGCTGTACTTGAGCTCTCCAATTTCTTCTCCTGTCCACCACAGCCCTGGAGCAGAGCACAGCCCCTTCCCCTGCCCAGCAGTCCTTTGTACACAAAGCCTGTCAGCTGGTTTGTCTCTTTTGTGTAACATTCAATCTGGTCAATCATGATGGAATTCACAGCTGAGGAAGTCCAGACAAGCCCAAGTAAATGTTAACACTGCAAATTCTTTATTATTTCTTTCCATAAGCCTGATTCCCTTTCATGGTTTGCTGCTGAAGTGTAGAAGTACATCCAGCCATGAGAGAAAATGATCCATCTTTCAGCATCAGGAGATTAAAGAAATAGAGTGAGATAACGTTTTGCAAACCTGAAAGGATTTGAAAATCCCTCTCCTGCTATTTCTGGAAAAAAGTCAATTGCAGGGCAAGATTATCTTCATTAATAGTGTGAGAATGAGTGTTGGCTGTGGGTTTTGTTTAACCTGAAAAGCAGCATTCAGCAGCTGGGTTTCCACATCTAAAATAATATCCGGAGAATCAAAAATTCTTTGCCACACATGAAATCATCCTTTGGCTGTGTAATGGAGCTCAGCAGTGCAATGTGCAGGAGAGCAGGATAACCTTTTAACATCCCCACAATCCCCAGGGACTGGCATGTTGCTGATCAACAGATGCTTGATGATTTGAAGTTCCTCAACTTAAAGCTTTGTATGTATTGCACAAGTCACTGGTTTTATGGAGAGCTTGGGAAACATATTTTTTGGCTTTCATCCTATTTTTCAGATGTGGCATGGTGTAAGTGACTGCTCTGAAGTGAAAGCAACTTTCAGAGAGAGAGAGAGAGGGAGCTGAACAATGTTGTGGGAACTGCTCTGCAGGGCTTAACCCATGGTGCCCTGTAGGAGCATTGGGGGGCAGGACGGTGGGGATGGACAGAGAGCAGAGATCTCTGCAGCCAGGTCTGGAATTTGGGGTTTATTGCAAAGGGCCTGGGGGCAGGGCCCTGCTGGGAGCTGCAGCCACAGCTGGAGCAGGACTGAGAGAAGAGAGGGGGAGAGAGGATGAGAGGGGCAGAGAGTAAAAGGGTAAGAGAGTAAAAGGGGTAAGAGAGCGAGGTTCCAGTTACAATACCATAAATCTTCTTCTGTGTTGAATATTCTCATTCTCACTAACCAATCTAGTACAAGATACAAATCCTACAGCATTTACATACAGCCTATAAGAATCATTCCATTACCACACTGTGTTACATTTTAAACCCTAAAAACTCCTCTTTGGGCCCCTTCTGCCAAGCTGTAGGGTCTGCTCTGCCCCTTGGGCCTGTCTGCAAGCAGAGGGTGTTGTTCCATCCAAAGGGGATCACCTTCAGCTGCCACACCATTGTTTTCCAGTTGTTCAGTAACTGAGGGATCTCAAAGCTTGCTTTCATTTCAATCTCGCTTATAGTTTCCATATTCTCAAAATCTTTTGCCAGACAATCATATTTATAAGGCTTTCCTGCTTCATCTTCCCCAACATCACCCTGCCTCTGATGGGACACTTTCTCCAGGAGGTGTTTGGGGGGCTGACCTCAGCAGCAGAAAGGAGCAAACATCCCTTTCCAAAAGCCACCCCTGTCCTTAGGCCTTCACAGACCCACACAATGGGTGTGGTTGGAAGGGGCTGTGGAGGTCACCAGCCCACCCTCCCTGCTCAGGGATGGAGTCTGGCGTGTCTGCAGGGCAGAGTGGTTACCTGGGTTTGTGTCACTGCTTCCATCTGGGCTTGGAGCCATGGACTCAACGTGTCACCTCTGCTCCTTTGTCCTCACTGACATTGGCTCAAGGGAAAAACATCCATTCCTGTGCTAAAGGCAAGGCTGCAGGTAACTCAATTTACCAAAGTTCTGTGGTTCAGTGGCAAAATTAAGAAAAGGACACAGAAACTGCCAGTGACACCCCTCACAGAGATTGAACCTTCTCCTGAGGCCATGTAAGGGTTTTTTCCCACTGACCCTGTGGATTCAGCAGGTCTTTCTGGAGGACTTTCATTCACGTCTGGAAGGCAGCTCTTACCTGTTCTCCTGATGGCATCCAGCCTTTGGTTGATCACTGCCCCCTGCCACAGGAGCTGCTTGGAGAGCCAGGACTGTGTGCAGCAAGAAGGTCCAATTAACAAAATCCCCACTCTAAAAATCTGCTATTTTCAGGGCACTCCTCACTTGCCAAGCTGTGCTAATGTTAGCAGTGCATGGCGAGAGGAACTTTAAAACTAGTGCTGGAAAAATCCCAAACCCTGTCCCTGAACAAAATGCCACCAGCTCCCAAAAGACTCGTTTGACAGACAGAGAGCCCTGTAGCTGTCAGCTCTCCATGCCTTTGGGGGCCTGCTTATTATTTTTAAGTACTTTATTTCTCTGGTGGTTCTTCTAGCAGTGTTGCCTGTACAAAAAAAACATAAGGGTCTTAGGAGAGCTGTCTGTAATTTTTGATATAAATAGGGTAATTCTAATTTCTGTTGTTTGTGGTATTCACATGAACAGAGAGAAGCAGAGAAAAGAATGATCAAAACAATTCTTGTCTCATTTTCTGCTTCTGTGTTTTTGAACATGTTGAACGTGTTGGAAGATTATGTACCTGAAGGAATTGCTTGATTGGATTCTAGTGGACATTGTTTATGTTAATTAGCCCATCAGGTCCAAGCTGTGTCGTCTGTCTGGTCAGCAGACAGTCACGAGTTTCTTCAGTTTAATATAGTTCTTGTTAGTGTAATACAGGGTAAAATATAAAGTACAATATAGTATAATAAAGTAATTAATTAGCCTTCTGATATCATAGAGTCAGATGTGCATCATTCTTCCTGCTTGGGGTTGCCTTGTACAACAGTTGTTGTTATAAAGATAATAATAATAATCTGCATTTTATTTACATTTTGTAGCAGTGCAGAAGAGGTGCATCTTGGAGCAAAGGTGTGTTGCTGCTCCCAGCAAGGTGAGCAGAGAGGGGTTGGGGCTTTTTCCAAAGCAACAGAGAGGTGAAAGAATTGAGAAGCAGCAGAGGCAGAGTGAGGGCTGCAGCACAGCCCTGCCCTCCCCAGTCTCGTCACTCACACTCAAATCTGTGACATTTCATGTGCCAAGGGCAAATAAATACAGGAAAATTATGTGGAGATGGAAGATCAGGGAGGTGTGGAGAACGAAGGGTTGGGTGAGTGGAGGTTTTGTGGAGAGAATCACTGCCTGGGACTGCTTGACAGAATTATACTTCATTACTGCCGCTTCACAGCCTTGATTTTCATATTTATTTGTGACTCTTCTTTTTTAAACCATGGGCTCTTTTGACATGAGAGTCATGCTGTGTAAAGCACTATTGATTAGAGTTTCTAATTTCATGCCATTACAGCATGACCATTGGGGAATGAAATGTATTTTATTTTTTCCACCACAGCTATGCCAGCAGTGTTTGGGAGGCAGCCATGGCACAGGCTGTCAGCAGCAGGCATTTTCAGCTCAAGATCTTTGCTGTTTGAGCCAAAAGGCGAATTTGCCCGAGGTCTAAGCCTCAGCTCAGTGTGTTTTTCCTGGAATTAAAACACATCAGTTACAAAGTGTATTTTGAGGCTAGAGGTTTCCAAAAGGATGGCTGAATTGGGGACTTTTCATTTTTCAGTCACGGCTGCAAAAGACCATTTCCCCCCCCTTTTTCCCCCATTTTCAGTCATACCCTTTGTCTTTCCACAATCTCTGGTTTGGTGCTGAAAAAAGCCAAGGAAATTGCTAAAGATACGGAACCACAGCATTTGATGTGATCATGTAATGTACATAATCCCCATTGGGCACAAGCTGCAAGAAGGAATTTACTGTAAACCTGAGGAAGACCTGGACCAGCCTTATTTAAAATAGTTTTCTCCTCTCACCTGCCAGATTTGGACCTTTCTGGAATTTCCTAAGGAAAGAGTTCATGGTCAGGGGAGTTGGTGCATTAATAGCCTCTCATCCTGTTGGTGCTCTCTGAAGGTATCTTCCCCTTCCCTCTTCCTCCTGGTATCCTCCAAAACCCTTGGGCTTTTTGGTCTGTCCCCAAAAAAATCTCTAAGATCTTTCTTTTAGCAAAAAAACCCCCACTTTTTTCTTTTTTTCTTCTCAAAGGCTTGTGTGAGGTAAAGATAAAATGGGCTTAAGTCTGAGCTTGGCTGCAATGGGTTTCCCTCATGCTGTAACTAAAGGTGCTTGTGTTCCCCCCTGCTTTGCCCTCTGAGCAGTGGATGTGCACTGTCCTGAACTCATGAAGCTTTCCAGCAGTGCAGAAGAGCTCTGACACTGTGGCCATGGATGTGTGACCCCCTTAAAGATGGCCAGGTGAGAGCAGGGCGAGTGCTTGGCATCTGGCAAAGGGAAACCAGCCTAGAAAGTTCTCTGGCTTCTGCTTTCCTGCAGGAGCTCCTGACACCCACCAGTGGGTGATGGATTAGTGCAGCACAGCTGGAGCTGCTCATAGGCTGCAGATGTCAATCCCAGAGCTGTTCCTACATGTCCTGGAGCACTGCAGGTTTTGTGGCCAGTTTTGGGTTTCCCTCACAAAAAGACATCAATGTTACTGGGGCAAGAATGAGGAAAACTGGAGTTTTAAGGAGGGAAAGAGGACATCTTAGTGGTGTTGATGACCTTCAGAGGAGAATGTCTAAAAGGCAGAGTCAGACTGTGCTTGGAGATGCAGTGACAGGACAAGGGGCAACAGGCACAAATTGCAGTGTGGGAAGTTCTGATGAGACATATATAAAATCAATAGTGTCCACCCTGAGGATGGGCACTTGGGTTTCAGTGTAAGCCAGCCCAGTGAGCTTCATGCCTCAGGTTTTAGCTTTTCTATTTTTCACATTCTGTGCTGCTTTAGTGTGTGGGTCTGGGCTTCATATCAGGGGACGGTGAGCTCTGCACAGAGCAGGGACACAAAACAATTCCTCCTCCAGCTGGGGACCAAGGACAAATGATCCAAATCTCAGCCCAAGACCACAAACAACATGGGCTGAGGAGAGAAAACAAGAAGGATGTGACTGCATGGGCTAAAGCTGGAATTGGACAATTAGTGAGATCTTGTGACCAAACCCTCTTTTGCTTCTATCTTGGAGCCATCCAGGCAGAGCCACAACTGTGACTGTGGTACTGCCAGGGTGTAGCCTTTGAGGGCCCTTCAATAAATATCCCCTTTATTCCTCTTTACTCCATCTAGACTCTGTTCCAGCTCCTTAAGGCATCAAGCTCCACACCTCCCTGCTGCCTGCAGACTCCTCCAGGCCTCTGCTGGCCTGCTGGCATTTATAGACATTTCTAAATATCAGGGAGGTATTGCTGGGAGAGGGAACTGTGCAGTGAATGCCTTGCAGCAGCAAAAGGAAGAAGGTGGTTGAGAGCTGGATCGTGGTGACCATGCCAATGCTCCCCTGAGGAGTGAAGCCTCCTGTGGGAACAGAGCCTTTTCCAGGAGATGAAATGAACTTCTTCAGCATTAGCCCTGAGTAAACACTGGTCCAGCTCATAAAACAGCCTGGAGTGCAGAACTGTTTACAGATTTTATTTGTCTTGAGCCTTGTGCTTTGTGAGATCAGAGGTGTTTTTATTACCCAGCTTTGTGCAATATCATTCCAGAAACAAATGCCGTGTGGGTGTTTACCATAATGAGGGAATACATTACAGCCTGAGAGGATGGCAGTGTCTAATAGAAATATTCTTCTGCAGCACCTGAGGGCCAGTACCAAGGAAGGGCTTTTCCTTGTTTCTTTTTACCCTTTTTACTCTGATTTTTACTCCCTCCCTGCAGCTGGATGCTCCTCACACCCAGGACAAAGAGGCAGGACTGAGCCTTCCCTCCCTGGTAATGGGCTTTGGTTTTGGGGAGCAGTTCCTGGTAATGAGATTTGGGTTTTGGGGAGCAGTTCCTGGTGATGGGCTTTGATTTTTGAGGAGCAGTTCCTGGTAATGAGATTTGGTTTTTGGGGAACAGTTCCTGGTAATGGGCTTTGGTTTTGGGGAGCAGTTCCTGGTAATGAGATTTGGCTTTTGGGGAGCAGTTCCTGCTGATGGGCTTTGGTTTTTGAGGAGCAGTTCCTGGTAATGAGATTTGGTTTTGGGGACCAGTTCCTGATATTGGGCTTTGGTTTTGGGGACCAGTTCCTGGTAATGAGATTTGGTTTTTGGGGAGCAGTTCCTGGTAATGAGATTTGGGTTTTGGGGAGCAGTTCCTGGTAATGGGCTTTGATTTTTGGGGAGCAGTTCCTGGTAATGGACATTGGTTTTTGGGGAGCAGTTCCCCACAGAGAATTAGAGCCCTGGCTGGAGGGGCAGCAGCAGCCATGCACACCCAGCCACCTTGTGTCAAACAGAAAATGGAACTTGGTCACCTTCTAGATCTGGAATTTAACTTCTGATTTTCCAAGGAAGATGCAAGCAGTTTGTTCTTTTAGGATGTTATAAAGGCACTTTAAGAATGTTATATGGTCTGCTAATGCTACTGAGAACCTCTTAAAAACTTAATTGCCTGTGACACCAAATGGGAAGAGGGTTGTTCCTTGAAAGATCCTGTGTTTTGAAACCACACAGCCAGTTCTAAATACTTTCAAATGGTACGTACCTCTTTCTTCCTGCTGACAATTAGAGTAATAGCTGAATGCAGGATAAGGGAGAGTGCCTGAAATGTTTCAGCACTGTTTCTTGTTCCATGTTTTTTCACAATGCGGAAACACAGTGACATTCTTGGTGTATGACTAAACCCAAGATGAGGAGACAGAGAGATCTCAATGACAAAGTGACTCCAAAAGCTTGGGAACATCTCTGCTCCCATACCCAGTTCTCTTTACCCTCCTTCCTTGTCAGCTATTCACAATGTGCTGATGTTTTAGTGAGAAAGGAGGGAAAAACACCCCACAACCAAAGCCTGTTACCCATGCTTTGGAATAAAATGGGCTTCATCAGGCACAGCTTCTGTAGAACAGAGGTTCTGGGGCTGAGAAACTGGCACTGGAGCCCAGGTGGTTTTGGCTGAGAGATGCCTCCCAGTTTGGCTCCTGGCAAGTGCCACAGACCCTCAGCTCCTGCTGCTGCTCACAAGGGTGACAGAGAGGGGGTCTCCTCACATCATTTACTCACTGCACTGACTGAACAACACCTCTATTAATTCTGGGGAGCAGGAGACCTCAAGAGTTCCATCCTGATCATTTTTATTTTGGCCATAATATTGAGCACACAGGATTCTCTGGTCTCACCCTGGCTGGAGCTAGCATGGATGTCTGCTCTCTTTGTCCTTTAAGGACCTGTTTCCATCTCCTCATTTCCCTGTGTGGCCCATGACACACAATAGTATGAGACAGCAAAACCCACTGTAACATGATGTGACATCTGAAACCTCAAAGGACACACAGACACAGGCTCTGCTGGCTGAACTGTGGATATCCTTCCTTTGCACCTGTTCTGAAAGCAGGGAAAAATGGCTGTGATCTACAGCTTCAGCAATTTATTTTTTAAGCATATAAGCATCTCAGGGTTGTTGATTTTTGGGTTTTTTTTTTTTTTTTGTGGACAAGCAGATCTGCAAAGCACAGCAGATGTCTCAGACTTCAAGATACAAGGGAACATTTCTCCTCTCTCCTGAGATGAAATGGACTGGGCTTTGCTCCAAAAGGAGAAACGATTAATCCATCACGGAGCATGAACTTAAATGAGCTAATATTGGGTATTTTAGTTCTGATGTATGTGCTAAATGAAGTAATCATTCAGGGTGTAAAAGTAATGTCTTTGGGAAAATGTTATAAAACACCATGGCTGAGGCACGTGGGGCTGCATGGAGCTGGAGCAGGCCCTGGCAGGGCCACTGCTCCCACAGCAGAGCTGAGCCCAAACTGCAGGAACCACAGACTCCTGGGATGGTCTGCACTGAAAAACACCCTTAAAGCTCATCTTGTTCACCCCTGCCATGGCAGGGACACCTTCCCCTGTCCCAGGCTGCTCCAAGCCCTGTCCAGCCTGGCCTTGGGCACTGCCAGGGATCCAGTGTCTTCATGACACATTGCTTCTTGCCTCTAAAGCAATTGTTTGTGCTGCAGTTGTGAAATGTGGATCATCACAGCTGCCTTTTTCCCACTGCAGAGTAATTACTAGATATTTCTCATGGAAGACAGTCAATTCTCTTTACACTGGGCTTTCACAAAGCTGGTTTGTTTGGGCTTTTTCTCAGAAATGGAATATCCGAGAGACATTTTGTGCTAAGGCTGAAGTCTCTGTGTCACAATCTCTTTGGGCTGTGAGGGTGTGAAGGCAGCACTCAGAGGCAAATTGAAAGCAAGTTTTATGTTGAGGGAGGAAGCCCCAGGTTCAGAACTCTCTGCTGGTGTAAAATTAAGGAGGTTTTGCTGCAAACTTTTCCATGCAGCTCTGTGTCAGCTGCTGTGAGCCTGTGAGATAGTGCCAAGGGCTGGGGCAGGAGCATGGCAGAGGGGAGGTTGCAAGGCACTGGCTTTTTCTTAATGCAAGATCATGGAATCCTGGAATTGTTGGGGTTGGAAGGGACCTCAAAGCCCATCTCATTCCACCCCCTGCCATGGGCAGGGATGCCTTCCACTGTCCCAGGAAGCCCATCCAGCCTGGCCTTGGGCACTGCCAGGGATCCAGGGGCAGCCCCAGCTGCTCTGGGCACCCTATGCCAGGGCCTCAGCACCCTCAGCACAAAATCCTTCTTCCTAATAACCAATCCAAATCAACTCTCTGTTAGTTTCAAACCGTTACCCTTTGTCCTACCACCACAGGCCCTGATAAAAAGCCTGACCCATTTTTTCCCCTAGACACCTTTCAGTGCTGAACACCACAAGAGGCTCTCCCTGGGCCCTTCTCCAGGCTGAGCAATCCAAATTTTCACAACTATGGAGTTAGTCTGGGACATTCCCACCAACACGGGGCCACCAAGGATCACAGTGCCAGCAGCCCTGCCTGCTCCAGTGCTCCCTGTAAATTCCTCATCCATCCTGGTGGTGTGGGGAAGGGAGGGGCACTCTGCTGCCTGCACAGGTGCAGCACCAGCAGAGCCTTCCACAGGCTCCACAGCTCCTTCCCGACTATTTTACTGTACAATACAGCACTGGAAGTCATTATTGTTACAAAGAACCACTAATTCAATAATGCCACTACCCTGCAGGAATAACAACCACACAATATTAATGTGTTTCCCCCATGGTATTCATTGCAGAGCACAAAAGCTGCTCACAGAATGCAAGAAGACTTGAAGTAAGGGCACCATTACTGCTGCCATGCATTGCTCACACCCAATCCAAGAGCTGGAAATTATGATTGCAAAGCACATTTTTAAATGCCATTCACAAATACAAAAAAAATTGCTAAAAGTTAAAACTTCAAATAAAAGTAGGAAAGCTGGCTGGCATTTTATGATAACACAGCACTTTATTATTCCTCTTCAATTGTTTGACGTTTATGCCTCTGTTTAGCAAGTCTGTTCATTATCCTTCTCCAATTAACAGAGGCTTTTTTCAGATTATTTTTATGAAATTCTCATTTAATTAGCAATGCCGCTGAATCTCAAATGGCAGTTTTAAAAATATCCTTCCACCGATCAAGCAGCCAAATTGTCTTTCTGAGATATTTGAAGAATTGTAAACCTTCATTTGTCTGCTAATTATCCCCGCTGCTTAGATGATGGGAATGGGAACACCTGACAATCAGGGGTTATTCACTGGACACTTTCATTGAGCACGGTGTGGAAAAATACAGATTTCACTTATGAAAACCCTCTCATGGGCTTTTTTAAAAGTAGAGAATGGGATTTATCAGATGATTTTCATAATCCACACAATAGATGGGGAATTAAAATAATAGGACAAATAATAGAAAACAGGGTGTGATAGGAGACATCAGGCATTCTAAAAGCACAAAGAAAAATGAGAGGAAATACACTGATAAAACAGTAAGGAAAAAAAACTGAGCAGTAAAATGTCAGTGAATGGGCCCTCCTGCCATACAGCTGGAGACCATTATGGTATTTAACAACTCATACACAAATAAGCTTAAAATGCATATTTGCCATATAGTGGTGGGTGTATCTAGTTTGGGAGAGAAAAAAAAAATCCTTTCATCTACCACTGAACCACTTCCACATTTGCAGGGCAATGTGGCAGCTCTCCAGGTCCCTGCTGGTCAGTTCCCCTGTGCTCTGTGACACTGTCCCTCTCCAGCCCTTTGGGAACAGGGACTCCTGGCAATGCTCCCAGCACCAGGGCATGTTTGTTAGTGGGATAAGGGGAAAACTCAGGTTTTCCTAGTGTTAAAAATGAGAGCAGACTCCTGGTGCTAAAGTGATTTCAGCATTTATTATAATAAAAGAAAGGCCCAAAGCAAGGGCATTTGCATGCCCTCCGATATCCCCTCCTTTCACTGTCTGAGAAGGGCCATCCACCTGGCAGCAGGCAGGGTGGCACTGACCAAAGGGGGAGATCTCAACAACAGGGAGTTAAGGACCGACTCTTTTAACAGGTGATTACAGCATGAAGTTAACAAAGAGCTCTCCTCTGCCAGCAACCAGCTCAACTTGTATCTTCGCAACCTTTTAAAAAAATGGGTAAAGTCGAGATCTCTAGCTTGTCAGAGTGACCCCGAGAACAGTTCGAAAGTCTCTTTTCCCAGCCCGGCGCTTGAAGAAGGAGTTAGGGCTCTTCACTTCTCAGTCTCAAAGCTGTTTATTTTATCTTATCTATAAAAAATTTTCTCCTGCCCTGCCGAAGTCAGCTCAGCAAGACAGTCCAGGCACTCTGCCTGCCCCAGGGCAGTGTTATGTCTTTATACTAAAAACTACATGTACAAGGTTTACAATTATTTTCCAATACCTATCACCTATATTAGACAGTGAGCTTCTACTCTAAGCCAATCTAAAAGTGCCACCATCACAGCAGAAGATGGAGGCCAAGAAGAAGAAGGAGAAAGGCTGGACACACCCAGTTCCCTCCATCTTGCCCTCTGAACCCCCATACCAAAAACCCCAAAATCTACTTTTCCACCCTGTGATAACTTCACTAATATTCTACCTAAACTGTTGTGGCTTGCTGATCTTCATACAAGGTTGGTAATTTGCTCCATGGGTCATAATCAAACCCACAGGTGTTTTGGGCTCTGTGCCAGGGTCTCTGAGCCCCCTGGCAGGGGTCTTGGCCATCCTGGACAGCAAAGGGATGTTCTGGGTTCTGACAGGGTAACCTGTTTTTTCACTCATAACAGAAGGGGAGCTGTGGCACAGCCTGCTGCTGCCAGAGAAGTGGAGAGGATCTCTCAGAGAATCCCTCTGGATCTCCAGCTGCAGTAACACATTGTTGTGAATCTCTATCAGTGCACTTGTAGTGCAGCTGGAGAGTATGTCTGACATTGCCTCCAGTGACCTTTTCAATACAGTCCAAGTGCTGCAGAGCTGGTCTTTCAAGAGGAATTCAAATCGAATTTACTCAGGCAGAAAGGATTGGCCTGAGGACAGCCCTGCTACTCACTTCGCATTTCTCCTTGTCATTCTCATGGAAATTGCAGCTCTTTGAGCACGGTGCTTCTTCCTACAAGCTGCAAATGTCTCCCTGCACACAGCAGGGACAGCCGGGGCTCTGAGGGAGGGTTTGGGCAGTGACACTGCTGTGACAGTGGCAGCCAGGGCATGACAGTGTTTGGGCATTGCAGGGCTGCTGGTGGCAGCCAGGGCTCTGAGGGAGGGTTTGTGGTGGTGTTCACAGGGCTCCCGGGACAGGGAAGAGATGAAAATTCTTGAATCCATGTTTCAAAAGGCTGATTTATTATGATATATATTATATATTTTAAAAATTATATACTAAAACTATACTAAAAGAATAGAAGAAAAGGATTTCATCAGAAGGCTGGAAAAGAAAGGAAAGGAATGGGAATAAAATTTTATGACTGACCAGAGTCCCACCACAGCTGGACCTGTGATTGGTCATCAAGTAGGAACAATTCACATGGACCAATCAAAGATGCACCTGTTGCATTCCACAGCAGCAGATAATTATTGTTTTTCTTTCCCTCTGAGGCTTGTCAGCTGCTCAGGAGAAAAATTCCTGGCAAAAGGATTTTTCATCCAATATGTCTGTGGCAGGTTTGGGCAGTGACAGTGCTGTGCAGGCATTGCAGGGCTGCTGGTGGCAGGGGAGGGTGCAGGTGTGACCTGCAGCACAGCCTGTTGAAAGGTGACAATGTGACCTCCTGAGCTGGCACACCAAATTAGCTGCAGTGGGCTGCCACACACCATCGTGTTAAAAACGCAACACGTTGCCGTGGGATGGAATAGCTGAAATCTGGATATTTTGACCCACCCATTAATGATAAAAATTTAAAAAAATCCCTTTGCCAACAAAACCTGTGCTTTAAAAAGGCATTACTAGATTTTAACTTACTGCAAATTACCCCCAAACTAGTCAAAGATATATTATGTAGAATATATTAAACCATTGTTCTTTCTACTACCACAAATTCAGAAAAATCAGTTAAGAATCAAAATATATAATCTAATTTTAAAAAAAAGCAATCAATCTGTCCCTAGTTGAAAAAAACACCAAAAAGTAAAATAAAAATAAGTAGCCACCTAAATGAATTATACAACACTATAGACCAGTCACATAAAATCCTAATGAATTAATATCAAGTTCCAGAAAACCCATTTATAATTTAAATCAAATAATTAAGTTACAAGCTGTCTTTGAAATAATAATAAACCAGACAAGTACAACTCTTGACCTCCTTGCTGACCAATCTACTCAAATAACAAGTGCACTTCAGGTACAGGGAGAGAAATGCATGGGAGAGAAATTCACTGAGTGCTCTGCAAGATGAGACAGCCAAGAAGCAACACCTGGTGCTAACACTAATGGCCCTGGGGTGAAGTCTCTGCCCTCCTTAGGGCAAATCTGTGTGTTTGGGAGGGGGAGTTGTTGGTGTTTTCATGTGCTTTCCTGGCACAGCATGATTATTTCATACATTTGTCTGAGGTGCTTTAAAATGTAATTTCTTTGATTAATTTGGTGTCTATATTTTCACTGTTTTGTTCACTCCAATTTATGACAAAATTGAACAAAGTGGGTAACAAAATATAGCCCTGTCAGGCTCCTGTCTTCATGGATATAAAGAAAAATGTGAAACTGTCAGGCACACAAATGTGCCAAACCCCAAGGAAAATTATTACATTCTGCTTGACATTTACTTTAATTTTACAAAATTCTGTAATACCATTATAAATAATAATAATAAAAAGCAGCATGGAAATATTTTAAAGTGTATTTATTTTCATTTGCTAGCTTGGTGATTTATGGGTTTGTTTTATTTTCTTTTTTTTTTCCCTTCTCTGCATCAGAAGAGAGAATGAGCACCTTCAGCTCGAGTGCTGCTCTGACTGCGCGGTGCCTGGAGTTGGGTATCTGTCACCATCATATTTTCTGAAAAATCCTTTGCCCAGGATTTCTCTCCTGGGAAGCTGAGAAGCCTCAGAGAAAAAGGAAAACAATTCTTATCTCATTTGCTTCTCCTGTGTTTTGGAATGTGGTTGGAGATTGTTTACCCAACATGTGAATTGTTTTGACTTAATGACCAATCACGGTCAGGCTGTATCAGGACTCTGGAAAGAGTCACAAGTTTTCATCATTATCTTTTAGCCCTCTGTAAGTATCCTTTCTGTATTCTTTAGTATAGTTTAGTATAGTATTCTTTAATATAATATATATCATAAAATAATAAATTAGCCTTCTAAGAACATGGAGTCAGATTCATCATTCCCCTCCAACTACAGGGGTCTCAGAAAATACCACAGGGTATCCAAGGAAATGTGCCTGCAAGAAGGGGGCAAAATAACAAAAAAAAGGAAATCTCTGCTCCCAAAAGCTCTGCAAGGCTGTAGAGCCCCTGTAAAGCTCTCTCTAAGGGACGGCTCACTGGATCAGGTCAGTGTCTGGAAATGCCCATCCAACAAAGTTGGTTTGTACCAGCTGAGGGTCTAAAGGGGGGCTGGTGCTGTGTGGGAATGGGACCCAGACACCCAAAGAAGTGTGGGAAGTCAACAATCTAATTTTTAAAGTGAGAATCTAATTAATCCTTTTCTAATGAAAGTAGAGAAATAGTTGACAAAAAAGGCACAAGAGGGTGGAAGCCAGCAACATTCAGCTTTCAAGCATGGGATGAGCAAAGGTGCTTTGAAAAATGACACGTGGGTATTTTAAAAATACACATGGGTGATGCTGAGAACCTAATCCTGCTCTGCCTGCTGATGGGAGCACCACATTCTATCCTTCCCTTGAGACCAGGGCTGGCTCCTTTGGCCAGCCCAGCCCTGAAGCTCCTATGCAGAGGTACAGATGCTGTGCATTGTTGCAGTTTTTAATCAAGAGGCAGCTGTTCTGCATGGCTCTTTGAGGGAACTCAAAAGGCCATCAGCTCACATCCCTCTCAGCTCTCTTCTGAAAATCCTGTTCTCCTCCTCACCAAGCCTCCAAGTAGAGTCACACACCCCAAAGGAAATGGGAGAAGAAAACCACTTCAAGGCATCAAGGTGATGTCTGTTGCTCTGACAGCTGAAGGCCAAGAAAAGTGTATGAAAATAATTGATGGGATGTAGCAAACAGGGCTGGCATCATTTACATACTGAACTGACAGCATGTGCCATTCACAGGCCCTTGCACTGTGAATAATGCCACATAGTGACACAGAAAAGTCTTATTTATCTCAAGAGTTAAAAAGGCACCACCTGAGTGGACAGCCAGCTTCTGGGCTCCCCAGGAAAATATTTATATAGGAGAGCTTGCATTAGATAATTGTGACGGTGTTCACAGGAGTCTCAGGCTGAGGGAAGAGACGAGGATCTGACTCCATGTTTCAGAAGGCTTGATTTATTATTTTATGATATATATTATATTAAAACTCTACTAAAAGAATAGAAGAAAGGATTTCATCAGAAGGCCAGCTAAAATTAGAAAAAGAAAGAATAGCAGAGGCTTGTGTCTCAGACAGAGAGTCTGAGCCAGCTGACTGTGATTGGCCATTAATTAGAAACAACCAACATGAGACCAATCCCAGATGCACCTGTTGCATCCCACAGCAGCAGATAACCATTGTTTGCATTTTGTTCCTGAGGCCTCTCAGCTTCTCAGGAGGAAAAATCCTAAAGAAGGGATTTTTCATAAAAGATGTCTGCCACAGATAATGATCTATAACCTGGCTGATATGGGCAAGGCTCTGTTAGCCAGTGATTTCCAGCCCATCTTCATGACCCCTGTGCTCACCCCAGGGCTGATGCATTGCCTGGGACACAGCTCTAACACACTGAATCTTGGAAACCTCAAAGGGCTCTGAGTGGTCAGTAGTTGTTACCCCTTGTTATCCCCACAGTCTGTCATTTCCAAGGTGTTTGGGTTTCCTTAAGAGCCTCCAGCTGTGCTGCATTTGGGGTTGAGTGCTCCAGCTGCTCCCCACTGCCCTCCCTGCTGCTCTCAGGGAACCACCTGGTCTGGTTGCAGGAAGCTCAGTTTAAGTAGCTGTGCTTGGGTAATCTACTTTATTTTGGCAAGAGAGGGTTCTCTGGGTTGGGATATCCATGGGGTGGTGACCTTTGCAGCTGAGAAAGTCCTCACACAGCTTCCACCCACCTGTACCTGATACAGAGGTGCACCTGGGCCATAACATTGCACAGGAATATGTCCCAGCATTGTTCCTGTAAGCCCTGATGTCCTTGGGTTGCTCAGATGGTGGGAACAGGGTTTGCTGAGGAGTGGGATGCTTTTAGAGAAAAAGGCTTTCCTGTTGGGTGAAAGGTTTTGGTGAGCCAAACTCTTCCAGATTGGAAGGTTTAATTTGTTTTCATCTGTAAAGGATGGCTGGTGTTGGGAACTAAACCCTGGGGAAGCAGCGAGGCTCTGTCATCCCAAACAAGTCAGGAGGCTCCTTCCTGGCGTTTCCACAGCACCCCTGTCCTGCTGGTTCAGTGGCTGGCACACCTGGACCCCTCTGTGAGAAACAACTGCTCACTTTGAAAATGTAAAGAAGTTTATTAAACCTTTACAAAAATACAACAAAGGACTACATAAGGAAAAAGCTGCAGCACTGGGGACTGCTCCTCATGGATATCACATGGCCAGTTCCTCTTCAAGCTGGATGCTCAGTCTTTTATACCCCTGGGGTTGCATCACCAGCCCTGGCCCCTCCCAAGGTCTGTCAGGCAGCTTTTCTGTGCCATTTATCAGTGCAGACTGCTTTGTAACTGGATTGGAGCTCAGGTGTTGCCATGCCCACCCCCTGAGCACCCCCAAGCTTTTCCATCCCCACCTGCCCCATGCAAGGGACACCTGTGCAGCTCCTTTGTACCTGTCCCAGACAGCCCAGGCTGGCTGATGGCAACAATACAGGGGGAAAGGGAACTGTGGGGAGAACAAAGGACATCTAAACTACAATAACATAACTGAAGCTTTTCTCAATATTCACACAATAGTTATCTTTTAACTAAGAGCCAATTATCCCATTATCCATCTATAACCCCTCCATGCTGTGCTGACGTGAGTGGAGCTGCTCCTGTGTGCAAAGCCCAAGCACCTCCTCTCCTCTGTGGCCACCTCAGGGCTGTGCCCTGCCATCCAGCAGGTCTCCACTCCACCTCTGCTTCGTGAAGCCCTTCTGGGAAGTGCAGTGTGCTGCCTGCTCAGGAAGAGGCGTTATAATGGGCAGGTAGCGATGGGGGAAGATGGATCACTGAGTCAGAAATCAATCGAGAGCTTGTGATGGCATCATAAATCAGGGGATGCTGAGCGTTAAAGAAACCCAACACTTGATTTATAACTTGGCACAAGCCATTTGTCGCCAGCCAAGATTTTCAAAAAGAGAAACATTTTCGTAAGCTTAATTTAACATTATTTTTTTTCCACTGTGCTAAGTGTTTCTGTAGGGTTTATTTTTCCTCCCGCAGATAAAACTCAATTTGTGGATAAAAACAGCCAAGTGACATCTGAAAATTTTGTTTCCCTTAGAAATTCTTGTTGGGTTTGTGCTCTCTTTTCCCTAATTCATGGTCATTCTTCTCTCAGCCTAGATTTGTCCCTGATGTCTTTTAATATTGAGTCTCACTGGGAGCTGGAGGCTTTTGCTGGTGGATGGCTGGTGCAAATCCAGCTCATGCTGCTGAGAAGTATTATCAGTTAATCACTGCTCTGCTGCTGATGTGGAGCTCATTTTGGTGGCAGCAGCAGGTAGGCAGCTGCCTCACCTGCACCTGCCCTCTCAGCTGTGTGGCTGCTGCAGGAGGGGCTGAACACTCGGTGGGTTGTGGTAAATCAGGATTTACCCTGCTCTGCAGTGGCCTGGGAGGGGCACTTTGTGCTGCTGCCAGTGCTGGGACTGGAGCCTGCAGTGCCTGATGCATCAGAGAGGTTTTGGTTTATCTGTCCCTGCACCTCAGCATCTCCTCTCTTATGCTGCCAGGTGGTGTGTCATTTATATATATTTATTTCTTTAATGAGGAATTGTTGTTCTGGTGTGGGGAATTTTTATTTAGAATCTAAAATAAAGAGGGGTTTTTTTAGAATCTAAAATAAAGCATCTGTTAATTCTAAGGTGATCTGAGCATCAGTCTTGATGGGCAGTGCTGTTCCCAGAGTACTCGCCTTTTTTCTGTTATTTTATAATTAATTGGATTTTGGACTTCATTTCTTTGGGTGCCTCAAACCAAGGTGGAAAAGCACAAAGCAGAGCTGTTCTGGAGTTTTCTGTGTGCCCTGGTGGCATTGTTTATATCACATGTATACAGCAGGTGGGCACAGCACCAAGCCTGAGTTCCAGAAGTGTTTGGACAAAGCCTTGAGCACATTGTGGGATTCTTGGGGATATCTTGGAGATGTACTGAGCTAAGAGTTGAACTTGATGATCCTTGTGGGCCCCTCTCAACTCAGAATAACCTGTGGTTCTGAGGTAATTGTGCTTCTTAATTGGAAGTATTTGTCAGTGCAAAGCATTGTGCACAGGGTCATGGTGGGAGTGTGCTCAGTTTGCAACTTGTCTCAGACCCAGGTGTGGTTCTGGCAAATCTATTCCAGGCCAAAAAAGATAACAAGCAAGAAGAAATAAAAAAAAAAAGTATGGAACTCAAATATTCTTCACTTACAAATAGTGCCTGTGGTCCATTTAGCTTCATACACACAAAGTAAAATTGTTCATAGGCAAAACTCCCGTGAGCTCCCTGCAATAGAGAGGATTGGTGTTGCTTGGTTACCAGTGGTACACTGGCATGCTGAGATAAATCAATACAGCTCCAAATATTAAAGCCTTTAGAATAAAATCAAAGCTGTGTCCACAGTCCCCAGTTCTCCTCTTTACCTCGGAGCCAGTGTGGCACTGGAGCTGTGCAGGAGCCATGGGCACTGTCTTGGTTTGGAAAGACAGGAGTCTGCTAAGGAAGGCAGGAGCCTCCCCTGAAATGGAGAATGTAAACCCTCCCCACCCCTCCGAATTGCTATAAATTTTAAATTAAGGGGCTCTCAGGCAACAAATATGGGAGCAAGAAATAACAGTCCTTTAATAGGGAAAGGAAAAAATAAAAGGATAAAATAACCAATGCAGTACACTAGAACAGCACTGACAGAGTCAGAACCCAGCCTGACACCCTGTGGGTCAGGGTGCTGGCACAGTCCCATTGGAATTGTGGCTCAGCCCTCCTGCAGTGTCAGGGGTGGCTCTGCTGGAGCAGGGATCCTGGAGAAGGGTGCAGTCTGCCTCTGAAGATCCAGGGGAAGGGGAGGCAGCTGCTGTTCCTCTGGGGAATCCAGTGCAGAAGCCGTGCTGGTGTTCCAGAATCTCCAGATTCTATCCAGGTAGGAATGCTTGGCTCCTCCCTCTGGGCTCACATCTCCCAGTGGGATGCTGTAGTTCTTATCAGCCATGCAGGGACATTCAATAGCTGTTATCAGCAATGTCCCCTCCCTAGGGAGGAGTGATTATGGTCACTCAGAGAGAGAGATAAGGTAAACTGCCCACTTGACAAAAGATAATCTGCCATACAGATGGTAATGGAAAACATCTTGCCTTGCAATCTTCAACAGGCACAGAGACTGCCCAGGCTGCTGCTCTGCCTTCCACTTCTTCCTTCTTCCACTCCTTGAACTAAAAGTGAGAATAGGCTGAGCCATCCCAGAGGGGAGGGCAGGATGGAGGGGCAGCAGGGCTTTGTATGGATGTGGAGCTTGGTCATGACATTGCACAGGAATGTGTCCCAGCACTGGTGCTGCAAGCCTTGCTGTCCTTTAATCTGCTCTGCCCATCCCTCCCGCCCAGCCTTGGACAGACACCTGGCAGCAGCTCCTCCTCTCTGAGGGGGCCTGGGTGAGGTTTGCCCTGGGCAAGATGCTCTGAGCCAGGTCTGAAAGGAGCACAGAGCCCTGAGCAGAGTCATGGCATGTGCTGGCAGTGTCTGCTGAGAAATGGGGAGAGGGGAAATATCTGTAAAATAGTGCCAGAACAGCTTGGCTCCCCAGGGAAGTGCCTCAGCTGCCAAGATCCCTCTTCACCCTGGGGTGAATGTGGGTCAGTATTGTCCTTGAAGAGGAGATAACTTTAAATGTTTGAGTCCTGCTCTTAATTAAGAGTGAGGAAGCCACATCCCACAGATTGAAAGAGAATGAGCAAAGCACAGAAAAGAAATAACCCTCTTTGGCTCATATACAAGAGTGAACAAAATTGGTGGTGATTGACCTAACTTTCCTATATAAATACAATTTATATCATTTGTTGAGACTGAGTTTTCTACAGATGATAATGGTAAGGGAAGATCTTGCTCTGGAGTGAAATGTTAGCCACAGGCATGGGGTGGGCTGCCTGGATCAGCTCTCTGGGCTTGGAAATCCCAGGGAACAGGAGCTCAGATCTGAAATGCAAATGTAAAACAATCAGAGACCTCGATTCGTGGGCACAGTGCTGAGATAAGTCACTTACTGGTGCCTGAGAGTGGGTTAAGCTGTCTATATAGACACAGCCCTTGGAATTCATGTGACAGTAATACCTAGAGAAATCTACCAGGATTAGATCACTTATATTAGATTTGGTAGGTATGCATGTACAGCCTCTTCTCCCAAAAGACTGTAATGTAAGTAGACAAGTCAAAATAATGGTGAGAAAAAAAGGCTGTAACTTTACTCCAGCTTGAAGATGGCAAACTAGAGCACAGCAAGGCTCAGTCATTTGTCCACAGAGACAAAAAAAAAAAAAAAAAAAAAAAAAAGGTGTAGTTGAGCTGAGAACTTGTCTTGGTTTGAAAAGCCAGGTGTCTGCCAAGGAAGGCAGGAGCCTCCCTTGAAATGGAGAATGTAAACCCCCTCCCTCTGAATTATTATAATTTTGAAATTAAGGGGCTCTCATGCAAATATATGGGAAGAGGAATAACCGTTCTTTACCAGGAAAATTAGAAATACAAATGCAATAGTACAAACAAAAAAAAACCCAAAAAAAAAAACAAAATAAAAAGAAAAAAAAAAAGAGTTCGAAGAGGAGCTGTCCCCCTGTGTGTCAGGGGGTGGCACAGCCCCATCCCATGGGGGCTCAGCCCTCCTGCAGTGCCAGCTGTGGCTCTGCTGCAGCAGGGATCCTGCACAAGGGGGGAGTTTTCCTCTGCAGCTCCAGGGCTGCTGCAGATGGGCCTGGGCTCCTTCTGGCAATGCAACAGGTGCATCTGGGATTGGTCTCATGGGGTTGTTTCTAATTAATGGCCAATCATAGTCCAGCTGGCTCAGACTCTCTGTCCAAGACACAACCTTTTGTTATCGTTCCTTTTCTATTCTTAGCTAGCTTCTGATGAAATCTTTTCTTCTATTCTTTTAGTAGAGTTTTAATATAATATATATCATAAAATAATAAATCAAGCCTTCTGAAACATGGAGCCAAATCCTCATCTCTTCCCTCAACCTAAGACCCCTGTGAACACCATCACAGCTGTGCCCATGGAGTTGTGCCCTCTGGAGAGCTCTCACTGCGTTTGCCCAGGGGCTGTGGCTGTGTTTGGACAGCACCTGCAGTTCCTGGGACAGCAGGCTGCAGTCTGGAGCACTCATGGGGCTGCAGGCTGGAAAGGTTTCCCCACCCAAACAGCTGTTTGTCCTGGGAAAGCCTCAGGGGACTCCCAGTGCTCTGTGATACAGCCAGAGCAGTGTAAGGCAAATCTCCATCCCAGCTGCTGCCAGCGGGGCAGGAGCCAGCACAGGGGAGCAGGGACCTGAGGAGGGGGAGCTGGTGGCACGAGCCACCATTTATCATTGTCACTGCTGGAAATGAAGGGATGGGACTATTTTGGGGCTAAGAATGATTTATGGCTCAGACAAACATCAGTCTCAGAGGCTGTGGGATTTTAGAGGAGCAGGCACTCAGCCATAGCTCCAGAGCAGTCACAAATTCTTTGTCACAAGGCAATACAGAACTTTCTAACCCAATGGACAGTTGCCACAGGGTTTATTTTGCTTTTTTGACCTATCACCTTTACTTACTTCTGTGCACTGTGGATACTTTTGTCCAATGGCTTCTGTCTCACATGCACACAGATGCTTCCATTATAACCTCTAAACTCCCAACCTACTCCATACTATTACATTACTACACTTAAAACCCTTCACCATTTTATCAATACATTTCTCACTTACTTAAGGCATATTCTTACTTACAACTATAGAAACATGAGGTTATGTTTTCAGTCTCCTGCAGGGAAAGCAGGCAGTTGAGGGGAAAGGAGCAAAGATGATGCTGGTGGGAGAGGCTTGGAGGACAGGACTGGGCTCCCCAAGCTGGGCATGTGTTGGGGAAGATGAAACAGGGGAGCCTTATAAATATGGTTGTCTGGCAAAAGATTTTGAGACTATAGAAACTATAAGTGAGATTGAAATGAAAGCAAGCTTTGAGATCCCTCAGTTACTGAACAACTGGAAAACAATGGTGTGGCCAGCTGAAGGTGATCCTCTTTTGATGGAACAACACCCTCTGCTTGCAGACAGGCCCAAGGGTCAGAGCAGACCCTACAGCTTGGCAGAAGGGGCCCAAAGAGGAGCTTTTAGGGTTTAAAATGTAACACAGTGTGGTAATGTAGTGATTCTTATAGGCTGTATGTAAATGCTATAGGATTTGTATCTTGTACTAGATTGGTTAGTGAGAATTAGAATATTCAGCACAGAAGAAGATTTATGGTATTGTAATGGGAACCTTGCTCTCTTGCCTCTTAGCTCTTACCCCTTTTACTCTCTCCCCCTCTCTTCTCTGGGCCTGCTCCAGCTGTGGCAGCATCTCCCAGCAGGGCCCTGCCCCCAGGCCCTTTGCAATAAACCCCAAGTTCCTGACCTGGCTGCAGAGATCTCTGCTCTCCATCCATCCCCACCATCCTGCCCCCCAATGCTCCTACAGGCATGGAAAGCAGAAGGACCAGCAGGAGATGGGTCTGGTGGGAATGAGGATGTTCCTGCATTTGCAGTGGAAACACCACCCTGCTGGAGGGGAAACCCCCCTGACAGCAGCTGGGCACAAGATTGTCCCCACACACACCACAGTCCCCAGCCCTTCAGGCTGCACCCTTGTGGGGTGTGACCTCCAGAGACAGATGCTCCTGCTTGCTCAGCAGAGGAGACAGAGCTGCTGCTCTTAATTATTAATGAAATTTCACACACAGCACTAAAGACACAGGCAATTCTTTTTGGCAAGTGTAATGAAAAAATTAATCGAATAATCATTCCATGTAAATAGATTTAGATAAGCTTCTCGTCTTTCTGTTTGAATGTTTTTTTCCTTCCCCTCCTTCTCTCTCCCAGCTCACACCTTCCACTTTTCAGCAGAGAAACACTGTGATTAATTGCTTGGAATATTGTTTTAATTCATAGCATCCTGTGGTGAGCAGTGGCTGTACTGGCTGGGGCCACCAAGTCCCTTGGGTACAGACAGTCTTACCTAGGGGATGCAGAGTAGTATTAGGGAAGAAAAGGCTGTTAAAATTTACTGCTAGTAGGAGCACTTCAAAAGAAACCAAAATGCCTGATTTATAGGGTGTTGTTTTTTTAATGGCTTAGGGAGCCTGATCCTGCTCATGCCTATGAATCTTCCCAGTTTTTAGGGGGTTGTTCCTGGTGGGTGTCCCTGGAACTGGATCCAGGCCCTGCCTGCTTTAGGGACTGTGTGGTGGGGACCATCCTGAGAGAGACAACTGCTCACTCTGAAAATTTAAAAAGGTTTATTAAACCTTTACAAAAATACAACAAAAGGACTACATAAGGAAAAAGCTGCAGCACTGGGAACTGCCCCTCATGGATACCACATGGCTGGTTCCCCTTCAAGCTGGATGCTCAGTCTTTTATACCCCTGGGGCTGCATCACCAGCCCTGGCCCCTCCCAAAGTCTGTCAGGCAGCTCTTCTGTGCCATTTATCAGTGCAGACTGCTTTGTAACTGGATTGGAGCTCAGGTGTTGCCATGCCCACCCCCTGAGCACCCCCAAGCTTTTCCATCCCCACCTGCCCCATGCAAGGGACACCTGTGCAGCTCCTTTGTACCTGTCCCAGACAGCCCAGGCTGGCTGATGGCAACAATACAGGGGGAAAGGGAACTGTGGGGAGAACAGAGGACAGCTAAACCACAATAACATAACTGTACATCACTAAAGCTTTTCTCAATATTCACACAATAGTTACCCCTTAATTGGGAGAGCCAATCATCTCATTATCCATCTGTAACAATCCCCTCCCTGCTGCAGTGACCTGGTGTCTGTGAGATGCGGTCACTGTTCCCCAAGGCTGCTCAGGTCCTGTCAGCTTCATGCCTTAAACTTTCATGTTGGAATGGAGGGAAGGAGGACAAACCTTCCAGTTTGTCTTTTCTCTTTTCCCATTCGGGAATTGTTAATGTTTCCCAATTAATGAGCCCATAATTGACCCTTGGGCACCCCTGTGAGTTCCCTGGGGGCTGCACTGCCAACAGCCATGGGAGAGATGTGGAGCAGCCAGGCCAGGGCAGCCCTTCCCAGCAAGGACCAAACCCCAAACAGAGCAGGACCAAAGCACTGAATTCCTCACAAATGCCAGAGCCTGAGGCTGTGCTTTCTCCTGTGAAACCAGTGAAGAAACCCCTTGTTGTGCTGGGCTCTGGTTCCCACCTCTCATCAGAAGCAGTCTGGCTTTTTCTCTCTTGTGTCTTTCAGTGAAAAATACTTCCATTAAATTTTATCTCATCTTCTTTGGGGTCTCCAGCTCAAATTCCCTAACATGGAATATTTGTAAGGCAGAAACCTTTTTTTACCTTTACCCATGAAACTTCTCAATTCTCATTACTCTGCAAAGTGGCATCAATTTAAGGAAGAGCCAGGAGAGAATATCTTTTCATAGGAATTTCTTATGGCTTTAAAAATTAACAACCAAAAATACACACCAACATAACCAGACCCCCAAACCACCTTGCTCCCCTCCTATGCAGGACCCTGATCTCTCATGGATGCCCAGCACATCTCAGCAGAACCACAGGGAAGGTGTTCAGGACCAGGCTGCAGTGACCCTGTTTAGCACCAGCACAGGTTCAGCCACAGCAGGACACATCAACTTTCTGTGTTTTGAAGTTTAAAATGGCCAAATTCCTGGCCCTGTGATCTGCCCCATCTTTAAGATGATGCTGACAAATTTCAACTCTAGCTCTGCAGATTTTCCATGAGTGTTATGCTAGCATTTCCTGAAGACGTACTGCTGTTCAACCCTGTGTCTTTTTCAGCTCCCCATCTCACCTGACAGCAAATTTCCAGTTCCCTGTAGTTACAACTATGTTCCAACAGTGTCTTATCATTCAATCAGCCCACACTGAACCAGCCAGTTGCCTGGAAGAGAGACTGCTCTTATGGCTTTTCACACTTACTCAGCTGCTGCCTCACTCTGCCTGCAAAACAAAACAAAAAGGGAAAACCAGAAACTGCCTGCTGAAATGGAGCAGCTGCTTTGGTGCTGCTTGTCGTGCCTGTAGTTTCCATGCTGGAGTTTCTGGATTTCTTTTGCTTTGATGACAGCTGGGTGTGTGACTGTCCCCTGAAGTGACAGAAGAGCCCAGTTTATTTCTATCTTGTGATCCAACCAAACTGAACTTTGTGGAGCATGGACCCAAGGCAGCTCATTTGGGTGCTGGACATGGGAAAGAGGAGCTGGCTTGTGAAAAATGTGTATTTTATGATTGGCTTTTTGCAAATATTAAAATGAATATTATATGTGTTATGTTAGAAAGTGATGCTGTATTAATTTTCTTAAGTAGCGTGTTCAATACAGTTTTAGGTTATAATATGTTAAAATAGAAACTATGCTATGTAAGATACTTTTCTTTAAAAGAGAGAAACTAGGTACTCCCATTGAGATAGCAGCCACAGGGCACCTGAGTCTTTCAGAGAAAGAGAATTTATTGCTCTCTTATCAGAAGAAACGAACTTCTTCCCGCCTTGCTCAGCTCTTAAGATGCCCAGGATTAATATGAAGAAGTTGACACTGACCAGACAGAATCCTGTGTTTGAATGGAATTTATGCATCATGGATGAGGTGTATGAATATGCAACAGGCTGTTGCTTTTAAGAGTTAATCCTCTGTTAATGTGTGTATCCTTTTTTCGGGTTATTTTGCCCAGAAAGAGGTACACATACTGTCTGTAACTCTTTGTTTTTATTGTCTCATATTGTCCTAAATCCTAATTGTTCAAATTTTTATTACCCTAATTATATTACTATTTTTATAATCATTTTATTACTATTAAACTTTAAAAATTTTAAAAACAAGTAATTAGCATTTTTCACATGGCTCTTCTGCAGGCTTGTCTCACAGGTCTGGCTAAATACCTGTAATTCTTAAATACCTGTATTTAACTCTGTTAAATACCTGTAACTCTTCTATGGGGCATTTATTTCCATTGGCAGGTACGTGTACAATTGTAACATTCATAATTCCAGTCAAGCTGAGACAATTCAGGCTGCATCTGGTTTGTGCTAACACACACACAGAGCCCTGCTGACCCCACAGCCCCTGCCCAGCTGGGAAGGAGCAGCTTTGGGAGTGGGAGCAGCCCAGATTCTCAACAGGAGTTCATGAGCAGTTCCCTTCTCAGGGGTTTTGGCTCTTCTAATTCATGTGGGCTGTCTCAGAATCTCTGCTGCTCAGAGTGACTCTGAGATACTTACAAACTTCTTTTTCCCAGGCTGGCCATCGAAGAAGGAGTCAGGATTCTTCTGTTCTTGTTGTCAAGGTTGTTTATTATTTCTTATCTATCACATTCTTTCTCTGACCCGTGGAGGTCTGTCTGGCAGGTCTACGTGTACATTATTTACCATAACTTCCCAATACCTATCACCTATGTTAGACAGTGAGCTTCTACTCTAAACCAATCTAAAAGTGCCAACATCACAGCAGAAGATGCAGGCCAAGAAGAAGAAGGAGAAAGACAGAACATGCCCAGATTCCTCCATCTTGCCTCCTGAACCCCCATTCTAAATCCCCAAAATTCTACTTTTCAGCTTGTGATAAACTCACTATCATTCCACTTAAACTTTCTTGATTTGTAATTCTTCATGTAAAGGTTGGTAATTGTTTTTTCCATGGGTCAAGATCAAAGGCACAGGGGGGTCTTGGGCTCTGTGCCAAGGTCTCTGAGCCCCCTGACAGGGTCTCGAGTCCTCCAGGGCAGCCAGAGGAATTTCCTGGGTTCTGACAGGCTGAAGCTCTGTGTGTAATTGTCTGCTGTGATTCAGCAAAACTTAGTTGCTGGAGGGTTTCCCCCCCCCACTTTGAATACTCCTAATGTCCAGGCCCTGCTGAGGCCATCTCAAACTCGTTACCTGCTGGGCTTTGGCTCAAATGCCTGTGGAAGGGGTTAAAAGCCCCTGGCCCACAGCAAAACCAGGTTATTTACAGGGGCTGCTGCTCAGCAGTGTCCAAGCATGATCTTCTTCCCACAATCAAAGTCTTGGGACTCATTTGCTCCAATTACACCAGTAAGTCCAGATGAAAACCAGCAGAAACACACCAGTATAAAACAGGGTCAAAGGTGAGGTGACAGTCTGCTCCTACTGACACTGCTGTTCTTTTTCCACTGATGTTTTATTGCCCTCTGGTATAAATCAGTTTTTTCGTGGTTTTTAAGGTTTGGTTCCATGTGACTGCCCTCTGCTAAAGTGTCCTTTCTCAGGTTTCAGGGCTCTGTTTTAACCTTTAATTTAAAAAAGAGTAAGTAATCTATAAACAATGTAATATTGTTCTTTTTTTTTTCTTTTTTTTTTCTTTTTTTTTCTTCTCCCCTCCTCCCTGCAAAAGAGCCAAATGAGCCTAATCCTATATTCTGAAGCCATTCAGGACTGCTTTTACTGGATTTATGTGGAATTTGGTCGCCTATGGCTTCAGGCAGCCCAAATCTCTCAGGATGTGCAGCACAAGTGAGGGAGAGCCAGGCACTCGTGGATCCCACCCACAGGAGGGCAATGCCTTTGGGAATCAACTCTTGAGCATCCCCAGGGAAGGAGAATTCTGTGGGGAAAGGGAAAGCCTCAAGGGTTGGCTGCTGGGCAAAGCCTTTTTCTCATGGTAGGAGTGATTCTCATCACCTTGGTGTTGTTCCATCCTCTCCCTATGGACAATACACAAATCCAGGCAATCCTTCCAAAAGCACTCAGCTCCTGCCTGTGCTCCCACTGAGAGTTTTTTTGTTTGGAAGGAGGTTATTGAGGCCATCATCACCTGGATGCCACTGGGAAGGCTTGGGGTTGTTTGAACATCCAGGTTTCAGATGGTCAGGGGGCTGCAAAACGAGCTCAAGGTCCCATTAAAAAATGCCAGATGTTATCCACATGGAATTATCCACACGGAATTACCCACATGGATAATCCATGGGATCATAGGACATGTTTTTAGGAATTTGGGCTAGGTGAATTTTGCTTTTTCCCAGTATTGCCAGCCCTCAAGCTGATCTGTAGCAAACACCACATCTCAAATGCACGTTGTTAAATAGTTTCTTTAACCTTTGTGTTTCTATTCTCTCTATCACAAGATGGGTATAGCAGCCCATCTCATGGGATTGTGCTGTGGAACGCTGATTAAAATCTTCACACAAAACCACTTCACACTGGTGCCAAGTGTTTCTGTGAATGCAGGAAGAAGGAAGAACCTTGCCTGCCCGAAAAGCTCTATCGCTTTGTTGGAGTCAGTGGATTTGCCGCTTAAAAAAAAAAAAAACCAAAAAAACCAACACAAAAACCCCCCAAAAAACAAAACCAAAACAAAGCAAAAAAAAAAAAAAATAAAAAAGAGCCAAATCTGAGGTGAGCATGAGGAACATGAGAAACTCCTGCAATAAGCAGGGAAAAGGGCAGGAGCTGCTGCCCTCCTTGGTCCTTCCCAGTGCCCAAAGGACACACAGGTTCCCAGGAGCCAGCAGGGCGAGGCAGAGGATGCTGCAGCTCAAGTGCCACATCCTTTCTGCCAGGCTGTTTATTTATCACAGATCTGCCTCTGATAGAATAAATGTCACCCTTGGCCCCTACTCCTGCAGAGGAGGGGGCTCAGTCACCTGCTGGGGAAGCTGTGACCCCCAATCTGTGAATAAGGAAACAAGGGGGTCTCTCTTCCCCTGCACTGGGGGGTTTTGGGGAATGCTGAGCCCCAGGGGCAGCCTCATCCCCCACAGATGTTGCTGCTCTCTTCTCATGGGGGTCACAGTTTGTGGTGGGAGATGAGTGCTGATGCCTCGAGAAGGCTGACCTAGAACAGAGGCTAGACTGAGCTAAAGAATAAAGCAGGGATTTATGAAAAGGCCTCAATGGATCCACCTTGGGCAGCACAAGAGCCCAGCCAGGGCTGCACCCCAGGTGAACCCAAAATGATCACAAAATGCACAACCAGTCACAGGGTCTGTCACTTTTATCAGTTCTGCTCTCCATTTGCATATTGGAGTTAATTGTCCAGTTACAGCTCCAGCCCATGAAGACCCATTCTTCTTGTTTTTCTCTTTTTATTCCACCATTGTTTATGCTCTTGGGCCTGAGATTTGGATCATTTGTCCTTGGTGCCCAGCTGGAGCAGGAATTGTTTTGTCTCCCTGCTCTGAGCAGAGAGCTCACCATCCCCTAATATGAAGCCCAGACCCACACACTAAAGCAGCACAGAATCTGAAAAGAATGAAAGTTAAAACTTGAGGCATCAATGCAGACACTGCTCCAAGAGAAATGCTCAGAAATTCCATCTCGGTGAGGATGAAGAGACACTGGGGTCACCTTGTGTTGACTGTGCTGTAGCTCCAGTTGTCTCCAGAGCCCCTCTGAGCTTTTGTGTAAAAGAAAGCAGGATGGGCTCATTACACAGATATGAAATGTGGTACCTGGGAAGCCGGAGCTGGTGCTGCTCTTGGCCAAGGAATGGTGCTGTGCTGGTGAGCTGCCCCTGGCACAAGGAGCTGCAGAGCTCATGGCCCTACAGCCTGTTCCCAAGGAGGCTTGTGAGCTCTGGGGCTGACTGTGGTGTGCTTAGAAGTGGAACCCAAGAGCCAAAAGAGGCTGTGGTGGTTCTGGCAGTGGCCCAGGCCACCTTTATGGACTGAGAGGTGAGGGAGAAGTGAAAACACCAAAGCTGTGCTTGCATGGTGCATTCCCCTCTCCTCTCTGTGGTTTGGTCACAGCTTTTAGCAGCTCTTTGCTGAATTTGGCAGAACTTTCCTGCAGGGTCAGTCAGGCAGTTTGGCAACTTATGGTCTTGTTATAGTTTGAAAGCAAAACAGGTGAGAGACACCAAGTCAGAAATACAACTTATTAGGCAAAGGGAAAAGGAAAACCAAAATACATGCAAAAATGCAGAATAAAAACCACTGACAGAGTCAGGACACAACTTGACACCCTGTGGGTCAGGGTGTTAGGAGCAGTCCAGTTGGAATTGTGGCTGCAGCCCTCCTGCAGTGTCAGGGGTGGTTCTGTTGGAGCAGGGATCCTGGAGAAGGGTGGAGTCTGCCTCTGAAGATCCACTGGAAAAGACGGCCATTCTTCTAGAAGTCCAGTGGAAAGATTGCCTGCTCTGTCCCAAACCCCAAATTATATCCAGGTGGGGATGCTGAGCTCCTCCCCCTGGGCAGAGCATCTCACAATGGGCTGGTATTGTTCTCTGAGTCATGTGGGGGGTCCATGAAACAGAAATGGCTCCTGGAGGGAGTTACCTCTGAGTCATGGGCAAGGCATTGATGGGCCCATTAACAGCAGATAAGGAAGAAACCATGCCCCTCCTGGTTTCAGCAGCTCTTGAGGATGGGAATAGAATATATCTTAATATTGTAACCCTGGACAGTTCTGCTTTCCTTTGGGAATTTGCACTTTGTTTTGGGGCTTTCCCAGGGTCTGTCCTTGCTTGCAGGAAGGCAGAGCAGTTGGGGTCTTGCTAGCACAACACTCAGGCTCTCACAGCTGCTCCTGGGCAGAGCTGCTGGGCGCAGCAGGAAGGCAGGATGCAGGTGTGTGGCTCAGGGGTTTCTGCTGGGAGGAGGGACTCAATATTTCATCAGCATTGATTCCTGGAGGGCCATCTCCCTGACACTGATGGGAGAGGTTTAGCTTCAAATTAATTCCAACTTTGGATCAATGGGGGAAGATCAATGAGTTCAGGATAAGCCAACCTGTAAGAGCTGCAAACTGGTTCACTGCACAAGATGAGCTTGTTTCAGCTGCCAGAGGTATGAGAATGTGGGAGGCTCTGTGCACTTGGGGATGGACGTGGTGGGGATCTGGCCTGGGCACTTGGACCAAAGAGCTCTCACAGGTGGGAGCAGGCTGGTTTTTACAGAAAAGTTTGGATTGGAAGGGACTTTAAAAACCATCTTGTTCCACCCCTCCCTGCCATGGGACAGCTTCCATTAGACCTGGGTGCTCCAAGTCTCATCCAGTCTGTCCTTGAACATTCGCAGGGATTTGTTCCTGTTTTACACCAGGCCTCACCCTGAAGCTCCACAGCTGGCACTGGGTGCCCAAGAGCAGATGTACAGAGTGAATGTCCTTCCTGGAGCTATTTCTGCAGATGTGCAAGAAGGACCAGCCCAGTTCATTGAGGGGGATTACAGCTATCGGTGTGGGTTGCCATGGTGAGTAATTAAAATCTTCCCACACGTCCTGCAGAGGTGCCCTGCACAGCAGCTGTTGTGCACACCACAGGCACGGCAGCAGCTTTTGAGCACAGGAGAAACCCACAACAAGCTTTCACCTCTACTTGTCTTGGTCAATGAAATGGGCCCTGGCTGGAGCTTAAATAATGCTTTTAATGCTGCTTTGCACAACACAGAGCAGCTGCAGGGTACAGGTTGTAATCCGTGGATGCTCACCGTCTTTGAGAGTGTCAGATATTGTTGTGACTGTTGTAAAATGTACCAGATAATGGCATTAAAGCAATTAAAGCTCTGAGGGTGGCTGTGTGCCTTGCCTGGTGCCAAGCAGAGGTCAGGAAACCTGGCTGACCTGAGGAGGTAACACCCCAAATCCCCTAGATTCCCCCCAAACCCCCCAGATTCCCCTGGATCCCCCCAGTGCCCCAGACACCCCAAACCCCCTGAATCCCCCCAACCCCCTGGACACCCCAAATCCCCTGAATTCCCACCAAACCCCCCTGGACACCCCAAATCCCCTGAATTCCCACCAAACCCCCCTGGACACCCCAAATCCCCTGAATTCCCCCCAAACCCCCCTGGACACCCCAAACTCCCGTCAATCCCCCAAAATCCCCTGGACACCCCAAACCCCCCAGACATCCCCAAATCCCCTGAATCCCCCAAACACCCCAAACCTGCCCGGACACCCCAAACCCCCTGGATACCCTCAAACCCCTCTAAATCCCCCAAACCCCGCTGGACACCCCAAATTCCCTGAATTCCCTGATGTTTAACTGATCCATGTCCTGCAGGCTTTCAGCCTCAGTGCTGGGTCTCTCCTGTAACGCTGGAGCATCAACTGCACAGAGATTTCCTTCCTCTGCTTTGGGATGTGATGAGAGGCACTGGGGGCAGAGCTCTGTGTGCTGGAGCACAGAGCTGCTCTCGAGTCCATCACCTGAGCAGGTGCAGCTGGCCTCGTTTGTGATGGGTGTGGGACCTCCCAGCCAAGCCAGAGCTGAGAGGTGACCAGTTCATCCCCAAAGGGAAAACACAAGTCTGTCATGTCCCACTTTAGGCTTTACTGTGACCCACCAGACTGCTTCCTGCTGGGCTTCTCCATTTCAACCCTGAAGTAAATCACAACTGTGTCTTTGCTTTTGCACTTTGCTTTTTTCCTCCCTGGATTTCTTTGCAGTGCCTCTATTGTAATTGTTTAAAGGAGTTAGGAGGAGGCATGGACAATGTCTCCTGTGTTTCTCAAGGAAAATCTTTGTGGTGAAGCTTGTGCAGCCTCTCCTCCTTCCTTGTGCCTCTCTGAAGGTCAGGTTGTGAGCCCAGCTTTTGTTGGACAGCTGGAAATCCACCTACAGTGGTGTGATATGTAATAGAGTTAATTCATGCTGTATAAGTAGACATATGTAGGTATAAAATATTGTAAAAGTTATGTGCCAACCTCCCCAGCCAGGAGCTATTCAAATTATAACTAACTCCGGGCAGTGCTGAGATAATATCAGGCTTGTTTTAAGTCTGAATGGGACCATCCCGGGCCATCAACGGTTATTTCCTTGTCTCCTACACCTGGGAGATAACATCCAGGCCTTCCTGGCCCGTGACTCCAGGAATTTCACTAGACTTGGACTCACCCTGATTACATCTGTGGCTTCCAGGAACCGATATCAAGATATTACATATGAAAACCAACTCTGCCTGTGCGCTCAGACTCTCGTCTGCAAACCGGGATCTGTCTATAGAAATGGATTTGCATTCAAAGAAGTGAATAGAAAGATGTGGTCATCTATGCCTCAGGCAGAATAAACTGTACATAAGCTGGACCCTGGAGGAGATCAGGGTGAACCTTTGAGGGGAGGCCACCACTCTGTCGGTCGAACCTCTGGCTTCACCCAGCGTCTGTTCCCGGCCTGATGTTGTCTTGATTGTGGAGGTTGCACGAAATTCTAATTTTTTTTTTGTAATTGACCCAATAAATCGTTGTTAAATTTTTGATAAATTTGGATATCAATTTGATCATTTATAACAAGTGGGCTGGGTACTGGTGTGGCAGCCAGTGATCCCAGAATTTAGAGAGGAAGGAGCTGGTGGGCCCAAGGGGAGAAAGCCACTGTCCCTTTCCTCCAGCACACCCCTCCTGCTGGGCTGGGAGTCCTTTCCCAGGATTGATTGTCCAAAGAACAAAAGCAAAGCTGGAGTAAAGTGCAATAATCATGTGAGAGGAGAGAAACTTGAGAAGCACACCACAGGTTCACTTAACTCCTGCTTGGTCGATAAACTGCTTATTGCAAGGCATTATTCTTGTGCTCCTGATTCCCAGAAGTGAGGAGCTGCCTGGAAGGCCATGACCAAACCCTGCCAGCTGGGCTGCCATTGATTTTAGTGGAGCAGGACACAGCACTGGTAATAAAATGTGAAAACACCATTCCCCCAAGAGGAACAGTGTAAGAGCGTCAGGGGGTAGGACGGTGGGGATGGATGGAGAGCAGAGATCTCTGCAGCCAGGTCAGGAACTTGGGGTTTATTGCAAAGGGCCTGGGGGCAGGGCCCTGCTGGGAGCTGCAGCCACAGCTGGAGCAGGACTGAGAGAAGAGAGGGGCAGAGAGGATGACAGGGTGAGAGCGTAAAAGGGTAAGAGAGTAACAGGGGTCAGAGCTAAGAGGGGCAAGAAGGGCAAGAGAGCAAGGTTCCCATTACAATACAATAAATCTTCTATGTTGAATATTCTATTTCTCACTAACCAATCTAGTACAAGATACAAATCCTACAGCATTTACATACAGCCTATAAGAATCATTACATTACCACCCTGGGTTACATTTTAAACCCTAAAAACTCCTCTTTGGGCCCCTCCTGCCAAGCTGTAGGGTCTGCTCTGACCCTTGGGCCTGTCTGCAAGCAGAGGGTGTTGTTCCATCCAAAGGGGATCACCTTCAGCTGCCACACCATTGTTTTCCAGTTGTTCAGTAACTGAGGTATCTCAAAGCTTGCTTTCATTTCAATCTCACTTATAGTTTCTATATTCTCAAAATCTTTTGCCAGGCAATCATATTTGTAAGGCTTTCCTGTTTCATCTTCCCCAACAGAACAGCACAATGGGATAACAAAAGTAGTGACTAGCATGGGGTTGTTGCCTATTCCTTTGCACAAGGAGTGGCTGGCTGGCACCTCCACATCCCCATTGCATGCCTGCAGTGCTAAAAGCAAAAAATCCACCCTGGAGGGTGGGCTGATCATCACCCAGAGAGAAAAAACTAAGTCAAAGAATGTTTGTTTCTTTACTCTGATATTCTACTACTTCAGCTATTCACATTTTAAGAGCAGCTATGTTCTTTTCCACTCTCTTATTTAAAAGAAGAGCTCCTGTTAAAGCTGTGTGAAATACAGATTTCCTTTGGATTTACTGCCTAAACAAAACATAACACTTCGGATGAACATTTTTTCCCCTGGGTGAATGATAAAAAGTTACAGTTACCAAAAATGTCCCATACAATGATAAATCAGGTGTTTTGATTTGGGGAGTGGAAGAGAACAGCAGTGAGAACAGCTCTGCCTTTAAGTTACATTTGGGTAAATACAAAAGAAGAACAGCTAAACACATTGCATCTAGGAAACTTTTGAACTGAGCAGTGGGCCTCAGGGTGATTTTCCTGTAGATCTTGGCATAAACGTTGAGATTTTAACAATACTGAACTTTGTTTTCTCTTTTTGCAAAAAGATCCTTTACTCAAGAGAATTTGCATGTCCTTAGCAATAAAATAACAAATATTAAATCTGATTTTAAAAACCAAGGTCACTTTTCAAAAGTAAAATGTCAGTTACATATGTAGACCAGATGGGTTCTGTTTTCAGTGATACTTGGGGGGGGGCTCTATTTTTTTTTTTTTGGACATGGTATTTCAAAGTGAGCTTGAACAGAAGAAGGCTGAGCTCAGCCTAACACAGCATCAGAGATATAAAAGGAATTGTTCTAATACAGTGGTTCCCATAGCCCAACCCCAGGGGCCATTATTTCCCACAGGGCTGTGGGATCACCTGTGAACCAAGGGAAATGCACTGAGGTGCAGCAGCTCTGCATGCTGTGGGAATGTCGTGGTGCTGAGCCCCTTGCACCTCACTGGTTGTGCTGTGTTCACCTCAGAAACCGTTTTATAATTTTATATCTTGCTTTTTTTGCTCTTATGCCATCCTCTTGTAAGCCCAAGTCAGCCTTTGCTCTGGCCCTGACCCTGAAGGGAAGGGCTCCATCCTTGAGCATGTGCAGGTGAATACCTGCAGAGAGGCTGAGCAGAGTCGTGGTGAATTGAACTCTTTTCCTGCTCTCTGTCTCTCTCCAGGTTTGTGTCCCAGCACCCCCACCTTCCTGGAGACTGGTGTCACCCACAATAGCTTAGTTTTGAAAAGAAGGTGGATAGGTAAAGGAGAGAAGGTATAATTATGGGTGGAATCTGGGAATTTTTTTATCAGATTGTGACACTGTCGAAGGCTTTCTGTGCAAAGTATATTGTCAAAAAGGCAGTGATTGTGCTTTTCCCACCACCATTATCAAAGCTCCAGTCAGTCAAATCCTCCCTGTTATTAAATGCTGCTCTGCAAGTCTGCATTGTGAAGCTGAAGGATATAATCACAGGTGCCAGACATGGGGAGAGAGCTGATCCAAAGGTGTGAAAAAAAAGAAAACACAAAGATGAGCTGAATAAAAACACATAAATGAGGTGTAAAAAATCAGATTACAGGGGGCACAGAAGGTGGGAGTAAAATGAAGCAGAAAAAAAATCCATTACTTAGGCTCCTTCCCCTCCTTTTGTTAATACAGTAGACACTGGACAAATGCAAGTCAGAGCACAGGAGCATTTGTCACTATTTTCCAGCCCTGCTTGAGACATGCAGAGCTTGAGGTGATTGTGGCACCCCTTGGCTGCTGCTCTGTGTGCCACAGAGCCATCAGCACAGCCCTGGGACCGTGGGTGTCCCTGCCAGCCCAGCACCCTGGGGTCCTCCCAGGGCCTTTTGGGTCACTGCGACCCCGAGAATGTTAAAAGTCTCTTTTCCCAGCCTGGTGCTCGAAGAAGGAGTCAGGGCTCTTCATTTCTCGGTCTCAAGGTTGTTTATTGTTCCTTATCTATAAAAAAATTTTCCAGCAGGACAGTTCCAGGCACTCTGCCTGCCCCAGGGCAGTGTTATGTCTTTATACTAAAAACTACATGTACAATGTTTACAATTACTTTCCAATACCCATCACCTATGTTAGACAGTGAGCTTCTACTCTAAACCAATCTGTGAGTGCCAACATCACAGCAGAAGATGGAGGCCAAGAAGAAGAAGGAGAAAGGCTGGACACACCCAGTTCCCTCCATCTTGCCCCCTGAACGCCCATAGCAAAAACCCCAAAATCTACTTTTCCGCCTCGTGATAACTTCACTGATATTCTACCTAAACTGTTGTGGCTTGCTGATCTTCATACAAGGTTGGTAACTTGCTCCACGGGTCATAATCAAACCCACAGGTGTTTGGGGCTCTGTGCCAGGGTCCCTGAGCCCCCTGGCAGGGGTCTGGGCCATCCTGGACAGCCAGAGGGATGTTCTGGGTTCCCACAGTGTCCCACAGGATCTGCAGTGGCTTTGGCACAGCCTGGCACCAGCAGCACACCTGGATGGCTGCTCTGATGTCCATGACAGCACAGGAATTAGGAAATCAAGTGCTTGAAGTTACAAATATTAGCACAGGCTTAGGCTCCTGGTGGAATATTTCCATTTTTTTCTGCCAGAGTGGGTTGGCAGAGGGATTGAGTCTGTCAGAGCTCCTGTGTCAAAGGGAGGGGATGGATGCACGCTGCCTTCAACATGAAAAAAACTCATTCTGGTTGTGATGCCAAAAACTCCTGTGGAAACTAAACTTTGACTGCTCCAGCCCAGGGGTGTCAAGGATTTGCTGCCACTCCCTGAGCTTGATATTTCAGGAGTGGACACATTCCTGCTGAAAATTTCCATTTTGATGAACTTGCATTTTTTTGGAAAACTTTTGAGCAGTACTAAATGTGTCCTTTGAAGGCAGCTTTGAGAAACCAAATCACCCTGCTCTCCTTTAGATGTGGGTATCTCCAGCTGATTACTCCCACATCCCTCCATGCTGCCCTTGTTCATTTTACAAAAACCTCTGTGTTTTACCCAAGAAGCTGCAACCAGTTTCCCTGGTTTTCCAGCCTTGTGCAAAGCCTCCCCCAGCACATTTTACTCACCCTGGCTTAGGCTAAGCCTGTTTGCAGTCCATCATGTCAATTAGGGCAAAACTGGTAGAAGTGCATCACACAGCTGTTCTGGGATAGGTCTGCAAAATCCTTTGAAAACCAACACTCTGAGGTCAACCACTGCCACTCCAAACATGGAAGTCTGGTTTACAGAGACATTCCTGGGTGGGACATCTATTAACAGGCAAGGCAATAGGTCACCCTTGCCATGCATAAAATGCCAATAACATATTAATGGAGCTCAGACAAGCAATCAGCCCTGCTCCTGGGCAGGGAGGCAGTCATGCTTATAACACAGAAAAACATAGATTTTTTTTTTTTCCTGCCCCAAGGCACCTTGGAAATTTGGCCCTGAAGAGGTCAATAAGTTTGGGGTTTTTTTTCTGGATTTTTTCCTGATTTTTCACAGAGGTAAAGGGAGCTCAGAGAAGGACCTATGATCTCACTGCAGGAATTTCAGAGTAATGATTGCTGGCCTGTTTTATGCATGGGGATAGGTGAAACGATCATACAGCTTCCTTCTGCCCAGTCCACCCCTTCCTGCACACATTTTTCTTTTTGTCACTCTGAATTCCAGGGTGTCAGAGCATCACTTGTAAACTGAGCAGCACATGCATTGGGTAAGGCTAATTTTGAACAGCAGGTCATCTCTCAAGCTAGCATGACCTTGGTTCAAATTCCACTATATTTCAATTGTTATGGATTTTCAGTGCCTCTTTTCTGAATGGGAACCTCTGAAATGAAATGCTATGAAGTGCTATAGATCTGTTTGCAAGGTTATCACAAAGGCAGGCGGGATGGTTCTGCCTCTGAGAGGATGCACTGCAAAGCCTCCAAGGTCTGGGAGATACTGACACTCCAGAGATGTGTCACTGCTTATCAGGGGCCATCCTGACCCTCAGACCAGCTGAAATATTCAACTTTGTCATTGTGCGCTCACTGTCCTTCCTGCCAGCAGTGTGGGAATGCCACAGATCCATGTGCAGGGCAACAGGAGCTGCCCAAAACAGCACTTCAAGGGCACAGCAAAGACTCACCTGCCCAATTTACCACTGATTGTCTGCTCCAGCTGCAGAGCAGGGGAGGGCAGAGTGTTCTGCCCAGTGAGCAGTGGTTCAGTGGTGAGGGGCTGGGAACACAAACCCTGTGAGGAACCACTGAGGGAGCTGGGGGTGCTCAGCCTGGAGAAAAGGAGACTCAGGGCTGCCCCCATCACTCTGCAGCTCCCTGAAAGGGGCCTGTGCTCAGCTGGGGCTGGGCTCTTTCTCCAGCAGCACTGACACAACCAGAGCACACAGCCTCCAGCTGCACCAAGAGAAATATAAGCTGATATAAGGAAAAAGCTTTTTACAGAAAGAATGATAAAGTTCTGGAATGGCTGCCCGGAGAGGTGCTGGAGTCCCCATCCCTGGGTGTGTTTAACAAAGCCTGGATGTGGCACTGGGTGCCAGGGTTTAGTTGAGGTGCTGGGGCTGGGTTGGACTCGATGATCTTGAAGGTCTCTTCCAACCTGGCCATTCTGTGATTCTGTGAATTCTGTGATTCTGTGCATTCTGTGAATTCTGTGAAATCAGGTGCCACCCTTGGGAGATGCACAGGGCAAAGGAGGAGCTCACATTTCCAGCAGCACTGGAAACCAAGTGCTGTGGAAAAGAGTGGAGAACATGCAAACCTCCAAAGCCCAAGTCACAATAAAGTAATATTCAGAGCTGGGATGGATTTTTACTTTTCCAGTGCCAAATGGGATGGTATCCAAGTTTGTAATGAAAGGACATAAACCATACGCTCACCACTGACAGAACAAAATGATTGATTTTTTTTTTTTTTTTTTTTGTCCTGTTCCAAAATATGTTGCTTTGGGGGCATTTTCTTGATGTTATTTGCAGATTCAGCAGGTTGGCTGATGAGGTGAAAATTGTCCAGCTATGCTGGCTTGGCAAGATTCACCTGACCTTCTGGGAGATGCAGCCAGAGGAATCAGCAGTGTTGACATTTCTTGGTGGACATCTAAAGCCACATGGTTGAGCCTTCTGGCACAGCTTTGGTATAACCAGGGAGAAAAATATGATGCAAACTTCAGGTGCAAACTTCTGCAATTTAAAGCTGAAATCTTATCTTCCTACAAGCAATATAGAATTCATTTCAGATCTTTTAGTCTGTCTAGTGGAGAGCAGTAATACCCCTAACTTTTTTGTCTCAGGGTGTCTATGTTTATGTAGAGAAGTCAGAAGCAGGCAGTATTTATACATTTCCTTTCAGGTGTTTACAGCTGCAGATCTCAGTGAGAAAGCTCTTCACCAGCTTTAAAAAGAACAATCAAATAGTGTAGCAAGGGGCTGATTGCTGCTCCCTGGGGAACTGCTGCACACATTATAGACTATCTGCCTCACACAATAATGACAGACAAGCAGATGACCTTTCTATGCTAATGATTTGGCTCCTCAATGAATTCATCCTATGTGAAACAGGCAACTTGTCTTTGCTCAGTGATGGATCATGTCATGGGATCCCAGAGCCTTCGTGTGTTAGTTAATGTTCTGTCAACACAAACCCCTGAGAGATCATCCCAGATGTTCTGGATGACAATTAAGCTCTCCTGAACAAAAGAGATGGTGCCTAGCAAGTTTCCAGGAGCTGATGCACTTCCTGAAGCACAACTGGTCACATCCCAGTGGAAATGTTCCCTCCCTCTGCTGTGGGAGCACCAGTGCAAGAGCAGGGTTAAAAATCTACAGTAAAATGAACTGGAAAATATTGATCCAATTTAAAGCTGCATTAGGAATGCCCAAATCATTGCATCCTAGCATTAACTGATTTTTAAATATCTAATGGTTTTATCTGCTCTGCTGCACTTCATAATGACAAATAAATGTGTTAGAGCACACAGCTCCTGCACTGCAGATATTTTGGTGTCCTGTACCAAACGCAGACCCTGTGCCCGCCCCATCTCTCCCCATCACCTGCAGTGAGTGCACATGGGGCACACAGGTTATTTCCAGCAGGATTTGGCTGCCCAGCATTGCGCCTTTCCCACCCAAGGGCTGCTCTCAGGACTGCTGTGCATCCCAAACCTCCCCTGAGGGATTTACAGCAATGGAGCCTCAGCCCAGACAATACAGAGCACTTTTGTGTTTACATATGAGTGGAAGATGAAAATCAGGATGAGGGCAGTAGAATACATGATAGGAAATATTTCATGTGTGAAGACTTTCAACCTGACAACTCTTTTGCAAATGCTGTGGAGAAACCTTGTGTTTATAACCCACAGGGCAGGCTCCACTGGCACCACATTCATGGGAGAAACTGCTTTTCTCCCAACAGGCCTTCAAGACTGGCTCTGAAGAGTCAATGTTTTGTTTTGGTTTTGCTCTCAGCCACTCCCCCACGGCTGGTGGGACACACAGACAGGGCAGTGCATGGTGCTGCTTTTGCTTTTCACTTTGCTTTTTACTTTGCTCTTGCTCCTGCTTTGCTCTTGCTCTTTGCTCCTGCTCGTTAGTTAGTTTAGTTAAGCAGTCTGAATTTTCCCTGGACTGTTTCTCCTTTCCCTTTTTTGGACCTGCTCGAGCCTGCTCCGGGCTGGGCCCTGGGAACACCGAGAGTTTGCACCTTGTGGCTGCAGCAGCTGCCCCAGCACAGGAGGGACTGAGAACAGAGCGACCACCCCCAGAGAGACTTTCTGAATTTGTCATCTTTGTCAGAGCAGTGACAGAGTGGTGTCATCTGGTATTGTTCATTTTGTGTGTTGGGGGTGCTGTGCCTGATAAATAAACAGGTTCTTTCCACTTCTCTCCAAGGAATCCTTCCCAAACCTGTTGGGGGTAGGGGCCGTGTGGGTTTGCTTTCTAGAGAGGCCCTTTGGAGGTTTTCTCCCAGATTTGCCCTAAACCAGGAGACCAGGCCATCCCTAAACTTTGAAACTCCCCTGACCTTCTGCCACTTCAGCCTCCACTCTCCCACTCCCTTTTCTTCTCTGCTGTTTTGTGCTGAGTGTCAGAGCTATGATTGCCATGGAGCAGGACCAGCAATGCCTGGAGCAGCTGTGCTGCCATCACAGCCTTGAGCAGCACAGCTGGATGCGGGGCAGACCCCCGAACTGAGCTCAGAGCTCCTTGGTTTGGGAGGGGATGTCAGGGTACCTGTTGCCAATTCCCCGACTTCTGGGACTCTGGCTGGGCCTTCCCTGGTGGCTCCCCTGTCCGGGGAGACCCTTCTGAAGTGGTTCTGTGTCAGGAAAGAGAGATGAACTGGATCTTTTTGGTCTTCAGGTTCTTGTTTATTGTTATCTTATCTAGAGTTTTGCATGCTGTCCACACCAGGCTCAGCACACTGGAAAAGCACCACAAAAATGGCCAACAACCTCTTGGTATGAGGTCTTTTAAGGCTAAACTATCCAATTAAGGGCTGACACCTGGATTATTTCCCCTTTTAACCCAATAACTGATCCCAGAGAGCTGCAATGCTGACTTTTCTGCCCAATTACAAAATGCCACCCAAACCCATGGAGAAGAAGCATGAGGAAGAAACCCAGGATGACACCCTGTGCCCTCCATCTTGCTTCCATCCACAACATACTAAAAATCCCAAAACCTAAATTTCCCACCTAAGTGACACACCTACACTACCCTCTATAATCTATTTCACACTTTTGTGGATTCCAGTCTATTCTGGAGTTGAGGAAACTTTCTCCATGAATGAGAGTCAAAGTCAGTGCTCCCCTGGGGGTCAGGGCACCCCAGAGCAGACAGAGAAATATTCCCTGTGCCATGGGTTTCCACAAGGGGAGGCACAGCAGCTTCTGGAGCTGACAGGTGAAGCCCCTGCAGGACACAGGGACTCTCTTAAAACAGCAGGAATAAACTGATTAACCTGGGCAGCTTTCTTCTTGGGGAGGCTCGCCAAAACCTGCTTCTTGCTGCTTCTTTTCTTATCCAGGAAAGACAGAATTCCCCTCAGTTTGTGCTTCCACAGGATATTTTATGAAGGGTTTCAAACTCCCCCTCTCTCTCTGAGTTCTCTTTCTGTTTCTGAGAGCTGCTCTCACAGCTTTCTGAACAGCTTGTTACCTGTACTATGTTTCCCACAAGTTATATCCCTTAGAAGGGGTCCCCTTCATTCTCTGGGGTGCCCTGTCCTTGCTCAGGCTGTGGGATTTTCTAGGAGCCTGTGCTGGGATATCAGCCACGGACCTGTTTCCCTGGGGAATTAATTGGATTTGATGGCTGTGCTCTGTCTCTGAGCGTAATGGGTGAAAAACCACTCCAGGCAAGGTAATTATTGCAAATATTTCTTGTTTGTGTTACAGCACAACAATTGTGTTTCACAGCCAGGTGTCAGAGAGGGTGAGCTTTACAGAAATAACTGGACCCTGTTCTCCGGGTTTGTTATTAATTAACTGTTACTTGTTGTCGCAGACATCTTTTATGAAAAATCCTTTCGTTAAGATTTTTCCTCCTGAGAAGCTGAGAGGCCTCAGGAACAAAATGTGAAAAATTGTTATCTGCTGCTGTGGAATGCAACAGGTGCATCTGGGATTGGCCCATGTTGGATGTTTCTAATTAATGGCCAATCACAGTCAGCTGGATCAGACTCTGTCTGAGACACAAGCCTCTGTTATCATTCTTTTTTCTAATTTTAGCCAGCCTTCTGATGAAATCCTTGCTTCTATTCTTTTAGTACCGTTTTAATGTAATATACATCATAAAATAATAAATCAGCCTTCTGAAACATGGAGCCAGATCCTCGTCTCTTCCCTCGTCCAAGAACCCCTGTGAACTCCACCACACCTTGCAATGCCTCTTGGAGCTCAGGAAGGGCTTCCAGGAATGGGGGAGCTGCAGGAATGATATTCTCATCTCTTCCAAGGATTGCTGTCCAAAGCTGGAGCTCAGTTCAGGCCTCATAACCTGAGAGCTGGAGCAGGGCTGAGATGGCATGGCAAGGAGGAGGAAACAACACCAGCCCATCATCTGTGTTATGGGGTCACTGAAAGGACCAGTCACACCGAATATGATCAAAATTTAGATTTCTCTGGTGGAAAAAATTTGACCTGGCATTTTTCACTGTCTTGGTGTCTTTTCTTTGAAAGACTCCTTTGTTCTGCAGGTCTCAGGGTGAAATTTAATCATGGCTCACATAAATACTGATTTTTTTGTCTGGCTGGGAGCCAATCTTGGATCATATACATCATGCCCCTTTCCAGGGCATACACACACCATGTTAAAACTATTCCTGCCCTCCAAAGTGAGGAAGATTAGGGGCAATTGCTCCACCTTTGGAAACCCTGTCAGAGAAATGGGAAGGTGAAAGGCATCCTTATGGCTCTGGCATGGGATGACACTGGCTTTGTAGGGAGGGCAGCAACTTATGGCCCACAGGAGCCTCTTATGGACCACAGGAATCACTTATGGACCACAGGAACCCCTTATGGATCTCAGGTCCCATTATGCAGCACTGGAACCCCTTATGGAGCTCAGGAGCTCTTATGGACCTCAGGAACCACTTATGCGCTACAGGTGCCCCTTATGGACCACAGGAACCCCTTATGGATCACAGGAACCTCTGATGGACCACAGGAACCCCTTATGGAACACGGGAACCCCTTATGCACCTCAGGAGCTCTTATGGCCCACAGGAACCACTTATAGACCATAGGAGCTCCTTATGGCCCACAGGAACCCTTTATGGACCTCAGGAGCCCCTTATGGCCCACAGGAGCCCCTTATGGCCCACAGGAGCCCCCTATGGCCCACAGGAGCCCCTTATGGCCCACAGGAGCCCCCTATGGACCACAGGAACCTCTTATGGCCCACAGGAGCCTCTGATGGACCACAGGAACCCCTTATGGACCTCAGGAATCCTTTATGGAACTCAGGAACCCCTTATGGCCCACAGGAGCCCCTTATTGACCATGGGAACCCTCTACGGCCCACAGGAACCCTTTATGGACCTCATGATCTCTTTTGGCCCATAGGAACTCCTTATGGCCCACAGGAGCCTCTTGTGGCCCACAGGAACCCTTTATGGACCTCAGGAACCCCTTATGGCCCACGGGAGCCCCTTATGGACCTCAGGAGCCCCTTATTGACCACAGGAGCCCCTTATGACCCACAGGAGCTCTTATGACCCACAGGAGCCCTTTATGGCCCACAGGAGCCCTTTATGGACCTCAGGAGCCCCTTATTAACCATGGGAACCCTCTACGGCCCACAGGAACCCTTTATGGACCTCAGAATCTCTTTTGGCCCATAGGGGCTCCTTATGGACCTCAGGAACCCCTTATGGCCCACGGGAACCCCTTATGGACCACAGGAGCCTCTGATGGCCCACAGGAGGCCCTTAAGGCCCACAGGAGCCCCCACAGGGGTTTGGGTCTTGCCGGTGGAATGAGCTCGTGTGCAGTTTTTGTCTCAGTGAGCAGCTCAGGAGACATTTTTGACTGAGGGTTTTGATTGGAATGACTCTCCAGGCACTTTTTAACTGGAGAGCTGCTCTCAGAGGGCAGGTCCTGCCTGTCCTGTGCAAGGGTTTGGTGTTTGCAGTTCAGCTTTGCAGCTCTGGGCCTGGCCCCTCAAGTCCCTGGGCATCACCCCTACTCCCAGCTTGGTTTAAATGAGGGAGCAACGAGTACCAGACTATGAAATTTGGGGGGAATGCTAATTTAGGCTGACTTGTGTGCAGCATTATGAATTGCAGACGTTTCCCTAATGCCCTGTGGTTTTCCAAATGCTTGTGAGTCACAGCCAACCGCTTTCATTCACAAAAATATTTACAAGATTGGGGTTTTAACTATTTAATCAGTTCTGCGAGGGCTGGAATGCTGTTTTCAGGCTGAAGTTGCTGGAGATATTCACACTCATTTCACTGGGATGTGGATCTGGCCTAAATTACTCTAACAGCATGTAATTATATACAAATACCAAAAAAAAAAATGTGAAGGGCATTAACTCAGAAACTTCCAAAATGAAAAGCAAATGCTCAATTAAGATGAAAAAAGACCTGGCCTGAAAATTGACTGTGAGACCCTCCAGCCAGTGCAGCCCTGGCTATGGATGTACCTTTTCCTGAGACACAGGAACATTTCATGTTAGTTCTTTTCCCCTCATCTCCAGCAGGATCTGCTGGAAATTGTTCAAAGGATTTGGACTTGGAAATACAACTGGAGGGAGATGGATTAGCAGGCAGGGGGTTGGTGAGGTCAAAAAGAAACGGATTTCATTGCTTTGTGCCCGCTGCCCCTCACAGCTGTGCATCTGTTACATCCCAGAGTATCACAGGCATTTCTGCTCGAGGAAAACCCTTCTCTTGTGGGATTGTATTCGCAGGATCATGGAGTGGGTTGGAAGAGACCACAGGATTTTGCATCCTTGCCATGGCAGGGACACCTCCCACTGTCCCAGGCTCTCCCAGCCCTGTCCAGCCTGGCCTTGGGCACTGCCAGGGCTCCAGGGGCAGCCCCAGCTGTTCTGGGCACCCTGTGCCAGGGCCTGCCCACCCTGCCAGGGCAGAATTTCCTCCTAACACCAAAACCAATACTCACCTCTGATCAGCCTCTATGAACAGTTGTAAGTATGAATAATCAGTAACCTTGACTGGTACTGATCATCTGAAAATTTTTTTGCAAAGGCAGCACACTCTAAACCTGAGCAGGCAGGTTTGGGGGTGTCTTGGTTTGAACAGCCAGGTGTCTGCTAAGGAAGGCAGGAGCCTCCCTTGAAATGGAAAATGTAAACCCCTCCCTCTGAATTATTATAATTTTGAAATTAAGGGGCTCTCGGGCAAAGATATGGGAGTAGGAATAACAGTTCTTTACTGGGAAAATTAAAAATACAATTGCAATAGTACAAACAACCAAACCAAACCACAGCCAGAGTGAGAGCAGGAGCTGCCCCCTGTGTGTCAGGGGGTGGCACAGCCCCATCCCATGGGGGCTCAGCCCTCCTGCAGTGCCAGCTGTGGCTCTGCTGCAGCAGGGATCCTGCACAAGGGGGGAGTTTTCCTCTGCAGCTCCAGGGCTGCTGCAGATGGGCCTGGGCTCCCTCTGGCAATGCAGGGCAGCAGAAAGCTGCTCCTCTGGCAATGCAGGGGGCAAAGGCTGCTGTGCTGTGCCAGGCTCAGATTGGATCCAGGGAGGAATGCCTGGCTCCTGCCCTGGGCGCAGCATCTCCCCATGGGATGCTGGAATTGGATCAGCCCTGCAGGGACACTCAGTGGCCATGGACAGCAGAGATCTCCTGGAGGGAGGGTTGGCTGTGGGAGAGAGAAAAAAAAAACTGCCCCATGGACAGCAGAGAACTGCCCCAGCTCTGACTGATGGGGATAGAACACACACACCCATTTCCAACCTGAGCCAGGGTGCTGCTGGTGAGACACAGGAGGGCACCTGTGTGACCCCAGGTGATGCTGTGGCTCTGCACACAGAGGGATTGGGCTCCCTGCCCTCAGGAGGGCTCAGATGTGGCTCTGGTGCCTTCAGTCAGGGAGGAATCAGGCCTGGCACACGACTGCAGCCAGTTCAGAGAATGCCCTGCTTGTCCCTCCCGGCTGTGCAGGGGCTGCCCTCCCTCCTCAGCCTCACCTGGCACTGCAGAAAGCTCCCATCCTCCTGTTTGGGCTCACAGCAAACTCACGAGCTCCTCTTTATTGAAACCATCAGGCTTGGCTAAAATCTCTGGGCTCAGAGCAAAGCCAATGACTTCATCCCTGGAGCTGCCTCTGCATCACCTCTGCTTTCACAGATCTATTAGGAAGCTCCCCAGGAGGGAAAGCCCAGCTGCCAAATAAATCACACATTCCCAGCAGAGAGGTGTGAGGTGCTCAACAGGAACCCCAGTGCCTGGAAGGAGGGACAGGGGAATCTTCTGCAGAGATTTTCCAAGCTTGTCCAGGCACAGGCTGGGCCAGATCCTCAGCCTGAGCCCTTTTACTGGTGTAAGTGCACCAGTTCAGTGGAGTTCTGCTGCTCTACTCACAGTGAGGATTTGGCCAGAGCCTGTGTGTGTGGTGGGTAGAAAAGAAACTATTGTCAACTGCAGGGCTTTTTATTTTTCTTTCTAATTAAAAGCAGACATTTTTAGTTTTTTTTAAACACTTGCAGTGGAAACTATAATTTAGTTTTAGAATTTCCCATTTAATACTCCCCTAATGCCTGTGGAAAGGTTTGAGTTGCAGGTCACAGTTTGAATCTTTATGGACAATTGGCTGGGGAAGGACCTGGAAAAACCCAGGTATAGATTTACAAAATTTGGGGATGTGGGGAGAGAAAAACTACAGATTGAGCAGCTCTGCTGCAAGACAGGGAGGATTAAACCTCCATTTCCCCATTCCTTTAAGGATGGCTGCTTGACCATCAGTTTGCATGATCCAGGGGTCATGTCAGACACCCATAATTCAGATTTGGTGGGACCAGAAGCCAGATTTCCACATCCCCTGGTATCTCTGCATTGCATCTGCTGGACCTGACAGAGCTGACACCAAGGAGAGGGAGCTGTGCTCTTCAAACTCCTCTCCAAGCCCTGTCTTTGTGCTCCAGAATCCCTGTGAGGGTGCCACCAGCTGCCAGGAGGGGCTGTCCCAAGGCCTCCTCTGCAGAGGACAAGGTTTGGGTCTAAATTCCTCTGCGGTGCCTGCAAAAGAGCAAGAAGAGCTGGAGTTGCAGGGGTTGGTTTACATCTGTCTCCTCCTGAGAGGAGAATGACGGAAGAAAAATGAGATGTGAAACTTGTCTTACTTGTGCATCATTCAAGGTTTATTTCATAGGGTTTGGACATGGGATGAAACTTTCAGCCTTGGGGCCTCTGTTTAAACTAGACCAGGTTTCTTTGCATAAAAACAAAGGTGTTGCTCGATTGGGTTTCTGGTCCAGGTTTTTCTTTTGAAGACTTGAAATCTCCAGCTACTTCAGAAGAAGACATGAAAATGAATGCCATGAATTACTGGGTTTTATATCCCTCATCCTAGCTCCAGTGAAAACTTTATTTTTGTATCAAAAATGAGAAAACCTTCCAGCTTCCACAGATTTCACTGACTCATATTCTTCATCTCCATGAACTGTCAGTCCCAAAATGTTTCCCATCCTCTGGGCTTTCTCCATGCCTGGTCTTTGCTCACTTTTCTGTGAGCCCTTTCCGCTGCCACTGCTGCAAATGATTTGGGGGCTTGTGTTTAATGCTCCAAGGGCAGGTATTGCAGCATTACTAGCAGTAATCCACAAGTACTTTGGTGGTTTTCTGCTTCCAATCTGTGCAATTACAAAATACCACCCAAACCCGTGAAGAAGAAGGAAGAAGAAGGTGAAGAAGAAGGAAGAGGAAGGTGAAGAAGGAAGAAGGTAAAGAAGAGGGAGCTGCCTCCATGCTAAAACCTCTATTTTGCTTTATATATATTATTATATTCCAATACCCCAAATTTTAAATTTTCCACCATGTGATGTTACCCATTTCTAATCAACTATACTTCATCCCAGTGCTATCAATCAATTTTGGAAGCCTTCTCCATGGCCTCAGGTCAAATGCAGTGTTCTCCTGAGAGTCAGAGCCTGTCAGCACAGAAAGTCTGAAATTCTCAGCAGCCAGAACTCCAGAAGTCCCTATCTGCAGTTTTTGGGGAACAAGGAGAAAGAAAGGGTTACCTGTACTGCTGAACATAAATAAGATTAGTACCTACTAATCTTACAGCTGGCCAGGTCTCCTGGTTTAGGGAAAATTTGAGAGAAAACCTCCAAAGGGGCCCTCCAGAAAGCAAATGCACACAGCTCCTTCCCCCAGCTGGGTCGGGAAGGATTCCTGGGAGAGAAGTGGAAAGAACCTGTTTATTTAACAGGCACAGCACCCCCAGCACACAAAATGAACAATTCCAGATGACACCACTCTGTCACTGCTCTGACAAAGATGACCAATTCAGAAAGTCTCTCTGGGGGTGGTCGCTCTGTTCTCAGTCCCTCCTGTGCTGGGGCAGCTGCTGCAGCCACAAGGTGCAAACTCTCGGTGTTCCCAGGGCCCAGCCCGGAGCAGGCTCCAGTGGGTCCAAAAAGGGAAAGGAGAAACAGTCCAGGGAAAATTCAGCCGGCTTAGCTAAACTAACTAATGAGCAGGAGCAAAGCAGGAGCAAAGCAGGAGCAAAGCAGGAGCAAGAGCAAAGCAAAAAGCAAAAGCAGCACCATGTACTGCCCTGTCTGTGTGTCCTGCCAGCCATGGGGGAGTGGCTGAGAGCAAAACCAAAACAAAACATTGACTCTTCAGAGCCAGTCTTGAAGGCACAGAACATGATATCCAGGATGAACAGAACACACAAATGGGGATACAAGCATCACAACGTCACCCTAGGACACCAGGTCAACAGAATGTGTTGGTGTCAGGGTTTGATGCTGGGGACCTGAGCCAGGTGAGGCTGGGCTGCCCCAGCCCTGCAGGTGACACCAGGGCCACCTGAGAGGGTCCCAGTGCTCCTGGCCAGCCTGCAGCTCTGTGCCACAGCTGTCACAGCCTCCCAGCTGAGGGGTGACTCCTGCTGCTGCCCCGGCTCTGCCTTGCCAGGCTGCAGCACAAAGCTCCCCATTGACGTGCTGCGGCCATGCTGTCAGAGGATAAGTAATCACTTTCATACTTCCTGAGCTGCATGGTCACCAAGGTGTAATATCTGATGGGCAACAGATGTCTGCTTTCTGCCAGAGTTTACAGCCCTGTGTTATTTTTTTATTTTTTATTTTTTATTGCTGTTATTTGCTCTGGCTCCACGCTGCCGGGCAGGGGAGGAGGGGCAGCTCCTGGTGCTGCCTGCTGGATGAATGGCACCTACAGTCTTCCTTTGGCTTTAGTGGGGGGCTGTTTGAAGTGCTGAATCATACCCAGCACTCACAGATTCAGCTCCTCTCCTCAGAAACGAAATGGTGTCTCCTGCAGTGGCAATTCCTGGTTTATTCAGATAGCCTTTACCCAAGCACAGCTGTGTTCAGCTCAGGGAGACTTGTTGCATTTCTCAAATCTCCCCATGCCTGCACAACGCTGCTGAAGATAAAATAACCTGGGAATAAGACGGGGGCTGTGCCTGCTGAGGCAGCCTCTCATGAATATGACACAATTTACCCTTGCATGAGCTGTGTGTGTGTCAGGGGGTGGCACAGCCCCATCCCATGGGGGCTCAGCCCTCCTGCAGTGCCAGCTGTGGCTCTGCTGCAGCAGGGATCCTGCACAAGGGGGGAGTTTTCCTCTGCAGCTCCAGGGCTGCTGCAGATGGGCCTGGGCTCCCTCTGGCAATGCAGGGCAGCAGAAAGCTGCTCCTCTGGCAATGCAGGGGGCAAAGGCTGCATTTCTCAAATCTCCCCATGCCTGCACAAGGCTGCTGAAGATAAAATAACCTGGGAATGAGATGGGGGCTGTGCCTGCTGAGGCAGCCTCTCATGAATAGGACACAATTTACCACAGCATGAGCTGTGTGTGTGCAGGGGCTGAGGGGAGCTGAGCCTCCCGTGGTGCCAGCAGCACTCCAGGCACTGTGTCCTGCTTCATCTTGCTTGATGGAGAGAGCCAGGTGCTGCCCCTGACTCTGCTCCGGTGCTGCTGCATCCTTTTTGCTTTTGAAAAACTGTTGTGCAGCCATAAAATTCCACTTCGATACCCTCCAGGAAGCCTGGCTTAATGCCTCATCTGAAGGACATGATATGAGTCATTAAAAACAATTTTTAGAAGTCTGGAGATGGCCTGTGGGGCTGCAGGAGACTGACTCCTGTGCAGCAGCGAGCAGCCAGTTTGTACCTTCCACCTCTGAGCAGCTCCTTGGCAGCTCCTCCTCTGGGGAGAGGACTGGGATAATCCTGAGCTCTTCCAGGACCTCCCATGGGAGCTGATGGGCAGTGGGCTACAGGGACAGCCATGGCTCACACAGACTAAATTCAATCCAAATGCTTCCTAATGACTGCTGGTGAGCACTTTGAACTCTTTGCCCCATGTTTCAGGAGTGCTGAACTCTCTACTCTGGTATCTTCTATGCCAAAAAAAAAAAAAAGCATATATAATGTCTGTATATTATATTATATTATATTATATTATATTATATTATATTATATTATATTATATTATATTATATCATGTCATATTCATTATATATATATTATATATATTATATTATATATTATTTTATATTATTTTATATACTTATATATGCATATATAATGTCTGCATATTATATTTTATATAAAAATAATAAATAATTTTATTTTTCTAATATAAAAATAAAATTTTAAAATTAAAAATTTTTTTTTGCTTCTGTGCAAAAATATAATATGTCTGCAGCAGGACATACCCTGATCTGCAGGGTAGCTGGGGAAAGGCTGGGGGTGTGTGGCCTGTCCTCCCTGCTCTCAGGTGCCACCTGAGTGCTCTGTGCACTGGTGTGATGAGGGCACACCCAAGGACAGCCACTGTGGAGCTGCCTTGGTGCCTTTCCAAGTTACTGCTGGGAGTGAAACTAACAGACAGGCTCTAAAATCTCCCCTGCCCACACTGGGGTGCTGTGGCACCCACCAGGGGCTCAGCTGGGGCTCCCCCAATCCCTGTGGAAGGCTCAGACTAACACCTGGCTGCCTCTGTCCCTGCCCAGCCCCACCACCCACAGTGGTACCAGCGTGGCCCTGCTGCCAGGGATGAGTCAACATTTCCTGACACTTTGCTGTATGGAACCACAGGCAGCTTGTTTTGGCTGGCAGTTGGGTTTTAAAAGCCCCAGGAGGCTGGGAGGATGATAAAGGCTGTATCCCCCTCCATGAGTGCATGGAGCAAGGAAAAGAAATGCCAGCTCAGGGGTGGAGTTTAGCTCCATGGAAATACCTGAGCTTTGCTGAGCTAATACTTATGGTAATAGGTATTAAATACTCGTGGTAGGTGTTAAATTGGCTCGTGTAGACAAGGTCCTGAAGGGCAAGGAAACAACTTCACATCTCCTTTGTAATGTCTCTCTCTTTCCAAGTCAATCCTTTCCCCACTTCAGCTGTGGTGTCCTTATGGCTGTTCAGGTTTTGTTGTTACCTGGAGGTGTCCAAGGGCAGCTGCCTGTGCCAGGAGCCATGGCATGTCTGGGAGGGAGACCCACAAGGAAGGGTTTAAAATGTCTGCAAACACAGGAAAAGGAATCATTCCCTCATTTTTCAAAACAAGGGTTTGTAGGGGATTAAATTCCAGTGGCTGTGGTCCTTGGTACTGCTCTCTGCTTGCTGATAGGACTCACTGCAGAAGAAGTGGCTCCTAAATCACAATATGAGACCAAAGCATGCCCCAGCCCTCCTGCCAGGGCTGGGTTACTGCAGCATACCTGGCTGTAAAATGCTTGGCTTCATCCACCCCTGTGTCTGGAACAGCATCCCAGGGCAGAAAGGAAAACTTGCCTGTGCTATCAGAGACAGAATAGAACTTCCTTCTCCTGAAGCCAAATCTGGTGTTCAACCACAAAAAATCTCAGGAGAGAGCTTTTCCAATCCAGGGCATTCATCTTTGCTGCAATCTGTCCAGGGAGAGGCATCCACAGGCACTGCCTGCCAGGTTGGTCTTTGCCTTCTCCAGAGCATCAGTACTCCTTATTTTCAAGATGAAAAGGCTTTTTTGTGTTCTTTCTGATTAACAAGTTCCAGTGTCACAAACTCTTGTCATCACCCAGGTTAGCTTTGAAAAGCCGAATGCTTTGCCCATTGTCTTTGTGAAAACAAAGGGAAGTGGCTTCTTTCTACAACCTGGGGACAAAAAGCTTCTGTGAGCTGCTGAGGTGCTGCTCCGGTGGCATCTCAGTCCCAGCTTTTTTGCAAGCCTGGCTCTGGTGGTTCAGTGCATCTGATGCAGCTCCTGCAGCCTCACACTGTCAGTGTAGTGGTGGCAGTCAGCAGGTTCTTTGGGATCAGTTATTGGGTTAAAAGGGAAATAATCTAGGTGTCAGTTCTTAATTGGACAGTTTAGCTTTAAAAGACCTTCTACCAAGAGATCGTTGGCCATTTTTGTGGTGCTTTTCCAGTGAGCTGAGCCTGGTGTGGACAGCTGGCTCCACCATGACTGTGCCTGCCTCATGGTGGTGTTTCTGAATTTTATCTGTCATTTTAAAAGGGACTGTTCAGATCCTGTTCCTTCCACAGTGCTCTCTCAGGTCACATCCAGGGCTGAGTGTGCATCCACCTTACAAAGGCATTTGCCTCTGCACTCCTGTCCTGACCAGATTAGAAAGTCTCCACAGCACGAAAGTCTCTTGGTCTCTCTCCTAGATTGGGCCTGTGTCAGGACCCAGAACATCCCTCTGGCTGTCCTGAGCAGCCAAGACTCCTACCAGGGGGCTCAGAGACCCTGGCACAGAGCCCAAAACACCTGTGGGTTTGATTATGACCCGTGGAGCAAATTACCAACCTTGTATGAAGATCAGCAAGCCACAACAGTTTAAGTAGAATATTAGTGAAGTTATCACAGGGTGGAAAAGTAGATTTTGGGGTTTTTGCTATGGGGGTTCAGGGGGCAAGATGGAGGGAACTGGGTGTGTCCAGCCTTTCTCCTTCTTCTTCTTGGCCTCCATCTTCTGCTGTGACGGTGGCACTCACAGATTGGTTTAGAGTAGAAGCTCACTGTCTAACACAGGTGATGGGTATTGGAAAGTAATTGTAAATATTGTACAGGTAGTTTTTAGTATAAAGACATAACACTGCCCTGGGGCAGGCAGAGTGCCTGGAACTGTCTTGGTGAGCTGACCTCGGCAGGGCAGGAGAAAATTTTTTATAGATAAGATACAATAAACAACCTTCAGACTGAGAAATTAAGAGCCCTGACTCCTTCTTCAAGTGCTAGGCTGGGAGAACAGACTTTCAAACTTTTCTCGGGGTCACTGTGACAAGCTAATGATCCTGACAGGTCTGTTTCCAAGATAAATGTAAGAATTTGCAGACAAGCTGTGGAAATTAATGCCTTCCCCACTCTGGGGAAGAGGAGAGAGGTCTGGAGAAGTGTTGCAAATTCCTGGCTGGAATGGCTCTTCCTGTCTTTTCCAGGGGCTGCACGCCCAGCAGGACCTGAGCACTGGGGAGGTTTTAGGGCACTGGAGCCACTGGGACAGCTCCTCCTTCACTGTGGGATGTGGCCCTGCCCTCAGGGAATCCCTGTGACCCAGGGGGTCAGGAAGGTGAGCATTGTGTCCCCTGGGTGTCACCCCCAGCCCCTGCAGGAGCTCTCACCCTGTCCCAGGGGCTCTGTGCAGCCTCTGTGTCCAGCCTGCTGCAGGTGCCTGCACAGAGCCTGGGCTAAACCCAGAACGGACAGTTCTGGATCACCTGGGAGATTAAAAACCCCAGCAAGCTCCAAATGGTGATGCTTTAGTTCAAGATGCTTTGGCCCAAAGTTTTTAAATTCCAGCTCCTTTTCAGCCCACCTCTGGTCCAGCTCACAGAGATGTGCCCAAACAGATTTTGATCCCTAAAGCTACACAACAAATCTTCAGGAGCCAGATTTATTTCCTTCCTTGTCTCTTAGCCCTCCATGGCTTGGAGATCACTACATAGTGGTGGAGGAGCCTTGGTTTGAAAGGTTTTCTCACTTGGGCTTTTTTTGGCAACTCTGGCCAATATTTTTAGATTACTGTGAGATCCTGGAAGTCCCTCCAGCAGCAACAGGTTTGGGCTCCTCTCCTGCAATAGGGTCTGAACAAATAATCTCTGATCTCAGTGCATATGGCATATCAAAGGGTTTGGCCTGGGCTGTGAAATATATTCTGGATTAATCTCCCCCTTACCTGTAAACCAGATGAAAAAGCATACACAAACACACCAAGTGTTTGATGTTTCTCCTCTGAATCAGAAAGACCTGTCTCCATGGTCCTATTATCTCCTCTTATTAAGTATGTTTTCATGCTGTGCTTTTTTTTTTGTGCCCACAGTCAATAACAATTTAAATGATACTCTTTGATGACCTTTGTTCACATCATTTATTTCCATCTCTTTATCTGATTTTGCCAACAGGACCTAATTTGAAAGAGGCTGCAGTTCAGCGGCAGGAGGGATTTAAACACTGTTAAGACTGACATTTTCCCTCATCTCACATCCCGTGGGGTACCTGATTGCAAATTTATAATACACCAGAGGTCTTGCCATCAGAAGATACAGACTTACAGTAACAGCAACTAATTTAAAAAAGATCTCCAGCGCATCAGTGTCTGGGGCTGGTTTACACAGACTAATTAATCCTTATTTGACCTGAATTAACTCTTAATCTGTGTGAAATGAGAGAGCTTTACTGGGATATAGAAAATTTTAAAAGATGGAAAATCCTTTCAGAACAGGAGGTTTCTGCAGCTGAGTGACTTGTGGATTAAAATACTTGTTGGCTGCTGCTGCTATGGAAAATCAGCTGCTTCATTTTTCTCTTTTTTCCCCTCCCCTGATACTCACCAGAAAGAAGAGGGGCAGCAGATTTTTTGCCACCAGCAGCTACTGTCCCTTGGAAAGTGGAGCAGCACTGTCCTTGCTGATGTTTTGGGTTTATCAAAGACATCAGCAGCCTGGCACAAGTGAGGAAGCTCATTTTGGTGCAGATCTCACTGCTGACACCCCCAGGTTACAATCTCCAGGTGAGAAGAGGTTTCTCTGCCCCCTGGGAGCAGTACCTTGGCAGGAGCTGCAGGTGTGAGCACTGCTGAAGGATTGATGTGGATTCTCTTCCTCGAAGGTGGGAAGCAGGCACCAGCACAGCCCCCAGCCCTGCACAGCAGGACCTGCTGCCACCCCTGTGGGGCTGCCCTGAGTGGTTATTATTGCATGAAGTGTCCCCTTGCTGAAAATGCCACCACATTGCAGGGCAGAAGTGGCACCCTCCCCAGTCAGAGAGCTGTAGGAGGCTTGAGGTAAGCACTTAGAGGTTAACCAGTGCTGCTGCTAGCATCTCTATTTCCAATTACCCCCACTTGTTGGCTCTAAGGTCTTTAGTATGGAAAATAAATCAGTGTGTTGCTCTATCAGCCAGTGATGTGACAGTCTCAGAAGATCACAGGATTACAGGGATGAGGGTCTAGTTATAAAATGTGCACCATTTCCCAGGCAGATCTTTGACCTCAGACTGCATTAATGTTGTGCCATTTTTAGGTCCAATGCCAATCTCTGTCTTGCAACATATCATCATTGCAATGACTGATTTCCACTCTGAATTATGGTAATTTATTGTAATAGCATGATTTGGACTTTACAGTATTTCCTGGTTTTATTGGCTGTTGCATCCCTTTCCCCAGAGGTCAGAGGGACTCTGGGGTAGAGGAGGAGGTGAACGAGCCCATAAAGGCACATCATGCTGGAAAGGGCAAACCACAAGAACATCCTGCTAATCCAGGGGCTGGGGAACACATGGAAATTTTGAGGTGATATTTGTGACATCCTCCATGCCAGAAACAGACCTGATGTGTTGTCAGCCTTGGAGGGTAAAGGTGTCCTGGATTGCCAAGCAAATTGTATCTATTTGCCATCTGTATGGCAGCTCTCTTCTGTTCAGTGGGCAGTTTTCCTTATCTCTTCCACATCCAATGCTCCCTCAGGGGAGACATCTTCTGATAACAGCTATTGAATGTCACTGCATGGCTGATAAGAACTACAGCATCCCATTGGGAGATGTGAGCCCAGAGGGAGGAGCCAAGCATTCCTACCTGGATAGAATCTGGAGATTCTGGAACACCAGCACGGCTTCTGCACTGGATTCCCCAGAGGAGCAGCAGCTGCCTCTTCTTCCCCTGGATCTTCAGAGGCAGACTCCACCCTTCTCCAGGATCCCTGCTCCAGCAGAGCCACCCCTGACACTGCAGGAGGGCTGAGCCACAATTCCAATGGGACTGTGCCAGCACCCTGACCCACAGGGTGTCAGGCTGGGTTCTGACTCTGTCAGTGCTGTTCTAGTGTACTGCTTTACTATTGTTTATTTTATCCTTTTATTTTCTTCCCTATTAAAGAACTGTTATTTCCTGCTCCAATATTTTTGCCTGAGCGCCCCTTAATTTAAACTTTATAATAATTCAGAGGAGGGGGTTTACGTTTTCCATTTCAGGGGAGGCTCCTGCCTTTCTTGGCAGACACCTGTCTTTCTAAACCAAGACAAAAGGGCATCTCCACGGGTGGCTGGACCCAGGTCCATGAACCTCCAGGTGTGGAGCAGGGCTCTGGGTAGGCTGGCTGTGCCTCACAGTGCCAGCTCACCTTGTGTCCACAGTGTGCAATCCCCCTGAGAGGGGATGAGCCTGTTTCTAGAGGAAATGAGCTTTGGGAATCAGATTGTCCTGATGGGAGAGCAGAAATGTAAAAGGCCAAGATAGAAAGTGCAAATATAGTCCTAACAGTTTCTCTCTTTATTGCACTCTGCCCAGAAACACTGCCTCTCCAAGGTAGGATTTGCAGGCATGAGAAAAGAAACTTATAGCTTGATAGCAAAATAAAAAAATAAAAAAGACAGAGAAAGGAAACCCAGAAACACTAAAATAATCCTCTACAACATAAAGCTTTGATAAAAGCAAAGCTGAGCCTGAGGGTGATGCTACTTTTTCACCCGGTTCTCCAGGACTGAGTTTGTTCCAGAATACCCAGCCTTTCCTTTCAGGTTTGGAGTGGGTTATTTATTTTCTTAAGGACTGCCCTCCGGCGTTCCTTTTGAAATGAATATTTGTGCCTGCCTTTGTAAAACAAAAGCAAAACCAAACAGCCAGCTAGCCTAATGGCACTGCTGCCTTCCAGGGAGCTGTATCTTCAGGGCTTGCTCTCAAGGGCTGGGAACGCACTGCTGAGCTGGGGTTCCAGCCCTCCAAGAAGCATTTGGAAACATTTGCTAATAAGGACTCAGACAAACACAGATGTAATTCTACTCCAGAGGGGCAGTGGCTGCTGATAAAAAGCTTGGATGGGAAGCAGGTATAGAAGAACACTAAGCCAGTCAGCCACTCCCAGCCAAAGGCCCCGAACAAAAACCTCGGCGCTCGGCACTGGCAAAAAAAACTCACTAGCCCCAGGTCCGGATGGCAGATTGCATGAGACAATTGGCACTATCAGACCAGCCCGACTTGGCACTGCTGCCAGCTTGGGTCTGGGAACCATCCTGCACGGTGCGGAATTTCAGGAGCCAGCCGGCCACTGCCAGCCACAGGCCCCCCACAAAAACCTCGGCCCTTTTCCCTGGCAAACAAAACTCACCTGTCCTGGTTCTGCTTGGGAGATTGCAGGAGCCACTTTGCACTATCAAACCAGCCCGACTTGGCACTGCTGTCAGCTTGGGTCTGGGAACCATCCTGCGCGGTGCGGAATTTCAGAAGCCGTCCGGCCACTCCCGGCCACTGGCCCCCAACAAAAACCTCGGCCCTTTTCCCTGGCAAACAAAACTCACCTGTCCTGGTTGTGGGTGGCAGACTGCAGGAGCTACTTGGCACTATCAAACCAGCTTGACATGGCACTGCTGCCAGCTTGGGTCTGGGAACCATCCTGCACGGTGCGGAATTTCAGGAGCCAGCCTGCCACTCCCGGCCGCAGGCCCCCCAACACAAACCTCGGCCCTTTTCCCTGGAAAACAAAACTCAACCGTCCTGTTCAGGATGGAAGATTGCAGGAGCCACTTGACACTATCAAACCACCTTGACATGGCACTGCTGCCAGTTTGGTTCTGGGAACCATCCTGCAGGGTGCGGACTTTCAGGAGACAGCCGGCCACTCCCGGCCACAGGCCCCCCACAAAAACCTCAGCTCTTTTCCCTGGAAACAAAACTCACCTGTCCTGGTTCTGCATGGCAGATTGCAGGAGCCAGTTGGCACTCTCAAACCAGCTTGACCTGGCACTGCTGCCAGCTTTGCTCTGGGAACAATCCTGCACGGTGCGGAATTTCAGGAGCCAGCCGGCCACTGCCTTGCAGAGGCCCCCCAACACAAACCTCGGCCCTTTTCCCTGGCAAACCAAACTCAACCGTCCTGTTCTGGATGGAAGATTGCAGGAGCCACATGGCACTATCAAACCAGCCCGACTTGGCACTGCTGCCAGCTTGGGTCTGGGAACCATCCTGCGCGGTGCGGAATTTCAGGAGCCAGCCGGCCACTCCTGGCCACAGGCCCCCCAACACAAACCTCGGCCCTTTTCCCTGGCAAACCAAACTGACCTGTCCTGGTTCTGGGTGGCAGATTGCAGGAGCCACTTGGCACTATCAAACCAGTCAATTCGTATATATATATATATTTATTTTATATATATATATATATGTGTCATTTTGTTTTCATGAAAATTATGAATTTTATATATTAGATAGTTTTCATATAGAAATTTATTTAAATATAATTCATTAGTTTTGTTGTCTTATTTATATATATTCTAATTTTTTTATATTTATATAAATATTTTAGGTTTTTTTAATGTAGAAAAATACATATGTATGGTTTTTATATATATTATAGAAGATACTTTATATATATCAAGTATAGAAGGTACAGGCTGGATGAGCTGGCTGAGGTCAGCCTAGAGAAGAGAATGCTCTGGGGAGATCTTAGGGCCCCTTCTACTGTCTAAAGGAGATCGAAGAAATGTGGAGTGGGACTTGGGACAAAGACCTGGATTCACAAGACAAGGGAATTGCTGCCACTTCCAGAGGGCAGGGATGTATGGGATGTTGGGAATTAGTAATTGTTGCCTGGGAGGTTGGGCAGGCCCTGGCAAGGTGCCCAGAGCAGCTGGGGCTGCCCCTGGATCCGTGGCAGTGCCCATGGCCAGGTTGGACAGGGCTTGGAGCAACCTGGGACAGTGGGAGGTGTCCCTGCCCATGGCAGGAGGTGGAACAAGAGGAGCTTTACTCTTTCTTTCAAGGCAAATCATTCTGAAATTCTATAAAAAGTAAAAAAAGCCAAGCACGTGCTGAGAATCTCTGTTCCTGGAAAGGAGGGAAAGGGGTAGAACAGGCTGGAGATGCAGTGGGACTGGGGTCATCCAGTACCCCCTTTGGACACTTGTCACACCAATCATGAATTACAGGTGCCTGAATTTTGCTCAAAACCAGAGACCAAAATACCAAATGTGCCTGGAGGAGTTCTAGTGCCAGCATGGCTCTGCTGAGAACTGCAGGTGAGGGAGGGGAGGCACAGCCAGGGCTGGAGCTGGAGCTGCTGGCCCCAGGCAGCAGATGGAGCAGGGTGATGGATTAGCAGTGACATCAAGGGAGAGCAGAACATGTATATTGTGCATCCAAGGAATTGTGTTTTCAGGTGATTTGTTTTCTCTGGAGCCATCCAGCTCATCTCGTCCAAAGAGTTAATTTATGGTGTTTACCCAAAATGATGGGTCCAGGGCAGAAGATGGGGTGGAGTCTCCTGGTGAAAGGTCTCCCTTCAGATTTAGCTGCTGGACACACAATTCTTCTTGCTCTGTGTCTGCACCAGGTGTTTTATACCAGGCAAACATCCATCATTTCCAATTAATCCCAAAGGCCATTTCCATTACCCCTTGGTGGAGCTGACTAGAAATAACAAAGTTTCCCAGTGCTGAGCTTCACTAAAATATTCTGAGTATCTCATAAGAGATGACTTACTCTTAATACCAGTGAGCACTTTGTCCCTCTCAGACAATGTTTTATTTTGTTGTCTCTAATGGGATTGTACTCCCAGAGGCCGAGTTCCTCCCCTGGATTTTCCCAGCAAGCCTGCACTTGACAGTGACACAGTCCCTGGGCTTCAGCTGACATTTTTGTACAAGTCATGGCCCAAGTTACAACACTGGTAGGAGTTAAGTGCCTCTGAGACTTCTGGCCCTGTGTCAAATCTGGTTAAAATTGCTCTCAGCTCCTCTCTCCTAATGAGTTCTGGTACCTTCAGGCAGCTCCTTCAGAACCTCCCTGGTACCTGGATGCACTTGGCTTTTAAGGTGAGAAAAAACATTTTTAAAATGGTCTTTGATCTGATCACACCAAAGCCCCAGATGAAATCTGTCCTCATAGATAAAGACTCTTTTGCCCTATAAAGAGTATTTTGTGTATTTTGCACTGCACAACAGCCAGGAAGGAAAGGCAGCTGAGAGGGGCTGGTGCAACTCAGGAGCTGAGGTTTCTCCACTGATTTCCTCAATGACTTGAGACAGGTTTCCTTCATTTTGATATTTGTTCACCTCAAGTGTAGCCAGGTCAACAACAGCCAGCTGGGATTTGACAAGGTGTTTGCACAGCTCCCATGAGGTCCTGATTTGAGGCTAGATGTGAAATCTGCTAGTTAAATAAAAATACAGCTGGGAGTTTTGATACAGAGAGCTGTTCTGTATGCCCTAATCAAAGCTCAGAGCTGATCTCCAAGCTGGCCAGTCTGTACCTAAAAGATTATCTAATTAAATACAGTAGATGGATACTGTGATTCTGGGCTGACAAAACCACTGCTTGCTGCAAGGGGAGCTAAACCAGAGGTGGGCATTCCCAAATTCTGAGCTTTCCAAGCAGCCTTCAGGAACACCCTCCATGCAGTGTGGTTTTATTGTACATTTTCAATCCATTCCACCAACACAGCCAGGAGTACACACGCTTTGTACACACCATCACCTTCATTAGTTTGAAATGCCAATGCTTACTTAGAGATACTCCATATCTGCAGTGAGTGGTTTCAAACCTCGCCACACAGGGACACAAAGCTCTGCAAATACATTGGGGGTGCCAGGACCTTTAAAAACAGCTTCTTTTAAGCTGCCACTCGCATTCTGCTTCTGAGCTGGGATTTTGCACAAATATTTTTAAGGCATTGTTTTAACATTTTCACGCTTGCTTTTCAAGTGGATCATCCTCTGTGATCACACACAATGGCAACAATTGTTCAGTGGTCTCTTACTCTAATGGAGTCAATTTGCTTTGCTGGGATTTCCCTCTCCCCTGCATTCAGCCTCCAGGACCAAACAGAGTGAAGCGGATCTAATTAACTTTTCTCCAGGGTATTGACTGTCTGCAAAGGAAGAGGAAAGCAATGAGGAATACATTATGAGAGCCCATTCATTGCCAATTCACACACAGGAGCACATCTTCCCCCTGCAAACCTGAGCTTTACACAAATTTCCTTATTTGATTGTATTTCCTGTTGCATAGAGGCACCAGGGGCTAAGTGAACTCCTACGGGTTCTGGAAACCGAATCAAAAGGAAATAAAGCAAAAATGCTTCATATAAACAGTGGAAATTAGAAATTTCTAATTAGTCTTTATTCATTAGGAGGATGAGAAATGAAATGTACCATAGGCCATTATGTTCTCTCCTCCAAGATGCAGAAACTGAGCCTGACTGAAGATCAGATGCTGCCTTCACCTCCCTGGAACACTGTGGGAAGAGTGAAGACTTCACAGCCATGCAAGGCAAGTCCAAAGTTTGGAAAATCATGTAGACACTGTCCAAAGTGACATGGAAAATCATGTAGACAAGTCCAAAGTCTGGAAAATCATGAATTTGGAAAATCAAAATGTTTGAAAAATCACGTAGGCAAGTCCAAAGTCTGGAAAATCACGTAGACACTGTCCAAAGTTTGGAAAACCATGTATTTGGGAAATCAAAATGTTTGGGAAATCATGTAAACAAGTCCAAATTTTGGAAAATCGTGTGCTTGGAAAATTTAAGTGTTTGGAAAATCATGTAGACAAGTCCAAAGTTTGGAAAATCATGTCGACACTGCCAAATTTTGGGAAATCATGTAGACACCGTGTCTGGCATGGAAACATTTTTTCCATGTTTTCCAAATTTCCATCCCTTTGCCTTTGGGTGTGACTAAAGAGCCAACGTTCCAATGTGCATAATTGAAATAACAACCCCCAGAGGCAGTGCCTCAGTTTCCCCAATGTGCATCACTTCATTTTGAGCTGCTCTTGAGCCCCTTGTGTCAGCAGCACAGGCACCAACACCCCTCTGTGTGCCAGGGGTAGCAGCCTTCATCCCTAAGGGAGTGTTTGCCAGGGAATTTCTTGTGAAAATGGCCACAAAGGTGCCCCAGGCACTGTCACCTCGGGTTAACAGGAATTCCTGTTTGTAATTGAAAGTCACTCACAGCTACTGACACCATTTTCCAGGTAACCTTGAAATTCTGGGGGGAATATTTGCTTGCAGGATGTGCAGGTTCCTCCATTGTCACAGGGTCACCTCTGCTTTGGGGACTTAGACCTCTCAAGGCAGGGAGAGGCAGAGGGAAGCTGAAATAGGGTTACTGTGACTCTCTGGGCCTTTAGCTCTCTCTCCTGTGAAGCATCAGGCAGTCAGTGAGTCCTTCTGACCACTGCACTAGGACAAGATAAATGAGGATGGTGTGTCAGGCCAGCCAGGGTAGCCTGTGAGCATCTGGGAGCTGCTTTCAGATGTCAGAAGTTAACAAGGCACTGGCTCTTCTGCTAAATTGAAATCCTTTCTGAACCTCCCCACTTCTGACACAATCTGTTGATTGTCATCTCTACTATACCATGTGCAAATAAATACATAATAGCATCTTGTCAAAATGTATTGCCATTCAAATTGTACCTGTAATCTGGGTGTCTAACACAATCTCAGTGCTTCCTAACAAATACATTTCCCTACCAATTTCTGCAGGATGAGAACCCACTGCAATTTATTCAGCAGTAGGGCTGAGAGCAGGCAGAGGAGCAGGCGTGGGGAGGGGAAAGACATTGTCAGCACCTGCATCAGCATCAACTCAGATTAAAGAGACATTAAAGGTCTAACCAGAGCAGAATAACCCTCTTCTGGACACAGCTGTGAGCAACATCAATGCTCCCAAAATATTCTGCTGGTGCAGCATCACCTGCTTAACAACAGGATGTTCTACAAGCCTTTAAATTCCCTGGTGTCTTACAGCTCTTAGGAAGGCCAGGCTGGCAGGAGGGAGCAGCAGCAGCTGCAGTGCTATTTGCATCACCCCAGGCTGGTGTGGGCTCCCAGTGCCTGCAGCCCTCTCTGCTCCCCTGGGACATGGCCAGCCCTGCAGCCCCATGGGGCTCTTCCCAAAATGAAAGCTGGCTGTTTGCTGGGGCAGTAGAAGAGTAAAAATCACTCACACTGTGTTGTCTTTTATATATATATATATTACAACAGTTCTATTATCATTATATGTTGTCTTATATATCAAGAGCTCTTTTATCATTATGGTGCAAGGGTTCCATGTCCTCAGAGTTTCATACCTCCTCGATGTTTCTCATAGGCAGCTCCTCTGAGCACTGACTGTTCCTGGTCCTTGCAGCAGCCATCTGACTCCTCTTCCCACCAATCCACTCTTTTATGCCTCTTGTTCTTACTGGCTACAGGTGTTGCCTGTTATCATCAGGCCTGCTCCTAATCTTTAGTAATAGAATCCAGCTGCAACCCATTGGGGGAATAAAATTACATTCTACATTACCCATACTGTGTCCTCTTACAACACTGGGATAGAGAGAGCAGTGCTGAGCTGGGGTGGCTGCCTGCTGTTAACAGAGCAGAGTATTTCACTGGGAGGGTTCAGTGAGGTGCCCCAGGGCAGAGAGACCCTGCCCTGTGTTGCCTGTCCCTGACTGGGGTGGTACCATCAGCACTGGGCCACCAAAACCAGCACAGGGGCAAACAGAACCAGAGTTTTGACAAAGGCAAATAGCAACAAATCACCCTCCACTACATTTTCTGAACAAATACAAAGCATATTTGCTGTCAGCAAAGTGTTTTATGGCTCCCACCTCGCTCCTGCTGGTTTGAAGCATTTGTGGGTCAGCCTGCTGAGCTGGCTGGGGTGGGACAGCCCTGGCAGGGTTGACAAGGTTGAGCTGTGGCCCTGGGATGGTTTAGGAGCAGCAGTGCCTGGGTGTGGGCTAGAGCACTGAGGAAAGGCAGATATAATGATGGAGAGGCATGAAGCAGCTGCTGTGCTCCCCTCCTCTCTGCCAGGGTGAAGGGATTTGTGTGCATTAGGAGGAGCAGCTGCTCACACCACCATGTGTTTACACTGCTTTGCCTCTCTCCATGAGTGGTGCTAAATTAATCTAAGACACCTCTAACAGCAATGGGTTCTAAGTGCAATAATTACCTGTGTGCTAACGTGTGCCCTGTTTACATTCCAATATATTCACTTCAATATGTTGTGTCACTGCATTTAATAAGTGGAGCACCAGGTGCTTTATAGGCCAGGGCTATGCATTTATCAGCTTTCTGCTGTGGTTATCAATGAAATCATTAAATAATGAACAGATTGGCTCTATTAAATTACAATCTTCAGTCCCATACATTCTGTAAATTCTGCTGTGAGTGCTGGGAGGCTGCATGGGCTCCTCTGCCTGCAAGCACCAAATGTGGGAGAGCTGCTGAGAGAAGCTGGAGTTTGCTGCATGGCAGAACAGGGGCTTGGGATTTCCATTCAATGACCTTCTCCATGCCTGGGCAGGTAAAGCTGCAGCCCCATCCTCTAAACTCAATTTTAGTAAGAGTTTTACCCTCAGCAATCTTTGGCTGCCTTTTTTTCCTGTAGGAACCACAATGCTAACACCAGAAAAAACATCCTGGAGAATTGTATTTTATAGAATCCCAGAATGGGTTGGGTTGGAAAGGACCTTAAAGATCATCCCATCCCACCCCTGCCATGGCAGGGATGCCTCCCACTGTCCCAGGCTGCTCCCAGCCCTGTCCAGCCTGGCCTTGGGCACTGCCAGGGATCCAGGGGCAGCCCCAGCTGCTCTGGGCACCCTGTGCCAGGGCCTGCCCACCCTCACAGGGAACAATTCCTTCCCAATATCTAAACTGAACCTACTCTCCTTTCTTTGTTGCCACAAATGCCAGGAGGTTTTGAGAGACCAGGTTTTGCGGTTTTGTGGTGAATTTTTGTAAATGCAGGACCACCAACAAGGGGAGAGAATGATGAGGAGGGGTCCATCTTATCAGAAGGCTAATTTATTACTTTATTATACGATATTATATTAAAGAATACTATACTATACTAAAGAATAGAGGAAGAATACTTATTCAGTGCTAAAAAGATAATAATGAAAACTCGTGACTCTTTCCAGAGTCCTGACACAGCTTGGCCCTGATTGGCCAAAGAGTGAAAACAACTCACAGCACCTGTGGGTAAACAATCTTCAAACACATTCCACATGAGCACAACACAGGAGAAGCAAATGAGATAAGAATTGTTTTCCTTTTTCTCTGAGGCCTCTCTTGCTGCCTTTCAGCTTCCCAGGAGAAAATCCTGGGCAAAGGAATCATGTTCAGGGAATGTGAAAGCCACAGTGAAAGTGTTATAAGATGTTTGGCCTTTCCTTGCCTCACAAATCCTTTTGGGTGCAGCGATGTAAGCAGGACTTCACCTCAGGGATATAAGGAAAAATGAATGTTTCCATGACACTACTGTAGGTACCACTGCTCATGGCGGGAGGAAGGTGTACTGCGCCAAGATTAACAAATTAAATGTGTCCTGGGCCATTTCAGGGCACAAAAGCTGACATGTAAGGGTCCAAGTGTGTGTCTGCAGCCTGTGAAATGGGGCGGTGGATGTAGAATTCCTGCTGGGATAAAGCCCTGTGACTTGCCAGCTCCAGGTGAAACTGTCACATAAGAAAATGCTGAGCACTCCACAAGTAAATAAACAAGCACACAGATGTGAATTACAGAGAGATTCCAATTTACGCCTGACACCTTGTACTACACCCACAAAATACTGTAAACTTTAAATAGACTGTAAGCTTTAAAAAGACTAAAATTTTCACTCAAGGCAGTGAGAGCACACTGGGCAGTGCAGCTTCAGCACAGACAGGGCTGCACCCACCTGAGCACTCTGGGACATCCCCATCCCCTCTCACCCCTGCACTGAAAGGGCACAGACATGGAAATTCAAGCTCAGCCACCATCAGACAAGTTCCTTGTGGCTGAGTCCATGCTCAGCGCAAGGCTGATGCAGCAGAACCCAACTTGCAGGAGAAGAGTGCACCAAAGGTACATTTTAGAGTGCAAAACATTAATTTTTGAGGACAATCTTCCTCCTCAGGAATCCCATCACCTCTTGCTGAGTGAGTGAGAGCAGTGGCTGGCCCTTGCTGGGCTGCCTCACCTGGACATGGTGCTGCTGTTCACATCCTTCAGTGCTTTGTGAAAAGCACTCTTTGGGATGATTTGGCAGGAGGCAAGGTGTTTCTTCAAGTGCCAGTCTGCTGATTCCCTGCCTTAGAAAAGCTGCACTAATTAAATTGTGCTTGCCAGCAGAGAGGGTATTTTTCCTGGCAGTTGAGTGCCTGGATGAGCTGAGGGCCCCAGGCAAAGCCGAAGGTATTTGATCCAGCAAGATGTTAACTGCCAGCAAATATCCCAACAAGACAGGGCTGTAATATGCTTAATAAAACATCCTGCTTTTCCTCTGGCACCGGGAAGGCATGGAGACAACACACAGCTGTTTCTACACCTAATCCAGCTCAGTGGGCAGAGAGCAGGAGCTGCAGGGCACTGTCCCTCTGTCCATCTGCTCAGACACAAAGACAAGGGCATTTCCATCCTGAGTGGCAGGGAGGCAGGCCAGAGGAAACAACCAGTGTTTGCTCAGCCTCTTAACACCTGCAAGTCGATGGAAGTATTGTTTTCAGTGCCAAAACCAGGGGGTACTGGTGCAGGAAATGAGCTGCTCTTGCAACCGGTGTTATTTCTTGTATTTTGCCATCTACACTCTGCTCCTGCTGTAATAGTATCATGGGGGGTGTTGCTAATTTTAGAGACAAAACAAAAAAGTGCTTTGCAATCTAGCAAGGATTAATGCCGAGTTAGGCTGGGATTATAATCTGTGCTCTGGGACACTGAGGCAGGCTGTGACCCCATGGTGAGTTAGAAAGAAAACTGAATTATCTCTGTCACTTTGTGGGGAACGAGGACTGGATTCAGCCTTTTCCCTAACATCCTCCATAACCCTCAGACCTCCTCTTTCCTGCCTGTAAAATAAGTCCAAAACCTCATTTTATCTCCCCAAGCTTTGCTCCCTTCCTCTCTTCAGTGTTCAGAGCCCATCAGAGGAGTCTGGTTCTTACGCACCCTACAGAGAGCTGAGGAGCTCTGATCCTTCCCTGTATCCTGCATTTCCAGGCTGGAGCAGACCAGCAGCTCCCTGGCACTGCTGCAGACAATAGCAGTGCTCACGTGAGAGCAGGTTTGATCAACCCCCATCAGGCCAGAATTAATGGCTGCCTTAATAAAAGCAGGTGAGATCATCACTCTTGGCTTAATTTTTCCTTTATATTGCCTTTTACATGTAGAAGTAATGATCAGCTGCTGAAATATCTCTTAAGCCAACACTTAAGGACATGTTCAAATCTCTCACCCTCCTAATGAATGGCAGTGTCATTTCAGAGGGAATTTTAGCACATTCCTGGACCAAAAAGAGAGTTCCTTATGGGACTGGTACTCCCATCCTTCAAGACTCCTGGAATAGTGAAGTCCCATTAAAACAGACCTGGAACCAGTGAAATCCCATTAAACAGACCTGGAACAGTGAAGTCTCATTAAAACAGACCTGAAAACAGTGAAGTCCCATTAAAGAGCCCCCTAAAACAGTCCTGTGCCCTGGAGCTGTGGCTGGATGCTGAGTACAGGCTCAGGCCAGGGAGCACATGCAGGGTTAAAAGCAAAAGTCTCTGTGCCTGTCTATGCAGCCCATGTCAAAATAGAACCTTCACAAAGTCCCACACACAGCTCAAGAGATGCTTGGACTTCCCAAAAATCTTTAAAGAGAAGTCACCAGGTTAGAGACCAAAGGTTTTGCTTCCCTTTGTTCCTCAGAAGGATTTCAGGACACTGTGGTGTCTCCACTGACCCACTCCATCCCAAAAAGAGCATCAGAATCAGCCTCAAATGTTATTGAAATATGACTTATGGATCCAAGGATCTAAATGTAAATGATGTTCAATGTGATTCTAATTCCCAAAAGCCTGTATCACTTTAAAAAATTAATTTTAGTCTCTAAATCGCTTCTCAAACCCATCCCTCTCCCTCAGGTATCACTCATGAGGCATCACTGGTAGGGCTGGAGTGGAAGAGTCCCAGAATCCCAGGATGGTTTGGCTTGGAAGGGACCTCAAGGCTTATTTTATTCCAATCCCTCTGCCACAAGAGGAGGTTGCTCCAAGCCCATCCAGCTGCTCAGGGCCTGCCCTTGCCCTGCAGCTGCACACACACACACCCACACCCACACCAAAACCCACACATATGAGCAGTTTGCCTTTCTCTACCTAGCATTCATCTGCAACCTGTGTGAATTGTAATTAAAGCCATTTACAGCAAGACATTTTATGCAAAACACCAATATCAGCAGTAGATCATCCAGATTAGGTCTGTTTGTCAAAATAATGGTGTGGGGGAAAGTGTGTGACATAGCTGAGGCTGTGAGTGAGCAGGGCAGAGCCCAGGACAGATTTTTCTCCAGACCTCTGGAAAAGGATCAGAAACCTTGCAGGGGTTCCAAGGAAGCACATCTTCCTGGGAAGAAAACCAGCAGGTTTCCCTGCAGGAACCTCCTGGGGTTACCAAGGTTGGTGAGATCTTTGCTTGGTGCAGGATTCATTCACCCATTCCCATGAGTGTCGTGGCGTGATGTCACAGCTTGCCTCAGTTATCCCAGTCCTTCCCCAGGTGTGTCAGTCCCCTCTCCTTTCCCTCCCTGACCCCTCCCAGCCCTGTCTGTCAGTCCTGGCATTCCAGAAGGGCACAGAGTGATTGGCAGATTCAAAGGATGCCCTCCACCCCTGGGGGCATTGGGCCATCCAGGTGTCCTTTGTCCCTTTGTCCCTCCCCTCCTGTCCCTGCTTGGTGGCTCCCTGCCCCTTCCCTGCCCCTCTCCCCGGGGCTCAGGGAGTTCTGCTGGAGCTGCTGCTGCATTCAGAGGCTGTGGGCCAGAATAAAGCTCTGGATCCAAAGCCTCCATCAGAACCGACTCCTTTCCTTCACCATCGCCTGAAAGCTTCTCCACAGAGGGAAACCTGAGGAGCAGCCCCTGTCATGGGGGGAAGCTCCATCCCAGCACCAGCAGAGCTCCTGCAGGCCTGGACTTGTGTCCACGTGCCAACTGCAGCACCCAGGCAGCCAAAAGTGTCTGTGGGGTGAAACACCACACACCCAGCCAGCCAAAAGTGTCTGTGGGGTGAAACACCACACACCCAGCCAGCCCAAAGTGTCTGTGGGTGAAACACCACACACCCAGCCAGCCAAAAGTGTCTGTGGGGTGAAACACCACACACCCAGCCAGCCAAAAGTGTCTGTGGGGTGAAACACCACACACCCAGGCAGCCAAAAGTGTCTGTGGGTGAAACACCACACACCCAGGCAGCCAAAAGTGTCTGTGGGTGAAACACCACACACCCAGCCGGCCAAAAGTGTCTGTGGGGTGAAACACCACACACCCAGCCGGCCAGAAGTCTATGGGTGTGTGGTGTTTTTATCATGCACCCACTGTCCCTGCTCCATGCCAAGCACCCTGGGCAGGCAGGGCCTGTGGGGCTGGCACTTCTGGCAGCCTGGGCATGTGGAAAACCAAGAGTTTGCCACCCAAAATGGGGCTCAGCAGCCCTGGGGCTTGACTTCTTGTCCTTTCTGGATGAGGGCTGGGAGGGAATAATCTTTCCCTTCTGCTTTTGTAATTGTGTTGGTGCCTTTGCTGGGGCTGTGCTGGCTGAAGTGCTGACAACTTGGGAAGGCTGCATTCTTCTAAGAGGAAAAACTGCAGAAGTAGTTACATCTGTGAAGCCTCCAGCCCATCTCAGCTGCCAAAAACGTACAAAAGTGAAACATGCTGTGGTTCCAGATGCTGCTGGCCTTCACTGCCTTGGGAAGGGGCCTCTTTGCACCATGGCCTGTGCCACAGCCCCTGTGCAGGGGAGACAGCTCAGGGGTGAGGCTGCTTCACTTACAATGGGGTTCATTTGGGGTAGGAGCACTCTGAAGTGTGGGCTGAGAGAGGAGCAGGGTGATCCAGGAGGAATAAGAGAGGAGCAGGGTGATCTAGGAGTGAAAGAGGAGCAGGGTGATCCAGGAGGAATGAGAGGAGCAGGGTGATTCAGAAGGAATATGAGAGAGAACTGGGGTGATCCAGGGGGAATGAGAGAGAGGATTGGGCTGGTTCAAGAGGAATGAGAGAGGAGCAGGGTGGTTCAGGGGCAATGAGAGAAAGAACTGGGGTGATTCAGGAGGAATGAGACAGAAGAGCAAGGTGGTTCAGGAGAAGTGAGAGAGAAGCAGGGTTGTTCAGGAGGAATGAGAGAGGAGCAGGGTGATCCAGGGGGAATGAGAGAGAGAAGCAGGGGGGGTTCAGAAGGAATGAGACAGAGGAGCAGGGTCGTTCAGGAGGAATAAGATAGAAGCAGGATGATCCAGGAGGTATGAGAGAGGAGCAGGGTGGTTCAGGAGGAATGAGACAGAGGAGCAGGGTGATCTAGAAGTGAGAGAGAGGACTGGGCTGATTCAGGAGAAGTGAGACAGAGGAGTGAGGTGATCCAGGAGGAATAAGAGGGGAGTAGGGTGATCCAGGAGGAGTGAGAGAGGAGGACAGTGGTTCAGGACGAGTGAGAGGAGCAGGGTGATTCAGGAGGAATAAGAGAGGAGCAGGGTGGTTCAGGAGAAATGAGAGGAACAGGGTGATGCAGGAGGAATGAGAGAGGAGCAGGGTGGTTCAGGGGGAGTGAGGAAGAAGAACAAGGTTGTTCAGGAGGGTTTGCAGCTGTGGAGATGCTCTGCTCAGCAGCAGCCCCTGGCACAGCCCCGCTGGTGCTCTGGCTGAGCTCTGCCTTCAGCACCAGTGTGGATGCTCCCCAAGCTGAGCCTGTGATCCACGAGGTTCCTGCAGCCCTGCCCTCCCTCCCTCTGTCACTCACTGATGCCCTGACCCCTGTGAGAGACCTCAGGGGGAGTTTATAATTTAATTTAATTCATTTTAATTCATTCAATATTTCTCAGCTTTCTCTTTCCTGTTTATGTCTCTGCCTTTTTGTGCCTCACTTTCAAGGGAGCCTTGATGGGTTGTGCAACCCCTCCCTGATATATTTGATTGAAATGTGTCTCACCTGCCTGGAAAAGGCTTTCTTGGTCTGCAGAGAAATGTAACAGCTGCTTTCCACCCTCTGCCTTTCCAGTAGAACACAAATGAAATGCCTAATTCCAAGCAAATTTGATAATAAGGCTGGGGTGTTGAAAGTGATTACATTCCAGGGTATTATGGCATTTTATTTAAGTAGAGAGATCATGTTTGGATTCTCTAATTTAATTTTTTCCCCAATTTCCCCAAAAGAGGGATAGAAGTATTTGCTCCTTGCTGGCTGCTAGATATGGCTGGGACAAGGCTGAATGTGGATTAATCAATGAATGTGGATTAATATTCTCCTGCTCTTGGCCCTGCACAGGTCCAGGATTTTCTGGGATTGTCTGTCACCTGTGCCCTGGCAAGGCAGGACCAGCACCTGGAGAAGCAGCTCCAAAAAGCACTGCCTGGGCCCTGTTTTATTTGTCTGAACATCAGGACTGAGGAGCTTTTCTGCAAATGACCTTTGCAACCCACCTGTGTGCCTCTAAGTTGCTCTAACCACGTGTGGAGCAGTGGTATTAATAATAACACCATTCACAGCAGAGTCTCCTGGGCAGCTGAATGACAGCATGAATGTGGATTAATATTCCTCAGCCACAAGGGACTGGGAAGGAGCTGGTGGAAGCACAGCTTGTGAAATTAATAATCACCACCCACTTGGAGGAAAAGGAATTGGATTACAGGGACTCCAAAATTAATAGTATCCTGGGCAAGCAGAGCCTGTTGAAATATTCATGGGGTTCAGCTCACCCAAGGCAGTGAGAGGCAGGCAGGTGTGATGCATTCTGTAGCCACAGGCAATGCTGAGCTGCCTTCTGTGGCCAGGGGCTGCTGCTCCTCCTCACACAGGCAGAGTGGCACTAATTGGGCAGGGGAGCTGAGGGAGACCTGTCTGTGCACTGATGAGAGCTGCCAGGAATGGTTATGCCCAGAATAAATAAAGCAGGGAGGATCTTGGGCTGAAACACAGGAAACTGGAGCAGGGGGAGTCAGGGGGGTGCCACGTGAAGGGTTTCAGCAGGACACCTCTCTGAACTCTGGGGGCTCTGAATTCTGAATTATGGGAGCTGCCTGAATTCTGGGGGCTCTGAATTCTGGGAGCTCTGAATTTTGGGAGCTCTGAACTCTGGGGGCTGCCTGAATTCTGAATTCTGGGAGCTGCCTGAATTCTGGGGGCTCTGAATTCTGGGAGCTCTGAATTTTGGGAGCTCTGAACTCTGGGGGCTGCCTGAATTCTGAATTCTGGGGGCTGCCTCTGCAGGCACACCTTGATTTGAGCATTCCTGCGTCACTGTGTGGGGTTCTGGGTGCCATGGGGGTGTTGCTGCTGTGAACAGGCTCCTCTCCTCCCAAAAAGCACATCCTACCTCTGCCAGTGGGAGAAAATAACTGATCTCACTCCCAGGCATGTGAAATTGGTGAGAGAAACAGCAAAGGCACTGCTGTCTCCCAGAGAGCATCCCCAAAAGTGACTGTGGTACCCAAGGAACTGCTAAACCCCGCAACAGGGAGAGCAGGGGGACAGCAACATCCAAAAGCCATTTGTGAGGGTGTGTTGTGTGCCTGCTGCTGGCTGGGAGGGAACTGGGTTCAGTTTTGGGGGATAAATGGCTTCCAAATGCTCCTTTCAGGGGCTTTGCTGGCCACCAGGCCCTGCCCATGGCTCTTACAGGCACTGGCAGCAGAGCTGTGTGCACTGATGGCAGTGAGGACAGGGACAGGAATGCCCCTCACCAATCAAGCCTGGTGGCATTGCTTCCATGGGCTGGAAAAGCTGATTTCACCAGGAAAGAGGAACCCTGACCCTTCATGGCCCTGCAGCCCTGCTGCTGGGTCTGCACAAGGGCTCGGGGTGGGCAGGGGATGCTCAGAGCTGAGATTGCTGCTGTGTCCTGGGAGCCCTGGGGGCTCTGGAGGGGCTGCAGGCCTGGAGCTGACCCCAGCACTGGCCCTGCTTAGAAATGACAAAGAGACCATCAGAAGGCTGAGGCACCGTCCTGGGGTGATGTTGTGATGCTTGTATCCCCATTGGTATGTTCTGTTCATGCTGGATATCATGTTCTGTGCCTTCAAGACTGGCTCTGAAGAGTCAGATTCATCATTCCTCCCTGCCATGAGGGTCCCCACAAATACAATATAGCTGTCTTTGTTTAGGAGTTGAAATTCAGCTGGAGAAAAGATTTCGTGGCTCCTTTCAGCCAGGAGAGCTGTGCTGTCCATGGGGCAGTGTTTGGATGTGATTGAAGCAGAGCAGGTCCTGAGTGTGGGGAACAGGGCAGGGACAGAGCCTGTCCCGTGTCCCCTCCTGACCCATGGCCCAGCCAGGGGCACTGGGAGCCTCCTCTGCTGTCACTGCCTGATTTTCCACTCAGCAAATCCTGTCCCTCAGAGCGCAGTCAGGACTTGACCTACACACTGCAGCTGGTGGGGAAGGCAAGGGTCCTCCATTTGGATTATGCTGGGAGCTGGCAAGAAGAGCTTTTCTTTTCCTCTGGCTTCGTTCTTTCAAGCTTTTGCCAAAAAAACCCAAACAAACAAGCAAAAAAAAAAAAAAAAAAACAAAGGTAGAAATCTCAAACTAGAATAATGTAGTTGTTGTGGCAGACACATTTTCTTCTTCAAAATGGAAATTCTTCTCAAATTGAATACTAAAATGGATAATGTTTTGGTTTCCTTTTGTGCTGGTAGAGCAAAGGATGGGGTTGAGGTTGACAGAGAGATTCTGTGGAGTGGGATCCTCAGCCAGCCTCAGTAGTGCTGGGGAGGAACAGGCAATGTGGGATGTGAGTCCTCTGCTCCAACATCACGTCCATGTCATGGGAGGGGAATCATGTCCTGGGAACACCCACACTCCCCCAGGTGCTTAGGGGTGATCAGTGATGAAATCTGATAGAGCTAAATACTCCGTGGCCACCCAAAGCAAGATAAACCCCGCTGCTGCAGTGATGTGCCTGTTCTGAATCTCTCTGAAGGAACACTGACCTCCCCTTTCCTCCCTGAGTGCACCACCAAGGTCCCTCCAGCTGCACACCCAGAAACCACAAACCCTGAACCAAAACAAACACTTCTGACCCTTAGGGTTAAATTGCAGTCCTAGATAGACAGATAACCCCCAGCAGCCTGGTGTGCCTCAGGGTGTCCTGCCCTGGGTGCCAGCCCACAGCAGATCGACAGTGTCACCTCCTGCACAGATTTCCTGGGTGCAGGAGGTCCATAAAACACTGACCCATGGTGTCCAAACCCAGCCAGAGTGCTGCATTCCATCAGGAATGGGGATGCCGGAGGGACGGACAGGCTCCTGCTGTCTCAGAACTTGTGGATTTCCAAAGCCATGGAAATCCAGGAAAGGCAGTGGAGCTGCAGTGAGTATTGCAATCTGTGAAACTTTAAGTGAAGCTGGAGGCTTTAAGATGCCATCTCTGTTGTGCAGAAGGCAGGGTGGTGAGTTTTGCTTTCTGAGGGCACAAGCCTGCAAAATAATAAAAAAAACCCCACAAACCCTCCAAAACCCCCAAACCCAAACCATATGTGATCCAGAGAAGCCAGCTGGACCTGCCCATAGCACAGCTGTGGAGGTCAGTGCTTGAGGCAGCTGGAGACAGATCTCACAGAGCAATGAGCTCTCATTCTGCTCTCTCTTCCCTGCCCCCCTCCAATGCCCAAAAAATCCCTCTGATTTTAAAAGTTACCTAATTATATAGTCTTATATTTTAAAATTTTATATTATTTATTATTTATATAAATATATTATAACTTTTATATAAACTCATACAAACATATTATATTATTATATTAAAATATAATATTTTATACATTATATGTTTATATAATTAATTATAATAAATATATATTATACCTAATTAATTACATTATCAATAATTTTCTATTTAATATAAAGATTATTATCGTTTATATATTTAATATATTAACTAATAAAATAATTTTATTAATATTATAATAAGTAATATATATTTTAAAATATATTATATCTTTTATTATTATGTTATTTTTATATATAATAAATATATATATTGCTGTATATATAGTATATGTACAGCAATATATACTCATGACACCAGGACGTGTCTGTTAAGGGCTGGCCTCTGGTCTGGGCTGGGGTTTGCTGCCCTTTGCAATGAGGCTGAAGGAGCAGGACTTTGCTTATTCTGCAAAAGCAGATTTGGGACCAGGGTGTCCCAGCAGATCAAGTGTGATGGCCACAGGGTGCCTCTAGAAGGTTTCCTGAGGGCAGAGCCAGCCCAGGACAGCAAAATCCATGGGATCATCACAGCATGGCTCAGGCTGGAAGGGACCTTACAGCTCATGTCATTCCAACCCATCTGCCATGGCAGGGACACCTTCCACTGTCCCAGGTGCCCCAACCTGGCCTTGGGTATTTCCAGGGACGGGGCAGCCACAGCTGCTCTGGGCACCCTGTGCCAGGGCAACAGCACTCTCACAGCCAGGAATTTTTCAATATCCATGTGGGAATTTGCCAGCCTGAGGTAACCATATACTTGGGATAAACCTTTTAGTTAGGGTGAAGAGAAATGGCTGCTGGGAGTTCTTATGTTAACAGAGTCATTCCACATAAGGGTGTGTTCAAGTTATGGTTAACGATTTGCTGGTCACATTTGACATATAAGGCCATGTTTCTAGTTCTCTTTCATGATTGGGCCCCTGCCCTCAGACCTACCTTTTACATTGTTGTGTTTCTACCACTTCTGGCATCTTTTGAGATCACCCCCTAGCACATGAGGCTTCTGTTCTTTGTTGTTTTGACTCCATTTTATTAAAGTTCTTTTTTGGGGATCTCAATCATTCCCGACCCTATTTCTTTTGCCACACTACTTCCAGCTGGCCTGGCACCAAGGTTGTGGCTGCTGAACCTCAACATATCCCACCTACCCCTGCCCCCTGGCAGTGGGAATTCATGCCCCCTTGCCCTGTCACTCCCTGGTCCAAAGTCCCTCTCCAACTCTCCTGGAGCCCCTTTAAGGCACCAGAAGGTGCCATAGATTCTTCCCAAACTCTTCTGTAGGCTGAACAAGCCCCAGTCTCTCAGGCTGTCACTGGATGGGTCCTCAGGCTTGGATTGGAGCTGTGGATAACTACTGTACTTGTGGGGTGCCCCATGGCAGGAAGGAATGATGAATCTGACTCCATGTTCTCAGAAAGCTAATTTGTTATTTTATTATACTGTATTATATTAAAGAATACTATACTAAACTATCCTAAAGAATACAGAAAGGATACTTACAGAAGGGTAAAAAGATAATAATGAGAACTGGTGACTCTCTCCAGAGCCCCAACACAGCTTGACCATAATTCACCAATGAGTCAAAACAATTCACATGAAAACAATGAAACAACCACCCGTTGGTAAACAATCTCCAAACACATTCCAAAGCAGCAAAACACAGGAGAAGCAAATCAGATAATTATTGTTTTCCTTTTTCTCTGAGGCTTCTCAGCTTCCCAGGAGAAAAATCCCAGGCAAAGGCATTTTTCAGAAAATATGAATGTGACAGGTAACACTGGTGTGAAACCAGAGCTTCAGCTCAGCTGTGCTGTTGGCTGAGTGTCACACAGTGTCACCCTGCCCAGTGCATCACACCAACCCCTCTTTTCTGTGATCCTTTTTCAGGTTCTTGACACTTTGCGTTTTGCTCCCTGTGCCTCTGGTGCCAACCCATGGGCAAAGACCACCCCATGCTATTGTATTTGTGGGGATCCCCGGGGCAGGGAGGAATGATGAATCTGACTCCATGTTCTCAGAAGGCTAATTTGTTATTTTATGATACTATTTTATATTAAAGAATGCTATACTATACTATACTAAAGAATACAGGAAGGATACTTATAGAAAGCTAAAAAGATAATAATGAAAACTCCTGACTCTCTCCAGAGTCCCGACACAGCTGGCCCTGACTGGCCAAAGAGTGAAAACAACTCACAGCAGAGTCCAATGGAACAATCACCTGTGGGTAAACAATCTCCAAACACATTCCACATCAGCACAACACAGGAGAAGCAAATGAGATAAGAATTGTTTTCCTTTTCTCTGAGGCATCTCAGCTTCCCAGGGCAAAGGGATTTTTCAGAGAATGTGAATGCCGCAGCCATGCCTCCAGTGTGAGTGCTGGGGCTGTCCTGCTGGCTCTGATGTCCCCCCTGAGCTGTCCTCATCCCTCTGAGGACCGGCCCAGCACCCTGGGGACTGTTCCAGAGAATGTGAATGGTCCAACAGCTCCAACCGCCCGCTCAGGAAAGCACTTTGGTTTTTGGTTTGCTCTGAAGGGAGGGTGAGAAAAAACCTGGAAAAAAGCACTTCTGGGAGGCCTTGTAAGATTAGGCCAGCATAGCAAGCTGCTGAACAATGGCTGGCAGAGCAGGACTGCGCTGCTGTCCCTGCCCTGGCTCCTGCAGATCACAAACACTCCATGCATGCCACTCCCAGTCCTTCATTTCTCCATGTTTCAGTTCCCATCCATCCAATCTTTTTATTCCACTTGTGACACAGAAGTTAATTTGAAGAAAAGGATAAAGTGTCACATTCTCTTGAGAAATGAACATGTAAATGGCCTGGAAGCAACATAATTTTTCTCTCTCTTCTTTCTTCTTCTTTTAAATTTTTTTTCCCTTCCCTGCCATGAAAACAGCATTAAATCTGCTCTCCTGATGTGCCCTTTTGATAGCTGCTTTCCTGGTGCCAGAGGGCATGGATGGGCCATGGGCTGGGGCACAGGGAGGGCCTGGCTGGCTGGAAGCAGCTGCTCCAGCTGGTCCCAGTGCTGGTCCATGTGGGATGGGCAATGGGAGCCCATCCATGGGTGGGTGCAGCAGGACCAGGCTCTTGGCAGCCCTGTGGGGTCACATCATGGGGCACTTTCCTCAAGGTGTCCTTGGCATGTGCCTCCGAGCAGCAGGAATAGCAGGGAGGAGAAAAAAGAAGGATTTTTATTGATTGCTTTGGAAGGAAGGTTGCTGGTGTACAGGGACTTTTGGGAGCACAGAGTACAGGCACAGATCAGAGGCTCCAATTATGCAGAGAAAAATACACAGCTCTAAAAAATAACCCTCCCTTAGAAAGGCTTCAGCACTGTAACAAAATATTAATGTTTAAAGATATTCCTTCTTAATATTTCAGGAAGCAATTGGAAGTCCCACAGTATAGTTCATTCTACTTTTTAAATGGAAATATTTAACTTGGAGCAACAGAGCTCACATTGGCTCCAAGATAAACTTTCCTTGGCAGTTCCAGCTCGTGTATAATGCTAAAAGCAGCTCCATCTTTGGGGTGGCATTTTTTTTTAGCTCATCTTGGAGAGCCAAGCTCTGAATTAAACTGAGGGCTTGACCAGCTGCTATTTTGCCAGTGAGTCCAGGAGCTTGTCTGAGGCTGGGGAGGGGGAAAAAAAGGGCTGTCTGGAGGGGGAGGCAGGATCCTTACAGAAGGTTGGGCTAATTAAATCTGGAGAAGCCACAGGAGAGCCCAGTGTTTCTGCATATTGTATCTTCAAAGCTTTCCCTTGTGCAGGGCATGATAAGGAGAGGATCATCTTGACACTTTCATCTTCTCCTCAAAGGGCGAGCATTGAGCTAAAGAAAGAAATAAATACACATTGATTACACAGGGAGGGAGGGACAGAAATATCTGCTTGTTCAAACAGCTGATGTGTCTCCCAGGGCTCCTTCTTCTCATTAATAACCATATTTATTATTGGTTTTATTGCTATTATTCTTCAATCTGCCAGTTGAGTGCTGTATTGCAGGAACTCCCGTTTTCACACACACCCTCTGATGTCAGCAGCCTTTGCCAGCACTTGTTGAGTTTGTGAGGGTCCCCAGGATGAGGTGAGAGATGAGAATCTGACTCCATGTTCTCAGAAGGCTGATTTATTATTATATTATATTATGCTATACTAAAGAAAGAGAAGGATACAGACAGAAGGTTTAACAAGAATGATCATGAAAAACTCGTGACTCCTCAGAGCCCATCACAGCTGATGGTGATTGGTCATTAAGTAAAAATAATTCACATGAAACCAATCAAACATGCACCTGTTGGTAAACAATGTCCAAACCACATTCCAAAGCAGCAAACACAGGAGCAGAAATCAGGTAATTATTTACATTCTTTTCTGAGGCTTCTCAGCTTCCCAGGAGAAGAAATCCTGGCAAAGGGATTTTTCAGGAAATGTGGCAGTGACAAGCACTGGCACATCTCCCCACCTTCCAGAGGAACATGGAAGTGCAAGAGCAGAGGTGTGCAGGGGTGTGTGTGGTCCTGTTGAAGGAAGGGAAGGGCTGAGTCAGGTTTGCCCAGTGCAGGAGCATCCTTGTTTCAGTGTCAGGGCTGGTGTGTGCCTCCCTTCTGTCCCTGAAGTGCTCAGCTCCACCAGGCTCCTTTAACTGGGAGCACTGCAAGTCTAAAAACTGCCAGTGCATGAAAACACAGATTTGGAGGTTGACAGGAGAAAACCTCCCAGGAATCCTCCAGTGCAGTGTCCATGTGGGAGCTCTCCCAGCTCCCCAACAGCCTCCCTGCACTGTGGGAGCACAAGGCTGGTGGCATCCCTAAAACCCCAGAAAATGGGTGAAAGTTTCCAGTGCTGGCTCTTTGTTTAACAAATCCTCTAGCAGCTTTTCTTCCCTAAAAGTTGCAGTTGGAATGGAGATTTTGAGATGGACCCTGAAGCTGCAGGCTTGTCCTTGGAGAGGATGTCCAGTGTGGTGGGTAGGGCAGGGGCTGAGGAAAAGCAAAGCAGAGGCTCCAGAGGGGTCGATTTTGCACTTAAACACACTGGAATTAACCCCCCCAATAGCTATAAATTGGTGTTCACTCTTTGGTAGCCCCAGGAGCAAAACTGAGTTGTTCCCGTAAAAGAAAAAAGACACGGTGATCTGGAGATTAAACATGGTATGGGCAGATCTTTCCTAGCAGTGTGCTGAACCCAAATTTATATTATTTTATTGTTTATATAAATATATTACAATTCTATATAAATTTATACAAATATATTATATTATTTAGATAAATAATATAAGAATTTATCTACTAAATTGTAATATTTAATATATATATTTAAATAAAAATATAACAATAATTATATATAAAATAATACATATTAAAATATATTAAATATAATATGCAATATAATACATTATATATAATAAATATAATATAATTATATATAAATATATATATATAATATTATATATTGTATATATTAAAACCAACAACAACAATCAAAAAAACAACTGGCCCCTGTATAAACTGTTTTTACACTGTTAGAAAAATGAAAACTATCTCTCACAAACAACTTTCCCTGCATGTACACACCGGGGGTTGGAGCGACCAATCAATACAGAATAACAACCTGTTACTGACCAATAATTAATTAACAAGAAAGCTCTTGACCAATTGGAGTCCCTCATGACGTCTGTAAAACTCTATAAAAAGGAATTATGTGAATAAAGAGGTGTCTTTTTCCACCATGAAGAAAATGCAGTCTGTGTGATTTATCCCATGGACATGGACCTTGAGCCAGGGCAGAGCTGCTCACAGCTCTGGCAGCTGGAACATCCAGCAAAATCCCCTTTTCAGCTCAGATCTGTAAACCTGGGGTGGCAAATGAGGCTGTGTGGGGAGGGGCAGCCATGGCAAAGCCTTGGGCTGTGCTGGGCTGTCAGGACCCAGGACATTGCTCTGGCTGCCCTGGAGGACTCCAGACCCTGGCAGGGGGCTCAGAGGCCTTGGCACAGAGTCACAAACACCTGTGCCTTTGATTTTAGCCCATGGAAACAATTACCAACTCTGTGTGAGGATTTACAAGCCACAAGAGTTTGAGTAGAATGACAGTGAATTTGTCACAGGGTGAAAAAGTAGAATTTTGGGGATTTAGAATGGGGGTTCAAGAGGCAAGATGGAGGAATCTGGGCTTCTCCTTCTTGTCCAACATCTTCTGCTGTGATGGTGACACTTCTGGATTGGTTTAGAGTAGAGACAGACTGTCTAACATAGGTGATGGGTATTGGAAAATTATTGTAAATAAAGCACACACAGTTCTTAGTATAAAAAGCCAACCCCACCCCAAGGGCAGGGGCTGTGCCACAACCCGACCTGCTGGACAGATCTCAGCAGGTCAGAGAGAGAATGGAACAGATCAGAGAAAATAAACAACCTTGGAAAGCAGAGCTGAGGAATCTCAACTTCTTCTTCAGTCATGGGGCTGGGAAAAAAAGATTCTTTAATACCTCAGGAGCCATTCCTGCAACTCATAACCTTGACAGTAGTCTTATCCAACCACTATAAGCACACATACCTTTGGTTAAACAATGCTTGCTTATTTTGGATACAATACCTGCTTGTGAGCCTTAAAACACAATGCACAGAGCTCCATTATTCAGCTTAGACTGGCCCAGCTGGGGTGGCAGCCCAGGGGACACTTGTCCATGGCCCAGAGAGAGCATCACTCAGCCCTGCCATCCCACAGGCCTGTCCCAAGGCACCCTGCACTGCCCACTGTGGGATGTGCTATCAGCCCAGATGATAATTACAGAGTGAAATGTCAGCCTTATTCACAGGAGCATCATTACCCATTAGCTAATTAGGCATTAGCCATTCCAGCACTGCTGTCAGCTGCTTTTTAAAAAGCCACTGGATATTAGCAGAGAGAAACACTTTGAAATTGCACTTATGATGGTTGGCTTGAAAGAGCAGGGAGTCCTCTGATGCTTTTAGCATGTTGGAAAGCACAAATGCCTCTTTTATTCTTTCCCAGCTCAGAGGTGAAGAAGAGAGGAAGTCATCCTCATTTCTGAGTGTGTCCTGTAGAAAAGGGCATGATTCCATCTGGGCAGGGATGGGAACCCACAGTGACTCAGGTCCCACTCAGTGATGGGAACGGGAGCAGTGAGAGGTTTGGCAGGGACACTGGGCTTGGCTGAGATCCACATTTCAGCTTCAGTTTGGATCTCTGGGTGTGGGGAAGTGTGTTTTCTGGTGATAACTGAGTTTTAACCTAAAAACCTGGATTTGTGGAGACAGAAATGGTTTCTGGTGCTTGCTCTAAATCTTCTCCCAACACCCTTGAGACCATGGTTGAGCCTTTCCTGGGGAGGAACTCCGGGGCTGCTCTCAGGACCCACATGGCAGCTCAGCAGGACCCTTGTCCTGGCAGGGGCATCTTTGCTTTTGGTAATTCCCCAGCAAAACTGGGGACTCTGAGTGGCCTGAACATAACATTTCACAGGAGACTTGGTATGAGAGGAAGTCATCCCCATTTCTGAGTGTGTCCTGTAGAAAAGGACATGATTCCATCTGGGCAGGGATGGGTACCCACTGTCACAGACATCTTTTTCTTTTTATGAAAAATCCTTTCCTTAGGATTTTTCCTCCTGAGAAGCTGAGAGGCTTCAGAAACAAAATGTAAACAATGGTTATCTGCTGCTGTGGAATGCAACAGGTGCATCTGGGATTGGTCTCATGCGGTTGTTTCTAATTAATGGCCAATCACAGTCAGCTGGCTCAGACACTTTGTCCGAGACACAAGCCTTTGTTATCATTCCATTCCTTTTCTATTCTTAGCCAGCCTTCTGATGAAACCTTTTCTTCTATTCTTTTAGTATAGTTTTAATATAATATATATCATAAAATAATAAATCAAGCCTTCTGAAACATGGAGTGAGATCCTTGTCTCTTCCCTCATCCAAGGACCCCTGTGAACATGGTCACAGCCCACAGTGACTCAGGTCCCACTCAGTGATGGGAACAGGAGCAGTGAGAAGTTTCAAAATTGCCAAAAGCAAAGATGCCCCTGCCAGGACAAGGGTCCTGCTGAGCTGCCATGAGGGTCCTGAGAGCAGCCCCAGAGTTCCTCCCCAGGAAAGGCTCAACCATGGTCTCAAGGGTGTTGGGAGAAGATTTAGAGCAAGCACCAGAAGCCATTTCTGTCTCCACAGATTCAGGTTTTTAGGTTAAAACTCAGTTATCACCAGAAAACACACTTCCCCACACCCAGAGATACAGACTAAAACGTGCTTTCCTGCCTGTCTTGTACAGCTCAGAAACCCCTGTGGTTTGCTCTGTGACCCCCAGAAGCAAAGCAAGGATGGATGGAGTGACCTTGGAGGGGCTGGTTTGGCTGGGTTTCAGCCCATTCCCACCAGCACCACGTGCCTCTGAGCCGGGCAGGGTTAGAGTTTACCTGGGACTGGTCTCGTTGTTTTTTTACCTTCAAACATCCACTGCTAGAGCTTGTGCCTTCCAAAGGATGCTGCCATATCCTCATTCTCCTCTCACAGAGATGCCACAGGGCAGGAGGGAGACTCCTTCAAGTGTCCAGAGATGTGGTGGAGGGTGGCTCTTCTCACCACAGAGTGGGGAAAAGGAGCAGATCCATATTTATAGAGATCTGTCATCTCTATGTAAACCTGGGGAATAAAGAGCAATTTTATGTACATTAGATAAGGGAGCCATGTTCTCCTTTTAAATGAAGCAAAGATTAAATTGGTCCCAATAGGATGGCTCTTAATTCCTTCCATTTATATATTCTTGTTTTATTATGCTTGTGTGATAGCAGCACTTAGTAAGGCAGACTGAACAGATAAAGTAATCAAAGGAGGTCCATAGGAGTGATTTGCCCAAATTATCAATATATCTAATGCTACTTCCTGCCTTATTGTCCTGATATTTTTTATCCCATCACTTTGCATTTCAGCTCAGTGTTTAACAGGAGTCAGGGAGAAGCCTCTGCTCCTCAAGCAGCACCCAGGAGGGAACAAACCCTGTGCTGACAGCCCAACTTACCCCAGCCACAATAAATTACAGCTCCTTTTTGTGTGCCTTTGTGCCTCCCAGCCTGGATTACGGAAATAACAAGGAAATAATTTCCCAGGTGTGGAAGTGACAGTCTGGTCAGAGAGAGAGAGAAAGCAGGATAAGTTGATAAGGTGATAAACATGATAGCCAAATATTAAAACAATCTGCAGGTGGTGTTTTTTAACAATCTGTTTTGCTGTTTTCCTCACAAGGTTGTTTACAAATGGGTGTCTTGTTAATTAGCCAGTCATGTGAAATGCATTCATTAAATGACCAGTGAGGTCCCCCTTAGCAAGCTAAGGTATAAAAGGAGAGGGGATCAGATAAAGGGGGCTTTTGCCATTTTGCCTTCTGATGTGATTCTGTCATCTCTGGCTCAGTGGTGACATCAGGAACCTCTCCCACCTCACTGCAGTGATGTAAGCACAGCACAGCCAGGTTTACTGATGTCCAAAATTCAGAGTGTCCCACACCATCAGTGCTGCTGCTGCCCCAAGGCTCTGGCAAGCTCCAGCTGCCACAGCACAGCAGGGATTGGAGCAGGTGTGGGGCAGAAAGAGTTAAAAATGGGCAGCTACTGGCATTTGTTATCCGAGGGTGGTGAGGCCCTGGCACAGGCTGCCCAGAGAGGTGGTGGGTGCCCCATCCCTGCTCACTGCAAGGGGCTGGGCTGGATGGCCTTGACAGATCCCTTCCCACACACACCACTCTGTGATTCTGTGAAAAGCCCAGCTGGAATCAAATTTCAAGCCTGGGAAGCAAGGGAGATGCTCCATGAGTGGGATGTGCTGCTGGGTGGTCTCCCAAGGCTCTCCCAGCTCCTTCAGCAGCAGCACCAGGACAGACTCAGGATGTGAGTCCTTACTCCCACCTCGTTGGCTGTGGTACCTTTGCTTTGAAAATGGTGTTTTTAATGCTAGGAGGGTTCTGGGAAAACTGTTGAGAATGAATTCAGAGTAATTTAGGGAGGCAGTGAGCAGGAAATGGTCTGTGGTGGGTGCCTGCACAGTGTGAGGGTGCTCCAGAATAAGCACAGGGAAGGGGCAGGGGTGGACCTGGCTGTACACAGGGATGGTGCTGTGGCTCTATGTTGCAGTAAGGTAGAAAAATTATGAAGAAAAGCCTTATAAAATCAGGCCTGCTCTGCCTGGCCTGTCATTTCTTCTAAGCCAAGCTAGCACTGTGTAAGTTCCCATGTGAAAGCAATGGTGGTGTGAGCAGTTCATTAACATAACAATCTGTTCCTGGGTGAAAGACAACTTGTACCTGTATAAACTGTTTTTACACCTTAGAAAAATGAAAACTATCTCTCACAAACAACTTTCCCTGCATGTACACACCAGGGGTTTGAGTGACCAATCAATACAGAATAACAACCTGTTACTGACCAATGAAGTAATTGGCAGGAAAATTACTAATCAATTGGAGTCCCACAGGAGGTCTGTAAAACTACAAAAAGGAGTTATGTGAAAAAAGAGGGGACGTTTTCCACCATGAAGAAAGTGGAGTCCCTGTGATTTATTCCCACAGCTGCATCTCCCTGGCAGGGCAGGGACGCTGAGCTGGTGCCACATGAGCTCCCAGGACAGAGAGGAACAGAGCAGGAATGGTTCCTTGGGCTGGGGGCTGTTTCCAGCATCAGGAGAGCTCAGCAGGGAGGGCAGGCAGTGGTGTGGCAGCTCTGGACACATCAGACAGCCCCACAGTGGTGTCTCAGCTCTGGACACAGTCCCACAGCTGTGGCAGCGTGGCCAGGTCCTTCTGCCTGCTGGAATGGGGAGTGAAGAGGGAACGAAGGCTTGGTGTGCTTGGCAAAGCAGCTGGCACGGGCTCGGGGTGGGGGTCAGAGGGTCATCAGGAGGTGATGGCACAGACTGGGGCCACTGGGACCATTTCCAAGGACACAGAACATCCCAGCAGGGACCTTGCAATGCCCAGCACCCTGTGTGAGGTGCACAGACTCCTGCTCTTGAAGCCTCCCAGGTTCATTTGGGAGCTCAAAGCAAGCCCTGAGCAACCTGCCCTGAGCCAGGAGGGCTCTTATCACCAACTGGTGTCTGTGTACAAATCACAAACAGGACAGGGCTGCTGGGAACGTGCCTTGAGCTGTTTGATTTTCCAGCATCAGCCTCATTCCATGGTGATGACAACGGGAAGATGCCATCAGCTCACATCCCAGCAGCAGACCAAGAACTCAATGTTACAACTCATGTTAAAAGGTTTTTGACCAATCACACAAAGCAAAAGCACATTGACAGTAGTTCTGTCCAATCACTATAAGCACAGGTACCTTTGGTTAAACAATGCTTGCTTATTCTGAATAAAATATCTGTTTGTGAGCCTTAAAACACAATGCACAGAGCTCCATTAATAAGCTTAGAACTTCCCAATATCTCCCTAGATAAACTGTTCTGCAACTTAGGGAGTTATTCTAGACAAGTGTTAATACACAGACCATGGTTTTATTTGTCCTTTTCTACTTCTTACATAATTTTTCTGCTGACCAATCTCATGGCTACTGCTTAGCTCTAATCACAGTTCTGCTGTCTCTGAGGCCTGCCTTCTGCAGCTTTCCCAAAACCCTCTGATTTTAAGGATTCCCACAGGCTCTCTCTACATGGGGTACCCTGGGAGGGCATTGGCACTCAGAGCTCCCTGCAGCCAGAGACATCTCTGCCCTGATGCCTCCTTATGTCTCCAAACACCAGCATCCCTCCAGGCCTTGGGAGAACCTCCCTGTCACCTATCTGCAGTGTCAGGCACTTCTGCACCTGGGAAAAATATCTGTTCCTGGGAGGCCAGGAGGCTGCAGGGAGCCAGGGCTGAGTCCCAGCGGGGTCGTGTCCCTGTCCCCACGGGCAGTGTCACACCCCACCAGGCCTGCCCTGCACCACAGCCTCAGGTGTCCTGCACCACGTATCTGCACCTGGGCAGCAGCTGCTGAAGTCCAGCTTTTGGAGCAAAAAGCCAACCTGTGCCACTATCACAGACATCTTTTATGGAAAATCGTTTCCTTAGGATTTTTTCCTCCTGAGAAGCTGAGAGGCCTCAGGAACAAAATGTAAACAATGGTTATCTGCTGCTGTGGAATGCAACAGGTGCATCTGGGATTGGTCTCATGTGGTTGTCTCTAATTAATGGCCAATCACAGTCAGCTGGCTCAGACTCTCTGTCCAAGCCACAAGCCTTTGTTACCATTCTTTCCTTTTCTATTCTTAGCTAGCCTTCTGATGAAATCCTTTCTTCTATTCTCTTAGTACAGTTTTAATGTAATATATATTATAAAATAATAAACCAGGTCTTCTGAAACATGGAGTCAGATCCTTGTCTCTTCCCTCATCCTCAGACCCCTGTGAACACAATCACATGCCACTGCCAGCTTTGGGGCTGAAAGCATCAGCCTTGCTCTTCCTTTGCTATTGAAGCCCAGGATATTTAGTTTTGGTGGGTGAAAATCCCCGTGTTTTTTCCCCAAATGGGCTCTCCTGATTTAGATACAGCCTAGAAGAGGGGAGAAGCCTCCTGTTCCCTGCAGATTTGTCCCCGGGGTGCTGCTGGTGGAGGCACCAGTGGTGGATTTCAGCATCAGGTGAGGGCAGCTCTGCCCCAGCCGGGTCCCTCAGATTCCAGGTATGAAACACAGAGCCAGGAAAATTCCCTCTTCTCAGAAGGAAATTCAGAATAAAATGCAGGGGGAAATGTTTCTTTTTGCCCAGTTTAGCTCCAGCAGCATTCCTGATGTTTGCTAGGAGGGGGTCTCTGACCCTGAGTGATCCATGGCTAATCGAGGTGGGGTGTCCATACAGAGGCACTTAGCCTGGCTGTGCAGCAGGGAATTGTGCTGAGAGACTGTGTGCCTGTGGATGTGTGTGTTAAACACTCTCCCCAACAAACGTGTGCACAGCTGTGTATATGTACAGTTTAACAGTTATCACTCTAAACTTAATAGGATTACAGAGATCTGCAGACAAATGAACATATCCCTCTATAGCCTTATCATCAGCTGATAAGTGGAAGCCCAAAGATTGTTGAGACAATTATGTTTTGATATTCATCTTAATACTTGTTCAGGAGACAAAATGAATGAATTGCTTTTCAGCACTGTGGGTGTGAGCAAGAGCCCACAGTGCCTGTGGGATCCAGCCTTGTCTGGACAGCTCTGGACACTTGGGAAGGATGAAAGTTTGACAAAAATGTCTCACAGATCTGTGTGCTTAGCAGAAAGAGTTTTGAACATGGAGTCTGATGAAGGAATAGAGATGGAAGCAAGTTTTGATATAGAAGAAGAGAATTGCTGAGCCAGTCTCACTGGATAACCAAGGAGGCAAAGGGTGTGTTAGTTAGAAGGGGATTTATGGCTTAGAGCAAAGGATAAAACTCACCTCAAACAAGAAAATGTTTTTACCAAGCAGAAAGAGAGCACAGGCAAACAAGTCAGCAAATGCTGCAAGTAGAATATGTCTCAGAATTTTCCACTGCAAGAAAATTGAGAAACAACTTCTAGCTTAAACTGTAATGTACTGACTTTGAGTGACTGGAGAACAGTAACGTGAATGTGGTAATTACAGTAGTTATGAGAGGCTATAGATAAAAGTTAAGGTATAGATTGGTTCTTCTGTACTAAGATGCTCAACAAAGAAAAGTCTATAATGCATTGTAAGCAAAAGAAAAGTCTATAATGCATTGTAACCAAAACCAAAGGGTCTCCAGGGCTGCCTGCAGCTGGAGCTGACAGCTGTGGGCACAGCTCTGTCACCCACAGCCCTGGACTGCTGGAACACCTTGGATACAATAAACTGCATTTTGGAGAGCTGCTGGGAGTCCCACGTCTCTCATTCAGGCTCTTACTGGACACAGCATCTTCTCCTGAACTGCAGGGTCAGGATGGAGCTTTGCTCATCTCCCCAGTCTGCAGGATGGACACAACCTGAACACAGCCCCACCAAACCCTGGCTATGGCAGCTCCCATAAATCTGCTGCTGAGGGAGCTGAGACAGGATTTCAGCTTGCTAGGAGGAAAGTGGAGCCAAGCCTGTCTGTCTCTAATTGTGGGTTCACAGCCCCATCATGGTTTGGCACAAATGGTTCCATTAATGCTCCCTCCTGCCCAAGGCTGAGCTCAGGCTCTGCTCCCCCAGCTCTGGACTGTGATCAGAACTGACCCACAGCCAAACCCAGTCCTGGCACACGGCCCCAGCCCATCAGGGGGCACCTCAGGCACCTCCCAGGCACTTCCAGAACTCCATGGCACAAAGGCAGCCTTCCCTTCCCTTCCCTTCCCTTCCCTTCCCTTCCCTTCCCTTCCCTTCCCTTCCCTTCCCTGCCCTGCCCTTCCCTTCCCTTCCCTTCCCTTCCCTTTGTCTGTTTTGTGTCCTGGAGCAGCTCAGAGCCCACCTGGCACTGGGTCCCTGCTCCTCTTCTGCAGAGCCTGAAGGGCCTGACCTGCTCAGTGCTGCTCCTCAGCCTGCACCAGCACTCCCCAGTGGCTTTGGCAGCCACAAAACCCAGGAATCTTTGTGTTATTGTCAAGTATAAGGCAGGGGGATGGGAACTGGAGCAGACAGAAGAGCCTTGCTGGAAGGAAATATTCCCATCCTCTGGTGCCCTGTGATTTTTGGCCATGTTCTTGTGCTAATCTGGAAGAGTTTGCTGGAGATATTGAGAACAGCTGCCCCTCTAATTAGACTTGGGAATGTTTGTATTACCAAAAGTGTCAAATTGCTTCATTACAACAAAAACAGGAGACACTTTGATCCAGAAAATTGGATGACTTCAACTTCGCATGAAGCTGGAGCTCTCCTCAGTGCTTGAGAAACAAAGCAAGGAGAATAAAGCAGGGGATGCTCTCAGCTGAGGGTGTGGGCAGCTCTCAGGAGTGAGCTGAGCCAGGCTGGTGCCTCAGACCTGCAGAGCTCTTGAGTTATGCCAAGCAACCTGGCAAAACTGAAACATTTACACCCAGATTACCTGTAAAACAACAGTGCACATTGGCAACAACACCAGCATTTTTCAGAAATCATTGATTTTGTCACAAGTCCTTTTTTTGACATGGGTGAAACCTCTCCAGCTGTCTCTGAGCAGCTTCAGTTCCATCCAACCCATGTTTTTCCAGTGATAGCTCCATGGGGTGGGTCACAGCAGCTTCCCTGGGGGCAGCCTGCAGCTCACCCTGGGCCTGCCTGGGCTGGACCTGTCTCACAAACAGCTCCCCTCATGTTCTTACAGAGCTCAGGCCAGAATTACAGCCAGGCTCAGTCTAGGGGACTGCAGGAACATCCTCCTGTTAGAGGGAACACCCTCCAAGGCCAGGAGGTGCAGCCACAGCTGCTCTGGGGTATCATTTGAGAAGGGCAGAGCTGGGCTCAGCTGTGCTGCTCCCTGTGCTCTCCATGCAAGCAAACTGCCTTCAGCTTGAATCTCTAATCTCTTCTTATCTCTACATCCTTATTCCAGACAGGCTTTTCCTCCTCTCAGTGTGTGAAGAAAGCAGGGGGATCTCCTTGCCATTACCTGCATTGAAATAACACTGGAGGGTTGTCATGTTTAAATCCCACCAGGCAGATGCTTTTGTAACATCTTAAAACTAACCAATGAACCCAGAATCAACCTCCCAAATAGAAAAGGGAGATAAAAGATTCATCCTTCCACATACTTTAACAGTAGGAGAGCAGTGATATTTCAAAAGCCAGACAGACATCCTGGAGGTGAAGGCAAAGGAGGCGTGGGAAGCACAGAGAGGATGCAGACTTTAAAGGTGAACAGGAGGGCATCTGTGCTCAGCACTGTGAACGCTTCAGTCACAAGATGAGACCTCTTGATTCTGCACTGAAGTGGAATTGCACATTTCTGGCTCTTATTTACTCTGCAAACAGAAAGCAAAACCTCCAGCCCCACTTGCTTGCCGGGGAGGGTGGCTGCTGTTTGCAGCAAGGAGGGGTTTGGAGTGTCCTGGCAGGCTGGGCAGTGCCCCACAGCCTCAGCCAGCCTGTGACACAGCCTCAGGTGGGGTGAAGAGCTGGGTGCCTGTTTGCAAATGCTCCCACAGCACAAGCATGTGACAGTGCTCACAGGGGTCTCAGGATGAGGGAAGAGACGAGGATCTGACTCCATGTTTCAGAAGGCTTGATTTAGTATTTTATGATATATATTACATTAAAACTGTACTAAAAGAACCGAAGAAAGGATTTCATCAGAAGGCTGGCTAAGAATAGAAAAAGAAGGAATAACAGGCTTGTAGCTCACGCTCTCTGTCTGAGCCAGCTGACTGTGATTGGCCATTAATTACAAACAACCACATGAGACCAATCCCAGATGCACCTGTTGCATTCCACAGCAGCAGATAACCATTGTTTGCATTTTGTTCCTGAGGTCTCAGCTTCTCAGGAGGAAAAATCCTAAGGAAAGGATTTTTCATAAAAGATGTCTGTGACATAAGCAGGCACTGATTTATTTACCAGGAGCTGAGGTGGTTCCAGCCTCCAGCAGCTCCCAGTGCAGCCCTAAGGCCTGCTGGCACAGCCTGGGCTGGGCATGGCCAGGTAAAACAAGCCCCAGCCTTGAAACAGAGCCCCCATGGTCAGAGAGTTTGGAAATATTGTGTAAATGCACAAAATGTGTCACTTTCCAGCCCCAGCAGCCCACGTCCCCCTGCAGTGTCTGTGTGCAGCTGTGTTTGTGTGGAAGTGACAGAAAATCAGCAACCCCACCAAGAAGCAAGTAGAGTGGTTGGGAAAAGCAGTGGTTTTCTCTTATTAAATTTGCTTGGGTTTCCTCTCTTTCTTTTCCTTTTGGCTCCCATCAGCTCATGAGGTGTGTTGGCTCCTCCAGCTCTGCCAGGGCATTTCTGGAAGAGCTGCTTCATGTCCTGCCTCTGGCTCCAGTGGGAACAAGGGTGGCTCTGAATTTCCACCAAAACAAACAAATCTGCATAAAGAGGACACTAAATTCCTTTCTGTAAGTCTAAGTCTTAAAGGTATATTATATTATATTATATTGGTACATTATAAGGTGTGTATATACCTTATATATAATTACATATATATTACATATAATTATATATATACCTTATAATACACATATAATATAATATAATATAATATAATATAATATAATATAATATAATATAATATAATATAATATAATATAATATAATATTTACATATGTATATTATAAGGTATAATAAGAAGGTATTTTCTACGTGTAAAAATCTTTATTGTCACTTTTAATATGTTTTAATTATAATGAGGGGTAAGGAAGGGAAGGCAGTGAGCACCAGGTCTGAGTCTGCCAAGGGCAGGCTTGGAAAAAGGGGCAAGGTGTGTCCTTGGGACATGGGCTCATGGTGTTCCTTCAGTACCTAAGAGATGTTTTATTTTTAACAGACTAAAAAATAATGTTTAACATTTGCATAGGTAGCTTGTGTCCTTCTCCTCAGTTTTTTCCATGGACATGGAGGCACCAGCCAAAGCAGGGCCAAAATCCCAGGGGAGATGTTGCTTTTCCCTGCTTGTTACTGAGCTGAAACTGCTGTCACACAACACCTTGGACACAAAATATTGACACAGCTTTATCCAATTACAGCCTGAACCTGTGGGACAAAAATCTGTTGACAGCTGTTAAATGTGATGGCATTATCTGAGTCTCTGGAGGTGGGAAGCTGTGGATCACCAGATGTGGAGAGAATCCCACATGGAGTCTGCCCATATGGGCTTGCCCTGCATTTACAGTCTCTTTTGGATACTTGCTCTCAGCCAGTGTCCAAAATGAGATTGTACACACTTCTGGTCCTCCCCACCATGCTGAAAAGAGGAGGGAACAGCACATGGAGCTGTTGCTGCCCCCTCAGAAAGGCAGCCTGGGTGTGACGGAGAAAACCCAGCCCAGGTGGGAGTGAGGTGAGCTGGAGCCTGGCATGGAGGGGCTGAGGTGCCCTGGAGCCCTGGCAGTGCCCAAGCAAAGCCCTGGAGCAGCCTGGGATGGAAGGAGCCGTCCCTGCCCATGGCAGGGGATGGAATGAGGTGGTTTTTAAGGTCCCTTTGAACCCAAACTGGTCTATGATTTTGTAAAGAGCTTTTCCCCTTGATCCTGGCACGGGATGCTGATGGGTCTGAGGCAGCCCAGCTTCTTCTCTGCTCAGCTGGTCCCACATGGGTGAGGGGCACCTGAAGCCTGCATGAAGCACAGCTCTAGTTTTCCAGATTCCCAGGGGGATGGGTGTGTTATTAAGGGAACAAACTGATGTGCAAGTCAGCTTTCTCTCCTTTTTTTTTTTTTTTTTTTTTTTTTTGAGCCTGGCATCTCTCTCTGTATGAGAAGCAATTTACAAAAACAGCCATTGAAGGTTTTTAATTCAAGTATGAATGTGTCTTCAGCTGGGGCAACTGATTGCCTCTTCCCTGAGGGAATGAGCTGTCTTATAAAGCACCATTTACTGCTATAATGGCCTGGCTCCCTTTGGGGCAAAACACTCCATTTTAACTAAAAGGGGTTTGTATACAAACAAGACTTAATGCGTCCCAACCAAAAGTGCTCCATCAGGGCCCTGAGCCCAGGGGTGAAGCACAGGATGTCCCCAGGACAGGGAAATTCCAGAATTCCAGCACCAGCCCAGCCAAAGTGGAGCTGGGCTGGCTGGAGGGCAGCAGAACCACATCCCCTCCCTCTCCGGCAGCCGGGGGGATTGCTGCTCCCTCTGCTCCAAAAGGCAGCCCCGCAGACATTTAATTAGCAGCAGGACTGGTTGCATGGCAAAGACACACCGTGCACCCTCTCTGCATGCAAATATCCCCTAGGCAGGCAGGATTAGAGGGGCTGGCAGGAAATGATGGCTGGGAGGGTTTAACCTTGAATCTTGCAAAAGGCGCTGCTGCTGCTGCTGCTTATTTTGACACATGTGTGGGTCAGCCAGACCATGGAGGAGAATAATTAGGGAGGGAAAGGAATGCAAACTCTTATTATTGAAGGTACCTGGGGGCTAATGGCATGAATACATTTGTTATAATTGACCCATGGCCTGATGCTGATAATTCCTCTGCAGAGATGGCCACCTCATCTGCTCTGTGTGCCAACATGGATGCAGGAAATAATTGCAACCTTGGCTCCATCTCGTTCCCTCTCTTCTGGAGAATAGCTAATTTATGACAGAAAATAATGACTAATGTTAGAATAAACAATATTATGACTCAAGTGACTTATGAGTGCTGCAGATATGATGCACATTTAAAAGGACATTACTTATCCAGACATGTAATTCTTTTTCTGAGCAGACTAAAGTAAGTGTGGCAGAAATGCCAGAAACAGCTTTGCAATTGGAATATGCAATTTAAAATAAGTAAAGATTACTCCCAGGTAGTTTATTGCTTTAACTACATCAAGGCAGGTCCCTGTAGCAGACTGCATAATGACTCTCATTTCATTTTTGGTTTGTGTCAAATATCTTCAGTTAGTTTTGCTTTATTGGCTTCATGCAATTTATTGCAGCACTAGAATGTGATTGTAATGCAACTAGTATTTTAGTTTTATCTTCCACTGGTAATTTTTCTTCTTTATGGAGCCTATACTGTCTGCATTAATAAAAGCCATAGAAATTATACAGCGTGGAACCAGGTTTTAGTAAGTGCCAGTTTGCCACAGAAGAACTGAACCAGCAGTGCTGCTCCGCAGCCCAGGGCAGCACAGACAGGGCCTGGATGCTCTGTGGCACTTTTGGGCACAAAGCTGCTTCCAAACACCACCCAAGCACTCCTGGTTGTCAGAAGAGAGCACAGAGTGGATTCATCTCACTGAAGAGCAGCCACATATCTGTAAGAGGACACAGTATGGGTAATGTAGAATGTAATCTTATCCCCCAATGGGTTGCAGCTGGACCTTATTACTAAAGATTAGGAGCAGGCCTGATGTTAACAGGCAACACCTGTAGCCAGTAAGAACTAGTGGCATAAAAGAGGGGATTGGTGGGATAAGAAGTCAGATGGCTGCTGCAAGGACCAGGAACAGTCAGTGCTCAGAGGAGCTGCCTATGAGAAACATTGAGGAGGCACAAAACTCTGAGGGCATGGAACCCTTGCACCAAATCTTTTAATGATAAAATAACTCTTGATACATAAGACAACATAAGTCAACATATAACGATAATAGAGCTGTTGTAAAATATATAAGACAACGCATATCCACGATTCAGAGCTGTCAGAGCGAGCCCAGTCTGGAGGGGCTTTGTAGGCTCTGCATGGAGATCCCAAACAGAACGAGAGCTGTGCTTGGCCTGGGTGTGTGTGACACCTCTGCTGCTCAGGGAAGGACGGGGCACTGCACAGAGCAGCCCCTGGGCTCTCAGGAGGCTGAGCCCAGGCAGGGACCTGGCACTGCCTGAGGAACCTTCCTGCCCCAGGGCTCAGCCACCAGCAGCTCCCAGCGCAGCATCTTCAGTGATTAGAGTTTGCATTCCTTTCCCTCCCTAATTATTACTGAAAGGCAGCTGTCCTGGCTTCTTTCATCCCTCTAGCTCTTTAAAATCTCCTGCCTGGGCTGCCCCTTCAATCTTGGGGTTAGTTTTGGGCCCCTCACTACAGAAAAGACATTTCTGCAGGGGCTGGAGTGTGTCCAGAGCAGGGAATGGAGCTGGGAAGGGTCTGGAGCCCCAGGAGAGGCTGAGGGAGCTGGGAAGGGGCTCAGCCTGGAGCAAAGGAGGCTCAGGGGGCCCTTGTGGCTCTGCACAGCTCCTGACAGGAGGGGACAGCTGGGGGGGTTGGGCTCTTCTCCCAGGGAACAGGGACAGGGGAGAGGGAACAGCCTCAGGCTGGGCCAGGGTGGGTTTTGATGGGATAATGGGAAATCCTTCACTGAAAATGCTGTAAAACATTGGAACAGGTTGTCCAGGGCAGTGATGGAGTCACCTTCCCTGAAGGGATTTAAAACCTTGTGGATGTGGCACCTGGGGACATGGGTTAGTGTTGAATTCAGGGTGCCCGCGATGCAGGGAATGATTGGTATTTGACTCTATGTTTCAGAATGCTGAACAATTGCTTTATTAAAACCAAACCATATTACATTATACTATGCTTTATTAAAGAGATACTATACTATACAAAAGATACTAAAGAAAAACCTGTGACTGTCTGAGACAGTCAGGACACAGCTTTGAGACAATTGGCCAAGGAAACAAAACAATCTTCAGAAGAATCCAACTAACAAATCACTTCAGGTAAACAATCTCCATAACACATTCCACATGAGTAAAAACAACAGGAGTAGCAAGTAGAGATAAGAATTATTTTTTCCTCTTCTCTCTGGGCTTCTCTATGAAAAACCCTGAGAGAGAGAGAATTCTCTCTCTGTTCAGAGAATGTGAATGCCACAGGTTAGTGCTGGGGGGATCTTAGAGGGCTTTTCCAACCTAAATGAGTCTGTGATTCTGCTTCACCAAGGAGTAAGGAAATTGAATGCCCTGGTAAATAAATCCATGTGAGGTGCTCAGATGCCCCCAGTGCTGTGAGCACCCAGGGGTGGGTGACCAGCACTGGTCTGGTTTCCCCCACATGTGCAATACTCACCTGAAAAGCTCACAGATTTCCAAATTTGTATATTTGGGGGCGTTGATTAATTCATCCAAGCAGCTTGGGGGTCCAATTTTGGCTGTGTGAGTCTCAGAGAACATTTATAGTGCACAATTTCTGCTCCTCTTTTGACATTTCTCATCTCTTATATCACAAGTCACTTTTCCCTCTCCTGAACCACCAGACAAGTCCCATCAGCTGCTTCCCCAAGCACTCAAACTCCTTTCAGTAACAAGTGTGCTCGTGCTCCTCAGCAGCAGTGCTCCCCTTCCCCATTTTGGTTTGCTTTGGCCACAGCTGAAGATGCTCTGGGGAGTTCAGGCCAGGCACAGCATTCACATGGTGCTTGTGGGACCCCAGCTCACCCCTCCACTAGTAAAACATAGTAAAAAAAAGCAAAAAAAAAACCACAAGGAAAAACCTTTATTTGTATTTTAGGGAGTGTACCTATGCAAGAACCCAAACTGAGAGGGCAGCCCAGGACACAGCCCGGGGGCTGAGGTTATAGAAGCATTTCTAGAAACCAAAGAGCCAAACCCCACAGGCTCTGCATGGGACCTGGGTACCTAATTCCCTCAGGCACTCTTAAATTTGCAGGCAAAAACCACCCAGTGTATACAGGGGGTGGGGTTCTGAAAGACTGATTGTGCTTGCTGTGAAATGAATTTCCTTTAAAGCTGCATTTATTGCACTCCATGGCCCCCATTAATCAGTAAGTTATATCTGGCCTTCACATTATGGTGAGAGAAGAATGTGAAATATTCCTAAGCTGCAAAATTACTCAGAACTGGAGGGGTGGGGGGTGGGGGGGGGTTCCCCTTTTGCATCTGAATGCAGTGTGGAAAATAAGTCACTTTTTGCTGATGTCTGTCTGAAGGCCAGTTGTGAATTTGGCTTTGTGTGAGGAGCTCCATACCCGCGTGTCCCAGCACAGCCCTGGGCAGCTCCTCTGAGCACCCCTGGGGGCTCATTCCTGGTGCCTCTCTGGGGTGATGGATGCCTTGGAGAAGAGTGGGAGGGCTGCTAAAAGCAGAGTTATTGCCTAGAAAGGCTGACTCTACAGCCTCTGGTTATCTTTTGTAAGAAGTGGGGTTGTGGTTTGACCAAAACTTGGCTCTAATGCACCCTCAAAACTTGAAAAAAAAAAATCAAGATCTCCAAGAAGGCTGAAAAAACATTTATTTTCTTACTTGGTTGAATTCAGTGTAATGATTTTTAGAAGTGTGAAGGTATGAATCTGGCAAAAAGATGAGAGGGTTTTTTTTTACATAAACCAGTAACCAACACTTTGCTGGAGCAGGAAAATGCTTTCCATGAGAACATGTCTGTTTGAGGTGCTCAGTGTGAGGTTTTTGGGGCCAGACTGATTTCCTCAGTGAATATATATTCACAGCAAGGTCTGATCTTTGCAGAGCCAGTAATGGCAACAGCCATGAATACCATAAATAAAACATCCTCCTAAAAACACTGTTCTGTGCTGTCCCCAAGGCCTCCCACAGGCTGCTCATGGCTGGCCAGTGCATTTTAAACTTGTTAAATCCTGTATACACAAACATCTTATTAACCACTCTTTCATGGGAAGGGAGGAAAAATCATCTCCATTGAGCAGCTTGACCCCTGTGAGGGCATTCCCATGGCTAAGGGAGCTCCTGCAGCATTTCATGGTGGCTTAAATCACTTGTGAATAGGAGCAGGCTTCCCCTGCCATGTACCTTTGCACCTCTGCAGAGCAGACACAGCTTCTCTCGGCTGGGGAACTCCACTGCACCTTCCTTCCAGTAAAGAAACTGCTCACTAAAACCATTGTGGGTAAATAAGAAGTCACTTTTGTAAAGCCTCTCTTTGATGATGCTAAATGAATTCCCAGAGGGTGGATAAACTTTCTCACAATGACGACCATTTGCAGAACAAAGAGGCAATTTTTTTCTCATTTCAGTGTTTTCTGACATTTCCCCCCTGGGGGAATAAATGGGCCCATTATTCTCCCGGATTCCCTGGCGTTTGCAGAGCCTGGGTGGGGATGCTCCAGTGCCTCCAGTCTCCAGGTTTTGCCTTGCTGCTTTCGGGGTGACACCCAGCTGGCCTGAGGTGGCATCTGCCTGCAGCAGCCTCTCCTTTGGGGGCAGCCTCCCCAATTCCTGAGCTGTTGGGACGGTGTTTAGGATCTCATTCCAAATGCCTACACAGGGAGCTGGGGGCTAAATGCCACCCAAAGGGTGCCCAGGTAGAAGGAGCCCCGTGGGACTTTCCCTGGGGGACAGACTGAGCACCCACATGGGAGGGAGACAAAATTCATGAAGAGGGATTGTCACCCTCATATTTTCTGGAAAAATCCCCTTGCCCAGGAATTCTCTCCTGAGGAGCTGAGAAGCCTCAGAGAAAAAGGAAAACAATGTTATCTAATTTGCTTCTCCTGTGTTTTGCTGCTTTGGAATGTGATTAGAAATTATTTATCCAACATGTGAATTGTTTTAACTTAATAACCAATCACAGTCAGCTGTGTCAAGACTCTAAAAAAAATCACGAGTTTTTCATTATTATTCTTTCTAGTTTTCTGTCTGTATCCTTTCTCTATTCTTTAGTATAGTTTAGTATAGCTCAGTATAACATTCTTTAACAATATAATATCATAAAATAATAAATTAACCTTCTAAAAACATAAAGTCAAATCCTTCCTTTCCTTGCCTTTGTTGGGGACCCTGAAAATACCACAAGGGATTATGTTATGGATCACTCCACCAAAAAAAGTCTGAATTTAACCAGTTGATGCCAATTTTCCTGGCACTGTCCAAGCACAGCAATGCCAGTCCTGGTGGATTATTCCCACCCACTGATGGAGAGGGTGGATAAGGAACCCCAGGAGGAAGGAGGCCACAAGTGTCCCTAGGCTGGGGCTTGCAGGTGGACAGCTCCAGCCTGTGGCCACCACTCGTGTGGCAGCACGAGTCCCACCCCAGCCTCAGCTCTGTCACCTTCTCTACTGTGCTCACAGCTTCTGCTTGGCCTCAGAACAGCCAAGATCGGGAAGGCAGACAGAAGGAACTGGAAAGTGTTCCAGATTGCAAGGCAAGATGTATTCTATTCACCATCTGTATGGCAGCTCTCTTCTGTTCAGTGGGCAGTTTTCCTTATCTCTTCCACACCCACTCCTCCATCCAGGGAGACATCTGCTGATAACAGCTATTGAATGGCTGATAAGAACTACAGCATCCCATTGGGAGATGTGAGCCCAGAGGGAGGAGCCAAGCATTCCTGCCTGGATAGAATCTGGAGATTCTGGAACACCAGCACGGCTTCTGCACTGGATTCCCCAGAGGAACAGCAGCTGCCTCTCCTTCCCCTGGATCTTCAGAGCAGACTCCACCCTTCTCCAGGATCCCTGCTCCAGCAGAGCCACCCCTGACACTGCAGGAGGGCTGAGCCACAATTCCAATGGGGCTGTGCCAGCACCCTGACCCACAGGGTGTCAGGCTGGGTTCTGACTCTGGCAGTGCTGTTCTAGTGTACTGCATTGATTATTTTATCCTTTTATTTTCTTCCCTATTACAGAACTGTTATTTCCTGTTTCCATATATATATTATTTTTTTGCCTGAGAGCCCCTTAATTTAAAATTTATAGCAATAAATTTTAAGCGGGGGGGGGAGGGTTTATATTTTCCATTCCAGAGGAAGCTCCTGCCTTCCTTAGCAGACACCTGGCTTTCCAAACCAAGACAGAAAGGAAAGAGGGAATAAGAATAATATATTGGGAAATGCTTGGTATGAAGAGAAGTTTAAAAAAATATTTCCTTTTCAACATCATCTGCTGTACAAGAGCTTCCAGGGAGGGTAAAATCTCACTGCAGATGGGTTATAATCCTTATTGATACAGTAAATGGAACTATCAAGCTGGAAAAGATCATATGGCAGTTAAGATAAAGGTTTGACTTGTCCCAGAACCAGGCTTATCGGGGTTTAGCAGTAAGTGAGTTTTGTTGCTTAGACTGCATTTAAAAAGGTCATTGATTTGCAGCTAATACCAAGTTGTCATAGTTTCGTGAGTAAGAGCTTGCAGTTTTCAGAATCAAAGCCTTTTCCTAAATCGATAAGAACAGATTCAGTGAGATTGCCTGAGCCCACTGAGGAAGACCGAGAGGCAGCAGCAAGCCCAGCCGGGCGTGGCAGGAGGGAGCAGCTCTGCAGATGCCCTCAGGGCTGCTCTGAAGCTTTGCCAGCACAGCCCAGAACGCTGAGCCTGGCAGCAGATGGGCTGAGAGGCTCTGTCAGGGACCAGCAGCTGCCTGCTGCAAACCTCCTCTGAGGTAATTAGCTGATTGATCTGGGCTTTGCTGGGCTGAGACACTGTATTTCCTGCATGCTCCAGTCAATACCATTGGATTTTCACGCTGCTGGATGCAGAAATACACATGCACAGCCAAGTGTGGCTGAAAAGGGGGATTCCTACCTTGGGGATGGATTCCTGGGCCTCCAGCTCCTCCCTAGACACCAGGTGAAGGCTTCAAAGTCAGGAGAGAGGAGAATCTTAGCAGAACCTCTTGATGTTCCTGTGTTTTCATCATTTATTGCACAGACAAGAACAGGGCTTTGAGCTTCCCAGCTGGCTCTCCTGCTTTTTGTGGGATAGCTCCAGGTGTGTCCCAAGGACCCTTCTTCTCACCAGCCCCAGCCAGGGCTGCCTTTTGCTGCTCTGCTGCCTGATTACCAACCACTGACAACTTCCCCCGGTCTGTAAACCCAATTTCTGGAGAAAAAAATGAAAGTAAAACTCAGGAACCACACACTGGAATGTGTGTAAACTCAGGAGCCACACACTGAAATGAAAGTAAAACTCAGGAGCCACCACACTCAAGGATCATTGGCCACCTCCAGCCAAACCTGACAGAGATGGGGTTTCATGGAAGAAACCAGCTCACATGTGTTGGTTTCTTACATGATGGGAAAGGTGGACAATCAGAGAAGTGAGGTGGCATTAATCTGTTCAGCAAGGAAAAGGCTCCCAGCTCCCGCTTCTATTAAACTTCAAAGGGTCCCTACAGGAGAAGGTGAGGGGGTCACCAGGCTTCATGTGTTTCATGGGTCATGTAACAGCTTATTTCTAAATCTAACAGAGCAGAATGCTAGAAAGTGCTACTCTGGTATTTGGTGACTCTACTTGAAGCCAGCCATAAACACAAAAATAAAACACACACACACACAAAACCAGCTCAGAGAGGTTCTCAGGGATACTGGTGCCCACAGCTAACTCTCACTCTTGGCAAAATTGGGCAAGGAAGGCTGATGTCTTTATGGCACTGGTTAAATGTGAATTTTATGTCTGGGGTGAAAGTTACTACAAGGTGAAACTATCAGAAGCTGCTATAGAGACAGGCTGAGAGAGTTGAGGATGTTCAGCCTAGAGAAGGCTCTGGGGAGAGCTCAGAGCCCCTTCCAGTGCCTGAGAGGGCTCCAGGGCAGCTGGAGAAGGACTTGGGACAAGGGATGGAGGGACAGGACACAGGGAATGGCTCCCAGTGCCAGAGGGCAGGGCTGGATGGGATATCAGGAATTGTTCCCACTGAGGGTGGGCAGGCCCTGGCACAGGGTGCCCACAGCAGCTGGGGCTGCCCCTGGATCCCTGGCAGTGCCCAAGGCCAGGCTGGATGGGACAGTGGAAGGTGTCCCTGTGAATATACAGAGGATGGGGTGAGATGATCCTGAAGATCCCTTCCAACCCAAACCATTCTGTACCTCCGTGAATTACCTACATCTGCTTTTAGACAGGAAAATGCAAAGTTAAACCAGGCTTAAGCTTCAGAAAGAGCAAAAGATGGTCTGGCTCAGCTTCCACTGTAGTTGCAGAGAGAGGAGGTTTTTTCAAGAGGAATAAACATGTTGGGCAACAAAGCTTCCCACAGAGCTCTTGTATTCAGCACCCCCTGGATTCATCCAGCACTCTGCTCTGCTGCCCTTGAGCCTCCTGCTGCTCTTGGGGCTGCTTTCCTGCTATTTGAGGACCTTGCCTCAAGATTTGGTGTCTGTTGCTGCCCTACAGTAACAGAATAAGAACTTGAGCAGGTAACTTGAGCACACGCTTCGTTTGGAGGACGTGGTCGATTGTGCCTCCTGCGCTGCAGAGCCTGCTGAGCTCCCAGCCAGGCACTGCCCACACCTCCTCAGACCCTTCCCAGCTCTCAGTGCTCCTGCTTATCTCAGATAAGTCAAGGGAACATGAGCATGTGCTGGATGTGCTAGTGCTGGTGCTAAGCATGTGCTCAAGTGCTTTGCAGAATTGGAAGCCCTGTGTGGTATTTTCTGAGACCCCCATCAAATGCAGGAATGATGAGTCTGACTCCATGTTCTCAGAAGGCTAATTTAGTATTTTATGATCTGTTTTATATTAAAGAATATTATACTAAACCATACTAAAGAATAGAGAAAGGATACAGACATAAGGCTAAAAGATACTAAAGAAAAGCTTGTAACTCCTTCCCAACACGGCCTGTGATTGCTCATTAAGTCAAAACAATTCACATGAAACCAATGAAACAATCACCTGTTGGTAAACAATGTCCAAACACATTCCAAAGCAGCAAAACACAGGAGAAGCAAATCAGATAATTATTGTTTTCCTTTTTCTCTGAGGCTTCTCAGCTGCCCAGGAAAAAATCCTGGGCAAAGGGATTTTTCAGAAAATGTAACGGTGACAAGCCCTGAGCACCAGGTCTGCCACAAGGCTGGGAGCAGCATCACATTCATCCTGAGCACAAAGCTAAGGAAGGATAATAAATCTAAGAGCCAGCCCAAACTCTACTAAGCTCCGTGGTATAATTTCTCCTTGCTTGAAACTAAACAGAAAAAAAAAATCACAATCCTTTTAAAATCAAGTGCCAAGGTTTGCACATTTATGATTGTGTTTATGAGTGTTATCACATATGGATGGAAAAGTATTTGCTCTGAGTGATTTGGAGACCCAGGCCATAAACAGAGCAGATCTAAGAATAACAAGTTCTCAGCTGTGTCCCAGCTCAGTTCCTAGAAGAAAGGTAAACCTTCAAGATTCCAGTTTTAACCTGACACAATGCAGAATGAGGGGTTTCACAGGACAGCCACCAGGCTCCTGCTTTTCTGGGGAATAGTTCAGTTTACAGACTTTTCTGGGCTATAGTTTCTGCGTAACAGAACTTATCTAGCTTCCTTTTCTCTGTTTTCCCCAGCCCTCTTCCTTCCACCTCCCTTTGAGTGAGACAGCCCCAATATCTCCAGTGGAGCATTTTAAGAATTCTTCCTTGCAAGGCTTTCTGTTTGGAGTGCTGGCACAACAAGCTGCATTTGAATCCCATCAGCCCAGCACAAGTGCAAACTGCATTTCACACACAGAGAGATGATTCTTTCACTGAGGAGCCTTTGTCAGCTCCTGTCCCTGCCCTGAGTGGCAGCAGGGTGACAAAGGAGCCTGGCACACGCTCCCTGCCAGCCCCACAATGGCCTCTCTTGTGGCCTGGGCTGCTGATCCTCCTCCTCATCCCTCTGGATTTGTCATTTGTCAGCAGCTCTTGTGACTGGGCCAGCTCTGCAGCTCCTGGCTGTGGCCAGCCCAAGGTATATCTGGCAGTGAGGCTTTGTGTGCTGTGATGGATTTCTCTGGCAATGGGTAACATCATTTTTTGGCTCCTTCCATGGCCCCCTGGGTCAGCTCTCCCTGCCAAAGCTGCTGTGGTAGATAGCTTGCAGCCTGCCTGTGGGGTCAGTGGGTTAGTCTGGAGCTTGCCTTGTGACCACAACAGAAATCATCCATCAGGGGAAGGAGCCAGCCCCAGGATCAGCACACTGCTGGGACATACATGCTGTTGGAGAAGTGAAGTCCTTCAAATATTGCTTATTGCAGCTCCTGCCTCATCTTCTCTTGCAGTTTATTTGCACAGTGACATCTTCTAATGCTTTTTCTTACAGCTTCAGCACCTGTGCTCTAGTTTTCTGGGACTGTAGCAGGTGTTGCAGAGGAAAGCCCTTTGCCAGCTCCTGTGGTTGCAGAGGAATTTTAACCTGTCACTGGACTGCAGCCTCAGGGTTTGGGGGAACAGCACCAAATCTCACCAGTGTCACCCAAACCTCGGTGCTTAGGGAAGAAAAGGATGGAGGCTAATGAAGAAGCCATCCTTGATATTGGGGAAGCCACCAGCTGTGGCTGGGGACACAGCTTCACAGTGATCTCTGAGCCAGGGAACCATTTCCTATTTCAGCCCCAGCCCCAAGTGACCCTGCAGGTATGGTGGGGCTGTGGGTGGGAAACCCTCAGCACAACTGAGCCCAGAGCTCACCTGGAGGATTTGGGGGCAGCTGAAGGATGACCCAGTATCAATAATAACCATCAGGTCTGGCAAAGGCACAGGAACTCTGGCAAAGCCAGCAGGGATGTGTGGCCAGTTCTGCCTTCTCCTGGCCTAAACCAGCCCCAAAATGCCTGTTAAAAGTGACCACAGGGGTCAGTGAGGCCATGGTGCCTGGGGCTGACACCCAGCACCTGGAGAGGACCAGCTGAGAGGGGCAGGGCTGCAGCACATCACTGATCCTCTGCTCTGCAGCAAACTCCATTCTCCTGGTGGGACCAGTGTGTATGCTCAGCTGTGGTACTGTTGGGGTCCCCCGTGGCAGGAAGGAAATGATGAATCTGACTCCATGTTCTTAGAAGGCAAATTATTCTATTCTATTCTATTCTATTCTATTCTATTCTATTCTATTCTATTCTATTCTATTCTATTCTATTCTATTCTATTCTATTCAAAGGATCCTTACAGAAGGCTTAACAAGATACTAATGAAAAACTCATGACTGACCCCTCAGAGTCCAACACAGCTTGACACTGATTGGTCATTAAGTTAAAACAATTCACATGAAACCAATAAAACAACCACCTGTTGGATAAACAATCTCCAAACCACATTCCAAAGCAGCAAAACACAGGAGAAGCAAATAGGATATTGTTGTTTTCATTTCTCCCTGAGGCTTCTCAGCTTCCCAGGAGAAGAAATCCTGGCAAAGGGATTTTTCCAGAAAATATGACAGTGACACCCAGCCAACAGCCAGCCAGGGTTTGGAGCATGTTTTATTTCTGAGAAAAGCAAAATCAATTCTGCAACTGGCCCAAAGGCTTCCTGACTGCCCCAGTGTGTCCCAGCCTCCTTTAAGGGTAATATCAGCTCGCTCACTCCGCTCTTTGCCTTTCTCATAAAAGAGCATTTTCTCTGTGGCACTGAGAAGAATGTAACCTATAGATTTATAGCCATGAGGGGAAAAAATAACACTCTCACTACCAAAACATCAGCCTGTGAACCCTTTACAGCAATGCTTTTTCTTCTGCAGGAGTCACAGTGCTTCTGCACTAAACCCTCTGCTGACACCCAGCCTGGGGACACTGTCCTGCCCTGGCAGTGGTGGCAGCAACGTGACTGGAATCCCCTGGGAAGTGCTGGGGGAAGGAGGGGACCCCAAAGCTCTGCTGGGTCCCCCTGGGTTTGCATTTTCCCAGCCTTGCTCAGAAACTCACTTTCAGGGTGATGTAGAGGATTGGCCAGCTCTGAAAACAAAACTTGGAAAATCTGTTTCCTTCCTCTGAAGCTTCTTGGTTGGCCCAATGAATTGATTGCCAGAGATAAAACCTGATGAAGAGGCAATGTTTTCCCAGCACAGCACTTGACTCCAGAAAGCAGGAGGTGCAATAGATTTTGTTTATGTGCACATCCACTGTTTTTTATTTATATGTCAGTGCTTCAAGCTAATTGCACATTGCCAAGCAGCACAGCAGAGCTGTTTTCCCCTGCATTTCCCATAGCTTGGAGTAGGATTGGAGCACAGCATGTGGAAGGGCTTGGTGCTCGTGGCATGACTGAGAGTTCAGTGTGCCAACAGCGGGTCTGGCCCAAGAGGGAATCCAGAGGCAAGAGCTGCCTGGTGGTTAATAAGGAACAGGAAAGCAGCTGCACCATGGCTGAGACCCACTTTAGGGAAGAAGCTGATGAAAAGTTGGCATTTTTAATTCCCAGGAATTAAAAGGAGGGAGACAAGGAAATCCAGGAGGGAATCGCACAGGACTGGGGTGGAAGGAGGATGCCCACAGTGGGCAAGTGAGGTGCTCCAGATTGCAAGGCAAGATGTTTTCCATTACCATCTGTATGGCAGATTATCTTTTGTCAAGTGGGCAGTTTGCCTTATCTCTCTCTCTGAGTGACCACATTCACTCCTACCTAGGGAGGGGACATCTGCTGATAACAGCCATTGAATGTCCCTGCATGGCTGATAAGAACTACAGCATCCCACTGGGAGATGTGAGCCCAGAGGGAGGAGCCAAGCATTCCTACCTGGATATAATCTGGAGATTCTGGAACACCAGCACGGCTTCTGCACTGGATTCCCCAGAGGAACAGCAGCTGCCTCTTCCCCTGGATCTTCAGAGGCAGACTCCACCCTTCTCCAGGATCCCTGCTCCAGCAGAGCCACCCCTGACACTGCAGGAGGGCTGAGCCACAATTCCAATGGGACTGCTGCCAGCACCGTGACCCACAGGGTGTCAGGCTGGGTTCTGACTCTGTCAGTGTTGTTCTAGTGTACTGCATTGGTTATTTTATCATTTTATTTTTTTCTTCCCTATTAAAGAACTGTTATTTCCTACTCCCATATTTTTGCCTGAGAGCCCTTTAATTTAAAATTTATAGCAATTCAGAGGGGTGGGGAGGTTTATATTTTCCATTTCAGGGGAGGCTCCTGCCTTTCTTGGCAGACTCCTGTCTTTCCAAACCAAGACACGAGGCCAGGGGGGATGTTTGGGCACTTCTGCATCACTCCTGTGCAGTGCCAGAGGTTGTGCTGGGCACAGGTAGAAGGGCCTTACAGAGCTTGGCACTGGGCTCTCTGTGTGAACATGCAGGTGTGTGTCGGTGAATATTCCTACTCTCAACTATCTCTTAAAGCTCCCTTGAACTCACCAGAGTTATGCTGATCTTAGAATTCTGTTGCCTGAGTGGTTTTGCCAGTGCCAGTGAGCAGAGATCTGTTGGAGACAGTACCTGCCAATCAATTACCTGCCATTGATTCCTCCCAAATGCCTTTTAAAGGTGCCAAGGGCTACCAGAGTGGGTTGGGGTGAGCAGCACAGCTGGTGCTGTGGGGCTGTTTGTCCCCTGGTGGCTCTGAGCAAGCCCTGCCTGTCACTCTGTGCCACCACAGCCCCTCTGCGCAGAGCCCACAGGGAGCCAGGAGCTCCCATTCAGGAGCAGCAGCCTCCCTGCAGGGGGAGGAGATTTGCTGACAAATAACTGTCATTTGCTAACCTTGTCGTGGCAATCTTTGTTTTTCCCTTTTTTCCCCAGGCACTCCAAATGCTGAATGCCAGCATCTGTTACAGACCAGAAAACAAGCAAACACTGATATTCCTGGTGGCTTTGAAAGAGCATTTAATGCTTAGCTCTCTACACTTGCCTTTACCAGAAAAAATCACTTCAGGATGTGCTTAGCATGATTATGATGAGGAGTGTCTGGGCAAAGACAAAATAGAGAAGGCATCCCCTTGCTACAGACAGGCTGAAAAAAATCCATAAGTCTTCCTGCCAGATGTTGACATTTTGATTTGCATAAAGGTAAACTTTTGAGTCAACAGCTTGTTTAATTTTCTAAAACATCTCCAAGAAATAGGGCATGTTTACAGATAATGAGTTTGCATCATTAGCACTTTTTGTCAGACCGGCATCCTGGAGAACTGGCTCAGAACATCTTTGTTTCTGCTGCCTTTGAGCATCTCCCCATGACTGTGCAAGGAGGGAAGGCAGCCAAGGGGGTGCCCAGGAGCAAAGAGAGGGACAGCTGTGAGTTGGGAAGAGCACTGAGACATTTATGCATGGATTGTGAAAGAACCTGCAACTCCCAGCCCATGTGGAGACAGTGCAGAAACAGCCCCAGCCCCAGCACCCTCCACCTGTCCTCCCACCTTCCACCCTCTGCAGCCAATTCCAGCTGCCTTTGCCCTTCAGACAGAACCCTGTGAGGGTTTCACCGCACAGAGAAGGAACAAGACTTGTGAGAACATCCTGTGAAGAAACAAGGGCATACTCATCTCTCAGCTGGGGGAACCAAGACCCAAACAAATGAATTCCCCTGTTCCCTCTGCAGGGAAAGCATCCAAGCCTGGAGGAGACAGCCCAGATCCCCCTCCTGTGCCCAGCTGGGAACATGCACTGCTGGCTCTCCTCACTGAGCTAAATTAAGCTGCAGCAAGATGCCAAAGCCGAGGGAGAAAATCAGATCCTAGGACAGGCAAATAATTCTTTCCAAGTCTCCTGTAAATCCTCAGAGAGGAAATGCTGCAGGTGACAGTGGGCTGGGTTCTGTACAGGAGCACTCAGCTGCTCTGGGATATAAACCATGCCCAGAGCCAGGAATTCCTGCCACATTTCACTGCACTTTGGGTTTCTGTCCCTGAAGAGGCCAGGAGAGTTTGACTCCTTTGAGTGTGGGCTCAGCAGTGCTCCTGTGCTGGGGCTGGGGTCCCAAACACCAGGAGCACACCCCAGGTGCCACATCAGGGGCGGAGCAGAGCCCCTGGACCTGCTGGCCCTGCCCTGGGTTCAGGGGTGCCCAGCTGACCCTCCCTGCCCAGCCTGGAGCAAAGCACAGGCTCACACTAAGAAAAAAGCTTGTTATTGCTGCTGGAAGAGCAGCCAAAAACATCAGCCAAGGGAAAACCAGAGCCTCCTCTGTCTACAGAGGTGACCCAGCTCTTATGGACGGCAGAGCCCTTTCTGCAACATTTTCCTCCACCAGAGCCATGGTGCCTGGCTGGGGATGGAGCATGGATCCCAGGCTGGGGATGAGATGGAGAGATGATGGAGAGTTGCAGAGATGATGCAGAGATGCAGAGATGACGCAGAAATGATGCAGAGATGATGGAGAGATGCAGAGATGATGCAGAGATGATGGAGAGATGCCCAGCAGCACAGGACTCCTGGCACCCAGAGGAGCTCCCTGCTGCTGCTCCCAGCGTGGTCTCCCAGAGCTCTCCAAGAGCTGGAGAGGGAGGACGAGACTGCAATGCAAAGCACTATCATTGCTGTATTAGCCTCAACTGAAATGTGCTACATAAGTGCAAATTGCTGTTATAAATCATAAACATCAAAAGGCCATAAGTGCCTAATAATGGCCTAAGTGGCTAATTTGTTTTATGTGCTACTGGAAGAAGCACCGTAAAGATATGGAAAAAAAAAATTCCCTCATTGTGGTTTGGCCTCTGATACCAAGACAGGCTGGAAGGGGTGGGAGCAAAGTGCTGCTCCAGCACATATTCAGGAGCATTTCATATCAAAGCCTGTATTTAAAAACACAGCACAAACCCCTGCAAGAGCCTGGTCCCTGTAGGAGGGAAATGTGGCCAGTGCTGGGGGTGACCCCATGGGAGTGGGTGCAGGGGCAGCTGCTGGTGAGCAGGACAGACATCAGTGGCACCAACCCAAACTGTGAGCAATTCTTTGTGAAAAGAGATGAGGAGGTGTTGGCTCTGGCACTGCTGAGCTACGTAAGTGGGGTGTGATGCCTGCTATATTCCCCTGCTCAAAACTGTGTCTCTGCAGGGACCCAGCAAGATCCAAAACACCATCCTGAGCTGGGCTGAGGGACACCTTCAGCCTGCCCTGGCTCCTCTGCACCTCTATTTCAACGTAGCAGTCTCCTTTCTGTGGCATTCACATTCTCTGAAAACATCCCTTCATCCAGGATTTTCCTTCTGGGAAGCTGAGAAGCCTCAGAGAAAAGGAAAACAATTCTTCTCTCATTTGCTTCTCCTGTGTTATGCTCATGTGGAATGTGTTTGGAGATTGTTTACCCACAGGTGATTGTTCCATTGGACTCTGCTGTGAGTTGTTTTTACTCTTTGGCCAATCAGGGCCAAGCTGTGTCGGGACTCTGGAGAGAGTCAGGAGTTTTCATTATTATCTTTTTAGCATTCAGTAAGTATCCTTCCTGTATTCTTTAGTATAGTATAGTATAGTATAATATAGTATAGTATAGTATTCTTTAATATAATATAGTATAATAAAGTAATAAATTAGTCTTCTGAGAACATGGGATCAGATTCATCATCCCTGCCTTTGCTGGGGCATTCCCTACAAACACAACACCCTTCCCCATCCAAACAACCACCGCGTGCCCTCCATCCATGTTTTAATTGCTCTGGGACTTTTGGGGTTATGTGCTGCTCTGAAGACTCTTCCTGCCTGGCTGGCTCTGCTTGTGAAATCAGCCTTGAAGAAGCACAAACACCCAATCCAGCCCTGCTGTGCCCTGCAGAGATGTTCCTCTGATGTTCACATTGGAGCTGCCTTCCAGCTGAGCCCTGCCCAGGACAGGCTGGGGGTGTTCCCTGCACAGCTCAGCTCAGGAGGTTCTGCTGCTGGGGCAGGGGAGGTTCCTGCAAGGAGCTGCTGAGCCCTGCCCAGCCCGAGCCTTGTTTTAGGATGCAACACACTGAACTCATCTTCTCTTGGTCCAGCGACCTGGCCATGGCCCAGCACAGCCCAGATGGAACCCCTCAGCACTGGGCACCTCGTGGCCACCTGGGTGAAACATCACACGCAGATGATTTATTACGAATGAGCAAAACCAGTCTTTCTAAATAATGTGCCTGAGCATGCCCTCACTTTCTGTAGATATTTTGGCTGTAATTTACAGTAGAATCATGGTGTCCTTCTCTAATTGCCACAGAAGAATTCCCCGAGGTGTATTCAATCAGAATAACATGTTTTGTCATCATGCTGCAGTGAGAATGTTGTGATGGCAGAAGAGAAACATCAGACCATGGCAAGGACCAGGAATGTGATACTGAGGATCCATTGACATGGCCTTGTATCCCAGATGGATCATGTGGGGACTGTTCCCAGCACAAGGAATTAATTCAGTAATATTTCAACACAGGTACAAATGGTTTAGAGTACCAATGGTGTTGCTTTCCTGTAACACATTGCCCTGTACCAAACCCTTGAGGGAATGGCTCAGGAAACAGCCCTGATTGGTCTGTTCCTCTTGTGATATCTGCGATAATGTGGAGGAAGAAAAAAACCCCTTTGTCCTGAAATGGTATGCTAATAAATGTTTAAAAACTAATTTCTTTGATGCTTATCTCTTCCATAGCACATGTTTAGTGGGCTCTACAAACAGGAAGCACAGGCTGTGGCTGCCCTCTGTCTTGCCCAACGAGAGGGGCAGCACCCACTGCAGAGCTGGACTTGCCACCTTGGTGGGGGCATGGGAAAAAACAAATCCATCTTTTACAGATGTGTGTGAAGGCACAGAGAGACCTCTGTGAGCTTTGGCTGAAAGGGCAGAGCTGGGCTTGGCAGCTTTTGTGGCAGTGGCACAGAGTGAGTGTGGACACCAAGCTGTCCCCTCTGACTCACAGCTGTGCCTCAGTAGGACATAACCCTGGAAATGTGACTTAGGGTGGAAGATGTAGTTGGGGGTGTGTGTATTCTATCCCCATCAGTCAGAGCTGGGGCAGTTCTCTGCTGTCCATGGGGCAGTTTTTTCTTTCTCTCTGCCACAGCCAACCCTCCCTCCAGGAGATCTCTGCTGTCCATGGCCACTGAGTGTCCCTGCAGGGCTGATCCAATTCCAGCATCCCATGGGGAGATGCTGCGCCCAGGGCAGGAGCCAGGCATTCCTACCTGGATCCAATCTGAGCCTGGCACAGCACAGCAGCCTTTGCCCCCTGCATTGCCAGAGGAGCAGCTTTCTGCTGCCCTGCATTGCCAGAGGGAGCCCAGGCCCATCTGCAGCAGCCCTGGAGCTGCAGAGGAAAACTCCCCCCTTGTGCAGGATCCCTGCTGCAGCAGAGCCACAGCTGGCACTGCAGGAGGGCTGAGCCCCCATGGGATGGGGCTGTGCCACCCCCTGACACACAGGGGGCAGCTCCTGATCTCACTCTGGCTGTGGTTTGGTTTGTATTAGTGCATTTGTATTTTTAATTTTTCTAATAAATAACTGTTATTCCTATTCCCATATCTTTGCCTGAGAGCCCCTTAATTTCAAAATTATAATAATTCAGAGGGAGGGGGTTTACATTTTCCATTTCAAGGGAGGCTCCTGCCTTCCTTAGCAGACACCTGGCTTTCCAAACCAATACAAAATAGAAAGTGTCTGTTCCTCCCCAGCTCGCTCAACACAGGGAAAAATGGAGACACAGTTTGTGTTCAGCTTTCTGAGGAGAAACCACTGAGGACTCCTCAGAGATCATCATCTGCTGCTGATGATTTCCTGTGGTAGCTCTGGTGGTCCTCACTTTGAGCCAGTTGAAGGCAACAACCAAAAAATTTCTCCTCATTTTGTTTGTTGGGCTTGTGGCAAAGTAAGGCAGGCTGCCACCAGAGTCTATGAACCACAGTCAGCCTGAAGTGAGCAGGAGATGAGAGTGGCAGAAAGAGAGTTTGGGACCTCACTGTGGAGAAAGCAAACCTTTCTGAGCAGAAGAGAACAAGCCATTTCTGACATTTGCATGTGATGCAGCAGAGCTGTCAGCAAGGACAAGACTGCAAAAGAAAGTGAGAGACTGCCTCTGCTCCTGGGGAGTGCCAGGCCTGGCTGTGTTTCAGTCCATTTGGCTGCTTCACCACCTCCTGCAACAAAGCAGTTGATGTGAGAGCTCTGCAAGCCCAGGGTTGTAACCCAGCCCTGCAGAACATGCTGCTCTGCCAGGAGCTGCAGCTCAGCACCACCATGATCAGGGGAAAGGGCGTCTCACAGGGCCTTCTGCCTCCTGGACACCTGAAGGCACAAACAAGGTCATTTCCCACTCCCTGGAAGACTTTAATGGATTCTTGTCTGTGCAATCGTAGCTCCCAAAATCTTTAAATGGCCAGTGGATGTTGTTTTATTATATTCCTAACTGTAAGTAGTAAACCACAAATAATGTACTTTATTGCTGCTTTAAAGCAGAAATAACTAATTATTGATCTGTTTGTTAAATGACAGTGCAGGTGTTATGTTCTGACAGCAGGAGCAAGGCAAGGGTCAGTCCAGGGACCCAAGGCATCTTGCTGCAGCCTAATTTATCTCAGTGAGGAGAGCTAGGAGTGCATGTTCCCAGCTGGGCACAGGAGGGGGATCTGGGCTGTCTCCTCCAGGCTTGGATGCTTTCCCTGCAGAGGGAACAAGGGGGTTCATTTGTTTGGGTCCTGAGAGATGAGTATGCCCTTGTTTCTTCACAAGGATGCTCTCACAAGTCTTGTTCCCTCTCTGTGAGGTGAAACCCTCACAGGGTTCTGTCTGAAGGGCAAAGGCAGCTGGAATTGGCTGCAGAGGGTGGAAGGTGGGAGGGCAGGTGGAGGATGCCGGGGCTGGGGCTGTTTCTGCACTATCTCCACATGGGCTGGGAGTTGAAGGTTCTTTCACAATCCATGGATAAATGTCTCAGTGCTCCTCCTCCTCTGCACTGGGAGCATCTTTCTCATGGCTGGGCCCCAGCTGCAAAGCCTGAGCTGGCTCAGACCTGCAGGGATGGAGGTGTGCCTGGCTGGCCATGAACACTGCACAGTTTCCCCAGTGCACCCAGACCCAGGGGCTGAAGCTTTGGTGAGGCCTGAGGTGTCCTGAGATGGGGTGTGCTGGTGCTTTCTGCTCACCCTGCCTGCCTGCCAGCAGCCTGGTGCTACATGATGAAGCACCAGTTGATGAGCTTTGGTTTCAGGAATGTGGCAGTGACCTGGTGTTTATGAGGCCTTTATCAGGGTGCAAATATTCAGTTCTACAGCACTGACTGCCCTGTAGAGTTGCATACAAATTGCTGACTCTCCATTCAGGGGAAGTGTCTGTCAGTGAAGAAATGCAGCAGGATAGAGATGTGTGGTGTGCCTGTCCTGGGGCAAAGCAGAGACAGTGGCTGCCAGCCCTGCCTGCTCTGAGCTACAGGCACTGAGGGCAGCAAAGCCACTACAGGAAATTTCTGCACCCCAGGATAACCAAGCAGGCCCTGCTGCTGTCCACTCCTCCTTTTCCTCTTCCTGTGCTCATCTTCATCCCTGCCCTGGGGGATAGCTGCCCTTTTTTCTCCTTTCCCATCTGTATGCTGGGCTGCTGATGGTGCCTGACCTCATCCCCATGTGCTCCTGCTGCTGCTCTCTCCCCATGGCCCATCCCCTGGTGACATTTTCTTTTCACTTATTTACTTTTGGATCAGTAAGTACCATGAAAGCACCATCCAGCCTGCCCAGCCCTCTCAGCAGTGCCAGGAATGAACTGTCACTAATATAATTTCATATCAAATGAGATTACCCTTCTCCCCCATTAGGCACACTTCTCTTCTAGGGATAGTGGCAATGCAGGGACACAGCAATTCCTCCAAGCAAAACCTGCCTTCAGAAGCGGCTTTTGAGGACACCAGTCAGTTCCAGGCTGTGCCTGGTGCTCTGAATGCGAGCAGTGAACGGCAGGACTTGGCTGGGGCTGAGGCTGGATTGATGGCACCTGTCTGCCTGTTTCACATGCAATTGCCTGCAAACAGCTACACCTCCCTGCTGGCACAGGTGTGTTATTTATGAGTGCCACCCCCAGCAGGTCTGACAGCCCCTGGCTGCTCCAGGGACCTCTGGGGTGTCCTGAGGGACACGTCCTGGTGGGTCTGTGCTGCTCGCTGTTCCTGTGCCCTGTTTGATCATCAGTGTGGGTCCCCTGATCACCCGCAGCGTCACCACATTTCTCTTCACAGAGAAAAGCAAGGCACAGTTGTTCCCAAGGATTTCTGAGATTCACATTCTCTGAACCTCAGAGAAAGGGAAAACACAATGCTTATCACTTGCTGTGCCTGTGTTGTGGCAAAGTAGAATGCAATATGGAGATTGTTTACCCAAAGTGAGGATGTTTTGTTTCCTTGCCCTATCAGGGCCAGATGTGTGTGTGTGTGTGTGTGTGTGTGTGTGTGTGTGTATCAGGACTGTTGGGTGACAATCACAAGATTCTGGGCAGTGTGAGCAGGTGTGTGCAGAGTGAGTGCTTGGCAGATTCAGTTTAGATGAAATGTATATAGTATAGTATAACAAAGTAATTAATTAGCCTTCTGATATCCATGGAGTCAGATGCACCATTCTCTCTCCCTCACCAACGTCGGAGTCACCTTTGATTTACAATACTGCACAACAGTCCCCATGTTGGCTCTCCCCTGCAGACACAAGGGCCTTTGCTGAGACAGACCTGTGTGCAGTTCAGATCATTTGCTGGGGAGCAGCTCTGGGAAGCAGCACAGGCAGGGCAGTACCGGGACAGGCTCTGCCCCACGGTGAGCCCTCCTGCATGAGGCCAGCAGGCAGCAAATGCAGCCAGTGCCCTGACAGGTGCTGTGACTCTCGTTAAAAACAGATTAAAAACTGTAAAATAGTTGATAATTGTTAAGCATGTATTGTTAGTTTGATTGTTATATTGTAAAAGGGGTTAAGAGGGGTTATAAGAAATACAGTACCCAACGTACCATAACACAGCTCAGTAAAGTGCAGCACGAGCCAGCCTGGACAGAACGGTAATGGGCCAATCGAGCGCCTTAAACCTTCATGCAAATGAAGGATCCAAAATGAAACCAATCCAGAGGGACAAAAAACAGGATAAAAAGGGGCACCTGACCCAAGGAATCCATGCTGCTCCACCTGGAACATCAGGGCCATCATCGGGGCCATCGCTGCTGAGCAGCCCCAGCTGCTCCGTTCTCCTTGGCCCAGGCCCCCTTGCTTTGGGCCTTTCTTTTTGTTATAATAAATGCTGAAATCACTTTAGTACTGGGAGCCTGCTCTCGTTTTTAACCTGTGCTGTTTGGTTATGGTAAAAGGGGTTAAAAGGGTAGTTATAAGAAATTACACCTCAGTAAACTGCAGCACTCCTCAGGCAAAACGAGCCGGCCTGCACAGAACTGTGAGGGCCCAATCGAGCGCCTTAAACCTTCATGCAAATGAAGCCAATCCAGAGGGACAAAAAACAGGATAAAAAGGGGGAACTGACTTAGTGGATCTGTGCTGCTCCACCTGGAACATCGGGGCCATCATTGGGGCCATCGCTGCTGAGCAGCCCGAGCTGCTCCATCCCAGATGGGAATGCTCCTCCCGGCCCGGGCCCCCCTGCTTTGGGCCTTTCTTTTATTATAATAAATGTGGAAATCACTTTAGTACTGGGAGCCTGCTGTCGTTTTTAATATGTACTGTTAGTTTGGTTATGGTAAAAGGGGTTAAAAGGGTAGTTATAAGAAATTACACCTCAGTAAAGTGCAGCACCCCCCAGGCAAAACGAGCCAGCCAGCACAGAGCTGTAATGGGCCAATCAAGCACCTTAAACCTTCATGCAAATGAAGGATCGCAAAAGAAAGCAATCCAAAGGGACTACAAACAGGATAAAAAGGGGCATCTGACCCAGTGAATGCGTCCAACTCCACCTGGAACATCGGAGCCATCATTGGGGCCATCGCTGCTGAGCAGCCCCAGCGCCGGCGCTGCTCCATCCTCAGTGGGAACGCTCCTGCCCGGCCCGGGCCCCCTTGCTTTGGGCCTTTCTTTTTGTTATAATAAATGCTGAAATCACTTTAGTACCGGGAGCCTGCTCTCGTTTTTATCAACACTAACATCCCCTTATCTTAGGAAGCAAAAACTAGGAAAACATTGTTTTAAGGCCACAAAGACACTCCATGGGTCTGTGTGTACATCCTATGTGGCATGGCCTGATAACTCCCAGGACAAGTAATTTTTTGCAGAGAGCTGCCATGAGCCATTTGCACCTTTTGACCAGAGAGCCAGGGACTGCCGCTTGGGGTGGATGGATGCTGGTTTGCTGGCAAAAGCCTTTCAGGATCTAATTTCAAGTGCTTTCAGCCCTTGCCAGACTTCCTCACTGCTGAGAAGAGAAGGAGGGTTTTTCACACTTGTATTGTTAAACTGTGACGCTCCCAGGATGTTACAAAGGATTTCACAGACAGGTAAGATCATTCACAGATGCATTAGCTGCTGCACAAGACGTGCAGCTACTGCCTAAGAGGGGCTGGGGCTGCAGCAGAGCTCAGGCTGCACCTTGCCCTTGCTGCTGCTGCTCTGCGTGTCCCACTCAGCATGCCCTGGGCAGGGTGTCCAGCAGCCTCCATGGGGCAATCACTGCTCTGACCTGCTCATTGGGATCACACGGTGCTGATTTAGAGATCAGACATTTAGGGGTTTTGAGAATGATCCACTCTAGAATTCCTAACAGCACTCAGTATATCCATGGTGTCAGAGCGGTCAGAAGAAATTGCTTATCTGCCTGTGCCTTCCCTGTGGACAGGGTGCAGATCTGCTTTTCTTTCTTCAATTTATAGGTAAAAATCAGAATTTTCATTATCTGTGAATTGTAAGAGGAAAATACACTCAAGGATGGTGGCCCAGAGCAGGTCCCTGCAGCCTCTGCAGCTCCCTCAGCCACAATGAGCTTTTCCTCCTCACTCCTCCTTTGTTAACTGACCATGAGAAACTGCTCAGGACACAGCAGCTGCTCCTCCAGATGAGGTTTTGGTTCAGGACTGGGCCAGAGGGTCCCTTTGCAGGGGTGATTCTGGGATGGACCCACCTGGCTCCCCTAACTGCAGGGTGTGCCTCATCCCCACACCTGTCAGCCTCATGGCCCAACTCCAGCTGAAAACATTCCCCTGCTTACCTTGAAAAGGAAAATAAGCCCATGGATTTGCTCTTGCCTTGTTAGAGATTACTGGGTGTTAGGCTGTGGGGTGGCTAAAGGGTTTCTGTATTATTTAAAGTGAAAGTTTAGTGCCAAGCTGACAGCTTCTGGCATGAAGATGCTGCCACAGCATCTCTGCTGGCCTTTGCTATGGATCAGCTTTACTTCTGTGGGTTAGTTTCACTCACAAAATCAGAACTTCGCTCCTCAAACCATCCCTGGCAGTGGTATTTCTGGGGTTCCCCATGGCAGGAAGGAAATGATGAATCTGACTCCATGTTCTTAGAAGGCTAATTTATTATTCTATTCTATTCTATTCTATTCTATTCTATTCTATTCTATTCTATTCTATTCTATTCTATTCTATTCTATTCTCCTAAAGAATACAGAAAAGATACAGACAGAAGGCTAAAGGATAATAAGGAAAAACTCGTGACTCTTTCCAGAGCCTTGACACAGCTAGGCCCTGATTGGTCATTAAGTCAAAACAATTCACATGAAACCAAGTAAACAACCACCTGTTAGTAAACAACGTCCAGACCACATTCCAAAGCGGCAAAACACAGGAGAAGCAAGTCAGATAATTATTGCTTTTATTTTTCTTTGAGGCTTCTCAGCTTCCCAGGAGAAGAAATCGTGGCAAAGGAATTTTTCAGAAAACGTGACAGTGACACCTGGCATTCTCAGGGGAAGCCCAGAGTGCTCTGCCCTCAGAGGCATGCTGGTGGAAATTCCTGTGCCAAGCAGTGGGGATCTTTCATCTTCATCTCTGTGAGACCTTCAATGTTTCAGCTCCTTGCTGCAGTGGGAAAGAAGGGTTAAAATGTGGGAGCAGGGAAGGGAAAGGTCAAATATGTAGAGCCACTTTCATGTACTTAGGAGAAGAGTGGTAACAGGAGAGCTGTTAAAAATTTTTATAGCTGGCACCAAACAACACTGGTGTTAAAAATCATGGAACTGTTTAATAGCAAGTGGAGGTGTACATTACTTAATTAGAGGCATACAGCAGTGAAGCCAATTGAGAGATATTATTTTAGTATTTTTTCCAGAGGGCATATCAAGTCTACTCAGGAATTAATAAACAGATTGTAAAGCCTAAGCAAGCATATTAGGGAAGTGCATGTGTGTGTACTGGGTCTATAGACTGGGGCTGTGCACACTTGTTTGTTTGTTGCCATTGCATTTGAAATATGTTCCTTGTTTTCCATGTAGACCTCAGAGGAAGAATTATAGCATATTGGGTTTTTCCAAAGACTAATTAAGATCTTCAGAGTTGATGTGTGTTTACTGAAAAAATAAAGCATGAATGAGACCTAAACCAGCAGCACTCAATTAACCCATGGTGGTAAGGTGCAGTGGCTGTCCCCTCTGAGCCTGCCTTTGGTGCATGGGAAGAGGGAAAAAATCACAGATTCTCTCCACTTCTCTCACCCTCTGATTTAAGTTATCACTGAAAAGGCATTTTATCAACTGCTAAAAGCTGTCTACAGTTTAATACACACCTCTGGCCTCTCTCTCAGCTGCTGTTAAAGGTAGTTGGATTATGAGAAAGTGTCATCTCAGCTCACTCCGAGGTGATCAGCACTAAGACAGGTGTGGACTTTAGGTAAGGAGGGACCATCCTGTCTGTAAAATGAATTTCCCCCAAATGGATCTGGTGGATTTGCTCTGATGAGGACAGCATCAGCCTTTTTAGCCTCAGTAAGGCTACTCTTCATTAGGCATTTTCCTAACCCAGTTTGGTATTGCCCCTAATGCTGGTTTGATTCCTTTTTTAAACCCACTCATGCACCTTCTTTAATTGACAGTTGCCACTTTGCTTTCTGTGCAAAGATGAGCTGTCCAGCTCCATCCATCCTGAGTGTGCCCTGCACAAACCCTGTGGTGTTTCACACCTCAGCAGGCAGGGAGCTTCCAGCCCATGGTCACTGCATGGCTCCAGCTCTCCTGACTTCCCACCTCCACTCTGCTCTCCTATTTTATATTTTCCTGTTTTTATATTTTAATGTGAATAGTGTTGTCACATTATGGCAAAAGTCTGTCCTTAGTGGGTATCTCTGTGCACTTGGTTACACAAAAATGACACAAAATTACACAAAAATGACACAAAAATCTTTTACCTCACTTCCCTAAATTCCTCCTCTGTCAAACTGTGACACCCCAGCAAGTGCAGGTTGCACCCCGGCCCAGGGACCCCCATCTCAGCCAGGGAGAAAAGGGGATCTCCTCCACCTGGAGAGATCATTCCTGGCAGAAACCACTCCTCACAGGGCCCAGGCTGCAGGGAAACACTGATGGATTGCACCTCAGAAAAGACAAAAGATTGTGAGAAATTATACTAATCCCCAAAACATTTAAAAGTTTTATTAGAACCTTATCAAAAATACAACAGAAGGCAGATTAGAGAAAATACTACAGTGCTGTGAGCAGAGGATCTTTCCCACCATGAGCTCACCCACACCATGGAGGTTTCACCTTTTAACCCTTTAGCCCCTGCCAAAGTTCTGTCCATGGACTCCTCCTTCCCTGCCCAGTGCTGGAGATCACTGCCTGACACCTTGATTGGAGCTCAGGTGCTGCCACAGGAACGAGGGACCCTCCCAAATGTCCCAAACCCAGGGCACCCCTGAGAACAACACAAGGGGGGTAAAACACAACTATAAATCTATAAAACTGCTCTTAGCATATGCATAATATTTGCCCTTTAATTGAGAGAGTCACCCTTCCCATTACTCATCTATAACAGAGGGATGGAGAGCATGTCCTGTGGGGAAGGCTCTGGGCTGGGGATTGTTCAGCTTGGAAAAGACAAGGCTCCAGGGAGCCCTTAGAGCACATTCAAGTATCTAAAGGGAGCCTGTAAGAAAGATGAGGACAAACCTTTTAGCAGGGCCTCTTGTGATAGAACAAGGGGGAATGGTTTTAATGAATAGGTGATCAAATTAGATTAGATATTGGGAAGAAAGTCTGGCCTATGAGTGGGGTGAGGCCCTGGCACAGGGTGCCCAGAGCAGCTGGGGCTGCCCCTGGATCCCTGGCAGTGCCCAAGGCCAGGCTGGATGGGCTTGGAGCAGCCTGGGACAGTGGAAGGTGTCCCTGCCCATGGCAGGGGTGGAATGGGATGAACTATAAGATCCCATTCCAGCCCAACCCATTCTGTGATTCTGTGCTGAGAGATTTAAGCATAAATGTAAGTAATGCTGAGACATGTACAGACAGGAATAAAAATGAGAACAGAAGGGAAAACCACCCCCTGTGAAATTCTGTGATCCCTGTTCTATCCAGGGGCAGGTGAGGTTATCACAGTGTTCTCTGCCAACCAGAGATCAGGTGAAGCACAGCCTCCTCCACAAACCTGTGCCTTAAAATACACCTCAGCTATTTATGTTTGGGTCTGGTATCCACCTGCCTGGGAGTGTTGCCTGACAGCTCGTTCAGGAACATATGGTGTAATTTTTGAATGTGCTCCTCCATTTGAACATACCTCTGGATATTTCTCAGTGACTCTTGGGTGCTTGCTGCTGTTGCTGTACTGTACAGTGGAGTATGTGAAAAATGGACTGGTTGTGGACACGACTGCCGGAGCTGGTGCTGCCCTATCAGCCAGCACTGATCCTTACTCCAATACCAGTTTCACACTGGTGCAGCTCAGCTAAATTAAACTGCATTGCTCCACTGGATTTTCATTGACTTAATTATACAAGTATGGAAGAGATATAAAAGAGTGAAAATCAAAAGAAAAAGCAGAGTAGATATTTCTTTAGGACAGGATCTCTTCATAATCCAATGGATATCTTTTGTCCTGTGTATTGATCTTCTTCTTGTGAGAACTAACTTGAAGTTTATTTCCAAATTACCTGACCTCAAGCAGTTAAAATACTGCAATATGAAAAGTTAAAATTCAATTAATAAACCAGTACTGGTCAAAACATTTGACTAATTACACTTCCTTTGCATGAGTGTGGATGCAGGGAGTATCCAGCATGAGGGGAAAGGTGCTCTCTGGAGGATCAGGATCAGAGTCCCTGCAGGGTAGCAGAGCACACCTCTTCTGGAGCTGTACTGAGAACTGCTGTGTGAGATTATCCTAGGGTTTTTGAGGGCAAAGGAAGGAGAAGGTCAGGGCTCCAGGTGACAGCACTCAGTCCCTACCTGGCAAGGGATCAGGATGGTTTGGATTGGAAGGGGCTTAAAGCATCATCCAGCTCCAATCCCCTACCATGAGCAGGGATGCCTTCCACTATCCCAGGTTGCTCCAAACACCATCCAGCCTGGCCTGGGAAACTTCCAGGGCTGGGGCAACAGTGGAAAAAAACAGTGATGAGAGAACTTGGAAGGTGTAAGTGAAATACATGCAGGGAGCAAAGGCTCTGAGGAACTCCTGTGCTGTGACGCAGGACAGAACTCCCTCCCACTGTACCACAGCCCTGCGAAAATAAAGACATGAGACCACTCTGTCCTGTAATGAATTTCCAAACCAGCAAAAATTTCCCCAAGACTTTTGGGCAAAGATGTTGTCCACACCCAAGAAAAAAAAATATCACTAAAAATAAGGGCTGCTTCCCAGAAATGGAAAGAGAGGAGCTTGACTCTTTTACCAGCTGTCAGTGCTGATATTATTGCATGTAGGAGCAGCTTGTACACAGCATCTCTTTACAATGGTAGCAGGGAAGCTGGAATGTTGTTATATCAGACTATCAAGTTGTTATGTTGGATTACATATAATGCTATCACAAATGACAGAATGCTTGCCTCCCATCAAAAATTTAAAGAGCAATAGACCTCTTTTCAGCTGTCATTGCTGATAACATTTTATGCACAAGTTTATTCAAGCTCAAATAGAGAGGCAGCCTGTCAATAAAGAAGCCCTGGCAGATTAGGTATCGAGTATATTAAAGCTAACAGTACTAATGTGACTGTGCAGCCTAATCTGACATTTTAAAACTGTGACAAAATGAACCCTCCGAGTTCTCCCCAGCCGTTGCAGCATGGCACGTTCGCTGCTGGGTTTTATGGAGTGGAAACCAGAGCAGGAGAAATGAGACAGGCTGAAAAGCACAGAAAGGTCAGCGAGGCTTGCTTCCCAGGAAACTCTGCCGATGTCTTCCCTTCCTCTCACTCTTATCTCATCTGCTCTGCTCCTCTCTTCCAGAAAAGTGGGTAGAGCAACAAATAATGGCCCTAAATTGCCGCCGAGGTGACACAGATTGCACATTAGAAAAAGCACTCGAGGGCAGGAAGGGTTCAGCACCGGAGGAGATTTGCTGGAAAGGGCGTAACACCTCCGTCATTACAAGGCTTTAAGAAGGGGTTAGGGAAACATCTGCCAGGAATGAAGAGGGGTGGCTGATTTTGCTTTGGAGACCCAATGCTACTTTGTGCTATTCACTTTCCTGTTCTCAATAACAGCCACTGCCAGCAGAAAGGGTGTGTGAGTGCTTGTGTGCTGGAACTGTTTGGACCAAAAATAGTCTATTGAAATCAATAAGGAGTTGTGGTTTTACAACAGATGGCCTGGTTATGCTTCCCTTTCCCCCTTCCTACTCTTACGAGAGGTCTCAGCAGCTGTTGCTGATCTTTTGAGGGATGCAAAATCAGGAGAAAGTCTTTCCCAGGCCTGGGAAAGTGGAGCATCTAGAAATTTGAATCTGTCCTTTGCAGCTGGCAAATATTCACATGGACAACTTGATCTTCAAGAAAGACAGTCTGTTCCTGGCAATCTGGTACATTGCAACTGTGTGTGTCTTCATGCTGTGCTTGGTGATAAAACACAAGCCTCCACAGTTTGATAGTTCCAGCTAAAATCCAAATCTGTATGCAACACCTCCCTTTCCTGGGGAGGGAAGGGGAACACAAAGGGCTGCTGAGAGGCTGGAGTCTGGGCTCACAGGTTCCCCACTCAGTGAAATATCTGTGTGGCTTTGGGAGCAACGGCAGGGTCAGATGGCCTCAAACAACACCAGCACCAGGGCAAAGTCTTCATCTCCTGCAGATGAGAACTGCTCAGAGGAGTGGTGGAAAGGAAAATCACAGAGAATCCTGCAGGGTGCAGGCAGGGCTGCCCCAAACAAACAGCACCATTCCTTCAGTCAGAGACACACCAGAATGAGTTGGCTTACTTGCCCTGAAAACAGAAGGGAGGTAACTTCCAAGCTGATGTCCCATCCCTGGAAATGCCCAGGGCTGGCTTGGATGGGACTTGGAGCAACCTGGTCTCATGGGAGGTGTCCCTGCCCATAGCAGGGGTGGAACAAGGCGCCTTCCAACCCAGAGCCTGGGTTTCATGGTGTTCACAAATGAATGGTGCTGTGGTGGGATATGTGCAGCATCATCAAAAGCATGGGACTTTAGGAGGCAAACACCTCATCCAGACAAGTGAAGGATCACCACAAGCAGGGATTCCTCAAGCCATACCTCCCTGCTCCAGAGGGGGGAAAATGATTGAAAACATTAATATAATCCTTAAAATATTAAAGACAGCTCAATGGCAGGAAAGAGAAAAAAATGCATCATCTAGCTATGATTTTCTTCAGCAAGAAGTAATGACAAAAGAAGGGCTACACCCTCTCTTTAAGGGTACCCATGGGAATTAAACATGTGAAATCTTTACATCACCTTTGAAAATTAGCAAAAACCTCTCCCAGGTGGCTGTGTCCCATCTAACACAGTGCTTACATGGAAACCTGGGTGCACTGTGGAGGGTCACATATCCAGGACCTGTTGCTGTGCTGACTCTAGAGAAGTCTTCCTGGTCACCCTGGCAGATTTGAAGTTTGGGGATTACAAGTGTAAAGGATAAGTCCTCAACTTATTTATGCTTTAAAAATATTTGTGTTTTCAGTAATAACTATCAGTGTGGTGAAATGAGGTGTTTGGTTTCTGAAATGACTCTCTGTGTGTTTCTCTGGTTCTTGACTGCTGTTTTTTTAGGAAAAAAATACTTTGAAAAATAAAGACAACATCTCTCAGAAAATAATGAGTTCCTTCCAGTTAGCTGTTGAATTGTTTACTGCTGTAGCTGAATAATAACAGCACATCAAAGACAACTGCTGTAATTAAAAGATTTGTGAACATAGGTTAACAAATTAGTGTATCATAATGTGCAATTGTCTAATTAGGACAAAAATGCTAGTTCCACGTAAAAGACCAATAAGAAGAAATTATAAGGGAGAAAATAAGATAGACAACAGCATTGATACTACAGAACATTGGCAAAGATGTTATCTGTGACTTCTGAATGGTATCACTAGCACCCCAGGGGGATCAGCATTTTTGTGGATTAATTTACAGAGAAATTCAGTCTGTCATGTGAATCCCATGAGCTGGTTGAGGACTCCCATGAAAGGACTAAATTTGTCACTGACTGTTTAAAGCATTTTTCATTCCTTCAGCACTCAGAAGACCTGGGAGCAAAGAGGCTGTGGCTGCACACACCCATGAGAGCTCCGAACCCTGATGTGACAAAAGGAGATGTTTGACATTCCCAGGGTCACTGGTGAACATGGAGACAGAGTGGCAGAAATCCTGTTGCTCAGTCAAAGCTGAAGTCAAAAATCCTCTTGAGTTCAGTGGATTGAGAGTTTCATTTGGAGAGATGAAGGCCAGTGCTTCCCCACAATGAGGAACAGACAGCAGCATGAGTTTGGATTTGATTCAAGCACCAGAAGGAACTTCCATGGAGTCCAGAAAGTACAGTGCAAAGATGCTGAGCTCTCCAGACACCCCTGCCCTGCCATCAGCAGGGATATTCCTGAGTGCTGAGCCCCCTAAGGATCTGCCTGAAGGAGAGCTGAGCCCCTGGGATCAGCTCAGTGCAGGGTCTGGGCTCAAAGCCAAACCCTTCATCCCTCTGTGCCCTTTGCTGTTGGGCTGTTAGGGAATGTGTGGCAGGGCACAGAGAAGCAGTCAGATTCTGAATGCTCCTGTGGAATGATTCCACACAAATCAGCCAGAGCCCCTGCACAATCCCTGAGACACATTAAGAGCCTGGTGTATACACAGGGGAGGATGAAACAGGTCCAGACACAAGGATACAAAACCACTACAGGGCTCCTCACCCAGTCAGGAACATGCAGAATTGCATACAAAGAAAGAGGTGCTCTCATCCAAGAGCAAATGCTTTCAAGTGGCTTGGTAAAAGGCATGAGAATAAAAATCCTGGAGTGGTAGCTGCCCCAAGTGGATCACAGGAGGAACTTGAGTCACACTGGAGGGAAAAGATGCACATGGTTAGAAAAGCAAGTGTCATTTATCATCTTTATTCCCAGTAATGACACTGCAAGCCTCCACTCCATCTTCAGGAAGAGCACACAGCCAACTTTTGCATGAGTTAATAGCAGGGCTTGAACATGCAATCTTCTGCATTACACCTCCTGTACCTAATGTACCAGATGAGCTTCATTAGCCCGTGGCTGTGCCTGCTGCTCCCTGTGCTCTGACAGCTGCTGGAAAGACACACATGGCAAACACTGCAGCAGTGACTGACCTTGCCTGAGCCAGCAGAGCCCTGCCCCTGCCTGGGGCTCAGCTGGCCGGGCAACTCTGAAACATTCCGAGAAACAACTGCTCACTTAGAAAATTTAAAAAGGTGTATTAAACGTTGACAAGAATACAGCAAAGGACTACATAAGGAAAAAGCTGCAGCACTGGGGACTGCCCCTCATGGATACCACATGGCCAGTTCAGCTTCAAGCTGGATGCTCAGTCTTTTATACCCCTGGGGGCTGCATCACCAGCCCTGGCCTCTCCCAAGGTCTGTCAGGCAGCTCTTCTGTGCCATTTATCAGTGCAGACTGCTTTGTAACTGGATTGGAGCTCAGGTGTTGCCATGCCCACCCCCTGAGCACCCCCAAGCTTTTCCATCCCCACCTGCCCCATGCAAGGGACACCTGTGCAGCTCCTTTGTACCTGTCCCAGACAGCCCAGGCTGGCTGATGGCAACAATACAGGGGGAGAGGGAACTGTGGGGAGAACAGAGGACATCTAAACCACAATAACATAACTGTACATCACTAAAGCTTTTCTCAATATTCACACAATAGTTATCTTTTAATTGCGAGAGCCAATCATCTCATTATCCATCTGTAACAACCCCCCTTTTCTATTTCATAAGTTATTTGGCTTGAGTAATTAACATTTTTAATAGTATCTGTTGATGTGGGTGAGGACAGTGGAAGAGGGTTTTAAGTAAAATGATTGGTAGAATTTGTGAACAGAGGTCCACTATGGCTTTTACCCCCGCCTCCCATGCCTGCAGGGTTGAGCACAACTCAAACCCATCAAACTGCTTCAAACAAGGATATTCCTGGTGCTTCCTTGCCCTGCTCTGGGCTCTTTAAAGCAGCTCCTGTGACCCTTCTGCAGGGTGGGATTGAACAGCCTCTCCTGTGAGCATAAGCCCAGCACCAGGGGCCCTGCAGCTGCTCTGAGCATCTGTCAGAGCAGCAGAGATCCTTCAGGTGAGCTGAGTTTGTCTGGAAACTAGTAATGTTACAAAACACACGCGTTAATAATCAAGGATTCTATAAGTGTTTTGTTTATGGCTTTGTATTTATATGTACATATGGATGAGCTGTAGTACATTTTGTTTTGCTTTGAGAAAACAAATTTTAAAGTGCTGGTGGGGTATTTTCTCCAAGCTATTTTAAATGGAAAAACAGACCTTTCTGAGAAAACAAGAGTATTTTTATGAGTTTCTTCTTCCTACCAGTAAAGCCTGAATGTGACAAGGACTGGGGAAGATAGAAATTTGTCAGAAGGCACAAAGCTTTGCATTGTCTCAAAGGAGCTTTTTTGCTTCCTCTTGATTTGGGAAATAGTTGTTAATCGCTGCCTAATTTTCATTTTAATTAGGCCATATTGATAGAACTCGATTCCATATGAAAGACAAACACAGCAACTGAACTTCCTGCAACAGTTTTGAGCAAAAATTGAAACCACAGGAATAAACACAAACACACGAGCGTTTACACAATCAGAACCTTAAAAACTAATGAGCAGTAAATAAATCAGAACTCTACCTGACCAGACTGGGACCTGGTGGAGGAAAAAGCCCAGTTGTTCATGAGGTTTTTCTGCTGGTCAGCTTTACACATGGAGCCTGGTGTTTTCTGCAATAAAGCTCAGGCTCTCTGACGCCCAAATTAATCAGTTGTTTCTGCTGCTCCTGTGAACTCCTGCTGCAGCCTCTGCCTGCAGAGAGCACGGGGAGCTGCTGGGGTCACAGGTATTGCATCTACCAAAGGAATACTCACTGTTGTTTACAGATATGTGTGTCTTAGTCCAGGGGAATAACGTTTATCTCCCATCTGAGATGAAGAGTTACATCCTTTGTGAGTTGACTCTGCTCTGTGAGTAAACAAGGAGACTTGTAAACTAACTGGTTTTTGTTGGGGGATTTTTTTGGCCATATGTAGCAATTAAAGGTGATTTATCCTTTTTTTCTTTCACCTCTCAGATTTTAGAATGTTTCAGGTCGATTTCTTGGTAAAGCAAATTGGAGAATATAGTACATTACTATTTGTACTTTAGCACAAACCAGCCTCCTGTTTTTTTCCTGAACAACAAAAAGACTGACAAAACCAGATTCCAAACAGCCTCTGTAAGCATACATGTAACCTTTGTAAGGGTCCTACTTTGTAACAATTCTGTAATAAATAAGAGAAGCTGCAGAAACATCAACAACACAGGTTTGAGTGTGTCTTGAGTTTGTGTCTCTATGTAGTTTGTATAACCTGTACGGTAAGTGAGAGGATCCACAAATCCTTGAGAATATTTCCAAATAAGCAAGGAAACATGTTGAAAATGTTTGAAAACATGGCCTCACTCTAAGCACCCTTGATGAAGACACTAAAGTTATGCAAGTTCTGTGAAAATTAGGGGACTATAGAAGAGACAGACCTTGTTATAAGTCACTCCTTATGGGTATTGGGAAATCTGGGTGGACAGAACTGCTGGAAATCATATTTCATTGGTTCTGCTGCTCAGGCTTCTTGAGTTTTCTATATAGGTCAAAGCTTTTCATAATCGAGAAGCTGAGTCTTAGCTGTTTCTTTAGTCTGGATCTGAAAAGCAGTGGAGGTAACAGTGCTCTCAGACCAAGACCATTCTCAGTTCAGGGACAAGGCAGCACAGAAAGCTCTGCCTCAAACGTGTGACCTGATTTCCAGAGGGTTTGTGAGCCCATATGTTTCGATGGGTGCTCAGTACTTCTGGTGCCTTTCAATTTCTAAATATGGACTTGGAAAGCCTAATTTTAACCACACACTTTTGGAAAGTGTTGGCAATAGTTTAAAGAGACTGTCTAGCCTAGCACGCCTTGCTGCAGCAGATTGCTCCGAGTGATTTATATATTCCTGGTGCTCTCTGGCTCTGATGCCTTTTCAGTGCCTTACAGCTGTTGCATTTATGCAGCACTCTTTATCTTGACCTTAGCCCTTGGATTTCTCAGCTATTCTACTCTCTTAACATCTGGGCCTGAAAGGTCACTAATTTAGCTTATGTTTCCCCGCTGTGGGTGCCATCGGGTTGAGTGGGTACATTTTGAAAAATAACACTCTGTTGGTGGGCTGCCTTTGAGAAGGGCTTTCTCCCCTCAGCATCCTTGTGCTGCCTTCTCCCACTGCAGCAGCTCCAGGTCATCCAGCATCTGCCCTCCAGAGCATTGGAGTGTACTTGTTGGATCCTTCTGTGCTAAAGCAGCACCCCGGGTAGCCAGAGTGCTGAGATTAAATTGCTTTTGCAGCTTGCCTGGAGATTAAGGAAGGGAGCTTTATTTGTGCTAACGCCCCTTTAATGCATCTCCAAAGACTATCATAAACATCTTCTGGACTGTAAAAGGAAAATATGTATCTAGAGGTTGTGGTAAATTATGAAATTCTGGCATAGCTAATAAAAATTGTATATCAATGAGTTAACATTTAGTGAAATGTTAGATGATGTGAAACCAGACCTGGCTTCACTTCAAGCCCAGGTCACTAATGTCACTTGGGGAAATTATGAGAATTTCCATTAACTTTGAACTGGCAAACCTCCCAATCTACTTCACATCTATACATTTTTAACACCCCATGGGCAATACAAAGTGTCATTTCTCACATCTGAGAGCCAGACAATATTGCAGAGCCACTCTGCATAGCAGAGGCTACTTCAGAAATTAACAGGTCAGATCTCTTATTGATTTTAATACAGAGCTGTTTGTGGCAATGTCTTGGTTATAGAAACTGAGGACTGATTTGGGCTTCCTGTCAAAGCCAGCACAGCAGGACAGAGCTTTAAAACTTGGGAAAAGAGCACAAGAATGTTAAATCAAACAGATTCTAGACATCAAGGGCCAAATTCTGCTAGAGTTTAGAAATTGCTGAAACTGGTTCATCACACAATCCTTGAATTGGGTGCCTCAGACAGAACAAAGTTGTGACAATGCTTTGGGAGGGGGATGCTCACAGAACTTTTAAGCTATTATCTCAAATGCACTCTGTTCCCTATTTTCCCCATAATCCCCCTTTCTCCTCCTGCCCATTTGCCTTTACACACTTGCCAACAGCCAACTTGTTTTGAAACTCAAACAAGTTGGTTTGGAAAGGACTTTCCATTAAAGCCGAAGAATTGGAGCAGACTTAAAAGTGGCTGGTAGTATTTTCAGAAAAGAGGTATTTGGCAAGTCTTTAATGTCATGCTTGCCTGGAACTGCTCTGCTCTTTAATTAACTCAGTAAAAATCCTCTTGTTACTGCATTTTATTTGCTTAAACCACTACAGAAAAATAAATGCATACAAACCCAATTAATAAATCCATAGAAATGTGCTGTTGTTTACTGCGATGCAGCAGAGCACCAAGTTCCCTGTACATAATTCAAGCCCCTGGCAACAAAGCCATTTGTGAAAGCCCCCTGCTTTGACACAAACATAAAGGTGGAGTATCCTCAGAGTGAAGCACAGACTGTGGTTTTCAGCTCATCTTCTCCAGGAAACCTTGAGGTGGCTATTAATAATTGAAGTTCAAAGCTGTGTCCAGGATTTCTCAGGCTCCAGGCACATTCTGCCTCCTGGGATGTGTCTGCTACAGAGCCTGACCCGTGGCTGCTGTGCTGGGAATGCACGTCCCAGAGCCCAAGGTGCAGCTGCAGTCCAGCTTTTAACTCTGAAGGCCCCACTGCTCCAGACAAAATGGTTACAGCTGCACCAAAGGGGTGGCAGTGCCTGTGACAGGGCATCATTACAGGCAGGTTTTCACCCCTAAGTCTCAATAAGCCAGTGATCCGTGACGACAGCAGTCCTGCTCAGTGCTCGTGCTGAGTGATGCTGAGGAGCTGTTTGCACAAACACTCCCTGTGGTGGCTGGGCAGCAGAGCAGGGCCACTGTGGTACCCAGCCCCTCCCAAGCCCTTCTGAAGGCCCTCTGCAAAGAGGGAAACATTTCCTTAGCTCACCAAATTGATGTTCTGACATTTAGCGTTAAGTACCTTCTCCTTCCCTCGGTGTGTGACCTTTCCCTTCCTCGCATGGCTGTTGACCTCCTCCGCTGGCCAAGAAGCCCCACAGAGCCACTACCAGCCCCAGTTCCCCTGTCCTGGCCCTCAGTGTTGATCATCCCCTGGCTCTGCTGGTCCTCCCTGGGCATGGAGCTGTTGGGATCTCTAGCTTGTCAGAGTGACTCCGAGAAAAGTTTGAAAGTTTCTTTTCTCAGCTCAGTGCTTGAAGAAGGAGTCAGAGCTCTTCAGTTCTCGGTCTCAAGGTTGTTTATTGTGTCTTATCTATAAAAAATTTTCTCCTGCCCTGCCAAGGTCCGTCCAGCAGGACAGTTCCAGGCACTCTGCCTGCCCCCTGGGTGGTGTTATGTCTCTATACTAAAAACTACCTGTACAATGTTTACAATTACTTTCCAATACCTATCACCTATGTTAGACAGTGAGCTTCTACTCTAAACCAATCTGTGAGTGCCACCATCACAGCAGAAGATGGAGGCCAAGAAGAAGAAGGAGAAAGGCTGGACACACCCAGTTCCCTCCATTTTGCCTCCTGAACTCCCATATCAGAAACCCCAAAATCTACTTTTTCCACCTTGTGATAACTTCACTATTATTCTACCTAAACTATTGTGGCTTGCTGATCTTCATATAAGGTTGGTAATTTGCTTCACAGGTCATAATCAAACCCACAGGTGTTCTGGGCTCTGTGCCAGGGCTTCTGAGCCCCCTGGCAGGGGTCTTGGCCATCCTGGACAGCAAAGGGATGTTCTGGGTTCCCACATGGAGCAGGCCATAGGAGCCAGCAGAGGGTGGCACAAGCCATGGCACAGCACTGTGACAAAAGCAGTCACTTCCAGCCACCACTGTGACTGCACTTCTCTCCAGCAGGATGCAAAGCAGCCTGGATTAAAGCAAGAGGTGAGAGCAGTAGATCATCTGGCTGTAATTTCCCCCAGGACTGATGTGAGGACTGCAGTGAGATGCACTAGTGGTGGCACATTAGCACTGCCACGGGCTCCTGTAGCTCAGAACATTCCTCACGCTGGCCACTTACCCAGCCGTGCATGCAGGGAGGGAGCTGCTGCTCCGGCAGGGTGGGAGGAGTGGAGCCAGCCCCAGCCAGGCTCTGGACTGGGAACGATGTGATGGGCTGGGTTTAGTGGTGCATGAAGAGTTCACTTAAACATGGACAGAAAAAGGAGAGGGAGAGTGTGAAAAACGATACTCACTTCCAAAAAATTTAAAAGGTTTATTAAAACCTTATCAAAAATACAACAGAAGACTGAATAGAGAAAATATTATGGTGCCAGGAGCAAAGGATCTTTCCCACCCTGTGCTCACCCACACCATGGGGGTTTCACCTTTTAACCCTTTAGCCCCTGCCAAAGTTCTGTCCATGGACTCCTCCTTCCCTGCCCAGTGCTGGAGATCACTGCCTGACACCTTGATTGGAGCTCAGGTGCTGCCACAGGAACGAGTGACCCTCCCAGATGTCCCAAACCCAGGGCACCCCTGAGAACAACACAAGGGGGGGTAAAACACAACTATAAATCTATAAAACTGCTCCTAACATACATACATGATATTTGCCTTTTAATTGTGAGAGTCAGCCATGACATTACTCATCCATCACAGGAGGAAAAAGAGGAGATAAAAGATGCAAAGCTGGAGGTAGCAGATAAGAGGGGTGATAAGAGAGGGAAGGAAGTTGAATCTAAGTAGAGAAAGCCATGCACTGGGAATTCAAATGAGGGGCTGGACTGGATAGAAAACCAACGGGGCTTTATCTAGAGATTGATAAAAGAGATTAAAACAAATGCTCAAAGGTAAATGTGTGTTTAGAAACATGGGGAACTGTAGGGAGAGAAGACAGTGCTCTGACATACCCAGTTCACCCTCAGCAGCGTGAGTTTTCCAAGTTGTCTTGGCCAAGAGGAGAATGGGGTGCTGGAACAGAGCTGGAACTGACAGAGAAGAATGGGTGTGAGAGCAGTGATGGAAAACAGGCAGGGACAGCACTACTGGGGAGCAAAGGCAATTTTGTCTTGTAACCATGTGCTCACTCAAGCTTGGCAGAGAAAGAAGAAGAAAAATACATTCCTGTTATAAAAATTCCTATGTAGGTAAATCACACAGCAAACTCCATGGTCAGTGGTTTGGTGTGCCCAGGCTTGGCTGCCAGCTTTCCTGAGCTCAGACTAATCTCTATTGCTTCTCTGTAAACTGTGGCTGATGCTGCTGCACTCCCAGCCTTTGCCTCTCTCACCTTTGGTGATGGCCATCCTGGGGCTGTGCTGCTACATCTGCAGGTAACATGAAAATGATCCCTCTATATTAACAGTGCTGGGAGGATGGTGAAGACTGGAGATGCCAGTGGTGCTTTATCTAAGTCTGGGCCCAGTCTAGTGAAGCAAAGATGGCTTTTGTAATTTTAAATATCATTTTGGCCACTGTGTACTATGTCACAGATATGAAGCTTCTTGGGAGATGAGGTAATGAACTAATGTGGGAGCTAATGAAGGTCATCTTGAGAGAGCAGTAAGAGTAATGCCTACTGCTGGGAGACTTCTCACTGGGAACCCTCAGACTTCAGCACTTTCCAGTCTAAATAAGATGTATGCTTCCCTGACCTTGTCTTCTCCAATGTAAACTCAGAGCAGGATGTACTTAGAATAAAGATAAATAAGGCCTTACCCAAATAAAACACTCGTCTGCAGAAACAAATCTCCTCCAAGCAAGAGAGGGAAGGGAAGCAGAAACCGATGCTACTCTACTGGAAAAAAAATATGTTAGAGGGATGAAGGAACATAATATCTGCTTCAGAGTGCAGTAAAAATAAATGCAACTTAACATTGAAGGTGCTATTGTAAAATCTTGGGAGTTTTACTAATTAAGTTGTGGAAGATGGAACATTTAATTTCTATACTTGAATTTTGTTTTTGAAGATACTCTGGGTTCAGCAAAGTGCAGTGCAAGGTCCTACACCTGGGTCATGGCAACCCCAGCTACACCCACAGGCTGGGCAGAGAGGTAGTGGAGAGCAGCCCTGGGAGAAGGGCTTGGGGGTGATGGGTGATGGAAAACCTCACCCTGAGCCTGCAGTGAGTGATCCCAGCCCAGAAACCAACGAGCCCTGGGCTGCATCCAAAGGAGAGTGGCCAGCAGGTCGAGGGAGCCGTCGATTCTCTCCCTGCTCTGCTCTTGTCAGCCCCACCTGGAGTCCTGTGCACAGTTCAGTGTCCCCAGGATGGGAAACACGTGGAACTGTTGGAGCAAGTCCAGAGGGGGCCATGAAGCCCATGGGAGGACTGGAGCACCTCCCTATGGAGACAGGCTGAGAGAGCTGGAGCTGCTCAGCCTGGAGAAGAGAAGGTTGTGTGGAAACCTCCCAGCACCTCCAGGGCCTGAACGGGCTACAGGGAAACCAGAGAGGGACTTTGCATCAGGAACTGGAGTGACAGGACAAGGGGAATGGGTACCCATGGAAAGAGGGGAAATTTAGGTCAGGTATTAGGAAGAAATTCCTCCCTGTGAGGTGGTGAGACTCTGGCACAGGTTTCCCAGGGAGGCTGTGGATGTCCCAACCCTGGCAGAGTTCAAAGCTAGGTTGGGTAAGGCTTTGAGCAGCCTGCTGAACTGGGAGGTGTCCCTGCCTATGGCATGGTGGGGTGGGATCAGAGGATCTTTAAGGCCCATTCCAACTCCTTAAAATTTTATGATTCTATGTTTTTTTCCCTAGATGTGCAATAGACAAGTGCAGCTGATCTTTGGGGGATTAGATGCAAAACCACAACTTTCTGGAAACAATTACTAGGAACCTGCATCAATTGGAACAAAGTGGAAGAGAGAGGGATGTTACCTTACCTAGGACAAGATTCCTACTTCAGCTTCTTGCAGTTACAGCCATTCTGGAGCTCATGGCTGGGAGTGGTCAGGTGAGATCTGGTTTTTACTGTGAGGGTGGGCAGGCCCTGGCACAGGGTGCCCAGAGCAGCTGTGGCTGCCCCTGGATCCCTGGCAGTGCCCAAGGCCAGGCTGGACAGGGCTTGGAGCAGCCTGGGACAGTGGGAGGTGTCCCTGCCATGGGGATGGGCTGAGCTTTGAGTCCCTCCCAACCCAAAGCATTTTGTGATTCCTTGATTCTCCTCCATCCAGCACAGCAGAAGGAGGTCTTTGTGCTCCTCTGAGCTGTCTGTGCAGGCAGCACTGGGGCTGTGGCTGCCAGCACAGGGCTGCAGGAAGGATTAAGTCTGAGCCCCACATTTTTAATGCCACATCCTAGTGAGGAAGCTGAGGGGCAGTCATGAAGTGGGGAAGCAAGGGGGAATAATTTGTATTGCAAATGACAATGTGAAAAGGGGTGGAGGAACCCTGTAAAAATGTAAATTTGCAATTTGCATAATTGGGCAGCCAGGATTAAATGAAGCACAGAGAAGGATAAGGATTACATGGAGGGACAGAGAAGGGAAATAAGAGCAGCACAGAGAGAAAACACTGCAGATAGATAGAAAATCTCAGATAAGCAAGAGCAAAGGGAGAAGCTGCAATACTCAAAGGCAGCGAAAGGAGAGGGAGCTGAGAGGAGCAGTGGTGTGTGTTACTAATCCAGGCTGTATCTGAGCTGGCTGGGAAGTGTGCAAATTAATTTTAAAAGGAGCTTGAAATCAAGGGGGAGTGTCAGCTGGGCATTAAACATCCCCTTTAGTGGTGACCTTGGCAGCCTGGACCACCAGTACCTAACAACCAAACACAGCACTCCTGAACATTTCTTTCACATCTCATCCATAATTAATTTTGCCTTTGATGAAGGGTCATTCTCCACCAGGATATTTGTCAGCTGTCAAAATCACCCAAGTGGTGGCCTCTGACAGCCTTCTTGCTGTCTCCTGCACTGGGGCAGCAATGGTTGCTGTCTGTCTATGCTCAGTTTTTCACAGGAGCTGTGCTTCACTGCCTGGTTGGACCCAGCAAGGTCTCAGATGCTGGCACTGCTCAGCAGTGACCAACATTCCAAGCACTCAATCATCCAATCTCCCCTTGCTGCCACAATTCCTCCACAAGTCACTCCAGGTCAAGGAGCCTTCCAGAACTCTGTGCAACCACCCTGAAGTCCTTCTCCTTACCCACTCCTAAAGCTCCTGTGGCCTTGCTTCCCTCTGCCTTGCTCATACAGGGGAGATGGCCGAGCCGAGCCCAGAGCCAGCCACGCTCCACACAAAGCCATATGGAGAGGCAAAAACACAATACTCCTTTCAAGATTTGTTTTGTGTGAGTGCCTGAGGGCAGGAATTGCACTGTACTTGCTACTGTGCACATGTAAAACAGTGTTTGCAGCCCTGGAACACTTGCTCTGATAAGAAGGAGAGGGAGGGAGTGGATGCAGGCAGGGGAGCGAGAGGAATGAGGCAGGATGGGGCCGCGGCGTGGCAGCAATGGAGGCACCCACTCTGTCCCTGCAAGGGGAATCCCTGTGGGAATCATGGAATGGAGGGAGCCACATGGTGCTTTATTAACATTTATTAAAATTTATTAACATTTATTAACATTTATGAATATTTATTGACACAGTGTTTTATTAATTTATTCTATTTAATGTTGTTTTATTTTCTCTATTGCCAGAACAGAACTGGTTCAGGCGACTCAGCTCAGTGAGGGTAGGAAGAAAAGATGATGGTGGATGTTGGTGTTCAGAGGGAGACGGGTTTGTCCATGCACCATGCAGAAAATGTGGAGTCTCTCTCAAATGTGTCTCTGGTTGGTTTGTTTCTTCACACTCTAAACTTGGATTCAGCAAAAATAAAACCTGCTGCCTGAAAGCTCTTTAAAGGGTGATGGAAGGAGAAGATGGGTGAGGGAACCTCTTTTGGAAAAGGTAAAGATCTGTTCTGTTTTTACTAGAAGTGTTACGGCATCCTTGTGGGGAGCTGAGAGTAAACTCATTGAGTGAAACCTTCCAGGTGGGATGTGGGGACAATTTGTCCTGACTTGCTGTTGCCTCTGCAGTGACTTTTCTGCGGGTTAGTGCTTTGCCTTAGTGGTTACAGCTCCCACCTTGTCCCACCATATGGGGTTTCTGTCCCCAGACTTTTCCCCTGGGCTCCAGTGATTCAGTCAAACCATTCACATGTTAATTCTTCAGTGGGGTATCTCAAGAAATTTACTACCCATCTCCCCCAGTTCAGAAGGGAGAAGCTAGGTGAAGGTTTAATAGAGGAAAATGAGAGTCCAGACACAGAAATGAAATTAAGTGTCAACGAAAAACATCACCACAAAGCTGCACACACTCAGATTGTGAATATCGTCCTACTGTAGTTACTCAAGTCGCTTGTTTTATGTAGTGTCACATTTAACTTATTCCCCAGCTATCACAGAATTTCAGATACAGGGAGGAACTGAACTCCTAATGAAACTGTAACAATATTAAAAAAAACCCAGACAGGCCTTCATCAACCCCCAGTGAGAAACAGAGCTTGAGGGGGAGGGCAGGGATATTAGAGAGAGGGCAGAAGAGGAGAAAACACAGCCCTGTTCAACTTGGGTATCCTTTATGAACCACTTGGTTTTTGCCTTATTCTTTCTCCTTTTTTTTTTTTTTTTTTGTCTACAGGCAGGCAGCATGGCCAGTTAAGTAAAGCAAGTAGAGAGATTGACACTGCAAATCAATAAATCTGAAAGGGCTGGCATTCCTGAATTTGATGTCATTTATATCATTCAGAATTCTTCAAAATGTATCATCTCACTCAATTTTGAAAATACTGCCTTCTGTCACAGTTTAATTAATCTTGTACTCCCATGGGTTGTAATTTTGATTGTCTAATATGTACAGTATTGTGCTTCCAGATTATTTTTGGTGTTGTTATATTGCCACTGGCTCTGATTTTTACATCATTATTGCTTATGACATCAACAAAAGTCCAGTCTTGGCTTTCCCCAAATTTTGGTTGTTTCAAGGTTAGTCATTTTTGCACATTTATTCCCACTATTACAGCACTCTCAAGCTCTGGAAGGATCAGCTTGCCTCCTCAGGAACATCCAGCTCTTTGGAGGAAAAAAGTTTCTCTGCTGAAGCTCTCCAGAAGCACTGTGAGCTGCAGAGGCAATGGCAGTGTTCCCAGTGCTCCCACACACTGACAAAAAGGGGTGTTCTAGATTCTTACGAGAGAGGTTCCCTGGTTTTTCTTCAAGATAAAATTGGGCAGAATAATCTTTTCTACTCTGGGAAAAAAATTATTAATCAGTCAATAAATCCTCTTGTGAAAACTTTGTTATTCACGGCCTTAGTGTAGACAAGCTACCAAAACTGGAGCTGTGTTTACAACCTACTGATGGAGAATTGCTCCTAGAAAATAACGGCTCCTTCCATGGAGAGCAATGGCTGAAGTGTTTCTGAAAGAGCTTCCTGGCAAAATGCAACATCTCATACTGCTTGTGAGGATTTGAATAATGAAAAAGAAAAAGAACCCCAGCATAATAATTAATGTTGTTTGACCCAAACTTCTTTGTAATACAGATCTTCAGGATCTTATGCAGCTCTGCACTGTGCTCAAAAACAGCTATTAGCTCTCATTTGTATGATGAGCACAGCAAATCCTCCCCAAATTTTCTACTAACTCTGTGAACAAAGGATTTATTTTCTGAGACTTGACATAGGTAAATTGATTTCATATCCATTTCAAAAATCAGTCTTTAAAAAATGGATTTTCAGTAATTACTGAGATAGATATTTCACACGCTCAAAACTCTGAAATCCAGATTTTCTAAAATCAAGACAACAACCAGCAAAATTACAGGGCTGATTTATGAAAACTCTGTTATTGAACAACTGATTGTGAAAAGATGTGATTCGTATACTACATACTATAGGCTTGTAAAACTATTTTTCAAAGTGCTGAAGGCTAATGTATTTTTCTTATAATTATTTAAAAGCTGAGATTACTGAACAGCCACTTGTCTTCAGCTGCTGTCATTCTAGAAATACTGGAGTTGGACAACAAATAGTTGAAGTAAGAGCCAAGTATATCCTACTCTACAAAGCCAAGATCTCATTGAAACTGCCTGTTTAATTTTTAGTTGAAACTATCAGAATGACTAAATGAAGGTGTTGAACAAAAGTAACAACTTCTGGTTGTAAAAGGACCAAAACCTGACTGGGTAAAACTCATGCTTCTCCTGAGGTCATGACAATCTAAGAAAGGCTACTCACAGTCTTTCAGCAAAGGTGTGCACTGCATTTCTTCTGATGGACTTCTTACTGCAGTGAGGGGGTCATAGAAGCACAGACTCATTTAGATTGGAAAAGACCTCCAAGGATCATTGAGTCCAACCTTTGACCAATCTCCACCTTGTTATCCAGACCAGAATATTGAGTGCTACATCCAGTTGTTCCAATTGAAAAAGAAACATCCTGTTGTGTCTTGAACACCTCCAATAATTCAGCCTGGACTGCAGGTCCGGCCTGTGCCTATTTGTACACTGAAAAATTTGCTTCAGATCAATCACACAGATTCAAATATTGAAATCCCTGGAAGTGTTTATGGACAAGTTGGAAGGGGTTTGGAGCAATCTGTTCTAGTGGAAGGTGTCCCTACCCATGGCGGGGGGGGAGGGGGATGATCTTTAAGGTCTCTCCCAATCAAACCAGTGTGGGATTCTCTGAAATGGGATTTCTCAGGGCAGCAAGGTTAAACAGATGCACAATAGCTTTTACCATAGCCTAGTTTTAAATGCTTGGTGCTACACACCTCACACATCCAGCAGCTTCCTGACTGCCATCCTGGGTGCAGGAGGAGGTACTTTTTCCCTCCAGCTGTGGTGCTGAGTACAAGCTGCACTGGAGGACACCACAAACACCATTTAGCCCCTTGGGAGGCACTGGGCAGAAGAGCTGTGATGCCTTCCCTTCTGGGCTGCAATTCATGCCCATGGCTGATGGCAAGACAGTCCCAGAAATGCTGGGCCAGAAGCTGACATCTCTCAGGAAGCATCTGGACAGCAGCTCAAAGTTTGCTGCCTGGAAAGGCCTGTGCAAGCCCAGCTGCTCTGTGTTAAACCCCAGGCCTGCAGACAGCTGCACCCTCTCTTTCCTGAGCTGTTGCCCATGAATATTGCATCCATTTGAAATGTTGAGCCCAGTGAAAATCGTATTTCACACTCCTGCATTTGTACTTCCCTTTATATTAATATGTTAATAATAAATAAAGAAATAAGACTTTCTGCTAAAACCCCTAACATTTCTTCAGCAGTGCTATAAATATGGCTGTAATCTCTGAGCCTGTGAACTTGCTTAAAGACCAGAGGACTTACCAAAGGAACCCCTCTAACTCTGCTTTTCTGTTTGATTAATTTTAGTTGAAAAGAAGTCCCAACATTTAGCTGCCAGAACACCATTAGTGTGACCCAAGCAAAAACAAAAGAAGAAAAGTCTTGGTGGGAGTTCTGAGAAGCTGATAAGATATTGAGATTCCATATGTTTAAGCATGGAGACAAGTGCACGTATTAAATACCAGCGAAGGAAGAAAAGAAGCCAAATCACTGCAATCTGAGTGTGTGAAATGTGAAAAGCAGAAAGGAAAATTGCAAATCAATACACAGGGAAACTAAAAGAGAATTGAGGATAAACTGAAAGCAGATAGAAAACAAGAAGGAAAAAAACCTCCAACAGTCAACAAATTGGGATCTTGACAAGATAACATTGTCAGGCTACTGAGTCATGTTCTGATTTTGCAGTTGGCTGAAATAATAAAGCTCTATTAAGTTGAGATGTTAGAAAAGGTGTTTCCTACTGGAAGTGTGTCTAGCATTTCCATACTCTGGTTTGCTGTGGCGTTCCCAGAGAAATTCAGTGCATGTAGTACCAGCCATTGGTTCATGGGCAGGCCCTGGCACAGAGTGCCCACAGCAGCTGTGGCTGCCCCTGGATCCCTGGCAGTGCCCAAGGCCAGGCTGGATGGGGCTTGGAGCAGCCTGGGACAGTGGGAGGTGTCCCTGCCCATGGCAGGGGTGGAATGAGATAGTCCTTTCCACCTCAAGCCATTCTGGGGTTCTGTGATTCTATGAGTGTGCAATGGCTGGACTGAATGATCCTTAAGGTCTCTACCACCCTAACTTGTTCTATGGTTCTGTGGTGCCCCAGGGCTGGGACACAGCTCTGCTGTGAAAGGGACCTTCAAAGGCTGGTCCTTGATCCACCTACTACTCTAACTTTCTAAGGTGTGCTGTGAAACTCTATATACCATTCTTTCACTATGTAATGGTCCATATTTGCTTATGATTCACTTATTGCTGCTATTACTTGATTTGGGACAGACTATAGAAACAATGGCCCCAAGCAAGAACCACTGCTTGCACAAGTACATCCACTTCAAGGGGGTCATGATCCCCTCTGTCTGATGTTGGAGACATCTGACCAACACTTACAGCTGGAACTTGCTGTTTTCCTTTATTACCTCAACTGTGCCCTTACAAGCAATAATCCTTCCTCTCCTATTTTCTTCCCCTTCCCCCTTCAATTATACATAGCATTTGTTTTTTAACAGGGAGATTTTATTTTTCTGAGAAATTACAAGTAAATTTCAGTTCAGAAAAAAAAAAGCTGCATTGGAAAGTGAAAGAGTAATTTTATCAAGTGGTATGCAGGACAGGAGAAAATGTCAAATCAAGGGATTGGATTTTAAAAGGCAACAGCACTCTGACAACAAAAGGAGAAGATGAAAATAAGGTGCATCAGATCAGTGAAATTATAAACTAGTTTCTGCCCAACCAAACTTTTTCTTCAATGGACCCTGATGCTCCTTGTTTATTTAACTATTTGGTGTTTTCCTCATATGACAGTAGGTTACACTCCTGGAAGTTTTATGGCTCTAAGGGCTCTGCCTGAAAAGAGGCAGGAAGAATGCAAAGAGAAAGTGGGGAACTGGCTATGCATGAGAAGATGACTGGAGCAAAATGCTGTAGTGATTATGACTGGTGATGCTTAAAGATGATATTCTAAACTTGTCTTGGTGATCTGGATGCCTATGAAAATTCCTACAGATTGTATCCAAATTGTCAGACTGTGGAAGCCTCTGCTCACTGTAGCCCTCCATGCCTGAGGCAGCCTGTCCTCAGAGCCGCAGCCTTGGCTCACCTCTGCTCCTGTGAGTGGAGTCAAGGCACTTTGCAAACAGGGAAATTAATTCCATCCCTGTTTCCACGGCCATCTGAGTGAAGAACAAATGACTGGAGTAATTTGCACACCATTATTCATGACATGTGTCAGAACCAGAGCCAGAAAACAGATCATAAATCTCCTGATGTGGCTCTTCATCTGATCTTCCAGTCCTGCTGCAAATTAAGGGCAAAGAGAATCTTGCAACTGAACCCATGAGGAGCAGACCCAGGATTTTCATAAGGATTCAGAGAAACAAGGGAGAGGTTATTCCCTGGAAAGCAGAATGCTGTCAGCATGAGGTTCTGTTCTGTACTGTGCAGTGCTCCATCCCAGAACTGGAAGATGGTGATCAAGACTGGATTTAAAGTCTATTAAAACAGTGGGGATTTCTTCTTTGACTTCCCTGGGCTGGTTGGTCTTCAGTGCACTGAAAGAATTGCTACATGAACAAGATGTGCATGGAGATTGTGGGAATGATGAACAAGAGACAGGATATTATAGAGCAGCTTCTCCTCTGAAACACAGTGTCTGAACTCAGCCTTTTCTCATGAATGAATAATGAAGTGGCCATGTTTTATTAGCTTTACTTAAAATTGTCTACTAGTTGAACACTCTTTTGAGCCTTTTAACACTTCTACAATTTGTTGCAGCAATGATTTCTTTTCTTTTTTGTTCTTTTCAAGACACAGGAGCCAAGCTGATCTTGGTGTTTCAGTAATTATCTCTGTTAATGTGCTTGAGGTGTAATTCCATCTGTGAAATGAATACCAGGTGAATATTTAACTCATACAAGTTTTGTTACATGAACTTCTGGGGTAGGTGCATGCGTTAATTGCTAAGATGTTGATTGATTAAGTAATCTTTCTTGTGTTCTTAGCTTTGTTTACCCTTTGTTTACTCATTTCTGTGGTCAGTTCTGATAGTAGAGAACTTTAGAGTGAGGAGGAGCTCATCAGATCACAGAGGGGCTTCACACATATGGTAAGTCTTGTGCTGGTAAACTAATGTTGGACTGGCAGCCTAATGAAAAGATTTATTGTTCTGTCACCACCAAAGCTTTGTGTGAATCCAACATCTTCTTCTGCTAAGAAGAGCAGCAATGCATTAATGACACTGGTATGTTTGGTGTTTAGTCTTTAGGATCTTTATCCCCTCACTGGAAACTTCCCCTGCAGTATGACCACAATGCTCATTGCAGCCAGAAATGATTTCTGCAATAATGTTGTTTTCAGTAAAACCTCAAAGTTGACCAATGCTGATGCAAGTCACTTACCTGCAGTGGCATTTCTTATGGCTCTTTGCAACCCTGACTCTTTGGGGCAGAGCAGAATTTACAACAACCTACAGAAACTGGTTAGAATTATTATTTAAAACCAAGAAGTGTTACAGCTTTATTGTTAATATCGGGGGGAATATTACTTGCAAGCCTGTGCTTTGATTTTTCTTCTGTCTCCTGATGCAACAAGCTCACAGAAGAATTCACAACCCTCTCAAATTACTTATTACAACTATGACTTATTCCAAAATCCATTTTGAGCATAGCTGAAAAGTGTAGTTAATACTGCTGCTGTGGTTTCTATCTTTTTCCATATAAAGTTAGGGCTTGATTTTATGTGTCATCCTCAGTGAGTATATATTTGCATAGCTCTGTTGACATCAATAATGCTATATTGATTTATGCTGCTTGTGCCTGCCTCATTATTATTTTTATTTTTGTTCAAGGAGCATGGTGTATTTTCAAATTCATGGAAGATAAAAAGGGATTGCCTTCTCAGAACAGAATATAAACAGTGTCTGCTGATGGGATATTTTAGATTTGGGCAAGCAAACAATGAGACATTAGCAGTGAAGTTCTGTAAATATCAAGGCTGCTTGTACACTATCTGCAGAATATTATCAGATCTGTAGGTTGGGCACAGGTTACCCAGAGCAGCTGTGGCTGCCCCTGGATCCCTGGCAGTGCCCAAGGCCAGGCTGGACAGGGCTTGGAGCAGCCTGGGACAGTGGAAGGTGTCCCTGCCATGGCAGAGGGTGAACAAGATGAGTTTTATGGTCATTTCCAACACAAACCATTCCAGGATTTTTAAAGGTGCCTTAGATTTCCAGTTATCTTGAATAGTTGGAAGGATTTGGTGTCCCATGACACATGGCTGCCAGTCATGATTTATTGCTTACAAACTTGCTTTTCCAGAGATGGTTGAAATCTCCATTTCTCCAGGACAAAGTGCAAAGTCGAGTGGTCATGAACAAGATGCTAGAGAGCACAGGTAGAAGGGCATAAATATTGGAAAAAATAATGTTAAAAACCCAAGAGATGGGAGGGCAGGAAAATATGTTCATTCCTCCCTGGAGGGAGATGCTGCATCATTGTAGGAGCAGCAGCCATACCACATCTTGCAGGACTGTGAGAAAATGTCTCCACCCCTTGTCTCACTCATTTGCTCATGACCAGGGCTTTGGGTCTGAGTGCAGGAAGAGGTGAAAAGTGGCTGGAAATACACAATATAATCCACAGAGGAAAGGATTTTACTGCCCTTTATATCTACAGAATATGCCAAACTAGCTGAAGATGATCCAAGTCCTCTGCCTGAATCTCAGGGCACTCCTGTAAAGACAGGCTCTTCCTAGGCTCTTTCACAGACCTACAATCATGAATTCACTGTTACAGAGATTATACCAAGAGCAAGAAAACCTCACTGTGTCTGAGATCACCTTCCAGAGGACATTGCCTTGTGTCAGTACCCCCCCAGCCAGGACAGGACTATCCTCCTCCCAGATCTCAGCACAGGTAAGCACACTGGCCAGGGGACTTCTCAGTGCCCAAGTTCAGCACATGACGTGTTAAAATAAGAGAAATTGCAGAGTTCTTCTCCCTTTGCTTTCTGGGGCTTTCCATCAAATTTCCTTCTCCCTTTTTCTTTTCTCTGCACTGCACTTTCAGATGGAAGCATCTGGATCGAAGAGAATTATCTCTAAACAACAACTTGAGCTGTAGTACATTTTCAAAGACTCAGGTTTTATTAGTCACAGAAGACCTTGTAAAAGTTTGCTTGGGATCATTTTTAACAGCAAACAATAATCCTTCCCCCATCAGCCAATGAAAAACAACCCAAGCCTCCCCCCAACTCCTGCACAGATATGTCTTACAGAAATACAACGATTCTGGAGATGCATAAGTGAGAAACACAACAATTCTGGAGATGCATAAGTGACATTTTTGCCAAGCTGAGGGTTTTATCCACAGTAACTTGCACTAATACAGCCCTAATTTCCTTCTGAAAGCTACCTGAGCACTAAGCACACTTGATGCTCAGTTGCTGTAATGTTCTTTGGTGTAGTCAATAATTGCATTTGATTTCACATTGTACTTTTCTGTCCTGAGATTACATAAGGCCAGAGGACACCTAGTCATGCTGAGAGCCCAGACTGCTCCTGCATGTTCTGTGTCAGACCACTGTTTTCATCAAAACACACCAATATAACAAGCCCAGGAAATTCTCTTTCCCTTTCCATCTGGAGCAGCTGAAGAACCAGGCAGATTAAAAAGCAGCATTCCCTGCAGTGTAACTGGGTTAGCATCCAGGGCCATGTTCAGGCTGCTAATCCAGAAGTTACCTTCAGCGTGTCATTAGTAATAAGGAAAGATAATATATAGGGGAAAAGAGGCAGAGAATGACAGATTGATTCCAGGGATGTGTGTCCCGTAATTCTCATAAAACCAGAATGAAAGCTGAGCCCATTCAATAGCTTTAAAAATCAAGACAGTCTTATTAATGCCTAAGTGCAGATGAGGGACTTCAGGTACTCAGGTGTGCAGGTTTGAACCACTTAGCTCACTTCTGATCTCTGCAGATGAACTCCAACAGAAAACGTCATTGTTTTCATCAGCAGAACCACGCTGATAAATGTGAGTAAACTACAAGATATTTCCTAATCAATTTCTGACAAATAAAGGTATTGTAGCTGTACTACTCTAATGCCAACGAAAAATACTGGAAAAGTATGAACTTCAGAAATGTAAACTTGAGTTGTCATTAAAAATCAATTTTCATGATAAATTTAATTCACATTTCATAGAGAGCTGTGTAATATCAATAAAAATGTTTTAATAATTGCTGTGCTGGCACACAGTACAGTGTAAGACATAAAGAGATATAATTTTTTTGTAATTTAGAAGATGAGGAACTAAACACTGTTTTTCAAAAGAAACCATTTCTCAGGGAGAAAAATGAATGTTGGAGGAGGATGTAATTCATTAGGGATTCTACTCCACCCCTTTTCACAAAGACTGCTCTGAAATTAAAACTTTCAGAGATCAGGTTTCTAATTTATTCCTAGACTTAAGAGGCCAGAACAGACCAGGATCAGGTAGTCTGACCTTCTGGATAACCCAGACTATTAAATTTCATGTAGTTCTCTCTATATCATAACCTGTGTTGGGCTAAAACATAGTTTCTCTTAAACATTGATTTTAAATGACAGAGAAAAACTATTCTTGTGTTTCTTTTACATGTTTTTTGGTGAAGGTGGGAGAGAAGGAAAGTTGTAAATTAGTTGTTTCCTGTGATTTAACAGCAGAACCAGTACAGCATGCAATACTGCAATTTGAACTCAGCATCACTAAATTGTAAACAGTTGGTATTTTCTGGTAATAAAAGCTGACCAATTTTCAGGGCAGAGACGTGCTACCTACTTAACAATATGCTTTGGTAAACAATTTTTTAAGGGACCAAAGGGCAGGTCCTAAATCTGTTAGTCACATTTAAAAATTCCCATGATCAAATTGTAAACCCATCTGAATTTCCTGAAGAAAATAACAGTTTTCTCACTTACATGTAACTGAGGTCAGAATTTCACCCTAGAAGATCAGTCCATTTAATAGGATGCTAACTGAAAAGTGTAATTTTGCAGTTGGTGCTTTGGTTCCACAGTAAATATAATTAACTACCTTTCCCAGGAATAAGTTCTCAGAGTGGTCAGGCATTGGGAAGGGCTGCCCAGGGGGTGGTGGCCCCACCATCCCTGGAGGTGTTGAAGGAACAACTGAACATGGAGCTCAGTGCTCTGCTCTGGTAGACAAGGCAGTGACTGGTCTAAGGTTGGACCCAAGGATCTTGGAGATCTTTTACAATCTTAATGATTCTGTGATTCTATGATTTTATTTTCTTTTTTAAAATCCTGTTCTTGCTGAAAATCTTCTACTTGTTCCTCCACCAATGCAAATATTCATGGTTCTTCCAAATCCAGCGTGGTCTCCAAATTTCATGAATGTACTACTTATTTGATATTTTGGATATTAGATATTCAGTAAAACAGGGCTGCAGCATCAAACCTTTTAGGATACTCAACCCACAATGACACAAATTCTGATCTTGCAATTTATCACCATCCTTTACAGTTTCACAATCAATACAGCTTTTTTTTTTCTATCCACATAACTTGGAATCACCTTTTTAAATGAAGTTTCCTGAAAGCCAGGGACACCTGCTTCACCCTGAATTTATGAATGCTGCCATTCACCAATGTTCATGCTGTGAATCTCAGGCAATTACAAACACAGGTTTAGTTGGCTTAGGGTGTTTATTAAGAAATCCCAAGGAACCAGCAAGATCCAAAAATTCTTGAGTTTATTTGGCCATACATGATAAACATGCACAGCTTTATTGCTCGTGACTGACCTGTTCTCCAGGGACCATGTTTTCCCCTGCTGTAAATTACTATAGATCCACATGAGTGAATAAATCAAGACTCTGAACTTCTTATCCCTTGCATGGTCTGATTTTTCTTTTTTTTTTTTTTCCCTGATAAAATCAGTCATAGATACTTCAGAGTTATATTATAACCAATTAGAAAAACAAGAAAATAGATTAATTCGTTTTTCACCTTTTCTGGGGAAACCTGTATTTCTGCTGATGCCATTCAGCTTTTTCTTTTTTTTCTTCCCCCAGTTCCCAGATTTCCTGAATTCGAAGATATTTTTAAGAAATAGCTGCCCATTACACAATTATTTCTACCAGCTACAAAAATCTGAACTTTTTCAGGCCCAGTTTAATTTACCACCTTTTTCATGTGCCCCCTGATCTGGTGCCAGTGAGTATGGATGCAGCATTGCTCTAAACACAGGAACTAAAACACAGAGGTTCAGATGAGTTCAGGTTCAGATGAGTGCCAGCCCTGATCCTGCAGATTGGATCAGGCTGATGGTGCATCAGTTCAGTCTCCTGTCTCCTACTTTGTTTTAGAAACTGTTTTAGGTTCTGAGGCATTAAAATGTTCATTCCCCTCAGCCATTCTGTAACCAATATTCTGGTTACTTGGAGAGTTCTCATTATTCTGGACCTCAGAGCTGCTTCATGGCAGTAAGATCCACTGACTGGGTTAGTCCCTTCATTTGTGAAAGGAACAATTGTCTCTTCTCTGAGTATTTTCTTTCAAGGTTGTTCTGGAAACCTGCCTGCCCCTGGGTTTTAACTAACTACTTTTAGTACTGCCTTTATCTTTAGTCTTGAGCTATTTGGGTTTTTTAAAAGCCACAGGTTTCTATTCTTCCTTGTTGGTTCACTTTGGACGCTCCTTCTTCCATAACTGTTTCTGTTTCCAACCATCTTCTAGGAAAACACCTTTTAAAACAACAGGTGTAGCCCTTAGCTACAAAGCCAGACAATCCTCTCTGATAAGCAATACAATTTGGATAAAATTGGTTTAGTTTTATGGAACTGTTTAAAATTCCTCCGCCATCCACACAATCACCCTGGCTTTTATTTTGTATTAGAATTTTGGTTCTCATCATTTGCTATTCTTATAAATGCACTCTATGAGCGGGGTGGAAACAATAACAAAAATTCTCCATTTCTCTTGGTTTTTTTGTGTTCCCAGATCAAACTCCTTCTAAAACAAAAATAATAGTCTGCAAGGCAGACACTCTGCTATTTCAAACCACCCATCTCCTAAAAGGATGATAACTTCAGAAAGGCACATTTGCCTCAGCTGAGATTCCTATGTGGACTGAACTTAAAAATTCCATCTTTGGAGCTTAATGCCAAAGCACAGTGCAAGCTACTCTTGCTAGAAACAAGGTACTTGCCATTTCCTCAAGCAATGAATTATCTCCTGATATTCAAGTTAGTTCAAAATATCCTTTCCATTTAGGTATGCCAGGGGCTAGTCCTAAGAAAATGGCTCCTAGTGTTTTTACAGTTGCAAATTTTATTTTGTTCCAATGCATAATGGTGATATGGAAATTGCAATTGTTGCTTTTGGTCTGTGCTAGCTTTTCTGTCTTCGTTATTTAGGAAGAGAAATCTTTTGATATCTGTCTCAAATCAGAAGATTATAGGTCTGTTATTACATGCTGGAGAAGTACCCTTTCCGTGGGTGTTAATTACTGAGTATCCAGTTGAGTACACTAGTCATTAACCTCAAAAACAGTGACTCAGCAAGGTACCAGAGCCTAAGGAAAAAAAAAAAAGGAGGGAAAAACCGTGCTGTTTTCTCACACCAGATGCCAGGCAAGATGTATTTCTAGAGGAAAGCTAACAGGCAGCCCAAGAACAAATGTGCATGGAGGTCTGTGGTATTCTTTCTGCTAAGATGACTTGAAATACTCAGCTGGAGGCAAGAACGCACTGGAGAAAGAACTTCCTGAGGATCTGTCTGATACTCCCAAATCAATTAGGGTTCGTGGAAATGCTCCTGCTGGATCCCACCCAGAAAAGCGGTAATTCACCTGTATCATACTCAAGAAGGTGACCTATGATTTCTAATGCTTGCCATAAATATTACACAGAACAAAAATGTTTTGCAATGGAGGATGAGTTAGATGGATGGGTTTTAATCTTATTTTTTTCCATAGACATGCAAGTCTGGGGATTTGTTTCTACAAAGAATGCAAAATGAATCACGTATCATGTCTGTTATCCACATATACACATTCAAGAAGAAAACAGACTGAGCAGACTTTCAGCCAGGCAATGAATGTCTGCAGAAATGTATCTGACTGCAGGTCTCTTAAGTCACTTTAATGGTGATGGATATGCAGGAAACTATAATCAATTACTTTGCCTGAAAATTACAGAGTTATTTTCAAAAAAACCCAACAGGTAACAGTTGTTTGACACAGCACAGCTTAATATTTTTCAGAAGACAGAGATCTTATAATATTTGAGCTTGCTGTACACAGAAATTGTAACACTTGAGCAATACCAGTGCAGCTTCTGTATAGCCAGATTGTATAGAACTGGCAGGCAGCTATGAGACAAAAGAATCCAAAGTAAGATAGAGAAATGCATTTGTTAAACAGCAAGAAAAATCTGAACAGGGAGATCTAAGGTCAGATTAGGAGATGGTCTCTAGGTTGATATCTGAGAATGTTTAAAAACTAGCCATGTGCCTCTGCCATGGGCAGCGTGGCCTTCTGTAAGGTACATGCTCTCACACTCTCAGGTTACCCAGAGCTTTGTGCTTCCTCCTCCTCTGGCTCACACCAGCTTAAAAGTCACTGTGTGCTGTCCGGGAGATGTGGTGTGCAGAGAGGTGGCAAAGGTGTCACTTGCCTTCTGGATACAGAGGGTGTATCCAATTCCCAGTATTTCACATCATCAATCAGTAATCATAGAAAACATACTAAAAAAATTACTCGATTGGTGGCCTAAGGGTACAGAGTAAACAACATATTATACAGTCAAGCAGAGCCTCATCCCCTGAGAGTCAGAGTAGCCCAGAGGGAGAATATTGGAAAAATACACTCAGCCTGTGTGTGTTCCCCTGGCTGGGGATCTCAATGGAGGAATGATTAGCAGCTACAGGAGACAGACTTGGTTCTTGTACAGAAGGTTCTTTGTGGAGAAGGAGTATTAAACAATTTATCTTTTTCTCTTGCCCTTCCAATCTCCCCCGATATATTCCAAACTACACAACAGCATGATCACCTGGTAGATGGAGGAAAACTAGTGCTGTGCTTCCAGAGCCCCTCTTCTCTGTTCTGAACATTGAGACTTCACAGGTTGGGGTTTCTTCCCCATCTTGTTCCTTGCTCTTCCTCTATCCTTCTCTCTTCTTAGCAAATGTCCTGGTTCCCCCAGGGCTCTGCTCCTAATGCTTTCTCCCCAAAGTCAGACCAAACAGCTCCACGTGCCCTTCTCCTTCCATGCCTGTTCCCTCAGCAGGTTACCCTGGGCAGGAGACAGAAGCACCCGGTGAGAAGGGTGACCATAGAACCTAGGGTGACCAAGAACCAGCTTTAAAAGCGAATTTGTTCATTCCACAGCCCTCTTGGTGCTGAGGTGACACGGGCAATATGCCCTAATACCATGGAGGTGGGAATATGAAGAGGGGAGACAATAAAGCCGAGGCTGATACAAGCAAAAGGCCACATGCAGCGTGGGCAGGGCAGAGCCAAGGACAGGTGAGCTGCAGGTGGGCGGCCACAAGTTGTTCTACCCGCAGCCTCAACATCTGTGCCAGTCATGTCGGAGGGTCACCCTGGCAAGGGCCACCACCCAGAGGTGTGTGGGCTCCCCTCAGGGACAGCAGGAGCACAACCCCCTGCAAGGCTGGGCAGGGGCAGCGCCCGGCAGCAGCCGAGGCCGTGAGCGACGAGCACCTGAGGCACCCCCGAGCCGTGAGGGAAGGACACCGGGCAGGGGGACAAGGGCTGGACACAGAATCGCAGAACCAGAATAGCTGGGGTTGGAAGGGACGTTAGGAGATCCTCCAGTCCAACCCCCTGCCACGACAGGGCCACCCGCAGGAGGTGACCCAGGGACACGTCCGAATGACGCCAGAGAGGGAGACTCCGTGCCCTTCACGCCTGTTCCCCTGAGGACATCCCGAGGCGCCGAGGCAGCGCGGGCCGGACCGCTGTGAGGGGCAGTGTGAAGAGCAACGTGAGGGGCAATAATGTGAGGGGCGCTGTGAGGGCCGGTGTGAAAGGCACTGTGAGGAGTGGTGTGAGGGGCGCTGTGAGGAGCAGTGTGAGGAGCAACGTGAGGAGCAACATGAGGGGCAATGATGTGAGGGGCAGTGTGAGGAGCAACGTGAGGAGCAACGTGAGGCGCAATAATGTGAGGGGCAATGATGTGAGGGGCAATGATGTGAGGGCCGGTGTGAAAGGCACTGTGAGGAGTGGTGTGAGGGGCGCTGTGAGGAGCAGTGTGAGGAGCTGTGTGAGGGGCGCTCTGAGGGGCAACGTGAGGGGCAACGTGAGGGGCGCTGTGGTGAGGGGCAGTGTGAGGGGCGCTGCGGTGAGGGGTGCTGTGGTGAGGGGCGCTGTGGTGAGGGGCAGTGTGAGGGGCGCTGCGAGGAGCGGTGCCAGGGGCAATATAAGGGGCAGTGTGAGGGGGTGTCACAGCGCGTGCCGGCCGCCCCACCGCGCAGGCCCCCCGCGCATGCCCGAGACTTATTTCGCGCGGCGGGGGCGCCGCATTTCGCGCGCCGCCGGGCGGGGAGCGGGCGGGGCGGCGGTCACGTGGGCGGCGCGGGGCCGCGCGGCCGCTGGGGGCGACACCGCGACCGCCCCGCGCGGGGCTCGGCGGGCGCCCCCCGGCACCGGCACCGCCCGGGCGGCACCGAGCCCGCTCCGCCGAGCCCGCGCCGCCGCGCCCCCGGGCACCCGCCGTGTTGTTGTGGCCGCCGCCGCTCCCGGGGGCCGCCTCCCCTCCGCTCGGATCTATTGTCACCAGCACCAGCACCCCCCCCACCCCCCCGTCCTCGCCACAATTAATACGATGAATTTGCCATGATTGATCCGTATTAATAGCTGGGGTGGGTGGGCGTGTTTTGGGACTCTTTTTTTCCTCCCCTTTTTATCTTTTTCCTTTTTTTCCTTCTTTTTATTGTTTGGTTTTGTTTTTGGAGGGGCCGGGCTGGGATCTGATCTCCACTCCCGAGTCCATCCCTGGTCGGTGCCTGAGAAAATTGCATCTGGATGCATCGTTATTATTATTATTGTGTTTGATCCAGGGAGATAAAGGAGGAGGGGGAGAGGAGTGCGTGTTGGTGGGGAGGGGAAGGCTGCACCCTTCCCTGCACACACACACACACACACACACACGCAGACAGAAAGGGAGTTCTGTACATCTACGTATGTATTTTTCCCCCCTGGAACTTCTTTTAGTTGGGGAGGAAAGGAAGAAAGAAAATAAATTTTGTGCAAGGAAATACTCTCAGCTCCCTCCTTCCAGCGGGTCTCCTTTCTTTATTTTTTCCCCCCTTCTTCTCAACCTTTTTTCCTCTCTTTCGAAGATCCTCGCCCTCCCAGCCCCTTGATCAAAGCATTCCGCTATTCTGATTTATTGCCTGCTTGGTGAGGCTTTTTTTTTTTTTTTTTTCCTTTCTCTCCGTGGCTTTTTTTTTTTTTTTTTTTTTTTTTTTTTTTTTTTTTTTTTTTACAAAGGCGACCTGAGATCAGCCATTACTTTCCTTGGCTCGCTTATAGGAATCTCTTACATTTGGTGCTTGCTGCTGGTGGTGGTGGAACCGCACTCGGATTCTTTCATCCCCCCCACCCCCTTGCTGTCCTCTCCTCCCTCCCTTTCTCCTTCCCTCTCTCCCTCCCTCCCTCCCCCGTTATTCCGCCGGGGGAGCCGGATTTGTGGCTGCGGTGGGGCGGGGGGGGACGAGAGCGAGAGGGAGAGCCGGCGAGAGACATGGATGGCCCGGCGCGATGCAACGGGCTTCGGAAGAAGCGGCGATCGCGGTCCCAGCGCGACCGGGAGCGGCGAGCCAAAGGCGGGCGGCGCGGCTGTGCCGCCGGCGGGGCCGCCGGCCCCGGGGCCGCCGCGCTCTCCTCCTCGGGCTCGGAGAAGGAAGACAATGGGCCCCCGCCGCCGTCCCGGCCGCGGCCCCCCCGGAGGAAGCGGCGGGAGTCCTCCTCGGCCGAAGAGGACATTATCGACGGTTTCGCGATGTCCAGCTTCGTCACTTTCGAGGCGCTGGAGGTAGGAGCGGCGGCGCTTTGTGTGCGCCTCATTGTGTGGGGGCAGCGGCGGGGGAGCCCCCGCGGCGCCCCCCGGACACCCCCCCGCCCCTGACCCCGGTCCCCGGGCCGGCCCGCCGGGGGTGCCCGCGGGGGCGGTCCCGCCGCCCCCTCCCCGTCCCCGGGGTGCCCCGGTGCCCTCCCTTCTCCCTCCTGCCGCCGACACCTGCAGCCCGGCGCGCCGCTCCCGGCGGGCGGCGGGGCCGGGGCCATCCCCCCGCGCGGGGAGCGGGGAGTTGTGCGCGGTCCCCCGGCGGCGCTTCGCCTCCCCTCCCACGGATCAAACTTTTCTCGCGCCGCCGTGGCCCGGCGGGGCCGCCCACTCGTGTCCGCGGGGCCGCGCGTGTTCCTCGTGGCGGTCGCGGTGCCGCTGCGGGCGGGGGGCGCCCGGCCTGCCGCGCTCCCTGCCGGCGTGTCACGAGTGGGCCCCGCGCTGGGCGGCTCGAGTCATCCCCAGCGCGAACCGAGGGGCTGGCAGAGCCCAGGCCGGGCCGGGCGGAGGGAGGTGAAGCCCCGCGGGGCTTCCCGGGCGTCGCTTCCCTGCGCCCGGCCCGGCCTCGCCTCTCCGTGCTCCCTCCGCCCAGCCACTCGCGAGCGTGGAACCGCTGTCAGCCCAGCCTGGGTCGCGGTGGTGATGCTGCCGTGGAAGGGAACCTCCAGCCTGTGTGCTTGAAGGGCTTTGTTGTTTGCAAGTTCTGATCGGGAGAAGTTTGTCGTGGTGAAAAGGAGATTTATTTGGGTTTACGTGCACTGAAGGCACAACTGGAACGATGATGAACTGTCAGAATAAATGTGGAGGTGAAGCTGATTGTTTAACAAAAAAAAAAAAAAAAGTGTAGCTTTTAAGATGTTTAAATATTTAGCTAGGAATGCTTAGTGGATTTTCAGGGCTTTATTTGTTTGTTTGTTTTATTGTGTTTCTTGTTTTGTAGCCAGATTTTGTCCTTGGTTACACCTGTATCCATCCACACTATGCCTCCCAACAGAACTTACTCTGGTGTAATTAAGGGAGGATTTGTTCACTCCAACAAACCTCCACATGGTTGGTGTTAGACTCGTGTAAGCAATAAGGAACAAATGCTGAGGTAATGTCCAGATTCAATTTATCCACCATTTCTCACCTGGTGAGCCCATCCGCAAGTGTCCTGCTCAAACCAGAGGGACCAAAAGTGTGAATATGTGATTATTGTCAGGAGAGAAATTTGTATGCTTCTGTTTCGGACAAAATTCTGGTTTTCCTCAAACAAAGCCCTAGTTTGTGTCATTAAGCATTTTTATGGGAATAAGGACTTGAGAATTTGGCTGTAGTCCTTTTTGGAGAGGAAGTGAAGAGCAAGTTTAGAACTTGGTAGAGCATTTTAGAAAATGTCTTTATTCTGTTTCACGTCTTATTTGTTTATATTCTACTTGAAAATAATTGCTGTGCTCTCTTTGCCAAGCCAAGCATGGCTACTACTTGCATCCTCTCATAATCCTGTATCACTAAAAAGGAGCACAGATACATTACCCAGTTCTGCCAGCTAATATCACGTTCAGATAAAACAATAGCTTGCACACTGAGACTTGACATACTTTTAATGTTCATGTGATAGGTGGCACGTTTTGACCTAACGATTTCATGCTGCGTTAAGAAATAATGTCACAAAATCGTTGTTAGGTGCTTTTTCCTGCAGCTCCGTATGCACGTTGAGAAACTTGTTTCTGAAGATCAGAGCGAGATGAAGGTGTCTAAGGCACAAGCCCAGTGTGGCAGGAATTGCTCTGTGTGTTGCATGCAGCAGCCTGAAGTTTTTATTGTGATTCTGGTGTTGGTGAGGAGGTTGTGAGTGGCTGGTGGAGTGAGATAGCCCAGCCTTGGTGAGATGTTTAGGTGTTAATGTGTTGGAGTTGAGTCAGGAAGCTTTGGGTGCTGTGGAGAGGTGTCCTGGTGTTAATGCACCTCATGCTGTGGCTCTGCCCCCAGCTCGTGTGAGGCCATGGGGATTTTCCCCAGCTTCCAGAAGACACTCGTGCCCAGAATGTAGACGAGACTTTCTGAGCCCATGCCTTGGGCTTGAACTTCAGCCTTTCCTTGGGCTTAGCACCTCTGAAAGGGTGCAGAGACAGTGTTTTGTCTGCTTGGTGTGAAAAACTGTGAGAAGGAAACTGCTGAACATTTCACCCGCTGGAGGATCCAAGCCACGGTTCAGAAGAGGGGACACGGGTCGATGGTGGCTCATGCAGGAGGGGACAGCCACCCTGGAGGGACAAGGCTGAGCTCTGCTGCTGGGGACAGCCTTGCAGCTGTAGGGGTGTGGGTTGGCTGGGTGTGAGGTGTCACCTGGGACTTTCTTATGTATCAAGTTGCAAAAAAAGGAGCGAGAAATTCCACACAGCTTGATTTCACCTTTTACTGAATTGGCTTTTACATTTTACTCTTTACTAAGTGGCTTTTACTAAATGTTTTTGCTTTTTGTTGGGGTGACTGAAGAAGCCCAACCTGTGCAAAATACCAGATTGTGTGAAGCTTGTGGATGGCAAAGGGACACAGGTGCTGCACAAGAACACAGATCCCCTGCCCCTGTAACTTCAGGAGGAGTCATCCAATCTGTTATGGTTATGTTGATAAAAGTTCCCATCCCTTGAAGCAAAACTTTAACCAGCTCCCACTCTGGGAACTGCTTTTCTGTCCAGGTGTCAGTAGCCTTGTCATACTTCTCAAGTGTAAATTGTTTGGTGTTGAAATAGAGGCCATCTGCTTCTGGTTATCTGTCTCTGCATTTGTGGCACCTCGTACCTTGATGTCTCTAATGTTTGTGCAGGGAATACACAGGAAGAGGGAGTTAAATGAAGACAGTGGGATCTCACTGTGGATTTTTTTCCTTCTTGGAGTGACAGCTGAGCAATTCCAGTGTCATTACAGATGTGGCCAGACTGATCCTTGCCTGGCCTTGCAAGACTTCATTGTAGTGGTGTGCAATAGGGCCTGTCCCCTACACTGGGGGACATTTTGGAGCCTTGACCTTCAGGAGCCAGCTCTTGATGTGTAGTAAAGCAGCTGAGATGTGGTCCTACAATTGGTCACCAGATTCTCCTGTGGTGGCCTTGCTGGACTGACAGCAGCAAGCCCTGTGGTTCACTCGCACGCTGCTGCCCTGAGCTCCCCAAATGTCCAGCCTGGAAAAGCAGGAAGGCACAGACACTCTGTACCTGTGTTAGTGTGACCAGTGTGACCTGTGGCTTTTCCCAGCTTGGAGGAGCCTGTGCTGCCCTGCTGGTGTGTTTGTCACCAGCAATAATAGCAGGAGGTTCTCCAAACCCAGGTGGGCATTTTAGACACCAGCTTGACAGGGAAAGGTCATTTCTCAGAATGTGATAAATCAATCTGTTGGAGTGACTTTGTCCATGATGTGCTCTGGCAGTGCTGGCAAGGAGGCTTCTGCAGAGCTCTCTGGTGGGGTGAGATTTCAGGCAGATGTTTCTCTCCCTCCTACCCCCGGGTGCAGAGGTGTCTGGGCAGCAGACTGACGTGACATGGCTGTTGATGTGCCGTGGTGAAGATGGTTTGCTGTGATGAGAAAGGAAATCTGACCTGAATGTTAAGATGGCTTAAAGCCTGAGAAGTACTTTATGTTTCCTGAGTCAGCTCTGACCATCCCTATGGAGTAAGCAGTTGGTTTCAGGTTTTCTGAACACTGAGTAAGGTAATGAGTTTTTTCTGCGGATGTTTGTTTAGCTTCAACTCAGGCAGCTCATCTGACAAGCCTGAAATGGGACACAGATATTTATAAAGCCCAGATAGAAGTGGGGTGGGAAGCGGGGGACTCGCATTTTAATGGGGATTCTTGTTTCATAAAACTGTCACAATTTCTCAGTGTGCATTTGCTGAGCTAATTTCTGTTCAGCACACAGGCATTAGTCTGTTTTGAGACCGTGCTAAATTATCGTCAGGTAAAGCCCAATATAATTAATTACAAATGAGAAATGCTGACAAATATTTGTCAAGGAGCTGTTTAATGAGCTTCAAATTCAATGTCAGATGATTCCATCCACCTAGTGTAAATAATTTTTAAGCAATTGTTCCATGGTGTTTGTGTGGTTTAGGCAGATGTTAGCTGCAGCACTTTTACAAGTTGCAGAGATAGCATGAGACTAGATGGAGTAAAGCTTAACAGCTAACCTGGGCTTTAAAATAGAGACACTACAGAAACAAAATGTGCAAGTAGCAGGAAGGTTTTGAAGGTCCTGTGGTCTCAGTTGTGTGTCTGTGTGCACTGACAGTGTGGCTCTGTGTATGCATCTGAATGCAGGAATTTGCTTTAATAACTGGTGTGTGATACTCATCTCTAGGCACGGCCCACTGAAAATAGAAATAGCTTGGCTGTGTGACAGCAGAAGCTTTGAGCTGGACACCAGAATGGCTTGGCTTGCTGTGTGCTTTTCCTCCCCAAATCATTCTCTTCTCACCAATCTTCTAGCTGGCCTGATTAGCCTGTTTGCTTAAATTGAGATTTCAAGCAAGTTTGTTCTGCCTTGTCTCTATCCCTTCATATTTCAAAAGGAATTTGATCTTCCTGCCTTACCACAGCAGCATCATAACATCAGATGTTTGTTTAGTGCTGTCAGCAAATCTTGGTGGCCCTTCTTGTGTTTATTGACTGCTTAGATGCTTAGGTGTTTGTCCCAGTCTCTGTTTGCACATGCAAGTCTGCAGATTTAGACCGGCAGAGAAAAGAAGGGAGTAACTAAATGAAGATTTCTGGGGAAGAGGAGAGGCATTAAGTTTTGTGTGACACTGGGATATCATACCAAGCGATGCATTTATTATTTTCACTGTGTATTTAGAGGAAACAGTAAACTGACCTGAGATTAAATTTTGAGATAACCTTGACAGAGCAGCTATCTTGATGAAAACCTCAGTGACCAGACCTGAAAAAGCAGCAACTCAGACTGAAAGTGGGACTGAAAACAGCAGGATGCATATTCCACAAAAGGAATGTCTAGGGTGAGGTTTGAAACATATGTTGCTGTCATTTGGGTACCTGAATACTTTAAAGATACTTTAAAATTATTTTGTAAAGCCTGGTACCTTTCTGGGAGGCAAGGCACTCCTAACTCCGGCTGATTTCAGTAGCTGGTGGAGAGGTGAAGCTGTCTCTTCAGGCAGATAATGACCAAGGATTGAGATTGTTGCATAAATATTCTTTTAAGCTCCTGAAGGTAACCGTGTAATGAAGGTGGGGATTTTTTCCATTCCCATAGGTGGTAGTAGGAGGCACAATGGCCTTGAAGTGAAGAAGGAAGAGTTTAAATTATAAGGACAAGTTCTTTTAGATGAATGTGATTCAATTAATCTCCACTAGCACCACTCTTTAAGATTAGCACTAACGAGAAAGTCGCCACACATCAAAAGACAAAAGACACCCTTATCCCTCTTATCTTGGCATCTTTTTTTTCTGCTATTTGGGGGAGTAAGTAAGCCCTTTCTGATTAAATACCTGGGGCTTTTGCTGGCACTGAAGGAGTGTAAACTCCAGGGCAGTGGTGGAGTCACCATCCCTGGAGAGAGTTAAGAGAAGTGTAGATGTGGCACTTGGACACATGGTTAGCAGTGGGGCTGGCTGTGCTGAGTTAATGGTTGGACTCTCTGATCTTTGAGGCCTTTTCCAACCTAAACAGTTATATGATTCTATGATTTATAAAATGAGGGTAAAGGATCAGGAACTTGGAAAGAAATGATCATTAGGGAAAGGCAAAAAAAAATCATCAGAAAGACATCAAGGGTCTGAGTAATTGAAAGATTGACTTACAACACTGAGATCAATAGAGAAATAGCAGGGACTGTATGGGAACACAGAGAGACAGAGGGGGATGTTGTTACCAAAAGTGGAAGTTTCGGGAAAGATCCATTGCTGTGTGCAAAAATGCTTCTTGGTGAGAGCCGTGCTGTCAGTACCAAGGGGAGACACTCAACCAAATCTGTCCCTACTTAAGGAGTCATTGATCCTGGTAACTTCAGCTGGGAGGAAGGCAGAAAGGATTCCTCTCTCACTGAAGATGATCCCCTCTTTCCCCCAGCTCTGCTACTCTTGTTTTTTGGGGTTTTTCTGAACACCTATCAGTTTGACTGGGACACCCTACCACATTACACTGGGGGTCTGACCTGCAGCATTGTAATTATCTGCAGCTAAATTAGAAGTTTAATCTTTGTTCTGAGCAACAATAAGTTGAGTCAGATAGGTTTTAAAAATAGCCCAAGCTCAAGTTTAGTGAAGTCTCAAATGCAATTAATAAAAAGGTAATGGAGTTAGGAAGTTGCAGGCTGAAATGTGGAAATGTTTAACTCTCAGTTTTCCTGCACTTGAACTGCAGTGTTGCCTTGGTTCTGCAAGAGAAAATTGCTTCCAACATTTCTCTGTCTTTTTGTACATCATCCTTATAATTTATCAGTTCAGTATCTTGTGTTCTTGTTGGGGTTTGGCTCTGCATGTGCCACAAATTACCAGCTGCGTGCATTTTTTGTATAGTCGGTTTGTTGTCGTTTTGACTCAATGCCAAGCCATGGTGAAGACCACTTCAGAACATCATAGTCCTCTAAACTCCTTTGTTGTAAAATGGATATGAAAATCCACTTTGTAAGTAATGAGGAATGGCTAATGCAGGTAGGGATTTGTTTTGCTGTAACAGCAGAACGTGCAGTGGCAATTTGTCAGATCCCCAGCTCAGCTCTGCTGTACTGTTTGCCTTTAAATAGTGTGTTACCTTAATGTCTTGAGATTTTTCTCCTTGTATCTTGGCAACACTGCTGCTGAAGTTCACACACCCGTGGTGGAGAGAGAAGGTTTTAACCAAAAGGTTATGTCTTCAGTCTGGTAAATCCTATAGCCAGGAGTTTTGGTTCTGTCATCCTCTGTGCAGTAGTGGTGGAATAAGTCAGCAAAAGAAGTGGATTATCCCTTGGCCCTGCACATACTATTCTGTTTGTGAGGTTCTACTCATGTGGTTTAATTTGATCATGGTGCATATGCTCCATGTGGATTTACTTGGTATTTGGTGTGCATCTCAGTCCTGCTGTTTTTAAAATGCCCTGAGACAGAGGCATGGGAGATGTGCCGAGGTGTGCTGATCTCTGATGTGCCCAAGCTCTGGCTGGCTGAACTTCTGATTGTGTAATGCTGGCTGATGTACATATTACTGATATGATTAATGCACCAGCTCCATACAGGAACAGTTACTCAGAGCCATGCAGGAGTTCAGCTGGTTGTTCTTTCCAGGAATGATCACCCTTTAATCTGTCTCACATGTGTTTGCCAGCTTCCTAAAGTGGAAGCTTCTTCTCCTCTACAATTTGTGCTCTTATAAATTGTCTCTTTTCCTACTTTTATTTGGTACCAAAGGAGACTTAATGGTTTGAGAATAAAACTGGTGTCAACCTATCCTCCCCAACCAGACACAAGCTTGGACTTGCCCTTTGTTGGATGAGCTCATGGAAAGAGGCAAACACTTTCAGCCTTTGGGACAAGCCCTGTGCTGAGCATCATTTGTGTGAAGCCACCTGGAGCAGGTTTGTGGATGGTGCAGGATGACAGTGAACACCAGAAGCAGACAGAGGTAGGCACCAGGAGGTTCTAGGTTAGATTGACATTTGAGTGCCTGAAATTCTGAGGAGGTATTTGTGTGTTGTGCAGTAATGCTCACAGTTGTATCAGACCTTAAAACGCGCTGTACACTCCCATGAAATTAAGTAGTCAGATCCAGACCAAATTAATGAATGTTTGTGAGCAGCCTTTTTCTGTCATAGGCTGACTGTGAGAGGAGCAGTGTTTTAGAGGAGAGTGTGTAATACCTGGTGCAGGTACCTGCTTACCTCTTAGTGGAATCCAGAGCCACTGTTGCCTGTTCCCCTAGGTGCAGGTATGGCTTACCATGTCCCAGGAGACCCATCCTTGGGGACCAGGGTTGCTCTAGAGTGTCCTACAGCTGCTCCTCACACACCCTTCCTGGTGTAGTAACAGCATTTCGATTCCTTTGCCTGTGAAGTGGAACCAGTGAGACAGAAATTGTTGCCACTGACTTCTCCAGGAGCACACTCGGGTGGCTCTTGGGTACAGGAGAGCAGGGTACAAAACCTGTGTGGTGAAACTTCTCCCTCCTGGCAAATCCTGACAGCCTATGTTTTGTTGTTTGCGCATCGTTTCCTATTTCTGAGACTGAGATGAGTTACAAATATGGTGATAATTGCTCTTGGCACTGATTTTTGTTTATTTTCTCTCTGGAAGTCCTAAGTGACCTGAGACCTTTCAGTCGGATAATCTGTTTCATTTTTTTGTCTTTATGAGACATCTACTGCTGCAGAAGGTGGGAATAGAGGATAGGTGGCTGAAGGACCTGGCTCCTTGCTTACATGGATGATAGGAATGGTAGAGGGGTGGCCAAAGGACCTGACTTGTTGCCAGGAACGTGGCTTTGGTCTTCATGTGGCTCCTGATGACTTCTGTCACCTTCCTCTTGTCTCCTGCACACCCAGGTGCTTAGCACCATGTGCCTCCAGAGGGTACCATCAGTGTCTTCCAGGGCTCCTCCAGAACCTGGGATCTGTTGCCCAGGGGGAGGAGCTGGGAGGTGCTGCTGTTTGCAGGAGCAGGGTAACTCACACTCTCCAGCTTGCTCCAGATAGTTGGGCATGGCTGGCATGGCGTGGCATCCATCAGAGAGGGCACTGGTGGAGACCTGAGGCAGGGAAAGTAGTTTTGGACCTCCGAGGGGTCTGTGTGGTGAGAAGGCAAGGGAAGAAGTGCTGCTGTTGGGGACGATTTATGTTGAGACTCTGTTGGTGTTGTGGGGTTTAATGCATGTCAAGGGCACTTTGACCTTTGAATGGAATCTTTTGGTGTGAATTTGTGTCTTTTCTCCTCTCTTTTCTCCCCTTAAAGAAAATTCAAAATAAATACTGAAAATCAAAACCATCTGTTTTGAGAGGACCAAATTGCCTCTCTTAATTTTATGGGATTTGGATATTACTGAACGATTAGAAGTCCTACTAATTTTTACTGTCTGGCTATTGTGCTTGTAGGCAGTGACTCTGCTAGCATTAGTCATTTTAACTATGGAAAAAAAAATAATAAAAATGCAATTAATGTAGCTCAACAGCTGAGTCTGCTGGACTTTTAAAAAAAGAGGGAAAAAAAGTAAATTTTAATGAGTTCTGGGATCATAAAGATACATCTGGTGGATGGATTAGCCAAGTTTTCAACCTCAGAATGTGTATTGAAAAACTCTGTGAATTATGTAGCTACAAAAGAGGATCTTTGCATGTTTATAAGGCCTCAGTGCAATCTCCTTATATTTGCCTAATGACAAACAGACATCTCACAGAGGTGCAGCCCAGAACACACAAGGGCTGAAACAGCTCCCTAAGTTGAGAGTATTTGTATTGGGATGCTGCTACTAGTAAATATTAGAGAATCCATTAAATGTAGGAGGGGAAATATTTTGGTATTGGATGAAAGAAAAGCAAAGGAAGGGAATGAAGTGGGGGTAGAGAAGAGAGGGAGAAGTGCAATTTTAAATGAACATGATGTGTGGGCTAAGATATTGTGCCTCCACTGCTGAACCAGAAAATTTATAACAACTGTTTGTCATGTGTATGTATTTATAGCCATTCACATAATGAAGAAGTTTCATGAGGTTGTAATAACATATCAAGATGGATGTAATTAAAACAGAAGCAAATTGACACCTCTAGATTAAAGGCAAACTCTAAACTAATACACCTGTATGCTGTCACTTATGTATTAGTTGTCTGGGGCAGTCTGCCAGATATGCAAATAAAAAGACATTGGCAAATTTCCTTGGATGTGTGGTTATGAAAAACCCAACTATTTAATCATTTACCTAGCCCTGCTCAGATTTGCAGCAAGGGTAGAATTGAATAATTTGGTGTCACCATGCTTTGTGATGGGCAGAGGGTTAAAGGCTTCAGGGTGAGGGGAAAAGAGCAAGGAGGAGTGCAGGGCAGGGGGCTGTGCAGCTGGGGAATAATGTTCTTTACAGTGGGACCCTCCCCTCAGCAAAGAGGTGTCAGCTGCTCCATTTCAGGTCCGCCCTGACTCTTGAAGCTCCCGAGCACTGAAGAGTCCTTGACATTGACACTCTGTAGCTTCTGAGCACAGTTCAATGCTTTTTGAAAACTGCCCTGTAACAACAGGCTTTGCTTCTGTCATGCTGCAGGTGCAAACTTCTAAAATTGATACTTTTGCACCAATTCAGATCTGATGGAAATCGTTACTAGGTCCTTGAAATGGCTATAAAGTTGCTAAGGAATTTTACCTAAGAGTATTTTTCAACTTGTTTCAATTTGCAGAAGCCTGAAACATTTCCAGTGGAGTTGTGGACATCCATTTCAGCCTGTGGTCAATAGATCTGCTCTCCTAATTAACGCCCAGGCTGCAAACTGCTGATGTCAAATAGGCTGGTGGTATGGAGCAGGAAGGGAATTATTTGCCTTGTTAGTTCCAGGGCTGTGAATGGAAATGCCAGCCTCGCTTTTGGGTAATTCACACCCCAGATAACCTGCATTCCTCTAAGTGCCTGGGGACAGAAACAAGTCTGCATGTGGCTTGTGAGTAACCCCGTGGCTGGTGATGAGGGTCTTCTGCTAAACCCTGATGGGTGTGCCTCCAGCTCCTCCTCTCTGAGTGGGAAAAGTGCTATCTCTTCTGGGTTCCTCAGATGGTTGCTTAGATATGTGAAACTAGTTATAAGTGGGTTGATACTATGGGAGCTCTGGAGAGCTAAATGAAACCTGAAATTCTGGAACTCAGTTTTGAATTCAGGCTTGAAGTTTTTTGTCCCAGCTGGGGATGAACCACAAGAAAATCCCACTATGGTCTGGAGTTGTGCAGAGCAGGGAAATGCTAAATGCACCAATTTCCAGGGAGCTGATGGCATAAAAACTCCAATTGGCATGTTTTGTTAGACTTCTTCTGAATTAAAGAGACTCCTTTTTCAGTACATCTGGACATTAAGGATCACTCATACGAGGTACATGGTTTCAAAGTGATTTCAAATGGTAGGATTTTTTGTCTTCAATATTTCAACAACTTTTCTTCCACCTTTAATCTTTCATGAGCCGAAGCTTCAAAAGATAATTAGTAAAACATGCTTTTATCTGCATTTATCTCAAAACATGATTAATTTTTTAACTGCAATTATAGCAATCATTTCAAGTTTACTTTATATTAATGAGTAAAGGATTTTTTTGAGAGAGCATGAGCCTAAATATGGCTATATTGGCTGAGTTGAAAGGTGCATTTATGAGTGTGCTTTTGTTTTCATTGCTAGGGATTGAATTTCCGGTTCCAGGAAGTAATATTTCACATGGATTAAAGTCTTTGAAATGCTTTTGCCCAGATTCACTAGATCATTTTGAGGAGCTGACAGTGATAAGACCTGGATCATGCACTTTGCAGGACCTGGCTACTGAACACCCAGTTCCACGTTTTCCTTGCATTGGTGATTTTTGCTCCATGATGTGCATGTGTTCCTTTGCTTGTTGCCCTTGGCATTGAAATGTAAGATATTTGATGCAGGCAGTTTGTTGTTAATGAATTAGCAATGAACTTGTAAGCTTTCACCTTTACCATTCCTGTCTTTGTTATAGGCAGCTTAAGAAATTTTTTATTACTAGTTTCACTTCTGGGAGAAATATGTTCATGTCTGTTCTTGTCTTTATTGCTGCTACTAATGCATGCAGGTCTGTCCAAGTGGTGTCCTGCAGCCTGGATCCTGCGTGTAGGGCCTGAGTGTGGCCCCAGAGCCCCATGAAAATTGTGGCACTGGCACAGAGATATCCCAAAACAGGAACCCATTGCAATGAACCACTGCAGAGGACTATTGGAAAGAAGCACAATTAAACCCCCTTTTCACTAGAGTACAGCTTTTGCATAGTTTTGCCCTGTGAGGGCTGCTCCTCAGCTCTGGCTCCTGCTTCTCCATCACCAGCGGTTTTGGGTTGGAGCTGCAGTTTCCCTGCTCTGTGCCTCCTAAGGAAGCAGGCAGAGAGCAGCCCTGGGGCTGCTGGAGGTGATGCTGCTCTGCTGGCATGGCCCCGGCCACCACAGGCAGCAAGGTGAACAGAGCAGCCTCTGAAACTGCCTCACAAGGGCAAGGGCAGGAGAGGTTTTGTGGGGATTTTCTGTTGGTTTTTTTCCCCTTGTTTCCCTTTATTTGGGCCCTGGTCCTGGATGTCAGAGAGGATTTGGAGTAAGCAAGTGCAGCCTTGGTTCACATCTGATTTTAGCTTCCAAACTGGGAGTGCAGCTCCCCTGCTCTGTGGTCCCTGGGGAGGTGGATGGGCTGGTGGCTGCAGCAGTGAATTGGGCAGCTGCATAGGAGAGCACACGAGTGTATAATCAGATTTCTGATAAACCCAGGTCTCTAAGTCCCTTGAATGGGCAGCTTTGCTGTGAATGGCCTTGTGAGGTCTGCTGTGGCTGCTCTCTTTGTTTGGCACTCCGACAAAAAATTGCTCTGGTGTCCTTGTTGGCATATTTTTACATCTGTTATCCATATTTTCGATTTGTTCTGGCTGCAGTCTTATTTTGTTTTGCAAAATCTACCTGGGATTGGGACAGAGATATATGTTTGCTAAGGCAGATTTGGAAATTGCGTTGTTGAAATACAGCCCATATGGGCCATTGTAAAATGGTTACTGCAGCATATAATTGCCTTCACAATGATGTGCTTTGTCATTTTCCTTCCATCTTCAAAGAGGCGCTCCTGTAGTCTGCTGACAGCAATGGTGGTATTAGAAAACATATGGATTTGTAAAGGCATTAAACTGTCTTTAGTTCAAGGATTAGATTACAGTGTTAGAGTGTGGGTCACCACGTTTTCATGAGGATAGGCTGCACTGCAGTGTGTTGGTTTATGTCCCAGGTTAGGGAAGGGTTTGTTTATTTATTGAAAATATCTGATATAAGATCCTTTCAAATGCATGGGGAAGGAGGTATCTCGTGCATGGTATGAGCTGCAGCTCTGTCTGAGGGCCGTGGCCACACCTCACCCTGCATGTGTTGGTCAGGGCTCACCATCCACACTGACGAGTTATCTCATCAGGAAATGCCACTTACAGCATGGAAAAATACACGGAATGTAAACCCCACAAAACCGGCTTTGAAAATTTAAGGGTTTTTTTTTTTTTTTTAGTCTTCCATGCTGGGCTGTTACTCTGAACATTTTGTGTATTTGTTTTGTGTTCATTTTACACTGCACAGCTCCACACATTTTTTGGAGTGCAAAGCAATCTGTTCAGCTTTTACCTCTTTTTCTGCCTTCACAGTTTGAGGTGTGGCTTTTCTGGGGTGGTTGGAGATCTGCAGTGCCTCTGTCAGCCAAGGCCTGTTGCAGCATTGTCATCATGGGATGCACATGGCATGGACATGGCACACAGCCTGTCCCCAGCCTGGAGTGATGCTCATGCTCCTACACCATCCAAAGGGGAAAGCTAGAGAGTGGAAGGGATAATACACATAAAGAAGATCCTTCTTTTTTAGTTTTATTACTGTTTTTGTATTACTTTTTGCAGCCCTGCTTAGTCCTGTGCTCTGTCTGTCTGGGACCCTGAGGCCAATGGGGGCTTTTTTTCTCCCATGGCCACCTTCACCATGTGTTAGGATTTGCATAGGTTGTTTCCAAAACAGCTCTCTGATACCTCTTTTCCCTCAAACAAACACTCTTTTAATGAAGGTGCTGAGTCTGTCCTTCAGACAGGGGGCTGGTTTCTGTGCTGTCACAGCCATCCTTGGGTAACCTTGGAGCAGTCACTCCCTCCCCATTTCAGCACTGTGCGAGCACCTGCTCCAGGCTTGTGCTGAGTAGGGATGGATTTGGGATTGGATCCATGTGTATCTCTGGGGACCTGAGATCCAGGCTGCAGATTTGGGTTTCTTGACTGAGAAGAACAGGCATGTGGGGACAATGCTGATGTGTGAGGTAGGATTTAGTGTGAAGTCAAAATATGTGCTTAGGGATCACCTTGAGCTGGAGTGTTAGTTTTGCTGTAGCTGAGTTTTTCTGTCCACAAAATAGATTTAATAATATTGTCCCCCTTCTGAGTTTGCCTGGCTACTTAATTAGCATCTACAGGGTGCTGAAATGGTAAGTGGTTAACATAAAATATCTACATAATTTTACTGTAGGACAATAAAGCACCAATGCCTGTACACATGTAGCAGGGAACCTGCCTAGAACACTTATTTAAATAACTGAAAGCACTTTTTTTTGTTGTCAACCACCTTTTAAAATAGAACTATAATTTTGCCTTAAAATTGCTGACAACAGCCAACTTCATTAAGGAAATCTGATGTGAAGGGTATCACAAGGAAGTTCTCATTAATGCTTTATCTTTCTTTATACTGTTATGATTATTAAGTGTGTAAAAGTTGGTGTTGCTCAGTTATGGCTTCCTTCAGTTTTAAATCACTTACAACATTATATGTCCCAGCTGTGGTGGGTGTCATGGGTATTTATGGTAATATCTCTCCCTTAAATCCATTGCAGAATAGGGAAGAAGCTCTCATTCTGCCTATAAGAAATGTTAAAGGATGTATTACTAACTCTGGCAGCTGTGATGGTGATAAGCAAATTAGGTCTGCCATTAATACCAGGGTCTGCAGGTGTAATATGTCATAAAACTGGTATATCTCTGGTACTAGCTGGCCTACAAAAATAAATAAATACAGGATTTTTAAATCCTGGTGTAGCAAATTAAAGAGCAAAGCTGCTTTACCATAATGTTTGTGTAAGGTGAACACAAAGTTCATGTATATAGTGTGTTTTTGCAGCAATCAGTGCAGAAGGGAGAAAGAAACAGTCTAGTGAGAAGCTCCCACTGATATCCCCAGGTTTTGCTGTAAGCCTTTGTGAGGGCTTTATTTAAGGACTTTTTTATGCAGATGTTTAAATCAGAAAGTGTTTGAGTGTGTTAAAAACCATAGCACAGTGCACTTGCAATCAGGACATGCCTGAAGTGCAGTCAGGAGCAGGATGTTACAAGGTGTGTACAGAAACGTACCTTTAATATGAAACTCCCTAACAGTGGCTTGTTTTTAAATAATTGTTTATTTTGAGGGGAAGCTTGGGAGAGTGGCTTGGGATTTTTTTGCTTTGGGGCCTTCAGGGGATGGAGTCTGGTGGGCAGCTTCTGGAACTACAGGGCCAAGGCATGTTCCAGGCTCTGCCTTGTGATGCAGCTCAGCATTGTCCTGTGGGATGCAGGAGTGGCCACATCCTGGAGCATCCCTGGCTGTGCTGGAAGAGCCCAGCAGAGCTTGGCTGGGGGCCACTGGGACAGTGGGACTGAAATAACTCACTGGCATGAGCCTTTTTTCCATCCCTTAGCTGGATGAGCTTGGATTCAAGCACAGGTTTGGGTCTGGAAGCAGCACACAGCATCAGGAGTCTCTGCTGTATGGGATTGAATTTTATCCTTCCCTATGAGAAATGGTGAATTTTGCAGCTTTGCTTGCACAAGTCCTGGTAGTGTCAAGTCATCAAGATTTCCCTGGCAAGAGGCATTCCTTTGGGTGATTCCTTGGGAAAGCTTCTGCAGGGTGCTTCCTCCTCTCCCTGGGGCAGACACCTTCCCATCCCACCACATATTGTTGCTTTCTCCAGTACCAGCTAAACAGGTGGCAAGATTCAAATCACCACTCTCTACTCTCTGAATGGAGCTCGCTCTCCACAATAGCTCACCAGAGGCCTGTTTTGTTACAGAACATTGATTAAATAAATATTCCTATGCATACAAAAGAGGAGAAGTCTGCTACAACACTCTGTAGTTATTTTTCCATTAATGGCAAGGAGCTCTCTCTAATTTTCCTGCCCCTTTCAATCTGTTTCCCTGTCTCCCTCCCTTCCCATCACTACTAATGCCTTGAAGTGCATGAGTAACATACAAAGAGCTCACAATCCCTTTGCTTCAGATCTGCAAACGCTGTGGCTCCAGCTCACTGTGCTTTGGGAAATCCCCCTGGCCCATGCAGGGCAGAACTGACTGCTCCATGCATGTGGTTTTGTTTAACTTGATATTTCATGTTCAGTATCAGCATTCCTTGAGCTAACTGGCCTCCATTAATTTATATAGCAGCAGTTAAAAATACAATTTTGCAATACCAGCATTTTGCATAGTATTGACAACTGGGGCGGAATATTTGACTTCTGAACATCTCTTTTTCTTCTGTACCCTTCTGTGCCCCCTGATTTTTTAAAACCTTTGAGGCAGAAGTTACTGCTCTGTGGTTTGTGCTGATGGAGGTGTGTTTATGTTTTGGAAGAAAATCACCTCATACTCAGAGCCTGGCAGCCAAAGGCAGCTCCACTGCAAGCAACAGATCTGATTTGGTATAAAATGGTGGCATCTGAAATAAATACAGGGTAAAGGATTCGTAAATATAGGGTTAAGGGTGGGGGGGAAACAGCTTGACTAGTTTGAAGTTCAGTAGATGTTTGTCTCAAGAAAGAACTTTTGATTGAACAAATGTCTCGCTGCAATACATGTGGACTATAAGGAAATACCATGGATTTACTTTGGCTCTGCATTGATGTGATAGAGATAAAAATCCACCCCAAAGAGAGTAACTCAAATTTAGCTTTTTTTTTTTTTTTTTCCCTGCAGGCAATGATATCTATTACTTCAGAAAAAACCTGGAGTCAGCATTTCTATATCATCATTTTTCTTAAACAAACTTAGAGCAGTTAAATCACAGAACTGTTACTCTAGAGAAGTAAATTGTGTAAGACATTTTTTAAAGACCATAAATGAAGCCTCCTTTCATTATATGAGTTTGTCTTAAAATACTTGTCACAGTTGGTTAGATTTAGGACCTGGAGGTCTAGGGATCTTTATGTCTAGGATCTTTAGGGCTGGGGAAGTATACCTGTGTGGATAAAGCTGATCATCTGGGCACTCTTGTCAGGGACAGCCCTCTCCCCTTTGCCTGAGCTGTGTTGGGATTGCCATGGTAGAAATGAGCAGTGAGCACACTCTGCTCTCCCCAGGGACAGAGAGCTTTGCTGGCTGGGGTGAGGAAGGCCTGCCTGTGGCAGAAGCCCAGTGCCTGTCTGCTCTTGCTTACCCTGGGCAGTTGGTTGGAAGTGACACTAACCTGAGTTTAATTCTAATTTTACATTGCAACGACATGCCAGCTGTTCCCCGTACTCTTCCGTGACACTGCAATGTAATTATTTTTTTGTTATCTTTCAAGATGTAATTTTATGTCGGTGTGCTTTCCCACTAACCCTTTGGCACAGAAAATGTACAGCTAATTCATTTTCCTGGGAACATGGAGAAGCAAGGGAGAAAATCTCAAATTGAAGGGCCAAGGGGCCTGTGCTGGAGGCAGCAGAGGAGGGATGTGCAGGGAGGAAAGGCCCTGTCTCAGATGGAGCCTGAAAGCCACTGGGACGTGTGCAGTGATTAATGGTGTCGTTGCTTTTTAGCTTCATCAAAAGGTTTCAGTGTAAGAGTTTCTAAGGAATGCTGATATTCACAGGAACCTATCAAAGGGTACAGAAGATATCAAATGAGCAAGCAGGAATGGGAGTTAATTACTGAACAGTGATTACTCTGATATAACCAATTATTGGATCATTAAGTGTTTATTACCTTTTTTATGCTCCTTTCCCTCGTAAGTGCCGTTTTGTCCTCATAGTATTAAAAAAGGGTGGATCTAACACATAAAAGCCTTTTCAAAGCCTAGCAGGTATTGAGAGGACATCTCACCCCAACACCTGGCAGGCCCTGCTTTCCCTTGCTTGGCAGGTTTGGGGTCAGGAGCTGTGATCCCTATTTAAAGTCCAGATTATCTCACTGCTAGGAGGGGCTGGAGGGAGTGCAGCAGCAGGAGCAGGGCACAGGACATCAGCAGGTATTTACTGTATTTGTGAGGTGCCACAATGAAGGAAGGAATGATGACTCTGACTCCATGTTCTCAGAAGGCTAGTATAGTTAGTATGGTAACTAACTATATCAATATAATATATTATATTAAAGAATACTATACTAAACTATACTAAAGAATAGATTAAAGGATACTTATAGAAAGCTAAAAAGATAATAATGAAAACTCGTGACTCTTTCCAGAATCCCAACACAGCTTGGCCCCAATTGGCCAAAGAGTGAAAACAACTCACAGCAGAATGCAATGGAACAATCACCTGTGGGTAAACAATCTCCAAACACATTCCACATGAGCACAACACAGGAGAAGCAAATGAGAGAAGAATTTTTTTCTTTTTTCTCTGAGGCTTCTCAGCTTCCCAGGAGAAAAACCCTGGGCAAAGGGATTTTTCAGAGGATGTGACTGCCACAAGCAGGTTCACTGCCCTTCCGTGTGGGTTGTGTTCATTCCTTCTGCTCCTGCTAGAAGTGGTTGGTGGCTTTTGTGTCCTCCCCAGGCTCTTTCTAGGGCTCCCTGGCCCTAAGGACAGAGTGCCATGGCCTGCAGTTTCCTTGTGCTCAGAGCATCTCTCCCTCTCCAGTCCCTAAGCCTCTCTTAAGAAAGAAGTTTCCATTGCAAGGCTGAAATGATGCTGTTTGAAAGCGAGACATAAGCCCTGCACTGGACATCTGCAAAGTGAAAAATACCATTTTTCCAGCTGAACGCAGTTATTTTGGGTGACATTTGAAGGTTTAAAATGTTAAAGCAATTTTTAAAAATACAGCTATTTGTGACTTTTGTTGATGATCCTTAAATGTTGAGTTGTTTAAGCTTCATATCTCCAGAGAAGTATGGGTCAGGGGAACAAAAAATAAAACCCCAAATCTTTTTTTCTGTCAGCAGAGCATTTCTTGGCAGTGGCCTTTAGTGGTCTGTGTGTGCAGGGGGCTGGGGGGGCTCTCCATGGACCTTGTGCCCTTGGTGGCTGTTTGGGGGCAGGTGGAGACACATGGAGGTTCCTCCCAGTCCTGGTGTGTCACAAGCCCCCAGCAGTGGGGTTTGTGTCTCTGCTGTGGGCAGAGCAGAGCTGGGGAGGCAGCCAGGGTGCTCTGCCTGCTGGGGGACGTGTGAGCACCACCAGATCTGCTCAATAACGCAAATTCTTCTGTTCCTGAGGTGTGTGTGTCATCCTCAGCTACCACCACCACCTCTCAGCAGCCACATTGGTTCCATCCAGTGTCCTGTGTGCTTGCAGAGGAAGTTCTCAGGAACCAAATTTTTCCGTGCCCTTTACTTGCGAATTTAGCTTAATCGTTTTTATGATCTTCCTTAGGGGATTGTTAGTTTTTTATTAATACCTCCCTTTGCCAAGTTGGAAGTTTGAACCATTTCTGAGCTAAATTTTCAGTGAATCTTTTTTTATTCATCTATTCTTTTTACCTTTTTCTTTTTCTAGCATAATCTTACCTGGACCTTCCCTCACAAATGGGATTTTCAGGTTTTATCTCTGACACTCAAGCCCCCATGAAAGTCGGCGGGGAAGGTCAGGGAATGCACAGCAGAGATTGAAAGGAAGCTGTTTGCCACTCTGTGTTATTACTGTAGGGAAAAAAGAGGAAACTCTTAAATTGCACTGCCTGTGCTCCTGGGAGTATAAATTACTGTCTTCTCTGCACTGCTATGTCAAATCAGTTATGTGGCAGTTGGGAAGATGCTTCCTCCTCCTGATGGATTTTTCTGTAATCCTTCAAAGGAGAACTTTATTCTGGGTTAATTTCCCTATTTTTCTTTTAAAAAAAAAATTAAAACAGAGCAGGTTTACTTTGCAGAGAAGGCATGATGCAGGTCACAGCTTCCTCCTGTGCTGATTTTGTCCCTGCAGTCAGGACTTGGCAGTGATGCTTACGGATGTGCCGCTCGCAGGAGCCCACGATGCCACACAGGCATCTGTCCTAAACACCATCACGGAATATCCAGCAGCAAGCTGCTTCCTCCAGCAGGGAATCACAGCTGTGGAAGGCCCCTTTAACCTGCTGCAGTCACAGCTGGGGGCTTGCAGCCTGGTTTGGGGGGGTTCTGTGCCCTGGTGACTCTGAGATGCACAACCAGGGCACGCGGTGCTCTGCTCACAGGCATGGCTCTGATTACCCCTCTTTGACAGCCTCTGTGCAAAACAGTGATAATAATAATTGTAATGAAACGTCCCTCAGGATTTCCTTTTAATAACTGAACACACAGCAGCTGCTGTAAACTGTCTTGGTGGTGTCAGAGCCTCTGTGAGAAAGGCGAAGGGCAGGCGAGGATCCCGGGAACGCGCTGCAAACAAGGCATCCTGTGTTTGAGATCATCCTCTGCAGAAACCCATCGTGGTTCCAAGGCCACGGGAGATGAGCCAGTCTCCAGGACTGCTACAAATGTTATATTCCAATGAAAGGTCAGCCAGAAACAAGGTCAAAACAAGCGTGGTACGCAGAGCAAGCAGCGGAGCTGCAAGGCACAGATAAAGGTTAATGTGAAGGGCTATTGGCATTAGTGCAGCGTGTGGTCAGCTCGCTGAGGAGCAGGGGCTGGAGCAGGAGATAATGAGGAGGGTTTACTCTAATTCTATTAGAATGTATAATTAACTAGCATAATTGATAGCAATTTTCCCTGTGTGTCTGTGGGTGTGTGTGTGTATGTAAAGTTTCATTTTTGACTTTTGTGCCGTTGCAGCATTGCCTTGAGCTGATGGAAAGCCTCCCCGGGGCTTGGGCTCAGTGTCTTGCTCAGCCCATGGATGCAGAGGGGGAGCAGTGCTTCCAAGAGCCTTTTTTTAATCTGCCCCTGGATTTAGACGTGGTATCTACATGGTACCTTGGATAAGGCAGATCTGCTGCTGATAAAGGTCTGTAGTGCCGAGAGCTTGGATGAAGTTTGTGTTTGAAGAGGGACTAAGAGACAGGTCAGCCCCGTTTCTTTCTGGGTTGTTTGTACCTTTTATTCTCAATATCCCTGTGAAAACAGAGAGCTTGAAGTGAATTTTGCTTTTGTGCTCATCTTTTGTACAGGATAAAGTTCACTCTTTGTTACTATGCAGAGACATAAGCAAACTCACGTTTCAGATGCACTGGGGATTTTAATTTTCCTGGTGCACAAAGATGACAAACCATTGTGGATTCCTTGGCCCCTTCTCTAGAGAGAGCAGAGTAAATAAACTCCTAAATCAACACAAAACCAGGGTCCTGACCTGGTGATGTTTGGGATTTTGTTGGGTTGTGAACAGGTGGGGAAACCTCTGCTTTGGCATTGCTGGATGCCAGGAAATAACCTATGAAAAATGAAAAATGAGGCTTTACCCACATGGTTGATGTTGTTGGGTTGCAGGAAGCCCTGTTGTACCTACTGTTACACCCTGCATGCAGTGTGAAAACATCAAAGCAGGAAATTTAGGGTTGGTTCTGTGGTGGATTTTCTTTTTTTAAAGTGTTGAATGATTTATCTGGATGGCTGTTTAGCCTGTCCACTTTCTTGATTTTGCAGGGTACAGTTGAGGGCAGACATTATTATATAGTTACTTTTTTTCCTTTCAGTATCCGGCAGTACACATTTTTCAAATGTAAATGCAAATAACCCTCTTCTCCATTCTTAATCCCTTGGGATGGGAAACCTAAAGGCCATATTCTTCCTTGAGAGAGGGATTTACCCTTCCAGCTACATTAAATGTTAGCTGGAAACATGTGGCTGACGGCTCCCAAATACTAAGCTGAGACTCTTCCCTTGAGGTTCTGGTTTGTTTGGAAATTTAATTTGTAATTTTATTTTTTCTTTCAAAGGTTACGCAACTCTTTAAGCCTCTGATTTTAGGTCACTCTGCCTTTTACAGCCAGCTCCACCTCATCAGTGAGAAGGCTCCCTGAGGACTGCAAAAGACTCAGGCTTAGTGTTATCCAGGAAAAATGTGTATAATAGTTGTATTACAAAGCAGTAGGTAATGTAACCCCCATCTGTCAGCCTGATGAGCACGGTGTGAATGGTGGTGTGGTACAGTTGCATGCACTTAAAGCCCTTTTTGACAAAATAATGCTAATTGTCCTGGGCTGAGTGATGCCAGGGGCTTAGAAATACTTACCAGTACTGATAGAGGGAGCCAAGAGAAGTCAGGTAGAGAAATCAGGGAGATTGGCTCTCGTATGGAGTTTCAGTGTCTGAGGCACTGCTAAATCTAGCAAAGGATTAGTACCAAAATAATCCTGCTTGTCCAGGAAACTGGTGACAACATGAAGCTTTGAGATCAGTGTGAGATGCTTTAGAAGGAATACAGTAATGAATTCACAAGTCACCGGAGATAGAAACCAATTGCTTTTCATCCTACATCACATCTGAGCTTTTCCCACGCTTTGTTTCCTGCTCCAGTGATATGAGACCCCTTTCCACTTCAAGTCTAGCATCATTTTAGTGATGGCTTTCACTAGAACCCAGAAAAATACTCCAAATCCAGCAAAAATTCCCATATTGCCCAGAATCAATTCATTTAACTATGTGAAGAGTTTCATCCTGGTTCTAGGTGGTCTGTACCATTCTCTAGTGCCATCAGGATTCTGGCTGCAGAAGTTCCATTGAAATGGGAACAGAACTAAGGTGGCACTTGGGAGGCTAGAGGTGTTGTGGATTTTTTGGTTTTTGGGTGTTTTTTTTAAGCACTGGTGATGCTTACTATCCAGCTCTTATTAATCTGTTGCCATTACATGTGAGTGATGGAAAACCTCCCTGGTAGTTTTGCTGTTTTTTCCCCTGTGTTGTGAGCAGCTCTGTGGAGATGCTCTGGTGTTCTGCACTGTGTTGGGTGTCCTGAGCTGGGCCAAAGATGTGGAGCTGCCACAGCTTCTGCTCATGGCCTTGTCCAGGGCTGTGTTCAGGGCTGCTCCTGACACCCCTGCCCAGCCTGTCCTGTCTCTCTTCAGCCCCACTGCTCACATGAGCAGCGCTGGAGTTCTCTAAGGATTTTGCAAGATGCTAAGCTGAAAACACATAATACATGGGGACAGGGTTCTTTTCCAAAGCCTCTTTCCCTGATTTATCCTTGAGTGCTGTGAATTGGTCCATGCCTCCTGTTAGACTGTGCCCATGAGCCAGGAATGTTTGGATTTTGGCTAAACCTTCAGTGGTGCTGGTTTTCTGGTGCTGCATAAAACATCAGCACCATTGAATTTTTTGCACGTGTACTGCGTGTGCAAAAAGCACCCAGAGCAGGGTCCCTTGTACTCCCCAGCTCAGCAAGAGGACGCAGCAGGTGCCTGGGGAAGGGGCTGGGATCACAAACCCTTGGAACATCTCTGTGGTGGGATGCTGGACACGTGGTGGTGAGTGATGAAAGGATCCACTCAGCTGCAGCTCCTCTCCAGCACTGAAGAGCAATCTTTCCCAAAAAGCACTTATGTTTTTAAGCCATTTATTTTCTGTGGCACTGAGTCATTAAACATTTCTGCCAGTGTTTTGTTGTTTTTACTCTGTGTAGGAGCAGAGGGAATTTATTCAGTGTCTCAGGCCGGCAGTGCAGGGGCTGAGGAGGTGCTTGACTGCCTGACTCGGCAGGCAGAGGCAGGGATGTTGCTGTCTCTGACATCTTTCTAGTGAAGTGGCATGTCAAGATCTCAGATCCTTTTCCACTTAGTGTACAAGAGCATTAGAACAAAAGGAAACAGAAAGCAGCCCTGCATCACAAAAGAAACAAAACCAAAACCCCTCCGGCTAAAGTATATTTTTAATGTTATGAGCAATTTCAAAGAGAAATTGAATGAAACACTTTACCTGAGTGTTGATGGATCTGCTGGGGTCAGAGGAATTATGCTGGTTTACACCAGTCTTGTATGTGATCCTCCTTTTTTTTTTCTTTGTTTTGTGTGGTTTATTTCCCATTCCAACTGTGTTCACAACAGATGGTGATTATTATGTTTGTTCAGATCAATGAATATTAAAAAAAAAAAGGCAAGACAAAAAAAAATAAATGCCCTTCAACTCAATAGAGTCACCCGGGGTTCAGCTGTAGCCTCTGGGTTTTCATTTGGACAATGTTAAGTTATAGTAACTTAAATGGAATTTTTATGAGCAATTGTTTTGCCATGAAACAGGATCTCCCATGGCACTGACCCAGGCAGATATCTGCCCTCTGGATGTGCCAGCCAGCTCTTGGAGAACCCCTGCTCTGGTGGGACACACTGCTGAGGTGAAGGTGGTGCCCCACTGGCAGGTGCCTTTGGGGGTGTGTGGACCTGCTCCTCACCTTGCTGTCCTGCAAAAGACACAAAACAAATGTTTTAGTAGCATGAGAGATTTAAAAGCACATAAAAATAAATTATTTGAGACAGAATACAAATGTATCTGTTGGTGTCAATGGGAGTATCAGGAATGAATGACTGGGGGCAGGATTGGGGGTGGAGGAGATGGATATGGGTGGCTGCAGGAAGAGGAGAGCTGCACCTCCACCTCCACACAGGTGTAAATGCTCCTCTCCAGCATTTCCTCCTGCATTGTTCACTCCTGGGCTTTGCTGTGTTTGCTTTACTCTCTGGTTTTACCTCAGCAAGGTCTCCTGGTAGAATCCACCCCTGGGTGTGAGGACACAGAGATGCTCTCTGCCCCCAGTGTTTTTCCCAGTGCTGCAGAGCACTGCCAGTCTCAGGAGTGAGGATTCCTTTGGGCACATGGAAGCTTTGCTGTAAAGGCTGAAGCACAGTCCTGTGTGGTGTTTGAGAGATGAATGAGTTATTAGTAGCCTCCCTGCATTCACAGGCAGGATCTGTGCTGCCCTCAGTGCTGTGTGATCAGACCCTCCTTGTCCCTGTCCCCCAGGTTTGGCCTCATTCTGCTCCTCATTTTCCCCTTCTGACAGCCCAGTGGGGTGTGGAGCTGCTGCATCCCCTGTGAGCCCTGCTGAGTGCTCAGCCTCTGTGCTGCCTGCTTGGCAAAGGGTCCCAACAGGAAAGGGAGGCTCTAGGAGTGCTTAAAATTGAAGGGATCTAAGGAATAACAATAATAAATGTAACAAATCACTTTTATATGGGCTGGATGAAAGCACAAATTGATGTCTGGGCTCTTGCCTGCTGTGATTTTGAAGGGATTCCCCCAGCTCTAAGCAGGGAGTCCCCAGGTGAGGGAGGCAGAGGGAGAGGATGGTGCCTTTGGCCTGAGGAGGGGCTTTGAGAGGGATGGAGGGTGCTGCCAGCCCTGGGTGAGCTGGGCTGGCTGCACAGCAGGGCTCTGAGTGCCCACGTCTCACCCCAGCTCCCAGCCTCTTCACCCAGATGTTCCTTGCAGGTGTTTCCATGTGTGGTTTGCTCACAGCGAGCTCAGGCAGGATCTCTCCCCAAATTTTGTGGGGGTTTTATTTGGATGATTTTTATCAAGTCTGATTGCAATGGCCTGTTCGGGCAGCAGAGCCATTTCCTGCTGTCTCTGGAAGAGGCTGCAGGCTGTCTCCTGCTGTGGACAGCCTGATTTGTCCTCTGCTGGGCACTAAAGATGAATATTCTTTTAATTCTAGTACAGAGGAGCAGAAAGAAAGCAAGAGACTAAATGTGTTGGGAGAAGGGGGAAATGGGGAGCAGAATGAGGCCAAACATTACTGATGTGTTGTTTAGGGTATTTTTTTCCCTTCTGTTTTGTACTTACCTGATTTGTAGAAAATTTGTGACTTTGTCCTGCACATACAGGATGGGCTCAGTGCAAATGGCTGCTCAGAGCACAAGGCACAAAGTCCCTGTTCTTTAACAGTGCTTGTTAAATAACTGATGTTTTTAAAAGTGTATGTGTGATGGCATTCTGTGAGCAGGCAGGTTTTAACCTCCCTGGAGGTGTGCAGAACTGGGGGCAGTTCCAGGTGACCCTGGCCTGGGAGTTCCCCTGCAGTGGCACCTCCATGCTCAGCTCCCAGGGGCTGCTGGGTCCAGCCTGAGCCCAGTGCTGGTGCTGGCACTCTGTGAGCACCAAACCCTCACCCAGCAGTCACAGGGTCACTGTGGGGTTTGCTGATGGATGCAGCCCATGTTTCACATTCTCCCTTGCCTCATTTAGCTAAACCTTTGCCTTGGCTGCAGAGCCATGTTCAGAGCGTTAATCTCAGAGCTGTGGGAATCCCCCAGCGCTGGGAGGGCTCTAGGAGAGAAACAAACAGCTGTGTGTTTACCAATGCCTGCCTTTTTGTTTGGAGAGTCAAGTTCAGGTACTGGAGCCATGTGAGAACTACAGTTAGTTCCCTGCATTCCCACTGAGCATTGACTTTGTTCGATATTCACAATAGCGCGTTTTGTACCAGCACTGGCGTTTATCTTTGCATATTTGGAAATTACTGGATCTGAGGTTAAAACAATCTGTTCTCCTGTGGAAGCTGTGGAGTTGTATTAAAATAGAATATCTCACCTTCAGTGGGGTGGTATTTCGTAATACATGCCCCCATTGTGTGTTGAATGATAAAGCACTCTAATAAAACATGTCCAGATTGTTCTTGCTATTTTATGCCCTGTAACATTCTACTATTTGCATCAGCTATTAAGATCTACCAAAAGAACCAAACCTGAGTGGGGCAGTGTGAGAGAGGATGGGGCTGTGCAGGCAGAGTTTTATACTGGCAGAAGCGTGGCTGGGAGGGATGTCGGGAGATAAACTTGCACAAGGACAGTCATTCTGTCAGAAACCTTCCTTTGGCTTTCTAGGGAGAATAGTGCCAGGGGGGAGCAGGGGCTGGAGCATTCACAGGTGAAAATCTGTGAGATTTGTGCTTCCAGAGGCCCAAATTCAGATGCAGGCATTTCACAAATGAAAACAGTTGGTGCTGTGGGCTGGGTCCCCAGTGAGTAATGGTCTGTGTCACGGTGGGATCTTGGTGTCCCTTTAATTGGTGGCCTTTGTTCAGGAGGGGCCTGGGACACGTTTTGAGAGCAGGAGCAGCTTTTGCAGAGACAAGACAGGAGCTAAGGAGAGCTTTTTTGAGAAGCAGCTATGATTGGAGAAGTTGCTCATCCTCGTGACTGATGTGCCTGAAAGCTGAAGTGCCTTTGGCAGTTAAAGTGACATTATTTCAGGTCTTTGGCATTTGTAAAAGATGCTCTTGCTTCTCTCTTTCATCTCCTTTTCTCCCATGCTTCCCCCTTTCTCTCACCTGCATAACTGTCATAAATTGCCTGCAATGGGCTTTTCTTTAAAGATAAACTCATTATTCTCAAAGATTAACTCATTCACATAGTCTGCTCATCACTCTTGTAGCCCCCTTCTGAGAGTATCAAATAGAGAATCTTATTCTGACACTTTAGCTACATATTAATAGTATTATAATGAGCATTATAGTTCTGGGGTTTGCAGCCTGAACCTTTTTCAGTGCCTACAGTCATGAAGTTTTTGAGTGTGTTCATTGGAGATTTGGAATTACAAATCACTGTGATATATCTGCGTGTTTCAGTGGGTTTCAGCTGTAATAACCCAGCTGAGGGAAGGTGGAAGAGCAGTGTGTGATGGATCCCAGTCCTGTTTGGGCATGTCCTGCTGTGTCCCACCCACACCTGCTCTGTCCTCTTTGGGCCATGAGTCTGAGCACTCCCGGACTGTGGAGGAGCAGAGAAAGGGCATTCCCTTGCTTGATACACAACCTGCACACATCTCTTCCCCTGCCCTCTGAGGACAGTCCTAAAGAAATAATAACCAGTTCAGAGGATTCACAGAACAAATGGGGTATCAGGACCTGTTGAGCAGAAATACAGGAGAAAAAGAAGATTCCATCATACTGCTGTAAATATCCATGGATTGCTGTGTCTGGAATGTGCTCCCTATCTCTAAGGGTGTAATCAAATTGGAAGAGGTACAGGGGTGGGCTGTGAAGATGGTGATCAGAGAGAGAGAAAAAAAACCTTCCATGTACAGAGTGGGTGAACAGAGGAGAGCTCTACTCTGGAAGAGGGATGATTAAGCAGGAGTGTGATAAACATTGATACAGCCATGAATAAAGTAGATGGAGAGTGACTGTTCAAGTTCTTCTTCATACCAGACCTAGAGGTGGCAGATGAAGTGTGGAGGCTCAAAAGGAGATATTTCTTCCTGCAAGCAGGCAGCAAGCTGTGGAAATCATCACCTCTGGGTGGGTGTGAGAAACTGATGTGGGTTTGGAAATGTGCTGGAGGCATTTGTGGAAGAGACACAGAGCAAGGCTGCTAAAGAGCATGACTCAGGAGATCCCTAGTCACAACTTGTGCAGGTGGCTGATTATTCTGGGTAGACTCATTATGCTCTGAGCCTGTTCTGATCTTCCTTAGACCTTCAGCTGGCTGTTGGCAGAGCACCCAGCGAGGTGGCTGCCCTGACTGGGGCAGGGTGATGCATGATGTTTTCCTGGGGAAGAGGCACAGGGGTGGTTGGAAGCAGCTGGCAGGCTGGGCTGAGCCCTCCTGCTCTCCCTGAGCCACTCCAGAGGGTCATGGTCTGGGGAGAAGGAGGCTGTTCAGAAAGCTGACTTAGATTGGATTCTTTATTCCTTTTTTTATTGATTATTTGGAAGCTTTTGTAGGATGCCAAGGAGCTCTTGCCCCTCATTCTCTGCAAATAAATACTGTTTTTCTTTGTCCTCCTCTCCAAATTTGTTTTTAAATTACTGCTTTGTCCTGGTGTTGCTGAAAACAGGGAGATCCCTCTCACAATGATCCATTTTTCCAGATTCTTTCTTTTCTTCCAGCTCCTTCAAATGACGGCTGAATGCCTTTCTGCAGCCTGATTTCCTTCTTGCACTGGTCAGAATTGTGAAGAAACCTCAGTATTTAACTGAGGTGAGGTGCAGGGAGAAGTGAGAGCCTTCCTGGAAGAAGCATCCACTGTTGTTCTGTCGCTCAGGGGCTCTGTGGGAATGTGGTTCATCTAGCAGTGGGTTCAATAAAGATGCAAATTTTATACCTTCATCTTCTATTAACATCAAAAAAGATGCAGCATTATAGGAGGACAGTGGCTGTGTTACAGCCTGAGCTTGTTTGTCTTTGTTCTGGCATTCTGGTCCTCACAGACACAACTTCCAGTGACCCCCTTTGTTTGTCTGCCTGGTGTTGGAGGATGTCTGTGGTTTTTCCTACCCCTTCCAGGAAAAGAGGTGGCTTTGGCACATGTCATCTGCATAATGATCATAAATTGCCTACAATGGTTTTTTTTTTCCTTGAATAAAAAGAAAGCACCCTTTTCCTTCTTCCTTTAATAAAAAGAGAGTGAAATAAATAAAACCCCTAGACAAAACCCAGTAGATGACAAACTGCCTTCTACCTGCAGTTTCCCAATTAGCTAATTATAACACACATTTGCACACAGGCTTTTTTAAAGCAGACTGTTGCTATTCTTTTTCTGTACAAGGTTTTTAGTCACTGTACATCTTGTGTCTTTAAATAATGTATTAGGAACATTTTCGAGTCTGTAAGTGCTTTTTTAATGAGTGTGAAGATTTTAATGGGACTAGATTGCTTTTCATGACATTTCAGAGTGACTTAATTGTAACAATGTTGAGAGGCTGTATTTTAAAGTTTGCTAAGTATGTCTGGTGTGGATTGTAGTCAAATGCTTTAAAGACAGAATGGCTGATGAGATCAGATATAGCTTCCTTTTTTTTTTTTAATCTCAGTTTTGTTAAAGAGGAGAAGCTGCAAAGTTGACATAAAAGAAGAAAATGAGAATTTTTAATGTCTAAACCAGCGGTGGTCATCCATTCAGTTTTGCCAATTCTCACTAATTTTCAGAGATTATTTCCTGTATTTCTCTGTACTTGATCCCTCTGTAGTCACTGATGGGACTGTGGAGGGATTGTAGGATTTTTTTGTTATCACTATTTTATTATTTTTTTTTTAAAGCAGCAGCTGGATTTGTTACAGGAGTTGCATTCAGCTTCAGTGCATTTAGGCAAATTTCTGAAAGTGTTTCACAATGGAATGGCTTTTAATTTGTGACCAAATGCTGGATCAGGGATTTGTCATTAGTCTCCATCAAAATGGGGGCTCTGTCCTGAGCCTTACTCCCTTCCAGCTCCCTCCTGTCCAAGCCAGAGCAGTCCTGTGGAAGAGGGAAATGTGAAACTATGAGGCATAACCTAGAGCAGCTCATTCTGCTTTTGTTACACAAGCACCCTGTGCACAGGAAGGGCAAAAGGAAATAAAGTAGTGTTTTAAAAACACCAGGGCAAAAAGGAATATTGGTGTGCAGCAATGAGAATGAGCATGAAGATATTTGCATTTCTTTAGTCTTTTCTTCCCAAAGACTTAACAGGACTTGCTGAAATACCATGGAGTGCTCTCCTGTGGGACAGGGCAGCCTGGGGACAATTGAGTGACTTGTTTTGGGTCACCTGCAGTACCTGTGGCACAGCCAGACTTGGATCTGCATGACTTGACTCTGTGGATTTAATTAAGCAATAGGGCCACTTGTTTCTGGCAGGGCTTCTAGAAGTGACAAAACTTTTTGTTTATGAAAAATGGAACTATAATTTAATTTGAGTTAGCACCAACCTACATCCAAAGTAACTTCCTGAATGCAGATTTAATTCCCATTTTATAACAAGTGCAGTGCTTAAGCATTTGGAGGCAATTTGAGAGATAAACCTGGCTTTTCTCATGAATACCAAGGGGAAAAGATTTGCAGTGAGTCAGTCAATTTGCATGTGAAGTTATTGGTATATGCCAGTGTTGGATGTTACCTGACCTGCTCAGAGGTCTCCTGTGCCTTGGCATGGGACTGGAGAACACCTTGTGTTTGGCAATGTGAACCAGGCCAGAAACTGGTGATGGCTGCATCTGAATATAAAGCTGTTGAAATCAGTGGAGGTTCTGTGCATTACAGAGCTGAGCATCTGCTGCCTTCCATCCATCTTGACTTTGTTTCGGTATCTCCTGAAATGCTGGTTCTGTAACCTCCACTCACTGTTCACAACCACAAATTGCTATATAGGAGCCAGTCCCTAAAACAAAAATACACCCTGTGCTGTGCCTGTGGTGTGTTTTGATTTTACACAAGCTCCATGGGATGAGTGATGGTGTTTGTTCTGCAATCCAGGAGGGCCAAGCTGCTGACAGTGGGATTTCTGTAGGGCAGGGTTGAAGGCTTTTGGGGGAACATTGTGTTTCTGAGTTGTCAGTAATAAACAATGGCCCTTTTAGCCTTGATTCTAAAAATAATTGTTTCCACTGGAAAAATAATGGGGAAAATACTCATTTAATAAAAAAAAAGTGACATGAGAAGGTGTTTGGGGAATGAGGAATCCCTTCCTCACCTCCTGGTAAGTAAGGATCAGCTCAAATGGTTCATATTTCCTGGTGTGCCCATACCTCTCAAATTTTGGTCTGTTGGGAGGGCTGAATTACAGGGTTGGACAAATCCTGCCCAGAGGCTGCTGCAGGCTTTCATCTTTGCTCCTTCCCTCTGATGAATATCACTGAGGAAGAGATGCCTGAACTAGTCCTTTAAAATAAACATAAAGGAGGGCTTGAATAGATCTGCAGCAGGATCAGGTTAAAGCCACTTGGCACTATGGCTGCTCTTTGTGGGCTTAAAATGACACAGATGGATGTGTGACAGTTACAGTCACACCTCAGGTGAATCTGGCACTCAGAACCTCCTCCAGTGCAGCCTCCTGAATCCTAAAGGTCTCTGTTTGCTTCATACTTACAGGGACATAGATGACAAGAGAGCAGATAATTGCAAAAGTCCCACCTGGGTGCTGCAGATATTGCTCCAGCCCCTCTCACTCGTGGATGCTTTCCTTGCTTGGTGGGAGCTGTGTGTGCACAGCTGACTTCAGTTTTAGGGATGCAGGACTCTTCTCTGTCTCTCTGTCAGCCAGAAGTGCCCTCCTGGGAGCTGACCTTTGCTTTCCTCTGCAGGCTGGGATTTAAAGAATGTGTCCTGAGGATCTCTGTTTAACCTGTGGAGAAAGGAAATGTTTTTGTTAGGGCTAAAAGCCCCTGAGGAGATGGTAACTCCTGCACTTGCTGATCCCTCCCAGGGCCCTTGCTCACTTGCAGAGGGTAAGTGCTCATCAGTGGATTTATGGCATCATCTTTGCTTATCAAAGGAGATGTCTGCAGAGGCCCCTGCATCTCCAGCCCAGCCAGCTCCCATCTGTGCTGGCCTGCAGCTGTGTCCAGCTGTGTGTGTTTGCACAGCCACAGCTCTGTGGTAAAAATGATTTTATTTCCTTTTGATCCTCAGTGCTGCTGCTCTGCTCTGCACCTGGCACCCAGGAGCACTGAGGGCTCTTCCTTGGGCTGGGTGACACAGACAGGGTAGAGTGGTTTTTATAAAGGGTAAAATAAAGGAAACTGGGTTCACAGAGCATCCCTTCAGCAGCATTAGGGGAATGCTCCATACCCTGCAGGATTACACTGTAAACCCAGGCTTTAATAATTAGTGTCTCTTAGAATTGAAGATCAGCCTCAGATGTGTCTGCCTGTTTGTACACAATGGAACTTGGATGGGAGTCGTCTATTGAGATGTAGTATGAAAATGACAGAAACATCCAGTGACAAAATACACCTAGGCAGTCTTGATTAGATTAAATCAAATGGTTACAGCATCTGGAGCCTTTAGCATGTAGGGGGCATCCTAATGGCCCTGAAAGCTTCCCCAAATCCTATTAGATAGGCTAATCTCATTGGAGAATACATTCCAGGTCTACATAAACTGCATTGCTATAATACTTTCTGTGGTTGCCTAATCCTTTAAAGGTGAACTGTCACAGACTAGCTCGGTGGAGTCCATTGTAATGCAGTGCCCCAGAAAAGTACAGGAAAACAATGCAGTTAAAAAAGAAAAATCAAACATAAAAAGCTGACCCAAAGTCTAAAATAACTCAGAAGCTGGCAGGGTGAAGTAGAGCTGCAAATCTGAGATGATAACAGCATTGCAAATGGATAAAAATAAAAGGTATTTTCCTCATTATCATGCTGTGTTTTGTTTGTGCCACTTGGGAAGAATTGCTTCATTCATTCCTGTGGCTCCTCCATGTCCCCTTTTCAGCTGACTCTTCCTGCCTCTGGAGTGGTGGTCACATAGATGAGACCCTCCCATTTTGACCAGGGGTGCTCTGGGGAACTGGCCATGGAGAAAGGATAAATTTACCTCAGTGCCAGAGGCTCAGGTGAGCTCACTGCCCTGGACCACCCTCCCTGCTTTGCTCAGGGACTGGTGTGTGCTGCCTGTCCCAGGACATGCTGACTGAGCACTGGCTTTTTTGGGAAGCTTGTGCAGAGATGGAGCAGAGCCAGTGCTGGACTCCTGGCAGCAGCCAGTCCCTGTCAGATGGGGATCATCCTCAGAGATGGGAGTTACTTCCTTGGCTGCTGCTCCCTGCTCCCAGCTGGGCACTGCTGGGGGATGGACCCAGCTGGACTCTGATGTGCTTCACCTCCTCCTCCCCGTTCCTGTTGTGGCTGTATCAGCTGCCCTTGTGACACAGCAGCCCTCTGGGGCGGGGTGGCAGCAGTGCCAGTCCCTGCTCCCTCCCTGCCATCCCGGGGGTGATGCACTGATCCTCACTCTGCCGCACCTCTGGGGACGTGCAAGTGACTGAAGTGGCCCTGTGGCACCGTTAATTTTAGGTTTGTACCCAGGTATCTCCAGCCCATTGCCATCTCTCCCACCCTTTTCCAGCCCATGGAAGTAATGAGTCAGTGTCCATGCCCTGCTGTGGAAAGGGGCCAGATTTTGGCATTATAAGGGATTAAAGCCTCACTTGTGGTCCCTATTCTGCATTGTGTGGATGTCTCCTGTGGCTCTTAAAGAAATTCAGAGTATTCCAGCAAGACCTTATTGCAGCCCCTCAATACCATAAGGAGACTTGTAAGAAAGATGGGGAAACTCTTTAGTAGAGCCTGCAGGACAGGGGAATTGGTTTTAACTCAGAGGCTTGATTCAAATTAGATATAAGGGAGACATTTTTACAGTGAGGGTGATAAAACACTGGCACAGGTTGCTCAGAGAGGTGGTGAATGCTCCATCCCTGGACACTCTAAAGGTCAGGCTGGATGGGCTCTGAGCAGCCTGATCTTGTTGAAATGTCCCTGCCCATGGCAGGGGGATTGGACTATGTGACCTTCAAGGTTTCTTCCAGCCCAAACCATTCTTTGGTTCACTGGGTCTATATTCTGCCTCCTGCTACTTGGTTCCTGCAATCAGGAGCCCAAGTCAGGAAAAATGAGCCTGTTTCTCAGCTGCCTGGATGTGCCTTCTGGCAGAGTGTGTCCACACACGTGCTGCTGTCTTCCCTTTGCTAGACCTGATTCCACATGCAACCAGCAGTGGATTCAATGTACATATGTGTATTCTAGTGGATCTGCAACCTGGCTGCCTGCACTTAAATAACAATTAGACTTGCTCATTGACCATTTGGCACTTAGCAGTCTCATAATTAGTAACTGCAAACCAGTAGAGACAATGAAGGAAATCCCTAATTTTTATAATATTGCCCTTTTTTATGACTGTCTGCACAATCATAACCTCCTGCTTGTACAAAAAAAGCAAACACTTCAGTATTTTGACAGATGTTATATATAAAAAAGAGCTCAGCTTGTGTATTAATTTGCTGTTCCTTGTGTTGTCTTTTGGGTTTTTTTTTTCACTGAATACATCCATGGTTGGGGTTATCTGCTTTGGATTAAATTGCTGCTACGTTTGCTTTTCCCTTTTTCCATCTGGTGCTGGAGGAGCTGGTGCCCCAGCATGGAGCAGGGCCCCCTCCACAGCAGCAAGGCTCCTCCAGGAGGGGCAGCAATTCACATGTGGATGGGCAAGGGTCTGTTGTTCTTTCAAGTCTCCCCCTGGTTTGGGGGGAGGTTTTGTAGCCTCAGCAGTTGCTTGCCAGCTACCAGGGTTTGAGAGGCCAGTATTGATACCAAGCCAAAGGAAAACGTGGCAATGCCTTTGCAAGGAGATGTAGGAGTGCATTAATGGAATGTGTTTTGGGTCAGTATCTCTTGGGGTGGGAGAAAAAAATCCCTGGTTTTGTGAAAATGAAAGAATTTGTAGGATGAGTTACCTGGGGACAGTTAGGTGCATTGTTTGGCTGGGACCTTCCTTGTGTTGGTGTTATCCTGGGAGAATGGTGACTGTCCTTGCTTGCTGTTCTCAGATCTTCAGCATTTTTCTGTTTGCTTGCTCCAGCTCAGGGTTTGCCCAAGATTCACTTCCAGCAGGAGGTGCCCAGAACATCCCAACATCAGCTCCACCATGGCTCCCAAGGAATTAGGCATGGGCAACACAGGGACACACTCCCTGTCTTGGTTTGAAAAGCCAGGTGTCTGCTAAGGAAGGCAGGAGCCTCCCCTGAAATGGAAAATGTAAAACTCCTCCCTCTGAATTACTGTAATTTTGAAATTAAGGGGCTCTCAGGCAAAGATAGGAATAGCAGGAAAAATAAAAATGCGGTAACATAAAACTCCACAGCCAGAGTGAGAGCAGGAGCTGCCCCCTGTGTGTCAGGGGGTGGCACAGCCCCATCCCATGGGGGCTCAGCCCTCCTGCAGTGCCAGCTGTGGCTCTGCTGCAGCAGGGATCCTGCACAAGGGGGGAGTTTTCCTCTGCAGCTCCAGGGCTGCTGCAGATGGGCCTGGGCTCCCTCTGGCAATGCAGGGCAGCAGAAAGCTGCTCCTCTGGCAATGCAGGGGGCAAAGGCTGCTGTGCTGTGCCAGGCTCAGATTGGATCCAGGTAGGAATGCCTGGCTCCTGCCCTGGGCGCAGCATCTCCCCATGGGATGCTGGAATTGGATCAGCCCTGCAGGGACACTCAGTGGCCATGGACAGCAGAGATCTCCTGGAGGGAGGGTTGGCTGTGGCAGAGAGAAAGAAAAAACTGCCCCAGGAACAGCAGAGAACTGCCCCAGCTCTGACAGATGGGGATAGAACACACACACCCAGCTACATCTTGCACTTCCAACCTAAGACAGTAGTGTAACCTTCAGTTCATTTGCTTGCTTACTGAAGCTCTTCACTTTCTTGATCACTGTTCACTTTAGATGGGTTTAAAACCCCCTGTGGGAGCTGTAGCTTGGATAGACTCATTGATTTGAAGCATGAAGTCTCCCTTGCTCCTTGGTAGTAGCTGGGAACTGCAGCTGCTCCCCAGAGAGGGGCTTCATCTTTTGCACTTGTGTGTGCAAAGAATGGGAACAGGAATATGAGCTGGTCTACCCAGGGCTCTTCTGTGGTTGGGGGTGAGAACCAGGAACATCTGGAGGGGTTTGGCTGAGTTTCCAGCTGTTTCTCTCCGTTGAATCTGGAGCCTCTGCTAATTCCAGTTCCTCATTCAATGAAGCCAATGCAAACAGAACTGCAGATTTCTAATTAATATTGGAGTGGGTTTTCTGTCACACATTTGCTGTTTTTTCCCTCACCACTCCCTTTTGAAATAATTTATTTTCTCTGCTTAAAACATTCCTATATTGTTATTGCTCTCACAGTGGTGCACACTGCACTCGCTAAATCAAATTTATAATGCTGGAATTAATTTAGAAGGTTTCTTCCATTTTCTCTCCATGTACATTTAAAAAAGAGAAGTTCTTTAAATTAACCTGATGTAACTGGATTTGTTTTCACTTTATTAGCTTTGGAGGGGGTTCTCTTGAGGACCTCAGTGTCATTATATTATCTGAGGAGCAGATCTGCTTCAGTCAGAAATTTTTAACAAGAGCAATGTTTTCCCATTTCAGAGTGAGTGAATACTTCACTGAAATCTAGGGGGCTGATGCTCTGCTGCATTACCAGTAAACATGAAGTGAAAAACAGCTGGCAGAGTAGAAAGGAGACAGAGCATACCAAGTGCTGGTGTGCCTGCTGATCTGCAGAAGGGCTCACACTCAGGTGTATCCTTGTGAGTGATTTTATCTGTCCAGAAGATTTTAGCTCTCAGCCAGCTCTGAAGCAATCTTGTTTTCAGCATTTATTGTTAGCTGGGTGTCTGATCTTCCCGCTGTACCCCCTACCAGAGGTGTGGGAGCTCAGTGACTTCATCATCAGGATGTTTGATGCCTGGGAATAGCTGCCTCTGTGCCCTGAATCTCTGACTGCAGCCCTTGTGCCCTCAGCAAGCTCCGAAGGGCTGGGGCAAGGCAGGGGCTGTTCCCAAGGTGGCAGGAGCAGGTTGATAAATGCCACAGCAGGATGTCTGCATGCAGCAGGTGAGACAGACCTGGTGGAGTGTCCTCCCCACTGGAGACAGGCCCTGCTCCTTATTTCTGTTGTGTAAGGAAAACAGGCAAATAATACGAGCCCTGTCACCAAACTAATTTTCAACTATTTGATTATCCAGAACCATTTTGGTGCAGATAAATATTTCTGACCCTGGTCGGCACATTATTGCTTTGACCTCTCACCCCTGGCAAACCCCTGTCTGCATCCTCCCAGGCTGGATGGCTTGAAAACTATTATCAGTGACAAGTAAAAGACTGCAGAGAAATAAACAACGGGGACCTCTGAGCTTGCCCTTGTAAACTCCGGTCAGGCATCACCCGAAAAGCACCCAGAACACAGACAGATCAATGCTCTGCACAGTCCTCTGCAGACACACTCACTGGCAGAGGGCTTTCACAAGCTATAATGCATGTTTTGATAATGTCTTAGCACTGCATTTTTTTTTTTAAGTACTTCCTTTGTTTGTTAAGGTGCCTTTCAAGCCGAGTCGGTGCTGCCTTTCCATAAAGATTCTCTGGTGCTTCCATCATCTACGTTGAAAGTGGTGTGCACAGAAGCAGTTCTGTCAATATATTTTTTTATGTATTATTCAGCTCCTGTTGTTTGTGTTTGCCAAGGAAGTTTGCATGCAATCTGCCAGGTTAGTTTCTTAAAAGCTTGGATGCTGAGTTTCAGTTTTCATCTAACTCTTCCTTGTATAGGAATGAGCTGTCAGGAGCAGTATATTTTTTTTTTTTGTTCAGTGCTGTGCAAGTCCTGGATGTCCAAATAGAAATGTGACAGGCAGAAAAACGAAGAATGTGCATTTTTTTTCATTTAAAAGGAATTAGTAAGTTCTTGAGGTAGTTTTTGTTTAGCAGTGTTGGTGTCAAAGTAAGGTAGCTGAAATTTGAATAAGGTTCTGGTTTTTATCAGCCATCACTTGGGAATCGAGATGAGCTGTCAGGGCTTTTGTAGGGGATCCTCTGTTTCAGTGAATTAGCACCATGAAGGCAGCAGCACTGGGGTGAGAGGATTATGGTTGCAATGAACACCCAGAACTAATCTGCTTCCATGATTCGCTGGGTACAGTTGGGAAGAAAGCTAATCCAGAGGGAAGCATTTTACTTTTCGCCCCATGTGTACTGGAGATCACATTGTCCTGAATGACTCCACTTTCCTCTTATACTGCTGCGTCAAAAAGTCTGTGGTGCTGCTGTGTTACCTTTGGGGTGTTCCTAATCCCATTGTCATGAAGGTCCTGGTGAAGTGTCACACTCTCTTTGCCTGTTTCTTGCTGCTGCTTAATTAAATCCCAAGAGTAAAGTCATATTTGGGTTTACAGCATTCATCTCCAAAAGGCATTTTTACTTTTGTGGTGTTGCACTGCTCTCCTGGTTATTTGGGTTAAAATCCTAGTGATACATCTGCTGATAGCTGTTTTTCTCCACTTCTGAAATATCAGGGATGGATGGAATGGTTTTTGGTGGCAGATGAAATGTAATGGGCAGGAACAAGAGGGGAACTTGGGTTTAGTTTCTTTTCTGGCAGGGCACTTGGTCTTGTGCAGTCATGTAAAGAACAGCTGAATCTGGCCTCAATCCTCACTCCTGAGGTTTCCTGTGGCAAAGCACTCTGAAGATCTCCAGACCAGGTGTACTACAGACAGCCTGTGGGGAATTTAGACCCAGAAATCCAATCCCTTGCTTTCTCTGCGCTGCTCTGTAAAACAAAGAACCCTTCCCTGCATCACTAATAGGTTCTGATGAAAGATGCTTTTAAGATTTAGATGTTTAAAGAATCTGGTAAGAGGAAAATACTCAGAATTGGAAATCTGCTCTGAGGGCACAGTGCTGACTGACAGACCCTGGAGTCCAAGCTGAGAGTTTGCTCCTCTTCCTTGAAGAGAGTCTCTGCTCTGGCTCATGTACTCATAGAGATGCTCCTGCACGTGAGCTTGGCCAGAGCCCAGAGACACAAGATAGAACCTGATGCAAGGGTTACTTCAGAGGTGGCATTTCCTCCCCTTTGTTTCAGAATTCTTTGAAATCCCGGTTTGAAGCATCAATCTCCAGCCAGGCTGAGCCAACCTACATTTTCTTTTTACGTTTCCCTTTCTCTCCATTTGACTCTTTTACTGGCTTTGCTTACAGTCCTGGTGTGCTTTCCAGGAGCTGCCATTAGTCATGTTCCCCAGAGTCCCTGTTCCCCTCCTGGCTGTGATGCATGCCATTGCCATAAGTTTTCAGTTTATTTAAAACCCTGCTGCAGCAGCTTTTCCCCCTGCATCCCTTTCTGAACTAAAAGCACTAGGCTATTCATTATTTTCAATAAATAAGCAGTCATTTTGTTAATCCATCTTAAAAAGTATGATCACCCACAGGTGGAGTGCTTTTTTATTACTGTTATTTGATTCCTCCTCATAGATCATTTTGCAGAGCTCCATCTCTCAGTCCCATTTCCTGGCTGCCATGGGGGATGCAGGAGGTGGCTGCTGTGGGCAGCACTGCTCCCCAGCATTTGGGATGCTCTCAACAGGGACAGGGCTCACTGCTCTGGGCTTCAAGGTGGGCAAGTTCCTCTCCACCTTCCTCTGCCTCCCTTGGTGGCAGGATCTTGCTTTGTGCCTTGCCCATTGGGTCTCTCTGTTGGCTGTCAGTTCCCTGAGCCAGGTTTCTCAAAAAACACAAGGCAGGGAGGAAAGAACAACCTGGAGGTTCTGCCTAAATACTTGTCCAGGCCAGCTTTTGATAGGCACTGCTGTCCTGGTGTTGGATTTGGGCTAGGAGGGCTTGATTCTGTGCTGTTGATCCTAATGGCATGGATACAAATGCAGCATTTATTCTGGAATAAATTAGTAGTATTTCTGCTTCTGCCTTTGAATTACAGCACGTGTAAGCGAGATAAAGATCGAGGCTCTTGCCATGGTGTAATTTTAAATGAGAAAGCAGAGGATGAATTTTTAGAAATGCTTGTTCCTAACAGAAGTTTGCACTTGGTGAATTATGGTCTTAATTTCAAAGAAAAGCAAAGTAAAATCCCTGACATGAAAATCCTGTCTGTGCTTTAAAAAAAAAGCACATATATGGATGCGTACACACAAACTATTGTTTAAAAAATAATAAACCTACAAAAAGCAGTTGTTTAAGCTGCAGGTAACAGTTATTTGGCAGTGTCTGGGTTTTGTTTGGCTCACATTGTAAAAAGCCCCCAGCTGTGATGTTTTCTGCCCTGTGCTTGCAGTGGGGCCTCCCCCAGTCTGCTGGGATGGGTTTGGCTCTGGGTAGGGACAGGAGAGACACCAGAGTGCAGGGGAGGATGTGAAACATGTTTAAAGCTCCTGGTTGGAAGGCTTGGAGAGCTGAACATGGAATTTGAAGACAGCATTTGAATGGAACAAGGGTAAGGTGGGGGAGTAGAAGGATGGGAAGGCAAATCCCATCCCAGCTGGGACCATGGACCAGTGGAGGGAGCATGTCCAGGGGTAAGACAGAGCTCCAGAGTTGGGCTGGGGACTGGAGGCTCATTCACACTGACACTGCTGTGGTTTGCATCCCGTGGAGGCAAAAGGGATAGAAAAAAGCATTCATGTTTTTGTTTTAAATTAATTTGCCTTTTTTGAGTTTGGGAGCTGGTTCTGTGGAGATGGCATTGCTGAGTGCATGTGTGCTGAGCATATGTGAGAGGGGAATTGAATTGCTTGGAGAGAAGTTTGTCAGCTCTAGGTACAGCAAAGAGATGAGAAAAGACAGACGTTTTGGGACTGTTTCTGCTAATTTTATGTGGAAGAGTAAAATGAATTATGCTGGGAGAGGGGACGTGAGGCACTGAGGTGATGCCTCTTTGCATGGTAAAGAACAGATTATAAAGGCAAGGGCAGAAATGGGAACAGATGGTGAGATTTTTGTTGGGGGAAGGTAGTTATTGGTTCTTTAAGTTTGTTTTTAAGAGGTGACTAAAGAAGGCGAGACCACTAGTGGAGGAAAAAACTGAGAAACAGCCTTGCCAACAAAGCATTGCAGACATTGCAACATTCCCATTGTTTTCTCAAGCAGCAAACCCAGAAGGTCAGACTGACTGCAGGATGAGTGTCCCTTCTCCTCCCTACCCCTTGCACCATTCCTGCCTTTGTTGAGTGCATCTCTTTGCAGAGGGGGCTCTCCTGGCTAGCCCTGCTCCGAGGCAGGAGCTGCAGGAGGTGTGACACAGGCTGCTGGCGCTGCCAGGCACTGCTGGTGTCACCTGCAGTTGTTCTGTTTTCCCTTTGAAGCCCTCAATCCATGATGGTGAGTACTTCCCATCAGGAACCCCCCCCAAGAGAGGGAAGCAGCCCCAACCAACCCGAGGAGATGAAGGACTTGTGTCAGCTCAAGCAGGGAGGATTTGCTGGGGAGCATCATTTATTTTGCCAGGCTGGTAACATTATCCTGCATTTGTCACAGCTCTTTCTGGAACTCTGATCTTTTTGTCTGTATTTAAAGATCTTTCTATTCTCTGTTTAACAACAGGAGGCTTTAGGTTTAAATGGCACAATAGTGTATGTAATTTATATATACAAAAAAGATAAATTGCTGCTTCTTGAGACACAAAATGCAAGCATTGCATTGTTGGCTGAATTAACTTTTGTGCTATGTCAGGCGTGGAAGGTATTGTTAGAGATATGATTTTAGTATATAGCAGTACTAAATATTTTATCTTGTTGGCAAGCAGTGTTGTTGCAGAAGGTTTAAACTTCAAAGTGAGCTTTGGTAAAATGCCTTTAAAATAAAAGAAAAAAAAAGGCGGAGAGGGAGATGTAAGAGTGACTTGATTTGTGCTGGAATGATTTCACAGAAGGATTGTTATCCACTGAGACACAAGGCTTCTATTTGACCTCCTGCTGACTTCCCTAAACAGTGTTTGTAGGATGTTTAAACACTTAAAAAAAAAAAAAAAAAAAGCAAGGGGAAAAAAATGCAAAGCTGCTCTGCTTTGCTGCTCTGTTCACGTCTCCTTTTTTCTAGGTGACACACAGAGAAGGTATTTAGCGCTTACAAAGGGCTTGTTGGCAAGCTCTCAGTTCTAGGGACGCAGAGGCGACCCAGGTGCTCTGTTTTAATTTCATTTTGGTGCTGGATCTCCCTTTCTGCTCCTACTCTGCACAGAATCTGCCCATCCTGGTGTCCCCACCAGGAACATCAGCCCCTGGTGCTGGGCAGGAGGTGCTGCTGTGTGACAGCTTCACCTCCTGGGCTTCTGTGGTACCTGCTGGGGCATCATCCCACAGTTCTGATGCTGGGGCATCACCTCACAGCTCTGTGGTACCTGCTGGGGCATCACCCCAGGGCTCTCTGGTACCTGCTGGGGCATCACCTCACAGCTCTGTGGTACCTGCTGGGGCATCACCTCAGCAGGAGCCCCAGCCCCACTGCCTGCTACACCAGGAGCTGCTGCACCATGGGCTCCAGCAGCCTGCATGTGATTCCTGAGCTATTTTGGGACCCTTCTGGCAGAAAAGTGCAATATCATCGTTGAAGAGACTGCTGGGGGATAAGCTGTGTCTGAGATCTGAGCTGGCAAATGTGGGGATCTGCCCTGGGGGGCAGGCACAGGGAGGCTCAGCCCCTCCTGCCACACTGCAGGAGGGGTTAACCAGGCTGACACATTCAGGCTCTGAGCCCTGGTGCAGGGGCAGCTCTGTGCTGCCCTCCCCAGTGCCCTGGGCTCTCAGAGAGCTGCGTTTCACACACCACTTCCCAAATTTTGCTCAGTAACAGTGAGCAAATTCATTGCAAGGCAGTTATTCATGTACCTGTAGCTGTTCCCATTTGTTTCACCTCCTCCTTGTCTTTTCCTTTTGTTCCTTACACTCCATCTTCCTCCTGAGCTGCCTTGCTGAGCTGCGCTTTTTAATGAGAGGCTGGAAATTTAATGTGGACTGAGGCTCCATCTTCTACCCTGGAGGTGTCCCAGGTCTTTCTGACAGGTGTGGGATGGGTGTGGAGCTGTGTGCCCACATTCCCTTCCTGCAGTGGTCAGGGCACCTTTCCTGAGTGAGGAGCAGCGTGACTCAGAAATTGCAGATCAAGGTGAGCCCAAGGGTGGCCCATAAACCAATTACCAGGTTAAGCAGATAATGCCACTGGTTGGTGCACAGATTTATTGTCACTTTTGCAGTTCTGAAGCACTTTGGAAAGGAAGCTTTGCCCTTCATCACCTTGAGGGTCCAGGGAGGCTCGTGGCGGTCAGGGGGTGGTTGGTGGTGCTCACCTCTCCTGCCCTCCTGCCTTTCATGCCCTTTCCAAGACATGCACACACAATTCCCTTCCTCCTGCTTGTCCTGCTGTGACTGAATTTGGCACACTGGTACCCTGGGAACAGAGCTAGTTTTAAAGCTCTAACAGGCTCCCCGTTGTCACCATTTGGGACATCTCAGCAGCAGAAATAGGAAATTACCTCAGGCAGGGAAGAAGGAAACTCTGCACAGTTTAGGCTGTGGCTCCTGCTGTGTCACTGTGTTTTTGAGGGGCTGTGTCTGGAGCTGTAGAGCTGGTGCAGACCCCAGTGGTGTTTGTGGAAGGACCCTCACTGCTGCTCAGGGGCAGCTGGGGCTCTGCAGAGGGGTGCTGCTGGTGTGTTGGGAATAGAATCTCCATAGAGACCCCTTCCCAGGCTGTCACACATCATGTATGATCTCAGAGTTGTGTTATCTGGATTTTAGGCAAAGAAGACCCCATTTTTCATTTTTGGCACGTTCCTGGGAGAGATCAGGGTGGTTGGACCTGAAGGCAGAGGACTTCAGCTCTGCAGGCCTTTGCCCGTGGCTTTTACATGGCAAGGTTGGGTGGGTGCATCCAGCAGTGATGGTCTGGGGTGTTACTGGAAGTAACATGGCTGTGGGACTCAAACATTAGTGCTAAAAGGTAAAAAAATTTGGCATAGATTAAATATTCAACAACGAGGCTGAGCTCTGCTTGCTTTGGCAAACAAGTACATCCCCAAATGGATCAAACAAGTTGTAAAGCAGAACAAATTGGAATAGTAGAGGATTTGTCTCAGATGCTTAAAATCATATTTTATCCCCTGCCTTTATATTGCCTTCTATTCAAGCAAAAAACATATTTTGAAATACTGGTGGAAAAAAAAGCTGAGTGTGTGTTGTTTGTTCTTTCATGCTATGGCACAGTCTTATATTTTGGTCTTGTGCTCTTTCCCAACCTTGGAACAACCTAAAAGATAGCTGGCTAATGTGCTGTACTCAATTGCGGTCTCTTTTTCCCCCAAAGGTTCGCAAAAATTACTTTAAATTAAGCAGGGTACAAAGTTCTTCTAATTTCTAGCACAGATAATTCATTTTCAATTCCTCTATCAAAGCAAAATGACAAATACAAAATGCAAGTGAAACCAGATGGACTAACTATATTAGGAGTGCTGCATGCATATTTTGTGTCACTTATTAGCATTCATTAAGTCAAACACGGGGAGAAATAAGCTTTGCCTACATGTATTAAACCAATAAGGCTGGCAAGGATCCAAGCCTGCTCTCATGGATTAATTGTTTTATAACTGCTTTAATTAAAATTGTTCAGTATATGATTAACCTAAAAGTTTTAATTTCCACAAAATTGTTGAACAAATGAGACATTAATATTTTACATTAACCGTGGAGAGTGTTCTGTGCTTCTCTGAGTGGCTCACTGTAAACCTGAGGCAAGTGGCCTTGAGTGGGGGGGGTGGCCCCAGGTGCCCTCATTTGGGTGAGAGGTTCCAGAAGGTTCCACACTCTGTCCATTGTGAGGTCAGGGCAGCACAGAGCACTCTTGGTTCTCTGCTTCCACGGAGGGCCAGTGTTGTGGGCTGTCCCCCAGGAGGGTGGCAGTGCCACCAGGAGGGGTGGCTTTGTCCTGCCTTGCTGTGCCAGGGAAGCACATGGGCTTTGCAAGGCCAGGTCTGCCACAGCCTGAGCTGCCCCTGCCTCAGGGATGGACACAGTGAGGAGGTGGTGGACAGAGTGAAGAGCTGCCAGACACAGAGAAGGAGAAGTGGCTGCACAGCAGCTGCAGCCAGGAGGTACCAAAGGCGTGGGCACATTTACTGTGCTGCTCACCCACCCACTGTGCTCACCCACCCACTGTCATCAAGGTCTCCTGTAGCCTCTCTTTTCTCCTTTCAGGGGTGCTGCCTGGTTGCTGTAGACGGATAATTATGAGCTTTAGCCACTATTTAATCATCCAGTTTTTCTTACAGGCTGACTGGGATTTTGTTGCAAAGTGGGCATCAAATGCCACAAGCAAAGGAAGGTTTGGGGACAGCTGCTTTGAGCACCTCCTAAAGCTGTGCCATGCTCATCTCAGTGCTCACCTCAGTGGCTCCTGCAAAGCTAGAAGCTGTTAAATCTCCCAAGTGCCAGACTCCAGAGGGGATGAAACAGTTGGAGCTGTTTGCTGTAGGCAGAAGAAAAGCTGATGACCTGTGCTGGAGCCTGATGGGGATCAGGTCACCTCCAACAAGGAAACCTGCCATGGGATTTCTGGAAAGGCATGATGTCAGGAGCTGTGGTTTTCCTTGTCTTATCAGGAAATCTGAACTTTCCGTGTTTACATTTTGCCATGCCTCTCTGGGGTGTTACATTAGCAGGGGAGTGGGGCGAGGGGTGCAGGGAGCCATGTCGGGTTGGGATGTGCTGGGGAGTTCTGCAGCTCGCTCTGCCCAGGCCTGAGCTCCTCCTCCTGCTGTCTGATGGGGCACCATGGCTTCACTGTGGATGTCATCATGTCCTTATAGTTTGCCAGTTCTGCTGGAAGTGTTCTGACACTGATATTGCAGGCAGACGTGTGTGCTGGCTGAAATGATTGCAGAGCTGGGCTGTGCCTCGGTGTCCTCCTTCCAAAAACCAGCCAAGTCATCATCTAAACTCACAGCCCTGTTTGAGTCACCCCAAAAGTGACATTCACGTGGGACTGAGAGTTCATCTCTAAATTTAACTCCTTAGGGATCTGTTTTGAGGTGGCTGGTATTGCCAGTGTGGGGAGTGTGGTGTCAGGCCCCAAGTCCGTGGGATTTCCGTGGGGAAAGAGGCTCCTTGCTGATGTGGGAGAGCTCCCTGGGTTCTTGGTGCTACCTTGTGTATTTTGTTGGTGCTCCTTTATGAACTGGCATTGGGGAAAACAGTCTTTATGTTGATGGCCTCTGTGGTCACACAGTATGCCAAAAAATAGACTTAAATGAAGTTCTGCCTGTGAAAGGTCCAAAATCTCAGCTGAGTTTGCTGGAAACATTGTGCATTGCCATGAAATCTCCTGCTGTTGGGTCCTCTTGGAAGTACTTCTGTTCAAATGCACTTGCCTCCAGGTCAACGTTATTATTTGGCCTTTGAATGTGCCATAAATCTGATCCTCATTAAGCATCCTTGTACTTTCCAATGTGGAGCTTGAGGAGTGTGTGCCATTGCTTCAGAACATGGGAATTTATCCTGGTGGGAGCTGTTTGCCTTCATTACCTACTCCTGGCATTGCTATTAAAACTTCATGTGGCTTAGAGTCAACAAGATTTGTGCTACTTTGAGCAGCTGGCCATGGTTTGCTGGGTTCCACAGAGGGCAAGGAAATCCTCCTAGTGCGGGTAATGAGTTTATAAATGCTCCTTTTGTGTAGATCAGGTGGAGTCAGGGCAGAGTCATTGGTGTTCATTTGTGTTTCAATTTGAGGATATTTGGTTAAGCTTGCAATGTTGAGGAAATGAAAAATTGAGGGATTTTCAAGAAGGTCTGTGAGGGTTAGCTGACTCAAATGGAGATGGACTTTGATTCCTGTAGCTTCTTGGAAAAATATAAGGAAGGTGTGTACACACACACACACTCACAAACACGTGCTATGGGCTGCTCTATGAAAATACAGCAGTTTCTCTTTCTTTCACATCTGATGGGAAATCTTTTGTAGCTGAATCACGTAATCCAGAATGATAAAGATAATGAGCAGGGTTTTCCATGGCAGTGCCAGGAGTTGTCTGTTGTTCCCTGCTGCTGTAGGCATTGCTGAAATCAGACCACAGCTCTCGCTTGCTAAAGCCTGAGTTTAGTGCCTGTGGGCCCTGGATCAATCTGGTAAAAGTCAATCAGAGAAGCTAGCTCTGAGGTATTTGCATGTGAAAATGTTGCAGTAATCGACCTTTCAGGGTGCTCATGGGGGATTTGAGGATGTTTTCCAGACCCACATGAGACCAGCTCTGCTTTCCTGCCCTGTCTCTGGGAAAGATGAGGATGCAAATCCTGGTGTCCTAGCTCCTAAATTCCTGTGTAAGGCTGTTGTGGAACACTGTTCTTTGGACTTCACCTGTTTTAGGCTGTGGGAAATGCCCAGCAGCCCCCTCAGGCTGTGAGTGCTGTACCAGTGATGCCAACCTTGGGAACCAGGCAGGGCTTCTCTGCATTTGAAAGACAAACATCACTTCCCTGTAGTCCCACCTTGTCACAGAAGGAGCTAAAGCAAAAACCTGTAGATGTAGTTAGTGCTGACTGCAGTCAGGGTGAGCTCTGAATGCAGCAGTGTTTCTGTAGGGGCTGAAGGCAGGTATGAAGCCATGGTGGGAGATCCTGGACCATCACTGGGAATGCAGCATTAGCCATGGTGGGAGATCCTGGACCATCACTGGGAATGCAGCATTAGCCATGGTGGGAGATCCTGGACACTCCCTGGGAATGCAGCATTAGCCATGGTGGGAGAGCCTGGACACTCCCTGGGAATGCAGCATTAGCCATGGTGGGAGATCCTGGACACTCCCTGGGAATGCAGCATTAGCCATGGTGGGAGATCCTGGACATCCCTGGGAATGCAGCATTAGCCATGGTGGGAGATCCTGAACCATCACTGGGAATGCAGCATTGGCCATGGTGGGAGATCCTGGACACTCCCTGGGAATGCAGCATTAGCCATGGATGAGGTAGGTGGCCCCAGTGCATTGTCAGGGGCTGTGCCCTCAAGGAACAACTCCTGTGCTGTGTCCTGCACTGTGTTAGCTGTGAGTGCAAATGAGTGCAGCTCTGCTGTCCAGAGAGCAGGATCAAAGTGCTAATTCCTTCTGCCAGAGCCAGTTTCTCTGGGGACATCCACTGGCATTCCTTGGGCTGCTAATTTGGATGCTAGTTAGGGTTGAAGGGATTTGCTCTGCTCTCAGGGCTAAAAGGCATTGAGACATTTCCTTTGCAAAGCTGCTGCCCAGCTGCAGAGCTGCCCCAGGGGACTCCCTTGTCTGTGGGTGGGTGACTGCAGCAGGTTTGTGCCTTCACCCTGAACTGGGGTTTGTGTTCTGCTCCTCTGGTGGAGCAGGGCTGTGAAAGCTGTGTTTGTGACACCTGGAGATGCACTTTGCCATGGTCACAGTGGCCAGCCCTGCCTGTGCAGAGCAGGGGAATGCTGCCAGCCTCCCTCCCCCCCGCCTCCTTCCCCTGCAGGATCTGCCCAACAGCTCCCAGCACACTCGAGGATTTGTGGAATCCTTGAGATGATGAAAAGCAAATAACGAGAGTATCAGAGCATTGTGTTCTGTACAGAAGAGATGTTTAAGTGCCTGTGTGGAGATTCTCAACCTGCTTTTCATGTTCAAGGCCTCTGCTGCTTTCCTGTTATTGCCCTTTCTGTTGCTGTAAGGAGAGGTAACTGCAGTCTGTGGGGAGGAAGATGCAAAGCCAGTGCATTTTTGTGGTTTTTTGGTTTTAAAAGCATCTTTTCAGATTTGAGACCAATGCTTCTCATTGATGCACAACTTAACCTCAGCTGCTGCCATGTGAGATGACAGCATGTCTGTGCTGAGAGAGCTGAGTGGAGTGTCCAGGCTGTACTCTGTGATATTGTGAGGGGGTTTAACAGCTCAGCCTGCCTGGCTACAGGTGGGTATGGCTGTGCAGGGACTGAAAACAGCTGCTCTGGAGAGCTCTCTTGGGTAGGAAATGCTTGTTGGTGTTTGGAGCGGTTTTGGTTCTCCAATTTAAGATTTCCCCCAATTTTGAGATGTCTCAGCCAATGTGCTGATGGGTGGGGTGGGATTCAGTGCTGGCCAATCACCAATGCACTCAGTTCCTGCTGTGAGACAGGGGGATAGGATGAGGAGAAAGGCAAAGCTTTGCATCACTTCCCTAAATGTCTCATGCAAAACCATGGCAGTGTTTCATGAAGCTTCCAGGCATGTCCCATGGCACACCCCTGTGGGAGGGTGCTGGGAGGGGAGCAGGGGCAGAGCCCTGGCTGAGTTTGGTGTGAATGCTGAGGCACTTCTTTCTGCCCCTTTGAATGATTGAATGATTGAATGCTGCCCTGGCAGCAGAGCCCAGCAGAAGCAGGGTCACAGGGAGGAGGAGGTGACCTGGTGAGCTGTACAGGTCGGGCCACCCTCAGGAGTCCTTTGGAAAATACACTAAAGCAGATCCCTCTGGTGCCTCAGGTTTTAGCTTTTATATTTTTCACATTCTGTGCTGCTTTAGTGTGTAAGTCTGGGCTTCCCATTAGGGGATGGTGAGCTCTGTGCACAGAGCAGGGAGACAAAACAATTCCTGCTCCAGCTGGGGACCAAGGACAAATGATCCAAATCTCAGGCCCAAGAGCACAAACAACGTGGGCTGAAGAGAGAAAAACAAGCAGGATGGGACTGCATGGGCTGGAGCTGGAATTGGACAATGAACTCCAATATGCAAATGGAGCAGAACTGATAAAGTGAGAGACCCTGTGACCTGTTGTCCATTTTGTGACCATTTTGGGTTGTGCTGCCCAAGATGGATCTGTTCAGGCCTCTTAATAAATCCCTGCTTTATTCTTTAACTCAGTCTAGTCTCTGGGTCAGCCTTCACAAGGCATCACCTCCTGCTGGTTCACCAAACATCTCTGTAGGAACTGCTAGGTTAAGGAGCATTATTGTTCATTGTAGGACTCATTTTGAGACCTATTTAATGACTGCTCTGTAGAATCATCTCAGAAAGGAAAGCTTCAAGAGATAAAGACCTTCCAACTTTCCTCCTCCTGAGCATGAGTCTACCTTTGCATGTGTACACACAGTTTCTGCTCCCCTCCTGGGTTTACTGGGAAGTGCATGTGGGATGATGAACATGCCAGTTAATTGGGAATGCTCCTTCCTGCTGGCCATGATTTGTGCTTTTTTTTTAATGTAGTGCAGCCAGCTAATTCATTGGTAGCCTTCACTTCAAGATTGTTGACATTATCCTCTGACAATATATAATGTGTGGTTAATCCTATTTCCTGCAATCAATATGGTAATAGTAATTAAGTATCTGAATTATGAAGTACTTATGTTGTTTATTTTCGAAATCACACAAACTTCCTGCAATTAGATACAGAAAGCTAAATTATTTAATATCAGGAACTGAATCCAAGTCATCTGCACACTAAAAAGCCTTGTTTCTATCAAGATAGGGTTTATAACTATTGTATTTTTTGTGAGTTTTCATGAATTGTTATATTTCCCAGTGATTTTTCAAGTAGTCTTTTAACATCAAGAATTTAGAAATATGATGGGCCAGCTCTTCCAGTTGTGGAATGAGAATTCAGACCAGCCCATATACAGGCCAGATCTTTGGGCGTTTTTTTCTGTGGCAAACTGGGGATTTTCTGTCTCTGTATCCTGAAGGTTTCATCCTGTCCCGGGGGCTGGGAGCTGCTGCCTGTCCCTGTCCTGCTGCCCCGAGGCTGCTGCAGCCATGTGTGACCGTGCTCACAGGGGTATGAGTGTGAGGGAAGAGATGAGGATCTGACTCCATGTTTCAGAAGGCTTGATTTATTATTTTATGATATATATTACATTAAAACTGTACTAAAAGAATAGAAGAAAGGATTTCATCAGAAGGCTAGCTAAGAATAGAATAGGAAAGAATGATAACAAAGGCCTGTGGCTCGGACTGTCTGTCTGAGCCAGCTGGGCTGTGATTGGCCATTAATTAGAAACAACCAACATGAGACCAATCCCAGATGCACCTGTTGCATTCCACAGCAGCAGATAACCATTGGTTACATTTTGTTCCTGAGGCCTCTCAGCTTCTCAGGAGGAAAAATCCTAAAGAAAGGATTTTTCATAAAAGATGTCTGAGATAGCCATGAGCCCCTGGTGGGCTCAGCAGAGGGGTGGGACAGCTCCAGGATGTGAGCAGAGCTCATTCCAGCCTGGAGCAGGTGACTGTGGTCTGGAAGTGCTGCTCTGCAGACTCTGTGCTGTGTCCTGAGCTCCAGGCAGCTGCAGGGGGCTCTCCCCTGGACCCCCACCACGGAAGGCACAGGAGATGCTCCAGGGCTTTCAGCATTGCCCATCCTGTGAGCAGCACATCTGCTGCCCTCACTTGGCCTGCAGGTTATCAGAAAAGGATCTGACCTGTCCCCACATGGCTACATCCATTCAGAGCCCTCTTGCCAGGGATGCAGAGCTTGCTGCATTTCCACCCCGGTGGTGTTTTTTCGTTCTTGAGTTCTTGCTTATCTTTATTCAGCCCAAGCTCTGTTATTCAGTTCATTTTGTCCCTGACAGGTTTTCATTTCCTTTATAAATATATAGCATTTTCATTGGCCTCTTGGCTGTGAAAAGGATTTAATACATTGCTTTCTCCACACTTGCTTTTTTTTGTTATTATCAAAGGCTATTCTTTCTTTTCCCAGTCCCTTGAATAATCACTGGAGACAGTAAGGGAGTCTTTCTACATAGCTGCACGCTTGCAATACATGGTAATAAATATTAAGCTCCTTATGAATTGTAGCAACTTGTGTTTTGATTTAAGTTTTAGCAATTGGAGATGGCTTTTGACTTGTAGACAGAATGTTATGTGGTGAATTTCCAAAGATCTGCCTACTGAATACACATCTGCTTGTACATACAGGCATTTATGCACTGCTCCTCACTTTGCAATGCAAATGTGTGATCTGCAAGTCCAATATGGGTTCTTCTGTGTGCAGGAAGTGTGAGGCAGCATCTGAGCTCAGGCTCTGAATTCCAGTCCCGTTCTTGCCCTTATTTCTGTGACCAGAGGCAGAAGTTGTTTGATGTCCTCCATACCTCATAATGCTCTGCAAAATGGGGCTGGCAATGCCAGTGGTGCCAGGCAGTGCTGTATGGAGCTGAAGAGAGAGGCTGCAAGCACTCCTGGCACTCTGAGCAGGGCCTGTCCTCATGGAAATGTGGCATCTTTCCTCCCAGGTGAGGTATCCCCTGAGCCAGCGTGGGACAGAGAAATGGGGGCATTCATTCCAAACCTGCTCATTTCCAAAAGGATTCTGGCTTGAGCTCAGCCCCAGATACACCTTGTGATAACAAACAGGGCACTGAAAGCCATCAGGAGAGGTTTCCATCACTTTTGAAAGCTGGAATGGAAATACAGAACACTGAACAAATACATAAGTGCCTGGTGTGATGCTGGCAGCCTGGTGGTGCCTCAGCTTCCCAGGAAACCCCACTGGCCCAGCCAAGGGACCTGCCAGAAAGGAGTAAAGAGAGAAGCAGCAGGCAAACATAATTCAACCTTTCATTGGTTTTAATATTTTGACTTAAACTTGATAGAAAAGGAAGGGATTTCTCTTTGCATGTGCCCTGATTTATATTTTCAGGTGAACTGCATCTCTGTTACTAGAAAATAACTGTACTAGAAAATAAATGTACTTTATATTTGGCTGCTGTTATCTATTACTTTTCTCTCTCTAGCTCATGTAGAAGAAACTTCAATGTGCTTGAGATGGGAGCTGTCTTTCCTGAGGGATTTGTGGCATGGACTCATGTGTCCCAGAAGTCCCACAGTCATTATTGTATTTCCATTTTCTTGCAAGGTTCAGCATTTTTTTCATGTCACCTTCCTTGGAGTGTTCCTCTTATTATTTTCTCTTCTGGTTTAAACAGTCCACAACATCTGTTCCTAATTTTATGAAAGTATGAATTCCATTCCTGGGTCTGTTTGAAGCACAGGAATCAAATACACACACACACACACACATCCCCTATGGAACAAAGCATCTTTTTGCCATTAAAATATACTATGCCTAAATATATACTTGGGGAACAAAAATCAGTATCACATTTATAGAGTAGATAGAGGTATGTCACCCAGCCCAGTCTCCAGAAAGGTTTGTCTGGATTTAATCAGGAGTCTTGTCCCACGAGTGTGGGAAGGGGTGTTGGTCACTGGTGCTGTGAGCAGGCAGGTGAGTGGAGCCCCAGAAGGACTGTCCAGGCCTGGCCCAGCTGCCCAGGGCAGTGATGGAGTCCCCATTCCTGGAGGGATTTAACAGATGTGTGGATGTGGCACTGGGGACATGGGGAATGGTTGCACTGGGTGCTGTCAAAGGGCTTTTGCAGCCTAAATGTCTCTGTGGGGGCACAGACAGAGGCACTGCCAGCCTGTGGGGCTGTGCCCTGGGTAGGAGCTGTGTCCCTGAGGGTGATTAATTAATGCTGTTGGTTGTTCTGGCATTTCTGTGTGAGGATGGTGTGAGAGCTGTGGGAGCTCTCAGTGCCTGCTGGAGTGCCAGGAGTCTGTGCAGGGCTTACAGAAATGGATCAGAGGGGCCTCACAGAGAGGCAGCACTGTCTCTGAGCATTGAGGATGTGGGTGTAGAGGAGTGGGGGTGAGTAAGAAGTTGGTGGAGAAGAGAGCTTGGCTTACGTGATGAGGAGGGCGAGTTGAAAATGATTTTTGCAGTCTGCCTACTACTCCAGCAGAACCTGGATGTGTTGCAGGATCTGAACGTGGACAGCAGGAGAGCAGATGTCTGAGCAGGGTCTGAGCACAGCTGTGACTCATGGCTGAATGGCTTGGGATGATGGATGGGCACTGCTCAAAGGGGAACTGGCTGGGGCAGCCAGGGACCTTCTCTGGGTCAGTTATGTCCAAGGAGGCCTGGAAAATACCAAGCTGCCCTTTCAAAGCATCTTTAGATGCTTGGCTGTTCTCTCACTTGATTCGCGCTGAGAGAAGGAGCTGGTGCGGCAGGGTTTGATTTCCTTTGAGATGCCAGCTTTGGTACTTTGCTCTCACAGTGACTTTGGCTGGCTGCAGATCAGCCCCTCTCTGAATGTGGAGAGGTTTCATATGGAAGGAGAATGAGCTGCAGCAATAGCACAGAGTGGCCTGCATGAATTGCATTTCCCTCTCTGCTGCTGTTCAGGCAGGACTGGTGGCATCAAAACCACCTGTGCAGTGACAGAAAGGATTGCATGGCCTGAGAGGTGGGTCTGCTGCCTGAGCTGCCTTCACCCTTGTGCTGTTTGAAAAGGAGCAGCTCAGTCCACACTGGGTTTACTGGAAGATTAGGCTTCAAGATAGGTGTCTGATTAAAACATTGAACTTTGCTTGTGTTCCTGCCATTACATTTCAGACCCATCACCCAGCTGAGGATGGGACTCTGGAGCAGGAGGAACACAATTCTAACAGGCAGATGATTCTCAGTCCCTTCTCTTTGGAGTTTTGTCTGAGATTTCCATGTAGCATCCCATCTCAGGTCTGCCTGAGCATCAGGAGATGTTTTACCTTTTAAATGATGAGATTTTTTTATATTATGAGATTTTTCATCTGGTGATCTCAATTAATTAAGCCTTGTAGTACTACTTGGAGTTATCTGAAAGCTGGATGGATACCCTCGCTGCTCTTGCTCCACATGATGTTAAACTGCTGAAGCAGTAGGTAACTGACTGAAACCAGATTAAAGCTCTATTATTCACATGATGTTAATCATGAGCAGGGATTCTTTGCACACTGCAAAACTCCGCATATCTCGCTGGGCTTTGAAGGAAGAGCAAAGCTAAAAATAAAGGGTATGAGTGATTACCATGTCCTCCTTCAGGGAGTAGGTTAGCTGTGTTTTTGAAGAACTGGAGATGTTCATAGAGAACTCATCTTGGTTTTCAGCACTCTGTCCCTGAGCATGGAGTTTGGATGAGGGTGTCTCTTACGTAAATGCAGATCTTGGGGTTGGGTCAGAAACTGATCTTGCTAAATAGGCTGGAAAAAGTGGCAGCTTCAAAAACTGAAATAATTGGGTATTTATAGCCCAGTCTGCAGTGTGCTGGTGCTCTTGGTTTGCTTGTGTAGTGCCCCTGTGCATGTGATTGTGGTGAAGCACACGAGGGGTACAGCTGGTTTCTTTAGGAATACGGCTTGGGCAGAAGGCATTCCTGGAGCTTGCGTCATCTTTAGGAATGGAGCCCTTCCAAACAGATTTGCTATAATAGGATGCACTGGAGAGAACATAAACACAAGAAAATAATGTCAGGAAATACTCTCACTTAGAAAAAATACTCAGACACGTCATTTATGTCATAGTTTTCCTGTGAGAAGTCTGCCTAGTAATAAAACCTTTAGAAGTGCCCCAAATCTGGGGCCAAAAGCGACTTCATTCTGAATTGTTTACAGTTACAGTTGTTGCAGTGGGTGCTTCACAGAAATACAAATGCAAGTACTGGAGAGAAGAGGCCAACCACCAGAAAAAGTTGGAACCCATGATCCTTTCTTATCAGTGGCTTCTGTTATTATGGATTTCTGCCCTCATTTAGTGCTCATGAGCTAATACAGGACTTCGGTGTTGAAATGCTGGTGGCTGGATTGAGTTTCTTGTTGGACTTGCCCAGCAGTGGATAGAAATGCTGGAGTGATTCTCTCCTCCCCCATGGCAAGTCTGAAGCCCATGTTTGCCCGTTCCTGGGCTGCAGGGAGGTGGGTTTGGCTGTCCTCCACAGCTGCACACATATTTGCTTCTTACACTATGCCTGAATTTGTGTTTCTTGCAGCTCCTCCTGTGCCATCAGCAACTTGCAGGCAGGGTTTTACAAGGTAAAACTGTAAAGTATTTTAGAAGGTAAAATCCCTGTGTGGATTTGGGCCCTTGCAGAGGTGCCATGGGAGCAACTGGGGTGTGTGCCACTGCTCCATCTTCAGGCACTGTCACTGCTCCTGCTTTGCTGAGTTCATGCCATTAAGTAAAGTGCTATCTTGGGAGGTTGCTGGGTATTGTGCTGTATGTGTTGTTGATAAGCTCAGGATTTCCTATTTTGTCTCCTAAGGAAATCCTTTCCAGGCTCTCTGAGCAGCTTATGTGGTCCTTCATTCCCACGAGATCCTCCTGCCCCAGTGTCTCCAGCACGTAATGGCCCCAGTGCTGTACACAAGGATCTGAAATGTGAGGGGAACAGTCACCTCACAGTGTGCAAGGTTTTCATCCAAGGCTTCCCAGATTCTGAAGGGACCAGTGACCTCACAGTGTGCAAGGTTTTCATCCAAGGCGTCCCAAATTGTGGCTGTGATGCTGCCCTCTGGGGTGGTGAGCATCCCTCCTGCCCGCTGTTGCGTCTGGCACGTCCAGAGAGTCAGTGCAAATTTCTTGAGGGTGTCAGAATTAGGTTGAGAACAGTTCAAGGTTTGGCCATGCAGTTTCAAGAAGCCACTTTGATCTGAACCTGGTAACTCCATTCAGGACAGACCCACCAGAGCTCCAGGAGATGGGCTACAGGCCCTTCTCCACTTGCCTCACTAGCATTACATCTGTCCTCAAGGGTCTCTCTTCACAGGGCAGATCACTGCTTTCTCTGAGGGTGCTGGGGAATGGTATATTTTAGGATGTATGGGGTATTCTGCTCTCCAGAATAATTTCCCCGTTTTGGGCTTGTTTTGCTTTGCCACCCCTGTGCAACACATGGAGAGGCTACACTGGCAGAGTTTCAGTAAAAGCCAGTCCTGCAAAAGTCCTGATTATCTTGGATGTGCTTTGTTATTGAGTTGTAGGGTTTAAGTTTGTTTAATTAATAGCTGGAAGGAGGAAATCTCTTTCTCAGAGCAGCAAGGACAGATCTCACAATCTCAGTGGTCAAGAATGAAGCAACTGCCAACAATACTGCAGTCTCTTTGAAATGTGATTATATGGTTCAAGCCTAGCCCTGTGAAGTGTAATAAAAAGCAGCAGGAGACTATAGCAAGGCTGAAATATCATGCTGCTGCCTGCTTTTACCAGTTCATACTGCCTTTTGAAGAGCTGTTGTCTTGGCAAGAGGTTGGCCAGCAGCCTGAGCAAGGCAGGGCCAAAGCAAGGAGGGATCTGGGGTCCTGGAAATAGTTACACCTTTCAAACAGCTGTCCTTGGAGAACAGGAAAGATCTAGCCTGGATTAATTATGATGAGAACAGAGAATTGGTGTGGAAAGGTGACAATCTTGTACATTTACAGTTCGTTTTCTAACTCAAGCTGTGTGGATGTGTTGTCTTCTTCCGCAAGTCGTTTGGCAAGTGAGCAGCACAGAGAGCTGCAGGGTCAAACTCTGAATGCTGCCAGAGGTGATATCCAGGCACATTATGCAGTCAGAGGATTTGCTTGTGGTTTCAGAGATCCTTAATCCAAACTGAGGCAAAAAGGGGTCAGTGTGTTGGCCCTTGCAGTGTTCTGGGAGGGCTGAGAGGACCAAGCTCCTGTGGGTCCAGGTGGCCCCATGAGGTGCTGGGTTGTAGCCAAGTCACTGCTGCAGAGAGCCAGGGAGGGTGTTTGGCAAGTCCCTGTTCCTTGTTCTGCCATCTCCCTTGTGGCCTCTTTCCCCCAGGGCTGTTTCTGTGTCTCTCCAGCCTTGGTGCATTGTGTTGCTGAAGTTTCTCTCCTCCCACACTCTGCCTTGCCCCTCCCTTCCTCATCCCCAGATCCCAGCCTGCCTCTCTGAGACCATCATCGTGTTTAGCTCCCAATAGATTTCACAGACCTGTTGCAACTCCAGTTGACACAGATGAGGTTTGGCATTACAGACACATACATCATCCCTTTCCTTATGGTAACTGGGGAGAGCAGAGGGTGTTCCTTCCCTGCAGCCTCTGGAGTTGCAGCCCTGGAGGGTCTCCCCTGGAGCAGCTGAGGGTGAGCTGTGATGGATTGACTCTGCCTTCTGTTAACGCCAGCACTGCCTTTCATGCCCTGTTGCTATTTGTGTTTTTTGATGAATGATTAATTAGAAAAATAATCATTTGTAAATTGTGAGTGAACCAGACGTTTGGCCTTTCCTGTAGGGAAATTGAGGCTCCAAGCTCTGCTGCAGCATGCAGCCTGCTCACAAATGCAGGAGTATTCCCAGGCTAGTGATGAATTTACATGAAGTTCCCTTTCAGCATTTTAATGACTGTTACAGCTGAGTAACTAATGAAAGATATTAACAAACAGAAGAAGTAAATATTTAATTTTTCTATAGCATTTTTCCAGCTTGTGGCAGCCAGTATTTTAAATGTATGTACAGGAGGATTTCTGCCCCAATCTTTCCATCTCTGCCTGGAGTACAAAGCTTGCTGTATGTGCTGGACAGGATGAACACCTCTGTGGAGATATTTTACCCCAAAGTGGGCTGTTCCTCTGCTCTGTCCTGACAGTCTGTGGTCAGCATTCAGTGTGATTTAGCACAGCCCAAAAGGCATTTCCCTGCACCAGGGATTGCTGCAGTTTGTGGTCCCCTGAAGATGAGATGGCCACAACAAGGTCATTCAGTAAACTACAGTGATTAGTGACTCCATCAAGGAAAGCTGCTGAACGCAGCAGGGAACAGTCATTTGAAATGTCTCAACTCTGATAATTTACCTTCTTCCACCCTTTAGTATTTCACCTTCTTCCTTTGCCTGAAAAAGGAGAAATCCTCTGTGATTCAGCAGGATGTGATGATTTGGTTTACTGGGGCTTGGGGTCAAGCTGAGGGATGCTCTCCGGCCCATGTTATATTCAGATATGCAGGGAGAATTGGGGCAGAAGTTGCCTGGGGAAAGGTTTGCAAGGAGGATTTGTCAGCAGCTCCAGGGGTGTTTGTTATTTAGCAAGCATGGGGCTGGCTGTATTATTTTGGCACATGGTGAACCCAAGCCATGCATGGACAGTGTCACTGTGGGGTGACCAGTCTGATGGTCCTGCTGTGTCCAGGAGCGCTGCCAGGCATGGGGACACAGGGGGCTCATCCCCACCTCACTGCCAGGCTCGTGCCTGCTCTGCCATCCAGGCTTGTGGCTGCAGACCCAGCCACAGGTCCCAGCACAGCAAATTCAGCTCTGCAGTTCTGGAGAGCTGGGGAAGTGTTTGCAGGTCCAAGCTCTGAACAAATGAGGCAGCCGAGATCTTTGGCTCTAGGCATTCTGTGCTTTGGAAAGGGGGGAAGAATAAATCCATACTCAAAGCCTGCAGGAGCTTCATGAAGCATTTGTTTAAGGAGATGTGGCCGCTGTGGTACCCCCAGTGTGTCATTGTGGCTGTCTGTGCAGGGCCCTGCGTGATGTCAGCCTCTCTGCATTGTCCCTGGCTTGCTCCTTGTTTTCCAGGGGGCTGGTGCAGGCTCCACACGACTGGGATCCAGCTGTCTCAGCTCTTCCCCACGCTCATTCAGCCTCCCCAGCCTGCCATCTTTTACAGCCAAGAAAAACTTCTGCTAAGTGAAGCAAAGCATTCATCTGGATGCAGATATATGTATGTAGCAAGAGCCTGTGTGTGTTTGTTTTTTTAAAGAGCTCATCAGAGTAGGGATCATAAAGGCAGAGTGAAGCAGAGTGAAATGTCTGATTTGAGGCAGTGTATCGCCCTCATTTTTTAAGATTTTCTAAGCCTTCTGATGTTTATATTCTTGTAACGAACTTTATCACACGCTTTCTGTAAATAACTTATTGTTTTGCATTCTTTATGGGATAGGAGAAATTTGATAGACTGTTAGTTTGTCTAGTGTTATTGGAGAGGTGGCACTGTCACCCTCCAATCCACTGTCACTTTTAGAAATCTATAAATGTTAGAGTCAGAAAATAAAATTCCCTTTTTTACCTTGAGAACAGCAGTGTGTGCACGTTGTGATATTTCATGTCCTATAGTGACAACAGTGTTTCTTAAACACTGGTTTGTTGCAGATCTTCTTTCTATCTGCATTTGACTTAATTGCCTCTCCTGCTTCTGTCTGTGCACTTTGAAATATAGAAGAGAATGCAAGAACTGAGCCTTCCTTCTGGGGCAGGGGACAGGATGAGACTGTCAGGATCTAACCCAGCACTTCTGAGGGAGATGAGGGGAAATGGAGGTTGGATGCTCCAAATGCAATGTTTCATGCCCACATGTGGGAATGTGCATGGACGCCCCTGCTCCTCAGCAGGTCTGTGTTCTCCCATCCTCTGCTCCCTGTGTCTCCACTCAGCTGGTCTCTGTCCTTGCTGAGCTGGGAGGTCATGATTCCTGTTTGATTCCTGTCTGATTCCTGTTTGATTCCTGTCTGATTCCTGTTTGATTCCTCTTTGATGATTCCTGTTTGATTCCTGTTGGATGATTCCTGTTTGGTGATTCCTGTTCGATGATTCCTGTTTGATGATTCCTGTTTGATTCCTGTTCAACGATTCCTGTTTGATTCCTGTTCAATGATTCCTGTTTGATTCCTGTTCAATGATTCCTGTTTCATTCCTGTCTGATTCCTATTTGATTCCTGTTTGATAATTCCTGTTTGATTCCTGTTTGGTGATTCCTATTTGATTCCTGTTCGATGATTCCTATTTGATGTGCTCACACAGAGCTGGGCACCTGAGTTTCACTGGCCTCTGCCTGGCTGGTTTTCCTCCCATTACAAGCACCTAGCAAAGTTGTTTGCCTTCCTGAACAACCCTAGGAAGGTTTTTTCTTCATTTCTGAAATGCTGAAGGGGATTAGATCATATAATGGAGTATTCAACTGTCAAGTGATTTACAGCAAAGATGCAGTTGAGTTATGAGAGCTGTTAAAATGCCTGTTAAAAGTACTAAATGCTTTTAAAAACTCATATTATTTGGTTGATAGAATGTAAAGGTCTGATGGAGCTATTACTTTGCTCTGTATAAACACACATTTGGGCAGGTGTTATTTATGTACACCCTCGCTGTTGTGGCTTGCAGTGCCCCAAAGCCATTGCCACCAGGTGATTGTACATCAGCCTGCTCCAGCCAGGCAGCAGCTCCTTCCCTGGTGGACTGCTGGGTCAGAAATCCTTGCTCTGGGGAAATTCAGCTTCATCTTGGCAGTGCTGGGATGGTTGGAGGGGTAGCACTGAGGCATGCTTGTGTCTGGTGGTGATGTGTGACGGTGCTCACAGGGGTCTCAGGTTGAGGGAAGAGACGAGGATCTGACTCCATGTTCCAGAAGGCTTGATTTATTATTTTATGATATATATTACATTAAAAGTATACTAAAATAATAGAAAAAAGGATTTCATCAGAAGGCTAGCTAAGAATAGAATAGGAAAAAAATCATAACAAAAGCTTGTGTCTCGGACAGAGAGTCCGAGCTATGACTGTGATTGGCCATTAATTAGAAACAACCACACGAGACCAATCCCAGATGCACCTGTTGCATTCCACAGCAGCAGATAACCATTGTTTGCATTTTGTTCCTGAGGCCTCTCAGCTTCTCAGGAGGAAAAATTCTAAAGAAAGGATTTTTCATAAAAGATGTCTGCGACAGTGATGGCTGTCAGTGGTGCCCTGAAGTGATCCCTCTCTTCACTGAGGGCTTCAGTGCCTTGACTCACTGCCTTTCCAGAAGGCTTTGGCAGAAAAGCAGCAGGTCTGGTGGCCCAGAAAACATGGATGCATCTTTGCTCAGCTCTGATATTTCTCACATCCCAGTGTTTCTCATGATGGACGTGGGCAAGCGAGCCTGAATAAACACTTTCAGTGTTTATACTTACTTTAAAAGAAACAGGGTAAATTTGTGGTCTGTGAACTTTGACAGTTAATATTTATTTTTAAAACTCAGTTTTGCACCTGCTTTTAAACATGTTTGCCCAGAAGAAACAGTGGGGAGTCAGTAAATTTACCACAGATTTATGGCTGAGTGTCAGACCTCCTCTCTTCCCTAGACCTTTGTAACCCAGCAGAGTCACTGTGACCTCCTGGTTACCTGCCACTATAACCATTGGACACAGTCCAAGTCTGTTCCTGACAAATAAATGTGGGAGTCTTTGGCCAAGTGTGTGTGATGTCCTTTAGTGCACAGCACTCCTGGGTTGCTGTAGCTGTCTGCTCAGGATGCCCTTGTGTCCTACATCTGAATTCAGGGGCTGATAGAATTTGTGAGCAGCAGACGTACACCCTGGGATATCTTCCTTGCACTGACAGCCCATGGCTGATCCACAGGGAAAGCTTCACACCAGCTTCTCACCCAATGGATGAAAAATTAATTCTTCTGGCTTCCTGGACCATTGTACGCTTAGGAAGGGTTGCAGTGTTGAGCTGTGTAAATTTGTGGTGGTGCACAGTAAATATTATGCTTTAACAGTCACAGGTCTGACATTTCTGTTGAGTTATGTACCATAATGTTCCAACACCATGGGCTGAATTTGATCTTAACTACGTGGGTGCACTTTAGTGCATGCCTGAAGAAAATTGGCCACTAAACTTGCAGGTTCATGTGCACAGTCAGTGATTGAACAATCTGGTGATGCCCCAAAAGGTATGAAATTAATTTTCAGGTACAATAAACAATATTTCAGCCCTGACTGGCTTGACGGAAGCTTCATCTTCCAGCACTAGGTATTGAAATGGGTTGCAGGATTGCATTTAAGAAGGGATTTGTTCTGCCTGTCTCTTTAGTGCAAAGGAAGCTCATGAAGTTGTGCCCAGGCAGTGCTGCTTCACCTGAGCAGTGCCTCTCTGCAGCTGGAGGTTTGGAATTATCGGTACCTATTCTAAAAATTCCTCATTGTGTAGATCAAGCAGTGATGTTTTTTCTTCCTGTTTCCCTTTGCACATACTGGGCATGTCCCAGTCCTAATGCATTTATCACTGGCTCTTTTGGAAAAGGGATTTCTGCCCTGTTTCTCCCTCAGCAGCTGAGGGGCTGTGCAGGGCCCCTTTTCCTGGAGAGGGACACTGGCTGGGCAAGGATGCTCAGGAGGGGTGTGACCCTACCTTTTCAGGTTTTAATTGCAGTGCAAGTGTTGCCGGTGACTGGGGATTTTCTGTGCAAGGAAATACCAGAAGAGGCTGCAGCAGGAAGTTTCTGTTATGGGATACACGGTCTGTGGTCAGCTGCAAGGGGTGTCCACAGCAGCAAGATCAGCAAAGACTTGTTGCCAGGAGGTGCTGGACCCTTGGGACAGGATCATCGAGAATGTGCCAGCAGCAGCTGATTTGTGTCTGCTCCTCTGTTAACATATTTGCACATTCTGCCCATATTACCTCAGCTTTGCCTCGGAAGAGCATTTGTGAAGTCTGGAAGCGTGGTAGGAACAAACCCACTTGGTTCCCCATCATGGATGTGGATTAATTTGTGTTGTTTATTGTTCCCACCTTTGGTGTTAATTGTTCCCACCTTTAGGTTTTTGGGTCCCATTCAAACCAGGCCCTAGATAAGGAAGTTGGTGTCAGAGCCATCTTCACCTTTCTTGCTTGTATTCAGAGGCTGGGGAGGGATAAGTAATGTATTACACAAATTTAGCTCTCGTTTTTATTCTCCTGTTTATAATTGTCAAAGCTTTGAGCCTTCTGAAATAATAAGGTTAAGTGGCCCTCTCTGACCTTAGGTGAATAGGAAAAAATATAGTTATTGAGGGACTCGGGCCATTACACCTCAGCAGTGAGGAATCTGAGGCCTTGGAAAAACCTGCTAAATTATCCTGCTTAATGCCAGACACTCCAAGGTGACTTATGGTGCTGCAAAAACATAAACATCCATAACTGTGACTGCTGCAGGCTAGCAGAGGGTTTGCCACATGCCTGTGCCTGGGTGGGCAGATAGGGGTGGTGGCAGATGAGCTCCTGTGGCATCATTTCACCAGGGACACTGGGGCTGGCTCCACAGTGGTACCCAAGCCAGTCCTGGGCACGTCCCAGCTGAGCTGTGCTCTCACCCTTGGTTTCAGAGCCTGTGTTTGATGTGGAAGCTGGCCAGGCTGCCTTGCTGTGTGGCACGGGGCTGTCACTGCTCCAGGGAGCCTCTCCAGCTCTGCCCCAGGACTCCCTGGCTCCGGGGAGGACAGGAATGGAGGGCTCTCTGGAGTTGTGCCCCGGCTCTTGGTGTTTGCTGCTCTTTTTATCAACAGTCTGAGAAGGGAAAAGCTTATTTTCTTGTGGGGGTTATCTTTTAGGTGCTGCCTGTTTTACCCAGCTGAGCAGGAGACAGATGAAGCAGATGTGAAGTTTCATTAAGGCCTTGGTAGCCATAATGTCCTTTTCCTAGAAGAAGAGCAAGCCTGTTGCTAATTTACCACAAAACACGGAAATGGCACTGAGAAATCATCCACGTCTAAGCATCACCTCTGTTTAGATGTGGCCTTCAAAAACATAGTAGGTTTGGGCTTGGACAGCCATCTGTCTGATAGGGACTCTAGGGAGTCTCTAGGGACACAGAGATACCTCTCTGATATCTCCCTAGATAGGGACTCAGAAGAAGGAATGTCCTTGAATCCAGAGTCTTGGAGAAGAGCAAGCTGTCCCCAGTGCTGGGCACAAACATCTGTGGGTCAGTTTGGCAGCCACAGGTGCCAAAGCTGATCTGCACTAGGTGAGACCCTGGTTCGGGGTTGCCTTTTCTGTGCACTCCTTTTATCTAAATTATCTGCAATCACAGAAACTCCTGCTCACAGACATGTTTGCTGGGATATTTGGAGAAAGGGGGTTCAGAGCTGGGCTGAAATAGACTTGTTGAACTTGTTGCTCTGTTGTAGCCACTCTCCCGTGCTAAAGAAAAGCTTCTTCAGCGAGCACATGGACTAAATTGGCGTGGTTAGTCAGAAGCCAGATGGAGCAGAAATCCAGATTAAATAGCACAGAGTCAGATTCAAAGAAATGTAGAGCAAAAACATCACTTGAGTTCAGAGCACTCAGCACTGCCCTGAACTGAACAATCATTGTTCCCTGAGAGCCCCAAGAGCCCCGGGGAGCTCCGGCACCGCTGCTCTGCTGGAAATGAACTCCTCCTACACAGCTCAAGAGTCGACTCCCAAAGCCAATCAGCAACACAGGGATCTAATTTCCCCTCTGCTGTCGAAATAAAATGCTGCTGCAGATGGAAGGCTCCCTAGAAGCTGCTTCTGGACTGCTTCCACCTTTTTATGAAAGCTCCACTTAGACGTGGTGCAGTGAGCAGTAACATAACCCATTGAGTGCTGTGATCCCTTGAAAAAATGTAAGGGGGACAGAAGCTGGGAACAAGCCTTGAGATTCAGGGTTGGAAATAATGATAGAAGAGCAAAGTATTAATATTTCACAGCACAATCTGCTTTGCAGAATGCAAGGGGCTTGGGGAAGGAGCAGATGGAAGGAGCTGAGTATGTGTTTCCCAAGGAGATGGCATTGTGTCTGTTGCTTTGTTAGTTGGAGCTCTAAATACTGAAACAAAAGCACAGAAAAGAAAAAGGCTGAAATTTAAATTTGATGAGTTGCTCTTTCTTTTCAGTTTGGGATTAAGCTGGAGCTGTTGTGGTTCAGTCTGTGCAGGCATTTTGGTTGTGTGTGTCCTGTGTGCACCTCTGTGCACGTGTGTGGGCATCTGTGCTCTGCAAACTCTGCAGGCTTGGTGCAAACCCTGGGAGCTCATCCCATCACAGCTCCCAGCACCGAACCTGGCCTGCCATTAGCATTTCTGAGGTAAATACAGCTCTGCAATATTTGTTAAAAGAAAAGTCACCATTTAAGGAGAAATACACCATTTAAGGAAAAACTCTATTTAAGGAAGGGTCACCATTTGAGGAGGTGAAGGAGAGACGTGCACATCTTTAGGGGTTGATGATCATTAGTCTCCAATTTATTGATCAGGTTACATACTTTTATAATAGTGTTAATAAGCTCATGCATATTCTGTAACCTAAGCATTCTATTCGTTAAGCTAAACATCAACTCTTCTTCATTTTTTCAGTCTTGCGTTTCACTTTCCCATGCCTCTCTGACTCCTTGTTATCACATTTAGAGATGTCTAAGGACACAGTATTTTCACAAGTGCAAAAACTCAGATCAGAAGGCTAAACACAGTACTTTTCCAGCTTCTAATAATTAGCATTCCCACAATATTGAATACAATACAATATGGCTCTGGTAGCCCCCTGCCCAGGGGCACACTCCATTCTAAACTCTGCAGAAGCTGTGGCTGTCCCCTAAAGGGACACACGGGCTGCTGGCCACATCTCCTGGGGAACAGTTCCCTCCCTAAGTGCAGACTTGCAGCCCTCAGTCTGCAGTGAAGGTGCAGCACAACCAAGGGACAGCCCTGCTCCTCCAGCTTCAGCATGCCTTGCAGGTTTTGACACTGACCTGAGCAAAGGTTCAGCTGGACCTTCAAGTCATATTCCCTGTGCCCAGTGAACACAGTTAAGTTGTGCATTAAGTTGTCTCTTCAAATTTTTGATGCTCTGGTTTGGCTATCTAAGAGGAAAGACTGTATTCTCTTGGGATGAGTGGAACATGGACAGGAGCTGGAGTTATCTCTTAACGTGGAGAGGCTGGGAAATGGGTGCAGGGAAGGGCCTGAAACAAACCAGCTGGTTCAAAGCTTACCCCAAACCTGCAGAATAATTCCTGAAGGATCTCATGGATACTGGGTAGGGTCTGAGCCAGTGTGTGTCACAGTTTGAGCTGTAGCTGCACATTTCAGTCCTGAATGTGAATTCCTCCCTCTTTAGCAACCAAGTTGTTTGAACTGGAGTCACCATGGTTTTTAGAAATGGTCTTAAAAATGTTAATTAACCTTCTGCAGTTACAGAGACATTCCAACTGTGGACAACTGTGCAAGGAAAGGACTTCAGGGGTTTTGAAAGACTTAGAAGAGCACACAAGGGACATGAATATTGTGTGGCCATGGGTGCTGCCCCTGGAGCCTGGCCTGGTCATTGTGTGTGGTAATTCCCAACTGGATCTTCTGTGGATGGTCTTTCTGGTGTCCAGCTACCAGGCACTGAGGACTGTGCTCTTCACTGGTGAAATGATACATAAACATACACACTCTGAAGCTGAGCCCTGGGATTGTTCACTGTAAACATTGCATTGTCCCACAATTTACATTAATGAGGATGATTTACATTTATATAGCTCCTTTCATCCCGATGGATCTCTGAGTGCCTCACAGACTAAAATACCCAGGGGAATGTGAGCTGGCTGTGGTGTGGGCCACAGGCAGGACAAATGAACCTCAGCTTTGCTTTGTCATGAGCAAGAGGTGCTTTGGGGAAACTGGTCAAATATTTCATCCTGTGTAGACCTGCTGGACCTGAACTGAGATCCAGTCTGAAAGCACAGATGTGCAGAACTTGGTGGTCTTGTGCTTTATCTGTTCCTGCAGCAGGAGGGACTGAGGTGACCTGGTGTTTTCTGAGTGTCTCTCAGAAGGTGGAATGACCAATTAGTGGTCCCTAGGTCTGAGGTGCAGCCCTTGCCCAGTAATTTTCCAGACCCTTACCAGAGGGAGGTGAGGATCCACAGGGATGAGATGAGGATGGGGCTTGTCCTTTGGGGCTGCACCCCTGAGGGTGAGCTGGGGTCTGTGGAATTTGTTTCCCACATGCTCCTGCACTGTAAGCATCTTTTTTGGGGTTCCTGTTCACCCCTCATTGCTTCTTGCTGTGCTGAACCCCACTGTGAGCATGGGCTTCCTCCTCCAGGCCATTGCCAAAAGAGAGTTTTAAATGTTCACTTGCTTTATTTTTAGGTGTATATTTAAAACACTACCGATATTTCCAGGGAGCGTTTGTAAATGAGGGCTCTATAACAGTTATTTTTGTGCATTAATTCATGAGGCAGCTTCAAAAATTCATGAAGTAAATACAACTTTTCTGCCAGGAGGCTTGGGGGTGCCTTTGCTGCCCTCCAGAGCGGAGCAGACATTTCAGTGTAACACAGGAACTCTTCAGCAGAGCCTCCTGATCTCAGTGTGCTGATTAAGGCACTAAGGCAGGCTGCAGAGGTGCTTTAGAAGTCTTTAAGATGTCCTTGTTTCACCAGCCTTAACAGTGATCTTATTTCAGCAGGGATTAAGTGAGCTGCAAAAATACACCTGGCTGGCAGAGGCAGCTGCTGTCCTGGGCTGTCCTGGAGCTCCAGGGGCTGTCCTGCAGGTCCAGAGGGTGTCCTGGAGGTCCAGGGGCTCTCCTGCAGGTCCAGAGGCTGTCCTGAGATCCAGGGGCTCTCCTGGAGGTCCAAGGGGTGTCCTGGAGGTCCAGGTGCTCTCCTGCAGGTCCAGGGCTTGTCCTGGATGTCCAGGGGCTCTCCTGGAGGCCCAGGGCTTGTCCTGGAGGTCCAGGTGCTCTCCTGCAGGTCCAGGGGCTCTCCTGGAAGTCCAGAGGCTCTCCTGCAGGTCCAGGGCTTGTCCTGGATGTCCAGGGGCTCTTCTGGAGGTCCAGGGCTTGTCCTGGAGGTCCAGGGGCTGTCCTGAGATCCAAGGGCTCTCCTGGAGGTGCAGGGGCTCTGCTGGCCCACGGAGGGGCCCTGGCCCAGCTGCTGTCCTGCTCCCAGGCACATCCCTCCTCCTGGCTGTCCGTGTGGAGTGAGTGACTCTGCTGGCATCAGCACCGCTCTGGGCCCATGCTGGGGGGACTGAGGGGTGAAGTCAGCTCTGTTGGGGGATTATTTCTATCAGGATACAGGCAGCAGTGATTTAAATGGAGCAGATTGTGCTGGAGAGGCCAACCTGCACTGGTGGCTGCTCTGTGGAGCTAGAGATGGGCCAGTGGGGCTGGGGTTGGTTTAAGGAGTCACTCTGCAGTCACTGAAATCATATAAAACTAATGCAAAAAAGAGGAGAATTGGGTCTCACATTTCCAAGATGGGCTAAACTAAACCAGAACGAGCTGGTTTTTTCTCTGCAATGAGCAATATCCACATGTGGAATTATTTATAAACAAATCTTCAGAATAAATTCGTATGTAGGGAATCTTCTTTCCTTCATGTCTTGTAGTAGGATCTTCCTCTAAATATAAAGCTGCATGTTTGGCTGTATGAAGTAGGGAATAGCAAAGTGCTTCAGAATAGAGGAAGGACCAGTTTGAGGCTCTTTGTGATCTGTGATGTCCATTTGTGCTGGCTCGTGCCCCAGCTTTCTGCTTCCCTTTGGATGCCAAACCTGCAGCGAGTGTGCTGCTGCCCCTGGGTGTGGGATGCATTTCAGGCTGGACAAATGTTCATTGTGGTTTGCACAAAGGTTGCTTTTTCATGCACAACTCAAGTCTTGAAAAGAGAAGAAAAAATGCTCTCCAGACTCTCTTGGGATTATTTTTTTTTCCCCAGGTAGCTTCTGACCTTGAATGATATTCAGTGTTTTTCCATTAACACCAGTGGGGCTCAGGCTTGTGTAAGATTTAGGGGTACTCCCTCCTCCTCCTCCTCCTGACACTAAATGCTTTTTTTATTACCCATTAATGAGTAATCAGAAATTTCTAAAAGGATGCATGGTTGAGTTCTTTCACAGACAGTGGGATCTGTGCAGCTTTGCAGTTTGTAGACAGCTATAAATGGTAATGAAGAGCACATTAAAACCCTGCCTCCATAGCAGGGCTCTAATTGCTGTTGATTTGCTGCTGGATTTGGTGGAAGAGGCTGGGCCAGAGCTCTCAGATGTGCCCAGGGAGGAGCACCCAGCCCCACCTGGGTGTGTTGGTGCTGGTGCTCTGTTGATAAACTCCCCATGGGCAACGCTCCCTTCCCTCCACACTTACAAACTCCCACAGTCAGTCCCGGCTGCCCAAAGTGGCACAGTTGTCCCCCTCAGAAATGAGAAGGATGCAGCTTCTGTCAGACCTCACAGTCAGCCTGTCAGAGAGCTGAGGGTGACTTCCTAACCTCTTAAGTCTGCCTTTATGCCTAGACTATCTGCTGTGTCTGTAAACCTGACCTCTCCACTGCCTGACATCCCTGAGCACTGTGTGTGTGTGACCCAGGAGATGAGAGCCCTCCAGATGTCTCCAGGGGCACACCTGCGCCTGCAGGGGCTTTAGGGGGCTCCTAGACAGTGCCCAGGGCTGCCCAGGTGAGGCTGGGGGTGCCATCAGGTGCCATGTAAGGCTCAGAAGCTCTGCTCCCTGAAATGCTTTTGTGCAGCAGAGAGGAGTCAGGAGCACCTGCACTGTGCAGGAAGGTCAGCTGGGGTCTCACCTACAAAACGGATGTGTTTGGTTTGGAGGCTGTGCTTGAGAAGGGTGGGGATTTGCTGCCCTGCAGTGTTCTCTGGGTTTGTTAAACCTCTGCAGTTGGAGGAGCAGAAGAGCCATTGAATTATTTGGTCCATTGAACTGATGTGCTGTGAAGACTCACTTGTACTTTTAACACTCTGCAAGTTCACCAAAGGTGCACAGCCCAGTGCAGTGTTCAGGAGGGAATATTGCAAATCTTTGGTTCCACAAGGGGAATATTGCAAATCTTTGGTTACACAGCACCATGAAGGAAACTGCAATACTTGTTAAATATCAACAAAGGAATTTTATCATTTCTTGGAGGAACCTTGTGGTGGTCTCTGGACTGAGGTTGCTCCTGTTTTCCCATACCATCACCCACATACTGAGCCATATGTCCTGGCAGCTGCTTGATGAGAATCCACCAAACTCCTGTGCAATAAGGCATTTTCTGCAGTGATTTAATGTTTAGATGATTACAGAATGCAGTGGATTACTTGATTACTTTGTGTGTGTTTCTGCAGGAAATATGCTGGAGTATTTTATATCAGTTTTTTCCTGTTGGGGGGACTTTTTTGTTCTGTTTCCTTAAAAGGGGATGGAGTACTACCTATAAGAGATTGAGAAGTGTAGCCAATAGTTTTATTATCCTCCCAGTGCTGGCCTCTTCTGTCTTTACAAATGCTCTGAAGCCACAACTCTGCATAAGAAAAATGGATTTGTCACTGAATTTTCATGCTTCATCCTCACAGAAATGTAACTGTTGTCCTGGGCTTTAGCACTGTGCCTTCAAGCTTGGATTTAATGCTGATCATTATACTTTTAGAGCAGGTTACATAGAAAAATAGAGCCACGGAGCACATCCAAAAGCCAACAGCCTTGCTTTCACTCCCATTTTATTCTGGTGAGGATGCTGAATATTTATTAAGAAAATCCCACAATCCCACTTTTAAAGAGACGGAAAAAAAATAAATAAAAGACCTCTCTGCATTTTCGAAAGGAACAGCTGTAAAGTGCAGCTGTTGAGCTTAATTGTATCTCTGAGAGCCCAGTGCTGGGGAAGGAGGAGCTGAGCGTGTCCAGGGAGCTGTGGCTGTGCTGGCTTGGGGTGGTACTCAGCAGGGAAAGGTGTTGCCCTGGTTTTTGAAGATTTTCTGAGCCTTCTGATGTTGACATTCTTGTAGTGAACTTTCTCACGCACTTGCTGTAAATAACTCATTGTTTTGCATTCCTTTATGGAGGAAGAGAAAGTTGCTGGGCTGTTGGTTTGACCAGTGTCATTGGAGAGGTGGCACTGTCACCCTGCAATCCACTGTCACTCTTGGAAAACTATAAACGTTGGAGTCAGAAAATGAACTTCCCTTTTTCCTTCACTTTGAGAACAGCAGTGTGCACTTGTGTTTTTTTGTGTCCTATAATGACAGAAAGGAGCATCCAGCTCTTCTGGGAGCCCAGAGTGTGGCTGTGCTGGGTTGGGGTGAGCTGGGGATCAGCAGGGAAAGGAGATCCAGCTCTTCTGGGAGCCCAGAGCATGGCTGTGCTACCTCATCCCACTGGATAACAGGGATGGCCCAGCTGGATCTTGTGTGATTGCACAGATTCTCCTCTGCCACGTGAGAAACCTGCTGCTGTTTGTTGTCACCCTGCTGTGTTTGGGGGCTCTGGAGAAGGGCAGTGAAGTTGGGGGTGGTTGTGCACCTTTCAGTGCCTTCTGCTGCTGCTGTGGTGGGAGTCTCCAGATGGCTCCTCTGACAGTTTCCCAGGATATTTTTATTTCTGTGTTAGCACAATTGGGTTTTCTTTAAAGGAGGCTGCGTTCATTTTTAGGATGTATTTTGTGTTTCAGGTGTTGGTCGTAGCGCAAGAGTTAATTTGTTGTTTTGATCCAAGCAGATTTGACCCTGAAATCAAAGCACTGCTGCTCTTCGCTGATGTTTCTGAAAAGGAATTTCTCAGAAACTCCTTTTGAACACCTTTGTTTGGGGATTGGCCTTATCATGTCAAAGGGATAGTTGCCTTGAAAAAAACCTTCTATCTGACACCTGAGTGATGATTTCCCTTTTGTTGAGATTCCAGTTTAAATCTTCACAATACCAAGGGTTTGGTGGCAAGCCGACCTAGCATCACATCTGCTGCACTGAGTGTGCTTGGTTTTCAGTGCAAGACCAAAACATTCCCTTGCTTCTACCCTGCTTGCACACTCAGTGCTGCCTCACAGCATGGAATTTCCAGGGGGAAGAGCAGAGGGGCCAAGGGTGTCCTGCTCACGAGGGCTCCAGTGCAGGAATTCAGCCCAGCACAGCAGAGCCAGCTCAAGGCTGTTGAGACTTGGACCCATTTTCTTTTCATCTTAGCCAAAGTGAGCACAAAATCAAGTGGAACAACAAGTAAATGCAATATATTTATTGCATTTTAGTCTGTTCAGTGCTTCCTAAATTCCAGGTACAACGTCCTTTCTTTTTGCTTTGCCTTTCTCCTGGTGACTGTGTGGTTTAGAAATTGGTGTTTCTGGCAGATTTTCAAGCTATCTTTCAAAATAAACACCTTTCCCAGAGGTGAGGGCAACCTAAGGCCCTGATTGCATGAAGTGTCATTAACCAAACAGCACCAGGGACAGAGGTGATTGATACACACCCTCGGAGCTTTGTAGTGAAGCTTAATGGTATGATCTTGGAGCAAACAGTGTAAAGCCTTTGGAGATTCAGCTGGAGCCCAGCTCAAGCCTGTGTGCATTTAGCTGTGGATTTCTGGGGTTATTTTCAACACCCAAACGAGGCACTGGTGTCCTTGCTAGGGGAAAACAAACTGTGCTTTACAGTATTTGCTGTGGGAATGGTGATACCAGTGGTTACAAACCATTCTGCTTGTTCAGACAGCAGCTGGAGCATGGCCAGGATGGTGGCACCGGGGCTGGGTCCCTTTGCTGAGGGTCACTGACCATCCCCAGCTGACCAGGACCCCTGGGCAGGGCTTGGTGTGAGAGCCCAGGGTGGTGTGTGGTGAGAGCTGCCCCTGCCAGGCCATCCCTGCTGTGTCTGTGCTCCCTCTGTGATCCTGGATCACACTCAGAGCTCCCTGGAACAGCCTGATGGGCTCAAATGCCTTGGGAATGCCCTTGTGTGGGCTGGGTCTCCTCCTTGGAGGGGGTGCAGAACAGACATCCCCATCCCCATCCCCAATCCCCATCCCAGTGCTCTGGATCCTGCAGGGAGCCCTTGCTGGTGTGCTTTAGGAGCAGAGCTCTGGAGCAGTGGGAAGCACTGTTACAGAATTACGAAGGCATTTTGCTCTGAGCAGCGTTTATGGAGCCAAAAATGAGGAGAGAATCTAGGGAAGCTGGGTGAAGGCCTTCAGGTAAAAAAAAACCAAACCAAACCCAAAGGGTTGGGGACTTGACTCGGTGGGGCAGGTGACACTTAAAATAGAAAACACTTATCTGTGTTTCCTTTTGAAATATGTCCTGTGTCCTTGGGAGGCTTCTTAGCAGCCTTTGGATCAGTGCCCTGCCTATTCAAAGCCCTTCTCCTTGCAGCAAAGGGCTGTAATTTGCAGCTTGTTTCGGGTGTTTTTTACTCGGTGCTTTGCAGGACTGTGCTTGGCTGTGCTCTCCTGGAACGCAGACAAAAGGAGAGGACCCAAAAGGACCCCACCACCCTCTCACAGGGGATGGTGGGAGAGGGCAGGGTCCTGGCGGGAGAGTGGGGCATGTCCTGGACCCTCCATCCTCTTCATCCCTGGCGTCAGAGCACTCCTGCTCGTGCTGCACATCCCACGTGTGCCTGGGCACCAGCAGCGCCCTGGGGAGAGGTGTTGTAATTAACCACCCCATTAGGAGGGAGCCCTTCCCATCAGCTCCTCTCTGCCAGCACATTCTCCTCTGCTGTCTCTTTTTCTAGTAGAAAGCTCTTCCTACAAGTGGTACTTGTGTAACTTGGCAAGGATGTTTTGATGGGCTGGCTGCATTGTTCATTGAATTACTGTCTGGCTGGAAAGCCAAGGGCTGCAATTTTCTGTGCATTATTATTCTTGGGATTCAGCCTCTTAGAAATGCAAAGTGGGACAGTTTGCTGCTGGAAACATTTCCCAACAGTTCTGGGCCTGGCAAGAGATGGAGGGATCTCTTGGGCTTCAGTAACCTTCAGGTTTTCACATGCTTTGACATGCATTTTGAGTGAGTTCTTTTATTTATTTCAATAGTTCTGTCAAACATTCCTCCTCCCTCCACCCATAGTATTAACTATGGCTTCACTGCCCTAAAATAACCCAGCAGGGTTAGGAATATTTGCCACAGGAATCTTGTAAATGGCTTGCACATAATTATGTTTTTATTCCAAGGCAGAGGAGATATAACTCTTCAAAATGGATAAAAATCTTGAAATGAACATCTGGACATACAAATTAAATTGCTCTTAGTGTAAGGACAGTACAGTACTTTATTCTCCCTGGCAGGCTTCAGCACACTTGCAGACTCGACACTAATCCACAGGATCAGAGTCATCTTGTAAACTTAATGTCTCTAAATGTTTTCACATATTTTTATTGCAAATCTATCCTTTCAGGACATTAGAGATCAGCCTGAGCCCTGGTAAGGCACACGTAGCCTCTCTGCATTGACTGAGAGCTTTATATACTTAGATTGAGATAGCCTTGGGTCTCAAGAGCAAATCATTCTTCTGACAACAAACCCTCCCCTGCCCTGCACAAGGTGTCACCCTCACCATCAATGAAATTATAGATTAGGTTATTGATTATTTTTCTTTTTTTTTCCTTCCACTTACTTTCAGACTCTCATGAAAATTCAAGACATTTCATATCTTTCTATTGACAAAAGCAACAACTAAATCAGATTATGCAACTCTCGTAATTCCCAGAAGTAATTTCCAAATTGTTCTTAGGTCCTTTGCCTGTCTGGTGCTTGCATTTGGATAGAGCAAGCTGAGATACTTGCAGCTTGTCATGGTTTAAATCTTAATTAGTTCATGGGAATGCATCCTTTTGAAATGCAATACTTGGACTTTCTCTAGGCTACTCTTTTTTTTTTTTTTTTTCTAAAAGGAATTAAAATATCCAGTATCATAATTAAGCATTTCTACTCATTTATGTTAGAAGCTTTTGAAGAGTATTTAAAGAAAGCAAAGTCAATGGACTGACTGCTGATAGGACAGGGGAGCAGGAGGAGGGTGTTGGTTTCTGGTTTTGGGGTCAGGTCCCCCCATGTGCCACAGCTGGTGGCAGCAGTGCCATCAGTAAGGCCATGCCACTTGGCATTGATGTTGTACCTCCCTGCATGCATTTGGGAGATCTGATGCAGTTCTGGTGCTTCTAGACAGGCTGGGGGAGCTTGAACTGGCTGAACAAATAATTCTCGATATAGATGCAGAAAGCTGATCATTTTGGGCAGTTTTTATTTAAACAGAACAAGACCAGGGCACCAGTAAATACAGAACTTATCACTCGACCAAGGCAGTAACGTCAGCACTTCAGTCAGGTTTCCAGGGGGAGATTTATGACTCCTGAGATGATGCTTGTATAAAACTTGTTTGGCTGTGATTTTCAAAGGCTGCAGCAGGGAGGAACTGCTGGGGTGGCTGATTGTGTGTGCAGAATGCTGAGGAGCTGGGTGGGAGGTGAGGCTGGAGAGAGGAGAGGCCACAGGAACAGGAGGGGATGGAGCAAAGAAACCCAGAGTGGTGATTGCCCCCCACCCAGATGTGACAGAGGTGCACAGGGTCTCTCAGCGTCATGGTTATGCCTTGCCTATGTTAAACACTCCCATAAATGCAAAGAATAAACCCCATAAATCCTGATGGTAGGTTTGATAGTTATGTTTTATATAAATGGATGCTTAAAATACAAAAAAAAAAATTGTTTTCCCATGATCTGCTTTTCTCTGGGGGTGCTGTTGGGCCTCCAGCAGGATAAATTACCAGAATGGAGCCAGCTTTCTCTAAAAGGTGTGGGAGGGTGCTTAGATGAGCACAGGGACAGCTCCATCCACCAAAGAACAGTCCCTTGCCCACTGTTGTTGTGCAGTGTATTCTTAGATTAGATTTTTGCACAAGAGCACATGTTGGCTGGTTTCCTCTTTAACCCTGGAGGTGCTGGTCTGTATTGCCATGTCCTCTGTCATATTTCAATCACTCAGGCCCTGGGAAGTGCACATATACAGTGTCAGAAGCAGAGGTGTCTTCTTTAATACACTGTCTTCTGGATCTGCCCTCATTTTCAGCGCTTGAGTGGAAACACGGCTGTTTTAAATAAAAATTTGGTTTAATGTGCTTTTAAATTGGAGGCAACTGCACTAGTTATGCAATTAACTGCAAATATTGAGTTCGAGAAAGGGCAATGCAAGTACTTCCAAAATAATCAGAAGTGTTTTTAAATGGATGGCTAATGGAGAACAGACACTGCAGTGTGAGCTGCCTGTGTTCCCTAACAAAGCATTCTTTAGCCAGGCTCTGCATAAGCTCCTTTTCAGCGTGTACATTAGAGCAGGAGTCTGGCAGGCTGTCTCGTCATGTGTCTTGTCCTGTAGAGCCACTTATTGGATTTCATCTGCTTACCCTTGTGTGATCATCAGGGCAGTGCTTAAAAGCAGCTCTTGTATGAAAACAAACGCAGCAGATTATGCAGCCTTAGTCTCTTCATGGAAGAGAGGAGGGGAGAGATGGGGAAGGGAGGAAGCCTCCATTCCTGACCTTTAACTCAGCAGTAAACATAAATCTCCTCTAATGCTCTGCATTAGACCTTTGGAAGAAGGGGCAGCCAACTCAGGCAGACTACAAGGATGTGGGGAGGCTATGCAGGGAGAAAATCAGAAGGGCCAAAGCCCAACTAGAACTTAATCTGGCTACTGCCATAAAAGACAATAAGAAATGTTTCTATAAAAACACTGGCAGCAAAAGGAGATCCAAGGAGACTCTCCATCCTTTATCTGATGCAGGAGGAAATACAAAGGATGAGAAAAAGGATGAGGTACTTAATGCCTTCTTTGCCTCAGTCTTTAATAGCAAGACCTGTTGTCCTCAGAGGACCCAGCCCCTGAGCTGGAGACAGGGAGCAGAATAAATAATCCCATAATCCACAGGGAGCTATCACAGTGAGCATTCCAGTGCTACATGGGCCGCCTTCGAGGCGTGGTGGAATGACCTGCCAAGCCCTAACTCCACAAATGAACCAATATCCTTTTGGTAATTGTCGTGGATATTGGTCAGCCTTGGAAGCCACTTCCAGACTGTCTGAGTATTACACCAAAAACTTGAATTTCTGTATGCAAAATAATGGGGACTAACATTTGTGGCATTTTGGGGGTTCCCAGGACAAAAGAGGAATTGATGAATCTGACTCCATGTTCTTAGAAGGCTAATTTATTATTTTATGTACTTCTATTAAAGAATGCTATACTAAACTATACTAAAGAATAGAGGAAGGATACAGAGAGAAGGTTACAAAGAATGATAATGAAAACTCATGACTGCTTCAAGTCCCATCACAGCTGATGGTGATTGGTCATTAAGTCAAAACAATTCACATGAGGCCAATCAAACATTGTTGATAAATTTGTTAAATGTTGGATAAACAATCTCCAACCACGTTCAAAAGCAGCAAAACACAGGAGGAGCAATCAGATAATTATTGTTTTCATTTTTCTCTGAGGCTTCTCAGCTTCTCAGGAGAAGAATCAGGGCAAAGGGATTTTTCAGAAAATATGACAGTGAAAAACATTGTACTTTGGAGGATTACCTTCTTGCCAGTCATTAGCTGTAAACATAAGGCAAAAATCCATTGTTAAATAACCAAGGATTTCTAATTCTTGAGGTTCAGATACTGCTTTGGGGGAAAATGGCCCAAATGTTCCAATCCAATACAGGATTGCTGCCATTGCCAATTTCACCAGGCTTACTACTGAATTGCTTTTTGATCAAGGGCAAATCCTTTACTGGCTCACCAACCTGATAGGTTGAGAAAGGCTTTTCTGGTTCCAAGTCAGACAAACATATGGTATCTGAGCCTGCTGCCTTGGCTAAGGTCACCCAAACATTTGGTTTTGATTGTTCCACTGGATTCCACAGGTTGTTGCACAGGATCAGTGACCTGCTGCACCCCCGAGACACAAATACCCCATGGGGCTGGATGGGATCCACCCAATGGGGTGAGGGAGCAGGTGGAAGTGCCCCTGAGCCACTTCCCATCATTTACCAACAGCCCTGGCTAACAGGGGGGGCCCAGGCTGTGGGAGCATCAGGGGGCAGGATGGTGGGGATGGATGGAGAGCAGAGATCTCTGCAGCCAGGTCTGGAACTTGGGGTTTATTGCAAAGGGCCTGGGGGCAGGGCCCTGCTGGGAGCTGCAGCCACAGCTGGAGCAGAACTGAGAGAAGAGAGGGGCAGAGAGGGTGAGAGCGTAAGAGCGTAAAAGGGCAAGAGCATAAGAGAGCGAGGTTCCCGTCACAATACCATAAATCTTCTGTGTTGAATATTCTAATTCTCACTAACCAATCTAGTACAAGATACAAATCCTATAGCATTTCCATACAGCCTATAAAATCATTACATCACCACACTGTGTTACATTTTAAACCCTAAAAACTCCTCTTTGGGCCCCTCCTGCCAAGCTGTAGGGTCTGCTCTGACCCTTGGGCCTGTCTGCAAGCAGAGGGTGTTGTTCCATCCAAAGGGGATCACCTTCAGCTGACCACACCATTGTTTTCCAGTTGTTCAGTAACTGAGGTATTTCAAAGCTTGCTTTCATTTCAATCTCGCTTATAGTCTCTATATTCTCAAAATCTTTTGCCAGGCAATCATATTTGTAAGGCTTTCCTGTTTCATATTCCCCAATGCCAGGCAACTGAGGTTACCCAGTGGGACACCTGTCCACAGGAAGGGTCAGCAGGATGATCCTGGCAGCCTGACCTCAGTGCTGGGGAGAGTCATGGAGCAGATCCCTCCCAGTGCCATCCCATGGCACATACAGGGCACCCAGGGCATCAGGCCCAGCCAGCAGGGGTTTAGGCAGGCCCTGCACACCTAACCTGTCTTTGGTGGCTGAGGGAAGGGCAGGAGTGTCTCCTGCTCCTGGGGACACTGTGAGCCACGGCTGGGGCAAACACGGGCAGATGTTTGGTTGGGGTGGGCAGTGAGGGTACACCCAGCTGCTCACAAGGGGTGTTCCCTGGGCTCAGTGCTAGAGCAGCCCAGTCTAGTGTCCTTAGCAGTGGTCTGGATGAGGGGATTGAGGCCACCTTCAACACAACGGTGGGTGGAGTGTTCATCTGCTGGAGGGCAGGAAGCTCTGCAGAGGGATCTGGATCCATGGACTGAAAATAAGTCATGGAAAGGTTACCCTCTTAAAACAAGCATGTTTGCTGCTGAAGTTGTGTCCAAAATTAAAAACAAAGACTAAAAATAATACCACCAGTTTGCTTTCCACTATGCAGCTGCCCACCCAGAACATCACCTCCCAGAAGTGGCTCTTTCTCACCTTGTAGGGGATGTTAAGTCGTTCATTCCCTTTCTTTTTTGCAGGGTCAGTTATGTTTCAGCTTGGGGAAGCTGTTACAGTTCCCTGCTCTCCAGGCATGATGTGCAATTGTGATTCCATGCACAGCCCTTCCCCTGGGATGGGCTGCTCTGAAGGTTGCTGTCTTTGGTTCCACGTTAGAGTGGAGATGTTTTGAACAAGACCAGGCTCTCTGTGGAGTTCAGGCTATCTTGTTCAGACTCAGAGATCTTATAGAGCTCAGGGAACTGGAACATCATTTTAGCTGAAATGACATCATCTGTTCTGTTTTGATTTTTCTCCCCTTTTCTAGTTTTATGCTCAATTGGTGTCAAAATCTTTCGATGGGAGTAAAGGACCTCAACACTTGTGGAAAGAGCAGCAGGGTCTGGTGGATCTGCTGGCCCTGCTGTCACCTCTGCACTTTGTCTTGAGAGCTCAGGTGATTTTTTAAGGCTGTGGAGTGAGCAAGGAACCAGGAAAGAATGTTGCTGTCACTTGTGGTCCCACTGCACCTCCTGCACTGCTGTGAGCAGCAGCCACACCTGGGCTCTATGGCTGGTGGGTGAAAGGGTCTCCGGTCTGTCCCTCTGCTGCACTGAAATCTGTGTGAGCTGGCAAAGGGGATGAAGGTTTCTCCAGGCTGAGTCAGTGTTGAAGCAGGAGATTGTGTCAGTGTGTGGGACGTGGCTCAGCTGGGATGGTTTGGGTCCATCAGGAGTTGTCATCCCATGGTGGGGTCTGTACTGGTGGGGCTGATCCCAAGCCACAGAACAGATCTGCTCCTTCACAGCAGGGCTGCGGTTATTGGAGAGAAAAATCATCCTTTCTCTAGGGAAGTGGTGCTGGTTGGATGGAAACCAGGTAAAGGATACTGTCACATAAACTGGTGATTGTGAAGCGAAAGAGTTGGAGAAGCTGGGGAGGAGTTTGAGCTGGAGCTGCAGGAAGCCAATAAAGCAGCTTTGGCATGCTCACAGGGCAAGTCAAGGAGAAATACATCAGTGTTCAACAGGTACCTGAATGGTTGTGAGCACAGGTGGTGGCTGGGCAGGAAAGGCTGCAGAGTGAAGGTGGGAGGTTCACAGAAAATGGAGCAAATCCCAAGCGTGCGCCAGGACTATTCATCCTGCATGTGCCCTCCTTGAGCAGAATTCCTGAGGGGAAAACACAGTGTAAATTAAAAACAGAAGTGATGATTGCAGAGAAAAAAACAGGTGATGGATTGAGAAGTTGCTGTAGAAGAGGGAGGAGCTAGGGAGATGAGATATGGATATGAAATGCAAATGAAGCTTGGAGGTGATTAAGTGGACTTTTCTACAGTCATTCCTTATGCTGGATGTGGGAGGCTGGGCTGACAGAGGAGGAGGAGGAAAAACACCACAGCTCAGGAATCAGCAGCATTTCCCTGCTGATCATGTAGGCAGGAAACAGGGGCAGCCTCTCTTGGGGGGGCTGAACTGAATCAAACCCTCCAAATGCAAACCTTGGCCATGGGACTCTTGTGTCATGCAAAGGGAATCTGCCTTTCCCAGCAGCCCCCTGCAGAGGAATTTGTAATTCCTTATGACATCTCATGGCAAAATGATTTTGTGAGACGTGGCGTGGAGGTGTGGAAAGAGGAAATGAGTGAGATGTTTTTAATTCCAGATAATTTGTTTGGTGTGTAGCTGTGAATTAGACACATAGGGAGTCAAAGTTAATGGATGAAGAGTGTATTAAACGAGACAGAGTAATGTTACCAAGAGAGGAACAGAATTGTTCTCACCAGGCAATGCACTTTGCAGAAGAGAGGACTGTCATCTGGTTTTATTACAAAATAGAGGTTAGCCTCTTTTTTTTTTTTTTAATTTTCCTCCCTTAAACCGTACCCATTTGTGAGTTTTTTTTTCACAATGAACACATTTTTTTCCTTAAAATTGCAGTTTTGAAAAGAATACAAATCCAAATGGTAAAGTAATTACGATTTCCTGCAGGAGTATGCAGGTTGGCTTTGCATGTCCTGCATGTTTGGGAGCAAAAGAGCAGATCTGGTCAGAGGATGAGCACTTGGATGACATTAATCTCACCTTTATAGACTGTCACAAATTGTCCTGTGGCAAGCAGGCACTTAGGAATTTGCTCAGCATATCAAACAGAAGATCTTTTTCAGCTTGGGGCAGGGAGGTAGTTTATGGATATCTTCAGTGTGCTGCTGCAGCCACGTCACTCCTTGCGCATGGCAAAATCCTGAATCCCCAAGAACTTTCCCTCTGAGTGACAAGGTCTAAATCCTGATGCTTGCAGGCTCTTGATAGTTCTACTTCTCTGGGGCACAATCCAGATCCCAAAGAAAACTCTTATTAATCTGTTGTGCATGTGAAGGAGATGCCAAAGAATACATGACAGCTTCAGATCCTGCTGTACCCATAAGTGATTTCCATTGAGTGTCCAATGTGCTTGGAGAACTCCAAGAAAAATCTGGCAGCATAAACTGGTGGAGACCTGGAGTAGTGTTAGTCTTCCTTTTGTTTTTTATTATTTCAAGGAAATGCTTGTTTCAAAGAGAAAAGGCTTTAATCATTTGGCTTGTGAGGGAGTTGTCTCTTTAATCTCTTACACTTTGGTTTTGGCTTCCTTCAAAAAATCTTTGTAGCACTGGTGTCATTGGTGCCTGTTTGCTCAGATCAGGCCTTCCAGAGGGGAATGAAAGCAGTGTTTCCTCATTTAGAAAAAGAAAATAAAAAGGAAAAAAGAAGTAAAAAGGGACAGAAAAGATTATTGCAGCGCCAGGTTTTTAAGGTACCAAGCCTGGCTTGCATCCCTGAGATGAAAAGGAAATTGAATATTGTGTTTTCTAAAGGACTTTTTTTATCCCTGCTGGATATAGATCTATCAGCCAAATATTGAAATAGAGGCACCTGGTTTGCTGCATGGCTCCAGCTCACATGGAGCCTTCATCCCCCTGCCTTTGATTTCCACGGGGAGCTCAGAGCCACAGGAATGCTGAGCACAAGCAAAGCAGTCCTGATAGTTCTGATTCTGTTTTCCCAAGCTTTGGGAAAACATCAATGGTCTGATGGAGCACTGGAGGGGGGCCTGGGAAGGTGCTCTGAGCGTGGCCATCCCCAAACCCCAAGTGCTGGGAGTTCAAATGTTCACATCAAAACCTTCCTTTGGCTTTGGTTGTTACTGGAGCTCTGCCTTTCCCCCAGCCTGGCACTGCACAAGACAATAATCTGTGTCCATGCTGGAGGTGTGGAGCACAAATTAAAATCCAAGTTAGTTTTAAAACTGAAAACCACCTTCTGTTTTCAGCAGAACATCTTATGCATCACTAAATTCTTTTTCCTCCCACTTCTTTTGTTCTCCACTTTGAAAATGCACATGAAACATGCCTGGTAATTAACAAGATGGTACCAGGTTTGGGGGGGAAGCAAGTGTGTTAATTCTTTTAAGGCAGTGTTTAAAAAATATTTGAAATGTTTCCCCAGTGGTGGTTGGGATTTTACCTTGTAAAATTGCATGAAAAGCGAAATCCTGTTCTGTGATGATACTAAACTGTATAATGTAAGGTCACAAGGTTCAAGGAAACACGTTTTCCTAGAGGAGATAGAAGTGTTTATCTAGTCAAGTGAGTCATTTTCCTAGAGAAACAAGTTTTTTAACAACTGTAGAAAATTAATTTTCTGTAGGGAATAGTGAACCTTTAATCTCAGCTTCCCTGCTCAGCGTTAGGAAAATCTTCACTGGAGAGTGACTGGTATCTGTGAGCCTCACGATGGTAACATTTCTGATGAACACCAGGTTTCTGAGTGCTTTTCTGAACACTGCCAGCATGGAAAATCCAGCCCTGATTTGGATTTAGCAGTGGGGCAGCATCTTGCCTGAAAGCAGCAAGCTTTCATGTGTTTACAGCTTTGGGTTTTGCCAATGCTTGTTTGTATTACCTGTGAGCAAGGAGCCTTGAAGGGCTTTAGAGAGGCAAGTCTTGAATTCACCTTCATTTCTTCCCAGGTCTCTGGGAAGCTGAGGCAGGTAACCTGATTCATTTGTATTTTAAACTAGAAGAGAATTGTACCATTTCTGGGGGTTTTAGAAAAAATAAGTGTGTTGTTAAATTTTTTTTTTGTTTGTTTGTTTGAAAGCAGCAACAAAAAAAAAAATTCTGACTAATAGTGTTTTCTTTGAAATGGGTTAAAGCTGGTTGAACCCAGTCTCCCAAGACTGGTGTGAGTGATGGTTGTGCTGTGCTTGCAGTTGCCTGATCCAATTTCATAGAATCACCAACTGGTTTGGGTTGGAAGGGACCATAAAGATCCAGTTCCACCCCCTGCCATGGGCAGGGACACCTTCCACTGTCCCAGGCTGCTCCAAACCTGCCCAGCCTGGCCTTGGACACTTTATTGGTCATTGTTTTACTTTGCAAAATCACTGCTGTGCAGCAGGTTCCTGCTCTGAGTTGTAAAATGATGGTTCACCAGAGAACCTCAGAACTGGAGAAAACATCTGTATGGTCCCCCCAAACCCAGCAAGAGTTATTGGAACCTGCCATTACCCCAGAGTTACAGATGAAAGGTACTGTAGACTCTGTGAACACAGAGGTGACAAGACAAAAAAAAAAAAAAAAATTGGATTTGAGGAGTCTTGTAGTTCAGTGTGTTGTGAGTTGAATTGGCAGAATGCAGACTGGGAAGTCCTGCCCTGGGACTGACCCACACAGGGGCTGCAGAATTCCCCCCACCCCTTTGCTGAGCTGTGTTACACAGCTCCCATTCACTTACTGATTCAATGCAGCCATCCCCAGTGAAAATAGCATTTGATGTTCTCTTAGCAAAACTCATGTATAAAGGAAGGAGTTCTTAAGCCAGAAATTAAATTCCACTTCCTGTGTGTTTTCCAGGCATGCCTGGAGCTGTTGTGCTGGTTCATGCTGTTGAGCTGCTGCTCACTGCCTGTGCTGCAGCCTCTCCCTCAGCTGTGGCCAGGTCTCTGTTTGATTTCCCTCCTGCTGGAACAGCTGCCCGTGTCTGACAGGTCCTTGCAGCCAACACAAAACAGGGATGATTCATTCACAAAATATTTCTGAGTGAGGAGCTGGGCCTTAGCTCTGCTCTGGTTTTATGCTGCTTTAACTGCCCTGGTGGGAAAGTGGCTCTCAGAACGTGGTGGATAGCAGTCACATCTCCCCTTGGGGTGAAATTTTTCTCCCATCTTGCCCTGCTTTTGGTTCCAGGTAGGGAACTGTCACTGCAGAGTCAATAAACCAGCTGAGAGAGGCTCCTGGGACTGAGGATTTCTGCCAAGTTGGCCTCGGTATGTCCCAGACCAGTAGGGCTCCTTAACATGATGAGTCCCAAGCACTTGGAGCTGCCTTGATTCAGAGGGTAATACCGTCCCCAGTAGCTGCCAAGTTTCCAGCTGTGTAGGGGATGTTATGAAATTAAAGATGTTTTCACCAAACTTGTTCTATTCTGACAAACTAATGAAAGAATGTGCTGCATTTTCCTATACAGATTATCCTCCCTTGTACTTGGTTTCACTTGGAATTATGGCAGATGTGCTGTCCTGTTGCCTTAGGGAGGATAGACATTTCCCATTGTCCAGAGTGGAGGGAGACCTGGAAATCTGGAGGTCACCTGCTCTATGTTACTAAAATCTCATTTGAAGCTGTGTAGAATGAGCTTAGATCTGCATGGATGTTGGCTCTGCTCCTGGGAGAGAGGTGAGGAGAAGTGAGAGAGTTGTTTTTCACCCTCTTAGCTGAACAAGCTCATTTGTACAGTCAGATTTTTGGCAGCCTCTTGTCCCTCCGGTGCTTCCAGGGCTCTGGTGTGTTTCTACAGTGTCATTCATGTCAATAGGCTACAGTGTAATATTGGCATTTGTTTGCTACCTTCTGCCAGAGAAGGTGATTTTTTAAAGAATAAATGGCTGTTTTGGAGGCTTCCCTTTAGCTGCTCTTCATCAGGAGGATTGGCCCTGCAGAGGCTGTGAGGTGTGCACTGGGAATGCCATGTTGGTAATATTTAGAGCCATAAAATTCTGGCTATTGGGCAAGCTCCTAATTGCTTCAATCTCTCTTGGTCTTACTGGAAATTGGATAGATCATTCAAAACAATATGGTTGCATTTGCATTAATCTCCATACTTAGGTCAAAGGTGTTTTTTTTTTTTTTTCACCTCAGAGAAAGATGAAAAAATTAATTTTCCACTTGTAGTTTTAAATGACAGGCATTACTGTGCATATGATTGGTTTTGTCATATCCTCCCCACTTATGTGCTGCTCCAATTGGACTCAGCTCAGCAGGGCAGGCCTGTGGTGCTCTTAAAATACTTTAAAATTTCCATATGGACTTTTCCCTGGATTGGTGTCATAAGAGATGCCATCCAGCAGAAATAAATAAAAGCAATAGAAATGCAACTTTCATGATTCTTTGATTCTTCAAGTTTCATTTTTTCCAAAATAAGTGGAAGCAAGGTATTCCTTGCAGGTGTTGGAATGGAAGTTATTGCCTTCATTCATCAGCAAGCTGATCTCTGTTGCTGTTCATGGAAGGCAGTATCTCAAAAATACATTCTCAATGTCTGCAAAACTGTGTGCTGCTGAAAACTACCAAATTATATTCTCTCTTTCTCCTTTCTGATGAGCAGATCGATAAAGGAGGCATTTCCATAACATGGTATTTACCCTCTCTACAGTTGAAATACAATATTTACAGTTGCAAATATTCTTCACAGCTGGTAGCTGGTTTCTCTATCCTGCTTTTATGATAAGTTTACAGTACATTGCTATCGCAATCCAAACTGCTTTTTCGACTGCCTCAGGAAAAAAAAAAAAAAAAGACAAGGCAGCTGCTTTGAGGTCTTGTGTAGTGTTAATGCACAAGATGTGTGTTTATTTGGGTTAAATTCTGAAGGGAACCTTCCTGGAGATGGTCAGTATCTTAAAACAATTACCATTCAAATAGGGTGCAAAGGAGGAAGGAATACTAATGCCCTGATGATGTGTCTGAAGCCATGAAGGGGTTTAGACTCAGATGCTTGAAGGTATTTAGAAGTCTAAGCCTAGCTTAGGTGGCCAGGTCATTACATGTAGAGATCTTTAGAGACTCTGGAGGCATGGTGAAGGTCACAGGATAAGGACTAGCAGCAAGCCAGTGCTCCAAGCTGAACCCAAAGCACCTTAGTCACAAGTGCCTTAATTGTTGGGATGTTTTTCTCCTTTAGCTTTAGTGACTTGGAGGTGCTGCCTTTATTTTCAGAGCTCATTGTTTTTCTCAAGGTATATGTAGTGAATTTAAGTTTGTTGGGTATGAGCTGGATTTTCTTTGTTACCCATCAGAGGCCTCCTAGATGTTAAGGGTCCAGCCCTCTGAAAATCACCCTTATCACAAACTCTACCCTGAGCTGTTTCTCGGTTGTTCAGAGGGATGTGAGGGGCTTCATGTGTAAATGTGGCAGTGGAGTTTTTCTCAAGTAAAGAAAAAGAGGAAATCATGGAAATCTGTGGTAATGTTCTATGCTTGTCTTCAACTTATTTCTAAGATCTGTCTTACATAAATGTTTTTAAGATGCTCTTCAGGTCTTATTTTAAAGGAATCATTTTCTTGATAACTTTACAGTACATTGCTATTGCAATCCAACCTGGATTTTAGCTGCCTCAGAAAAAAAAAGGCAAGGCAGCTGCTTTGAGGTCTTGTGTAGTGTTCATGCACAAGATGTGTGTTTATTTGGGTTAAATCCTGAAGGGAACCTTCCTGGTGCTGCTGGTGCTTCCATGCTGAGTGTGAGCATTTGGGGTGTGCGAGATGTGCTGGGGGAGCAGCCTCTGTCACACATCCCACTGCTCATCTCAGTTAACCTGGATTTCTCCAGCCTCATGCATTCAAGTCATTTAGTGGGAGCCTGAACCAAGTGGAAAAAGGGAAATTGTAGAATTATAAAATTTCTGGAATTTGCAGAAAGATGGCACAAGTTGGGTGTTTGACTTTGGTCACTCCGGGGGCCTGGGAATCTTTGAATTTCTTCTGCAGTTCTCAGTCAAATATTTTTCTCATTTCTACATATTTTTGTTAGTCCTAGTTAAATCATTTATAGTCCAAGAACTATTGGAAATATATGTACACACATGTATATAAAATTTACATTTTCCCAGCCCTGTCAACTTAACAACCTTATTAGAATTTTCATGTCATCTTTCCAATTAGTAAATCCTTCTCTTTTTTTTTTTTTTTTTGTCAATATTCAGCTTGCAAGTAAAAGAGAAAGCTCCCTTGGATTAGATTTACATCATGTCTTTCTCTTTGATGAAAGCACTGATTAGCAGGAGTCGTTTGGTGTCGCTCCCCCCGTGCTGCTCCCCACACGAGCTGTCAGCTTTCATCAGGAGCAGGAAATGCATGTTTGTAAAGCAGAGCTGTTATTAGCAGAATTCAAACTATGGGAAGGTTGGGTTTTTTCTTCTCACTGGCAGATGTGTTAGAGGAGTAGGGAAGTGTGTGGGCAAGTGTGCTTTTTGGTTTTGATCATATTTTCTCCCCTGCATTTTCAGTTATGGCATTGTTGAATGACTTACCACAAGTTCTCCCACCTCTGTGAAAAACAAGTACAGTGTGATAATGGGTTTTTGTTGTTGTTGACTGGTACATCAGGTCCTCTGTTAGCAAACCAGTTAAATAGTGAGTCACTCCAGGGAGTAGGAGTGTTTGCAGCATGCAAAAAAAAACAGCGGAGGAAATTTTGGATTAATATAAGCAGAGAAACTATCAATAGAAATGCTGACCATTAGTGTTCCCTGAAGTAGAACAACCTGGCTTCTAGGAGGAGAAAACAGATTAATGTTGGTATTAGCAATGAAGTCTTATTTTTTTCGACAGATGTTTCTGTTTGGCCTGTAGAGAGGAGGTGGGGTCACTGCCATCCCTGCTCATGGATGAGGGGACAAACAGCTGGCAGGGGCTGCTTCACTGGGAGCAGAGCTGGGAATGTGTCCCTGCTCAGGGTGCATCACCTCGGCGTGGCTCTGAGTCCCTTGGGAAAGGCAGGAGGCTTCCCAGAGTGAGGTCCAGGGTGCAGGTAAGCCATGGCTTGGGGGGTGAGCTGAACCTGCTCCAGGAGCTCCTCGTGGGACACTCCTGCCCTGCCACCCCTGTGCCAGCCCTTTCCTTGGGAGGACCAGCAGAGTGCAACCCTCCTGCCACAGCCTCAGGAAGCATCTTCTGCTGGTTTTCACATCCAGCAAGTGTCCATTTCAGAAAAAAGTAGCTTTGAGTGTATTTATTTGGAGTATTTGTGAAAGTTCAAGGCTTTGATTTAATTGGTTTTACTGGTTCTGTTAGCTAATAGAAAAAAGTGAGGTTATGTAATGAACATGGTCTTTTTAATGGTAATATAAATGTTTGCTAATTACCATATGGAGATGAAGGTCATATTAATTACAAAACGGTTCTTGCAACGCTACCAGGCAACCATCCTTTTAATTTTTTTTTATGGGAATAATTAGAGATAATATGCATTCAGGACTGACAGCTTTTCTTCATAATGTTTTCCAGCAAAACATGTATGGCTCTATTTGAAACTAATTGACTGCTGTGTGCCCTGCACATCTGTGCTGGGTGGTGGCATTGACATCTCAGCTGCACTTTGGCCAAAAAGGGCAATCAAGGCAAACAGCCAGCGCAGCAGCAGTGCTGGAGCACGTTTGGCCTTCTTAAGCATGGATTGAAAATACAGATGAGAGCTTGTGCCAAGAGGCTGCTTGAGAGCCTCGGGTCTGCTCTCATCACAGACTGTGGGTTAACTCTGGTGCCAGCAGTGTAAATACAACTGCCTGGGGTGGGGTGGGCAGGAGCTGCTGCTGCTGCTCAGCCTTGTCCTGTATGGGGCTCTCTCTTCTGCTGCATCACTGGTGGATCTGGAGTGGGATGCAGAGCTTTCCTCCAGGGCTGGAGGAAACATTGCCAACATTGCCAACCATGGCAATGGTGAGCTCTTCCCTTGCCCCGTTCCTGTGCAGTCTCTGTGCTGGAGGCACAAATTCAGTTAAAATGTGCAAGAAGAGCTGTGCCCAAGCCTTCCCCCTCCCCAGAGGCTGTGCACACAGCTGTGGTTTCCCCTGTGTGTGGCTGTGTCACTTGGATGAGCCATGCCATGGCTGAGCAGCTTCTTTACCCTCCTCCTGCCCACACTTTGGAAGATCATGCTGAAGATAGAAGTCAAGAGGAAAAATAAGCCCTTGTCTGTGTTTCAGGCTGTGCCAGGATTTAGTTTTTAGTCCCAAACTCTTTGCTGTTCAGTTGTAGATGTTTAATGTGTCACTCAAGTTGAACGTTGTGATGACAGCAATCAGATTCACTCGAGTTCTTTTGTGCTGGCACAGTGCTCTCCTTCGGATAGGTGTCAGCAGAGGGGAGTGAAAAACACCCATGTGCCATGCTGAACTGAGCTCAGAGGGATTGTGTGCACAGAGAGATGGTCAGTATCTTAAAACAATTACCATTCAAATAGGGTGCAAAGGAGGAAGGAATACTAATGTCCTGATGATGTATCTGAAGCCATGAAGGGGTTTAGACTCAGATGCTTGAAGGTATTTAGAAGTTTAAGCCTAGCTTAGGTGGCCAGGTCATAACATGTAGAGATCTTTAGAGACTCTGGAGGCATGGTGAAGGTCACAGGATAAGGACTAGCAGCAAGCCAGTGCTCCAAGCTGAACCCAAAGCACCTTAGTCACAAGTGCCTCCTTAATTGTTGGGATGTTTTTCTCCTTTAGCTTTAGTAACTTGGAGGTGCTGCCTTTATTTTCAGAGCTCATTGTTTTTCTCAAGGTATATGTAGTGAATTTAAGTTTGTTGGGTATGAGCTGGATTTTCTTTGTTACCCATCAGAGGCCTCCTAGATGTTAAGGGTCTAGCCCTCTGAAAATCACCCTTATCACAAACTCTACCCTGAGCAGTTTCTTGGTTGTTCAGAGGGATGTGAGGGGCTTCATGTGTAAATGTGGCAGTGGAGTTTTTCTCAAGTAAAGAAAAAGAGGGAATCATGGAAGTCTGTGGTAATGTTCTATGCTTGTCTTTAACTTATATCTAAGATCTGTCTTATATAAGTGTTTTTAAGATGCTCTTCAGGTCTTATTTTAAAGGAATCATTTTCTTAATTAGAGAATTACTCTCTTACTGATTTTTTGTTAATAAAATGCGTTAGTGCTGATGAACCTGAAGGTGACCTTCATAAGAAGGAAACCCTGAGATCTGTACTGATGCTGTAGGCAGAGCAGCTGGGTCATCACACAGCTCCTCAGGTAACATGTTGTTCTTTGGGGACATTGTAGAGACTTTGGGGAAAAAGACACTATGTGGGCATCACACCAGTTCTGAGCTGGAGAGTGCCAGGCTGATGCTCAGAGCTGGAGGAGGTCACAGGCTGTTTCTGGTTTGTTTGGGATTTGTCTAAATACCAAACCTCTTGCCATACAAATGAGGGAATAACATTAAAATACCAGATTCTCCTCTGTTTCCATTTGGACTGTCACCCACTTGAGTTTTTACATCTTAGCTGCACGTGCTTTCTGATCCCCTGCGCTGTTCAAGGACGTGTTCCACATGAAGTGGCTGTGTGAGGAGATGCTTGGCAGCCATCCTTGTCCCCAGGCTGTTGAGCTCTTGGGTCAGCAAACCATTTGGAGACTGGTTTTAAGTTCAGTGCTCGGTCTCTGTCACCTGCAAAGTGAAGGATGTTTGTGTGGTCTCTGTGGCATGCCAGGACCAGGAGCCCAGGGTGTTTGCTCACCCTGCTGAGGGCTGGAGTTTGGGCTTGGGGAGCCTTGTGCCCCCAGAGCTGATGTGGCTGCAGGGAGGGTCAGGGTGTTTGTCCTAAAATGGTGACACTGACAATCAGACAATGTCTGCTGCCTCAGGACTGCTGCAGAGATAAGGTCCTTTGTGCCAAGTTCCCAGGCATCTCCCAGGAGCTCCCTGGAGATAGCAGATGAGGGAGAGTGCTGACAAATTCAGCTGTGAAGGGTGAGACAATTTATCCCAGTTTCAGGGTGTTTGTTTTTCATCTTTTTGCTAGGTTGAGAAGACACCTTTAATATCATTCCAGTGATATGAAATGAATGGTGTACTGGCCTGGGGACTAAAAAGCACTCCAGCTTAAAAAATTTAATTCCTTTGTACTTTAATCAGGTAGAAAATGAGAGCATTGTTAGGCCTGTGTTTTCTTTGTGGCAAAGACAACTTAATGGCAGTCTGGAGTGTGCAATTGAGCTAACAAAGTTTTAGAAAGCCAAAAGAAGTAGATAGCTGGTAGCAAAAGGACGTGTGTGTGACAGCTGAGTACAGAGGATGTGGTGACAGAGGAAGTCTGGAGATACCAGCAAAGGGAGTCTGGCAGCAAGAAAGAGGCTGGTGAGAACAAAGCAGAGCCTGTCGTGGCAGTGATTGCTCGTCCCTTTTGATCACAGGGAAGAGGGCGCTCAGCGAGCAGCTCAGGCAGAGGGAGGGGAGCAGGGCTGAGGGGCTGCAGCTGGGTCTGGGGGGTAGCAATGCATGGCCCCTTCAGCCCAGAGCTGGGCTCAGCGCCCACAGCTCTGGGCAAAGAGGGGAAGGAGCTGGGGGGCACCCCTGCATGGCTCCTTCATCCCAGGGCTGGGCTCAGCACCCACAGCTCTGGGCAGGGAGTGCAGCTGGGCCTGGGGGACAGGGCCCTGCATGGCCCTTTCAGCCCAGGGCTGGGCTCAGCACCCGCAGCTCTGGGCAGGGAGTGCAGCTGGGAATTTTGGAAATACAAAGAGAATTTTACCAGTGGTTTCATGTTGAGCTTTTCCAGCCTGCAGCATGCTGTAAAGCCTGGGGGGGGCACCCCCTGTACAGCCCCTTCAGCCCAGGGCTGGGCTCAGCACCCACAGCTCTGGGCAGGGAGTGCAGCTGGGCCTGCCTGAGGGCGCAGCCCTGCATGGCCCCTTCAGCCCAGGCTGGGCTCAGCACCCACAGCTCTGGGCAGGGAGGGAAGGGCTTTTCTCCTGGAACTCAGGGTGAAACTCTTTCAGGTTTCACACTTCTTGAAGGCATCGCTCAGTTCCCCTGGCCTGGTGGTTGGGCTGGTTTAGCTGTGCCTGTGAGACCCCAAGGGACAGGCTGAAATACAACGTGTGTAATCTGCTCAGCCTCTGCCCTGCCTTTGGGCTCCTTCCAGCCCTGTGGGTGGCCAGGAGGAGGTGGAAGCTCTCCAGTGACACACTGCAGTAGGTTTTGACCCTGGGAAGGACAGAACAGGAATTGTAATGGGCCAGGTTTGCTATCTGGTGGGCTTTGAGAGGGAGGCTTTCATGGGATGTTGGATAAAAGACCCCAGCAATGGCAGTGCCACGGGCTTTGTTCATCTCCTCATGCAGTTTCTCTGTCATATCTCACCAGCAGCCCCCAGTCATTCACCATGAGCATGGGCTCTGACCAGGACACAGCCGGCTCACAGAGCTGGAATGACAAACCAGGTCTTCAGTGTGGAATGTAGAAAAGGCAGCAGTGCCCAGTGCTAAGGTAGCCCTGCATGCTCCTTTGACAGGCAGAAGCTGGAAATAAGAAGGAAATTTTGCCAGTGGTTTCATGCTGAGCTTTTCCAGCCTGCAGCATGCTGTTAAAATTTATTAACAGTGTGGTTTTTGGGTTTTTAAAAATTATTTTATTATTTTTTAGACTGCTTGTGTGGGCCAGCCCTGGCCACACAATGGATGGATCGGGTGGCACACTGGTGTGTGTGCAGCAGCCCTGCTCTCTGTATGTGCAGTCTGTATTCTTGCTCTGTAACAACCACGCCAAAGCCTTTTAATCAGCTTCCTTTCACTCAAGTGTACAAATTCTGCTCTCATCACACGTACTAGCTCTCAAATTTACAGACAGGAACTTCTTGGATAGAGTAATATTCCTTGGCCACCCTAGCATGCAAATTTAAAATTTAATATCTTGCGGCAGGTCTGTTCGCTTTTATGCAAATTCTAATGTAAGATTATGTTTTATAGTTGTAAATTAGAAATTAAAGTAAGTTATGCAGGGGAAGGGTATGTGAAAAATGGTAGTCTTGGATTTATATTTTTTTAAATGAGGTAATCCTAGTCATTTGAGTAATACAGAGATGTACATCCTCTTAAAAGGAGACTTGAACAGCAAACATGGTTTAAATGGGTACTTAGCTCCCATAGCTGTTAATGAAGAAGTGGTTGCTACAAGACTGCCTCCCTCAGTCTCCTGACTTCTCTGAATGCATTTTGAGGCAAACAATAGGTTAATTGTTCTGGTGTAGGCAAAAGAAATAAAATCCAGACACGGCTCACTTTTGTTCCTCTGTGACCCTGCAGCTGAGGGTGTGTGGGGGACCTGCCTGCAGGAGGGACATGGGCTGGTGCAGCAGGGCTGGGCTGTAGCTCCTGCCTGGAATCAGTGGTTCCTGGGGGATAGCAGCTCCTGACACAGCTCTCTGCTCTCAATTTCTATTAAGCAGATCTGAAACCTCTGTGACACACGGTGGAAGCTGGAGCTGGCTGTTCTGATTGTCCTAGGCCTTTACCTGGCAGCTTGACCTGGCCCATTCCAGCTGTGTGTGGCCACCACTGGTGGCCTTTGCTGGTGAGCAGCTCCTGCCATGCCATGCTGACAATCCAGGAAAATCAGGAACAGCACAGCAAAGGGAAATGTGCAATCTGAGTGAAATAAATTTTCTTCTGGAGTGCTGCTCACACTTGTTCTAGAAGCAACCGGAGCACTGGGAGAAGTCAGATTCCCTGGGTATTCACACCACACAGGCTGTACTTGTGGATTGCTCTTCAAGAGTGGCCCTTAGTGGAGCAAAATTTGCCATGAGATAGATGAGAGAAGAAGGGGATAAGTCAATAATAGAGAATCCTTTTGTGTATAACCAAAGAGTTTCTGAACACACTCAGTATTTAGATTTGCTTTATAGAAATCAGTATCTCTTAAATCACTGAAGGGTGTGATGGGCTCTAGTGCTGTAATAAATATACCCAGCATATTTTAAAAAGACTAAAATCAAAAGTATTTCACAATGATGTTAATTGCATATGGATAAGATTTTGTAAAGCAATTTGGGTTCTGTCTCCCTCACTGACTTTCAGCAGTGCCTAAGCTGTCGTGCTTCAAAGCAGCTTTTGAAAATGGAGTTTCCAGGGTTGAGCCCTGTACGTGCTTTTGAAATCACTCCTTAACTCTGAAATACTTGTCTTTTTCTAGATTGTCTGTTGACAGGGTGTCTTTTTCCTTCCCATAGTGTCTCCACAGGAAATAATGTGATGGAACCCTTGGAGCTTGGGCGTGGGACTGTGCCTGGTCCCAGATGGATCAGGCACGGCCTTGGCTCACCATGGCAGCCCTGACACACACAGCAGGGTTCACAGAAACTCCTTCCTAGCCCTCAGTGCAAGGAGCTGAAGAAAAACACTGCTATTATGGGCTGCTCAGTTCATTTCTTTGCAGATCTGCAATGGCTGACATCTGTTTGCTTTTCTTTGTGGTTTTGGAAAAGAAGAGAGAGAGGATTTGGATCCAAAATAGCTATAAGATGGCTTGACATGGAGTAGCATGAATAGGCTTGTTTTGTCTCCTCCTGTTATGAATCACTTTCCATATTAATTTCAGACTTGGAGTCGATGTGTATCTGGCCCTGCAGAGCTGCACACCACTTCAGCTCATCCTATTGTTTGACAAGAAACACCTCGTGTTTATTTGCTCTGTATCAGAAACCAGGGTCCGCATGGAGGCTTGGAGAGATGGTTTGGTGAGGAGCCCCAGCTGCCAGGGGGAAGTTCAGCCTGTTCAAAGGCTCTCCCTGAGCTGGGGGATTTCAGGTGTGCTCCCACTCCTCCAGGCAGAGGTTCAGATGTTTGTTGTGCCATTTCTTCATCTGCTACCTCTGTCTTTTCTTTCTGTCACGACTCTGCAGGCAGCCCCTGGAGTCACCATGCTACACATGCCCAGGGCAGTGCTGTGTGCTGTGGTGGGGCAGTCCCGTGGCCTGGCCTAAAATGTGCAAACAGAGCCTGCCAAGGTCTTCTCTTGGCTGCAGTTGCTTGCAGAACCATCAATTAGAGATTTTTGTCCTCCTTTTTTTTTGCATTTAATATCAGTCAACTTGCAGCAAAGGTCCTTCCCCACTCTCTTGCCAGATGTCATGGATTACTGCCTCTGAACGGCTTTCCCATGAAAAGCATAAATAAATACAAGTCTTCAAGCTCCTGGCAGGAAGTCAAGACCCCCTCCTTTGTTTTGTTGAGCTTCTTTTTTTATCCCCTTCCTTTTCTCAGACAGATTAATGTCTTGTCTTTAATGGCCTATTTTGGTCAAACATCAAACCCACCCATCCTTCTGTGTGTGTGCCTGGAGGAGAACGTGGCCATTTTTGGGATGAAGAGGACAGCCATGGGGTGGGGAGCTGAGCACCTGCCCATGGGGAGCAGCAGCTCTGGGTTTGTCTTCAGACATTTATTCTGTTGGTCTGGGGATCAGATGGAAATGGCAGAGGGCTGTGTGGATGTACAAGCTGTGTTAGGTTGTTGTTCAACAGTTGATCTGGGCCATGAGTTCCTGTGGGGTGTACAAGGGGCTGAAGGTGCAGTGGAGCAAATGGAGGGGAGGAGATCCTGTGGGTCTTTTTAGTGTGAATGATAATGCAGTGCTGCTCCTTACTCTGTATTCCTGCATGGCTTTGACTGTGCTGTGCAGTGGTGGGGTTCTTTCTCCCTGCTGGCTGAGGGATAACTGGAGGTAATCTGTGGATCAGCTCTTTCATTTACAATCTTTCTATCCCTGTAACGTAAAACTGAGGAGCTGGACCCTACATGAAGGTGTGATACCACTTTAATAAGTATCCAAATGGGAAGGAAGGAAGGAAGGAGAGGGCTTTAAATCTGTCACTGGGTCCCATTTTCAAGTCCTTCACTGATATGTAGAAATTCTAGAAATTCTTTTTATTGGAAGCTGAGAGTCCCAGACCACGCTGAGATTCCTGGAAAGGTGGTTTAAAAAAGAGTAGCTGGAGTAAAGAAAAAGCTCATTGTGAGAACCTTTGCAATGAAGTCACTGGCATTACCAGCAGGACACTAAATGAGCGTGCTGATTAAAGCTGGGAGGAGCTGTTTGCATTTCCTTGCATTTCCTTGCATTTCCCTGGGAATGTAGCATCCCATCCAAGCACAGGCTCCTGCAGCCAGCTGCAGTTTGCTGTCCTTGTAGCACCTTCATGTAGGGAATATCAGGCTGCCTTTCCAGGGCAAACTGCAAACCTGGGAGCTTTGCTGGCAACACCAGTCACCAGCCGAAGGACCAATAAATTTGAGCACTGGGACATGTGTAGAAACAAGAATGTTACATATCCTGGTTTGCTACACACCAGCACTCATCCAAACATCATCTGTGGTCACTGTTTTGTTCTCAGCTGCCATCCTTGTGGTACTGCTGTGCTGGCTCTCTCCTCTCCCAATCCTTTTGTGATTTGTGAATGATTAAGATGGAGTCAGACAGAAAGCAGAGTTGGCACAGCCAGGCTGTTACCCTATTAGAAGGTCCAGATGTACTGAATAAGGGTTCCTTGTGGTTTCTGATGAGGAAGAAACAAAACAGTGCTCTAGTTAGGTTTAAAGGATTTGGTAAGCACACATGTGTCATGGTCTAACTGCCTTTGATGGGTACCAGATGGCAAACAGAAAGGGGAGGATGGAGCTGAGGGAGGCCAGAGCACAGAGGTGGGGGAGGCAGAAGGATGGAGAGGTCCTTTGTGAGCCTCTGTGGGGAAATGTCATGTGCAAAAGGTGCTTATTTACATATGTATATATGTGCTTGGACAGAGTTAAATATGTATATATGTATAAAATAATTTTTCTGCCCACTGGCTCACCGAGACACAAGCCTGTTGCTTACCATGACCTCTCATAGAAATAATGGCTCTCACTGTGATGTGTCTCACATCTCTGTGTGGGTTTGCAGGCACCTTCATTTCCTGAGGAGGGTGAGACTGCAGCTGCAGCCCTGGGAGCTGGGAGGTTTGCTGGGGGGCTGGCCTGGCTGACAGATCTCCCCTGTCTCCAGCTGAGTTACACCCAGTGCTGAATCTCAGTGTCAGAGGGAATAAGCTGTCACACAGACGCAGAGTGCAGGGATGCTGCAGTGCTGCCAGGGGCTGGCTTTGGGAGAAACAGACATTGGGTCACTTCTTACCACTTGTAATTGGTTTCTAAGTCACTGAATCCTTGGGCTGATGAGATTTTCTCTTTAAAAAATTACATTTGTATATAATGAGTTGGGAAAGAGAAGACAGCCCAGTGATTTATTTGTGTGCAGTGGTTTAAACACTGTGAGTTTTCTCAAGCCATTCAGTCCTAAAAAAGCCAAACACTGGAAAGAGTTGAAAGGATTATGTATGGCAAAAATGCTGGAAGAGATCTTCATTGACATGTCACCCTTTTCCAATTTGCAGCCTATAGGACACTGCATCTGTAACCAGATTCTGTCACTTAGATAATTTGGAAAATAGTGAGATATTAGGATTAAAAGTCCAGGCTAAATGCCACATCAGTGTAAACCAGCGTGGCAGTTTGGCTTCCAGGGGAATGCATGGATTTATATACCAGCTCCATGTCTGCCATGCTATGTTTTCCACTCTCGTGCTGTAATTCAGTACAGCTTGTACAATAATGTAGATGAACTGCTGGCAGGGAAATGGAGTAGATAAATCTTTTATGAGTCCAGTGTCCCTGAGCTGTGCTCAGCCCTCTGGGGAGATGCACAGGAGCCAGGCTGGCTCTGGCAGTGCTCTGGTGTCTGCCACAGGGTGAGAGGTGGGAGCATCACCTGGATGTGGTCCCTGAAGTCTCTGCTGCTGGGGTAGCCACTGCTCCATCTGTCCCATATATGTATAGGACAAACACATCCCATGTATAGCTCTTGCAGTGACAAAATGGGTGCCAGCAAAGCCCAGAGCATTTTCCTTTTTTTTGCAGGAGCAGGGAGGGTGTTATAAGCAAAGCTGGAAAAATGTTTTGCCAAAACCTATTTGATTAAAAATAAAACCAAGTATTTGATATAAATAAAATGTTTAGAAAAAATGTGTCAATTCCCATATAATTTCCATGGAGAAACATTTTGGAAATAAAAAATATGTAGATCTAGAAAATGTCAGAATTTAGCAGGGGAATTTTGCAGGGTAGTTTTATGTGTGTGCCTTTCTCCCATGTTATTTTTGCATTTCATAGTCTATTGAGTGATCATATTATTGAGCTGGCATAATGGGGTGTGATTTGATACATAGCTAATGCATTTATTTACATTTCTAAAATGTGTGTATTTAGATACACATGATTGTTTGTTGAATCAATAAGGGCAGCTGCTATTTAGTATGGTCTGAGCCCCCTGCTTTCCTGTGTCAAAGTGTTTCATTACCAAAAGTAAAATCTGATAATTTTGACATATCTGAAGCTGAGCTGAAGCATGATTTGAATCACTGAATAGTGGGGGTTAGAAGGGTCTTTGATCCAGCTGGAAGCTGGGCTGCAGGTCCTTTGGTCCAACCCCACTCCTCAAAGAAAGCCAAGCTCAAGTTTAGATTGGCTTGCTCAGGGTCACACCCCTGTGAGTTTTGAACACACCCAAGGTGCCAATTCCTTGGCCTCCCTGTGCAGGATTACTGTCATGGTGAAAATGGTTTTCTGGTATTGCTGTGTCTCGGCTGCAATGAGTTTGTCCTAGTGCTCTGCTCCTCTGGAGCTTGTCCCTGTCTGCTCCACACCCTGTGTTAGGGGTGAAGGCCCTAAAAAACTCCTCCATCGCCTGTTGCAGCCCCAGGGGATGCTGGAATGTCCACCTCACACTGCTCTGAGCTGGGTGCTGGTGACAGTGGCAATGCATTGGCACAAGCTGCAGCCTGGGTGGCTGCAGGCACTACCAACCTGTGCCCTCACTGGGCTCTCAGCTCCATCTCACAGCCCCTGTACCTTCTGCTGCCAGGGCTGCCTGATTAAAGCCTCTTCAGATCTGTTAATTCTCCCTGTGGTCACATTTCCAGAGCCTAGTGCAGCCATGGCCTCTGTGCCAGTGTGGGGGATGCTCTCCCCACAATGTAAATCACAGATATTTTTATCTAGACAAAAAGTGTTTCAATTAGTAATAAACAACAGCTGTTGTGGAGGAATTAAAAATAATAGTTGCTCAACTCATATGGTGTGGTGCCTTGTGCAGAGAGTATGTGGGCAAAAAGAGAACATTCCTAACAAAATCCTGAGAAGTTCTGTTTTATGACATTTACTTAAACTGAAACTCGGCACTTGCAATGGGGGTGGTCTGTGCTGGAGGAGCCCAGGGAGATGTGAAACCCACAGCCACTATTGGCACCCTGCAGCTGGTGCTCTTACCTGTTCTGAGGCATCTCCAGGGTGGGGATTTGCAGCTTTACCTGTTTTGGCTGGGTGGGGATCCCCAGGTGTTGGGAAAGATGAAACAGGAAAGCCTTATAAATATGATTGTCTAGCAAAAGATTTTGAGAATATGGAAACTATAAGTGAGATTGAAATGAAAGCAAGCTTTGAGATACCTCAGTTACTGAACAACTGGAAAACAATGGTGTGGCAGCTGAAGGTGATCCCCTTTTGATGGAACAACACCCTCTGCTTGCAGACAGGCCCAAGGGTCAGAGCAGACCCTACAGCTTGGCAGAAGGGCCCAAAGAGGAGTTTTTAGGGTTTAAAATGTAACACAGTGTGGTAATGTAATGATTCTTATTGGCTGTATGGAAATGCTATAGGATTTGTATCTTGTACTAGATTGGTTAGTGAGAATGAGAATATTCAACACAGAAGAAGATTTATGGTATTGTAATGGGAACCTTGCCCTCTTACCCTTTTACACTCTCACCCTCTCATCCTCTCTGCCCCTCTCTTCTCTCAGTCCTGCTCCAGCTGTGGCTGCAGCTCCCAGCAGGGCCCTGCCCCCAGGCCCTTTGCAATAAACCCCAAGTTCCTGACCTGGCTGCAGAGATCTCTGCTCTCCATCCATCCCCACCATCCTGCCCCCGATGCTCCTACACCCAGGCAGCCCAGGAGTCGCTGGGTGAGCAGCACTGTGGCTCTGCAGGTGTTGTCACCTGTGGCCTGCTCTGTCCCAGCCTCCCTGCCCTGTGTGCCAGGTGTGCACCATGATGTGCCAGGGGGCACACACAGAGGGCAGGAGAGGCTGTGCTGCAGCTCCTCAGTCCCTGGCATGGATGGCTGACGTGCATCTTCCCATCTCTGTGCCAGCAGATGCCAGGATGTGAGCAGATCTAACATGGGCAGCTGAAACCAGGAAACAAAGGACTCTGGTGTGCAGGAGCCTTGGGAATACTTGGCTCATCCTGCCATCAGCAGGCTAAATATTTGTAATTTCTGTCATAAAAAATTCACCAGCTGCAGAAGTCAATAGAGGGGAAGTAGTAAACATGACATGACATTGCTTTTCTAGCATTGCTGAGAACAAGAAATCTCTTCTTTCAAACAAAAGCCAGACGTTGCTGCCTGGATGGACTTGAATACTTTTAGGATCTTGTCAGAAAAATGTCTGCCCCAATTCAGTCATTTAGAAGAAGATCCCAGGTCTCTTTAGAGTAATAAGGCTTGAATGTAATCTCAAGCACAGTGATTTAAAGTGCAAGGAATGTTTCTTTACCCTGCCTATTTATAGGGCAATGCATTTTTAATATTGAATGATCCAAAAGTCAGTTCAGGAAGGATATACAATCAAAGGAAGGAAATAGGTCATAATTTCTCACGAGGGACTGCATGAAACCTTCAGTCATCTTAAATTCCCCATCCAGTCCATTTCCCTGAATATTAGATGGTGCCAAAAAGGGGGCTTGTTTTGGGGTTTTTGTCCCAGTGATTTGGCATGGCAGCAGCAGCATATGTTCAACATCTCAGCTGGGGCCTCTGGGGCCACAAAGGTAAAACTCTGCCCTGTGGTGAAGGCGGATGGGCTGGTTTATCTCTCCTTGTGGGAATAAGACACGTGCCATTCCTGTAGAGGAGGAGCAACAGCCACCCCCTGTGTTACTGGAAACTTCTCTGGCTCTGTCGCTGAGGTCCCAAAGCCCTTATAGCTTCAATGAGAAATGAAATTATCTCTCTTATTTATATCCAGTAATAATTGCTTCTTCTAATTGCCCTAGTTTGTGAGTTTCTTCCCAGCAGGTTAGTCTGAAATTTCAATTTAAGTTTGATTTGCATAATCACTTCAGCCTCTTTCCCTTCTTCCACTTGACATCAGGACTTGCTTGTGTTCCCCTGGGACCAGGTGCAGTCCTACAGGTCTGTGCCACAGGGGAGTGGGTTAAACTCAGTCTCCTAGTCCAGTCTGTCCTTCAGTGCCACCTCTGAAGTTATATTTCATTTTTGGCATTCCTTGGTGGCTAATGATGGCTGGGCTGAGGATGTGGGTGATCAGGTGTCACATTTTGGGTGAGGTAGGGAGTTCAGGGATGCTGTTGCTCTTCTTTCTGTATTTTCCTTTCCTAGAGCAATGTATTATAGATATATATTATAATACTGGCTTTTTGCAAATATTAAAATAAATTTTATGTATAGTGTTAAAGTAGCTTTGTTATAAAGATGTAGTTTTTATTCCTGTTATTAATTAAGCTTAGTGAAATGGCTGATATAAGTATGCTTTGTTAAAATGCCTACTTAGATAACATCCAATGAACATGTAAAGAAAACACCTGCTAGAGATATACCAACTGTCAGCACTCACTGTCTAAAGACAGTGAGGACCACAGCCCAAAAACTAGAAATAATAATAGACTAAAACCCACTATTTTCCCCACTTCTCTCCCAGTCTTCTAAGGTGTGAAGAGCCTTTAGTCAAGCTGGAGGGAGAGAGAAAGGTTTCTGGTGAAGGGATTTGGTTGATCTGGGGTTTGTTTTCAAACCACCTCACAGATTTTCATTTTGCCTGTGATTCTCAGTTCGCAAGTTGTGATCTGTAGAAAGTTTTGGAAGGAGCTGGTATTTTCCCTAATTACAGCAAATGGTTGCTGGTCATCAAAGGCATTTGAATTCCTGGGGGTGGTTTGCAAAGGAAGGTGAGTGAGGTGTTAGTGCTGCCCCAGAGCCTGAACAGCCTCCAGATGGGTGCTGTCCCTGTGGATATTGCATCCCACTGAGCAGGGTGGGAAGGAGCTCTCTGTGGGTAACCTCTGCCTGTGTGTGCTGTGTCCAGTGGACTTGGGGAAAGTGGAATGGGAAACCATGGTCAGCGGGAATGTTTTGTTACTAACTCAGCATCTGAGCACTCAAGCACCCATTTTTTTATGGATTTGGGTTTATTACTCGTGGCTTTTTTAGTGCTTCCTCTGACGCTATAGGTCCTAGATGTGGTTCTGCATTCTAGTGTTAAGAAAGCAAAAGGACTCTTAGATTTAAAAATAAACTCTGCAGGGAAGAGGCTACATATATATTTTGCTTTTCAATTTCTGGTATGTTTTATTTATGTATGTAAATGAAGAAAGATACCTGTATGTGGCTTTTCAGTGTCTAAAATGTATGCAGCTCTTCTGCCAGGTGAACGAGACAGAGTCACCCTCTTACAAGACCAGCTTATAAAAATCCAAACACTGTTTGGAAATTAAAACACAAACTTTTTGTTGCCGAGGCGACTCTTGAGCCTGAATTTCATCTCTAAGCAGAACTTCTTTTACTCTTGAGAGGGAATACCCTGTCCTGCCTGTGCTGTGGCCCTCAGTGATGCAGTGGTGGGATTATTTATGGAGGAAAATGAAGTGGCCTGTGAGGGCAGCACCAGTGAGCTGTAAAACCTGTCACTGCCCGAGCAGGAGGAATCCTCACTGCCACCAGCTGAGGCACGTGCTGCCATAACCCTGCGTATAAAAACAGCAGAAATCCCCAGCCAGGGCACTGAGGAGCAGCATAAAGCTCAGGTTGGTGTACCCCAGTGGTTGCCAGGATTAGATTTGCCAGCCCTTTTCCAGCACTGGCAGTAATTAGAGTTCTGATGAGTGTTTGCCAGTGGCACTGGAATGGGCAGCTGGCCATTGCCTATTGCAGTGTGGATATGGTGAGGAGATGGTAAGAGAACAAATAAAAATAATCACTTAAGCTGCAAGAATTGTCTCTCAGCAGGCCATGCTGCTCTTGGAGCCTGGCAGTATTTTGTCATAAGTGATGACTGGATTTGGGCTCCCTCCTTTCCTGCAGCATCACATTTGTTGCAACGGGAACAAGTTTTTTTGAGGAAGCAGAGTTGTGATGCTCATTGGGAAGCCCAGGATATGTCTGGCACTGCCCTGCTGGAGGAAGGGAGATGGTTTAACTCAGGTGGATGTGGAGAAGAGGCGGCACATGAGGTGTATGAATGTGTGGGATCTGTCTTGGTTAGGAAACCAAGGAAATGGCGGAACCAGTTTGACAACGAAAAACATTAAAATGCTGCTTTGCAACATCTGCAACTCTGTGTCACATCTCCCTCCCCTCCTTCCAGCATCCACATCTCCAGATCTTTCTCTTGTGCTGAGCAGGAGCCCTGGGTGGCTGCTGTGGGCTTTAGGAGCAGTAGGAGCCCATGCTGGCTGACTTGGTAGCAAACCTGCTCCAAGAGCTGCAGTGCTGTCCCTTGATGTTCCCAGTGTAATAACAAGGAATTAAATACAGTCATGTTCATTTCAAATTCCATTTGAAATACAAATAGGTAAACCTTTAAATTAAATGCAGAAGAGACAGTGGAAAAAGAAAGTTCAGCAAACGTTTTTTGTTTTAAATCTTCTGAGAAATCCTACAAAGGGCCCTGAGTAAAACAAGGCCGGGTAACAAGAGAGGGGCTCTCTCTGCCTTTTGATTCAGAAGCACACAGGAATGTTTAATCCTGGCCTTGCTCCTGGCATGGCAACCTGTGTGTCTTGGGCTTCTCAGGCAAGGGGAGGAAGGGGCACAGCTGAGCCTGCCTGACACCACTGGTCACCTACTGAGTCCCCTCAGGCAACTTGTTTTAATCTTTCTGGAGCACAGTAAAATGATATCTGCTGGGGCACTGTGGGTTCACACCTGCCCCATGGCCTCCCAGGGAGAGGAAGCTGCTGTGCTCTTCAGAGCAGGCCTTTGACACTTCTCAGCAGCACAGGACCACGCTTAGCTGCACCTGGAATTATTGATATTGTATTGGCCTGTCTGTCTACCAGCTGAGCCCAAATGTGTTCGTGCAAAGCAGAGGAATCCTGGTGACTCTGCTGGACTGAGAGCAGCCCCTGTGTCCTGCCCTGCACAGCAGCTGCTGATGGCTGCAAATGGCCTTGGCCATAAAAGCTGCCACGCTGGCAGGGCACAGGCTGGGCTTGTGTGCTGGGGGACCCCAGGGAGCTGTGCTGCCCCCCTGATGGCTCAGGTTGGCCCTCACAGGACAGGCCAGGTGAGGGTGACAGCTTTCAGCTGCTGGAATTCCTATGGAGACAAGGGAACAGGAGAGGGATTAGGATTTAGCACAGATTTGCTACAAGCTGGGTTTACAGCTGGATCTGAGAAAGATTTAGCAAGATTTGGTGTGTGCTTTGCTTCACAGAGTGACATGTAGGTGGCTGTTTTATTCCTGAGTTCCTCTGCTAGGAGGAAAGGCTGACAGATTTGAGATTGTTCAGCCTGGAGAACAGAAGCTTCAGGGTGACCTAATTTTTGCCTTCCAGTGCCTTAAGGGAGCCTGTGAGAAAGATGGAGAGAGACTTCTTACATGAGCCTCAAGTGAGAGGACAAGAGGGAATGGCTTCCCACTGCCAGAGGGCAGGGATAGATGGAATATTGGGAAGAAATTCCTCCCAGAGAGGGGGTGAGGCCCTGGCACAGGGTGCCCAGAGCAGCTGGGGCTGCCCCTGCATCCCTGGCAGTGCCAAGGCCAGGTCAGACAGGCCTTGGAGCAGCCTGGGACAGTCGAAGGTGTCCCTGCCATGGCAGGGAGGTGAAGCAGGGTGGGCTTTATGGTCACTCCCAACCCAAACCATTCTGTGATTCTATGACTGACTGATTCCCTGTCTGCAGTGTGCACACAGATTCCACTTCAGCAGCCAGCAAAATTGGCTCTTATCAGAGCAAAATTGGTTCCTATCACAGTTTTATTAAGGGGGGAAAAAGTAATGTTCACCTGTGAGAGAAGAGGTTTGTCTCAGGTAAGCGTGGTTGCTGGCAGTGAGGCAGGGAAGGGTTAAGCCTCCCTCCCTGTGCTTTGCAGCAGCCCTTGCAAAATGAGCCCCAGGTGTGCTCAGGCAGCCCAGCACACAGAGCTCAGTGAGGAGCCCAAACCACATCCAGCAAGGAGCTGAGAACCTGTCCCAGGAGCTCAGAGTGTTTCCCCAAAGCTCTGTGCAGCAGCAGCAGCAGGGGGAACCTGTGAGGTTGGTTTTTGTTTGGCAGTCAGACACACTGCTGGGGTATTGCTGTGCAGAGCTGAGCCCCAAATGTGCCTCTGAGGTACTGCTTGATGGGGTGGAGGAAGAGTCTAAAGGGTGATTTAGCAAAACAGCAAAACCTTGTGAGAGCTGCTGATAACAGTCTGGGATTTGGCTTCAGCTGAGCCATGCATAAGAATAAAGTTCTTGGAGTAGAGTCTCATGGCTGGTGGTTTAACAAGTGTCTCTTTGTTTTGAACTGTCCTGTTCAAGCACTGCTAGCTGGGCTTAAATCTCACAGAGCCCAGCTCAAAATTTTCAAAGAACTGAGGATTTTTAAAGGCAATTCGAGTTCCCCTCATCCCACCATGATTTTGGAAGATCGTGGCAGAGGCTGCTCAATTAAAATGTAATTTAGTTTTCCTCATCAGAGATCTGGTCCTATTTATTCCCATAAATAGCCTCATGGCATTCCCTGAATTCTAAATACCTGAATTTACTCTAGGTGGCTGCAGGACAGCCTAGCAGCTCCTGGTGAGCTTTCTGAACACAATCCTTCAACTCTGGCTTTTGCTGGACTCACAGATTTTTGCTGGAGTGGGTTGTGACAGAAAGGCTTCTTTGGGTTGCAACATGTGAGAAAATTGATTTGTGTGTTCAGTGAACATTTGAAAACCAGATGTCAGGGCAATGGACATGCTGATTATTGGAATTAGGGAAGAAAACGTGCAACCCCCAAATCCATCTAATTTCCTGCCTCTTTTGCCCCAGGAAGCATCCTACATCTCAGACCTAGAAGAGTAAATAAAATTACTGGTGTATTTCTGATAATTGACCCCAGCCTGTCTGCTTTGGCCTTTCAGATACATTCAGATATTGCATTCAAATTATGATTTCATTTGGATATCAGGAGCAAGTATATAAGTACATACTTATATATTTACAAGTATTTGGTTCTCTAAAACCATTAGCCATGCTAAGCAAGGCAGACTATAGTAGGTGAATTTTAAGAATCCACTGATGATATTTTAAGCCCAAGTTAACTGCAAGTGCTTTGTATGATCTGTCAGTCAATCCAAAGAGACTCTCATGATGGATAGACTGTGTGTTGGCTTGCCTGACACCTCTCAAAGATTCTGACAGTGACACGTATCAAACAGGACTGTCTTTCAGCTGCTTTGTCTTCAGCTTCTCTACTGCTGGTTTGTTTATGTTAAAATTATAATATATTGTGTGATGGCCCCAGTTTGGAGTGAAAATGCCAATGGTGTTTGCATCTAGATGCTGACTCCTGGATGCTGGGTGGCTGGATCTCTGTGCTACCAGCTCTGAATCCATTTCTACGTGTTGAGTATTGATAAAATAGGGATCTAAATGTAGGCCTGATTTAGCTTTTTCATGGTGACCTTAATAAGTATCATGTACAAGACATGCAAATGTGGCACTTGGGCATGTGGGTTATTGCTGGGCCTGGCAGTGCTGGAGGAACAGTTGGATTTGATGGTCTGAGAGGTGTTTTCCAGCCTAATCAATTCTGTGATTCCATGTTTCTGTGTCACTAGAAAAAGTCATTTCTTTAAAACAAAGTCAGCTTTGCTGGAGAGTTTTAATTTTGAGATGGAAGAATGATGATCACCCCATGGCACTGCTCTTGGGATTTACACTGCATGTGGGTTCCTTAGGGAGATCATCATGCTCTAATTAAAGCCCTTGGAGAATGGGAGTTGGTTTGGTGCAATTAGAATAGGCAATAGCATTTAATGAGTGGCTCAGAGGATTTTCCAGGCTGGTCATCCCTTATTTCTGAGATGTCAGGGACCGCTGCTTGGGGGATACCATAGCTGGGCTGCTCATGGGCTGCAGGCAGCTGGGCCTGGGAAAGGGAGATTCCTTCCAGCCCTTTGTGTCTGATCCTGTGTTTTGAGCAGGGAAAGGTGGGCTTGGTGAGCTCTGTACAAGAACTCAAATTCTTCTCCCCTGTACCCCTGACTTGTGTGCACAGTGGGGTTGTCAGGTTGCCTAAGTAGTGGTTGAAGTTCAGGTAGTTCTCACTGTTTAATGCCAAAGCCATGTGGGTTGTTTAATCGTATTTTTTGGTAGCTGAGCGATGCTGGAGAACTGTCAGAATGATTTTTAACAGCTCCTTGGAAGCTGGAGCTGGGCTCTCCAGGCATGCACACACTGTGTGCTGCTGGTATGTAGGTAACGAGAAAAACACCTGGTTTTCAGTGACAATGAATGTCACTCCGTGCCCTCTGATTTGTCTGAACATCCAATATTGCAATTAGACAGAGCACAGTACACACAGATGACAAAACAATTAAACAGCAGTGAAACATAAAGGGGAAAAAATTAACAAGTAACCAAATTCATTTGACACAGAGATCAAAACATATCGACGGTGTCTCGCAGCTCTGATAATTCCATTGAGCTGTGCAGAGCTCAGCGCTGATGCTCACACGCAACCTCTGATTAACATTAAGTGGGGCTGTCATTTTGACATAGCTGGATAAACCAATATTGAAAAATCTATTAAATATATCAGGGAGCACAAACCTGATTATGTTATTTCAGCTGTAATTAGGTGGGAGATAAAATCATAAACGGGGAAGTTCAGTGGATGTTGTTGTGATGGCACAGGGACACCTGGGTGTTTGTAGTTCTGGGGTGAGGCTGGAGGGGAGCCGAGGACTGCAGGGCTGAGAGGTGACTTTGGGAATATGCACACAACAGGGTTGTTACTCCAATGGTGTTAGCTCCAGTTCTCCCTGAGACAATGACAGCTGTAATGAATGTCCTTGCATTTAACTGGAAATAGTATTCAGTGCTTTTAGTACCCAGAGCCTCCCTAATTGCTTCTTTGAATAGATAAACATTGCTATTTAGAAGGATTGCTTTAAGATGTTTTGCATTCTGTTCTGATTAATAATGGAGGTCATGCTATTAAAAACCTTCACATGCGAAAAGTGCAATTTTAAAAACAATTTTCTTGGGAAAACAAAAATAAAGACACCTTTTTCATTTTCAAGACCACTGAGGTGCAAAGCCAGGCCCTCCAGAGCAAGGAGGGGAAAGTTGAGATTTCTTCAGCTAGTGTTTTGTGCACAGAGGACACAAGTTTAGTTTTATTATGTGGCCCCACCATGTTGTGTCCATGCCGAGTTTGTGACTCAATCCAAGGAACTCGGTGCTGCACCCTGAGCCAGCAGCTGAAAGAGCAGCTTTAAAGGCTTTGAGCACATTTTGTGTGTTGGGGAGCAGAAAGCAGTTCTTTTGTTTCTTGTTGTTGAGGGGACATTTATCTTGCCTGACTTCAGTTGTTGAAAGGCTGGTGTCCCTGTGTGGCTGAGCACTTGTGGAAGGTGACTCCCATCTGGGGATGGAGGGGAGCTGAGTCCTGGCTGAAGGTGCCTCTCTCCGTTGGCAGCAGGAGCTGGCTAGGCTCAGGTGAGGGATTCCCAGCAGCAGTGCCCAGCCCTCAGCCTGGTTTAATTCCATTCTGCTGCAATTCAAAAGCAGAGAATGGCATATTCTTTGCTGACTCACCACCAGTGCCCTGCTGGGCAGGGAGCTGCTGCCTTTCCTGAGCGTTTTACAAGTCCAAGCCCTGGGAAAAGGCACTAAGTGTCCCAAGTTCACGCAGGGAGTTTGTGACAGGCGGCGAACACGACTTTCCCAAACAGCGCTGCAATGCACGACTAAGAAAACACTTCTCATCCTCTCAAAGCTTTTCCTTCTCCTCATGTGTCCCAGAGCCCTGTGGTGAATGAGGGATGAGCACCAGGGTGCTCCTCACACGCTGCTCAGCATCCCTGGGAAGGAGCTCCTGGGTTTCTGCTGCGATTCCGGGAGCCAGGGAGCTCCCTGGGAGCTGGTGGGCACGCTGCCATTAGCTTCAGCCAAGCCAGCATTTTATCTTCATCATGCAGCCCTGCCTCATTCTCTGTCCAATGTTTGAACTAACTGAGGCATAAATTCAGCTCTGATGTTGGTTGGTAAGAAGTGAAAACTGAGTTTCTGCCAAACCAGGATATATTTTCAACTATATTTAAAAGGGTCCCATCCCAAGAGTTCAGGACCTCTTTCTAATAAAGTTTATGATAATAGATTTAACTTCTATTAGTGTACTTGCCTTAGTGTTTGCAGGGAAAGAGGCACTTTAAGAAACAGAAATGATCTATGTCAGGCATAGAATGCTTTGCTCTGTCTCATGTACTTTAGTATTGGAAGAATGAACAAATAGTCTGTGAATAAATAAGGGAATATTTATATTCTTTCTGGATCTCAACTGCCTGACATGTTTCCTTCTGGAATGCCAATGAGTTCTGAATAATTCCTGCAGGCAGTCATTAATCCTGCCTTCTCCTTTGCTCAGAGCAGGGACACCTGGTTCAGATATTATCAAACCTGTGGCCTTTGGGTAGACATTGGAGCTGCCCCAGTTACAGCCCAGCAGTCTGAAATGTCACTTGTGAGAGCAGGCTTGTTGGCACACACAGCACCATTGGCACCTGCACATTTTGGCAGGGGGGTGTGCAGCTGAGGGGCAGAGAGCTTGTGGGGGGCTCTGAACTGGGGAAGAGGACTGGCAGGTCTGCACACCTCACTCTTCACCATTGCAGGAGATAGAGTGAAAGTTTGAAAGGAGGACAGAGGACGCTGGTTTCTCTGGGACATAAATCTGACAGCAGCCTCTGCAAGCAGAACTATCCTGGTGCTTGTGGGATAAATACTATGGGGGATAAATACTTGTGGGATAAAATACTATGTAGTAAGAAATCACAAAGCATATTCCCAGATGGACAGTGTTTTTTGGAACTTCACCTTTTTTATAGTGGTAGGAAATAGCAGAGCAGGAAGAGTTGTGTGGATATTTAGATGCTTTTGGGACGTGGTTTTTATTTCAGAGTAGCTCTGGTGGTCTCACCTTCTCTTGCAACACCAAATGTGCTCAGCCAAGCTCAGAGCTGCTGAGCGGACATCTCAAGATGGTGGTGACACATCTCATGGTGCTTTCTCTCTCTGGCTCTGCTTATCTGTGAGTCCTCTGCAGCTGCTGTTACTGTAACTCAGAATAAGGGGCGCACAGACCAAGCATTTTACAAACTGAGCGCAGAGCTAAGCACAAAAGCCCAGCCTGGAGGGCAGTGCTGAGCTGATAGAGTTATGAGGAATGTGTCTGTGACTTCTGAATACATGGATGTAATCTTACTTGCTGAAATGCACCAACAGAAATGTAAACACAAGTGATCATTAATTTTATTGCAGGTTTTTTTTTTTTTTCCTTTTAAGGAAGCTTGGAAGTGCTGTAAATTTGGATTTGAACCATCAGTGACTAGAGTTCAAAACACGGGCTTGACTCTTAACAAGATTTATATGTGTACTTAATGATTCTCTTGAAAGAGTTTCCAAGTGGAGCCTTGCTGTCACTAGATTTGAAGCATGTGTTAGGGTACACGTCAAGTACATGTATGAGGGCTCCTAATTCCCATTAATGCACAGTGAAGAACTGCACTGCCTGTGAAGGAAAAACATCTCTGGCTGTTTGAATTGCACATACCATGGAGCCTGCTGGACACACAGCAAGACCCAATCCTTGTCTTTCCTTGTTTCCAGATTAGCTGAATACAGCTAGAAGGATTAGCCAGTGATTTAAAAATCCACTAAAAGCAAGCTGTCACATTGGAAAGTAACTTTGCAAGGGCTGTGACAGAAATCTGCAGGACACAGGGTGTGTGTGCCAGGAGCAGGAGGGCTGAGAGCAGCAGGATGTGCAACAAGCTGTCATATCCCTGCCTGATGGGATTCTCCTCAGCATCACAAATTCTCCTAAGCCTACTCAATTGGAGAACAATGAATTTATTTATTGCTTTCAAATATCACTGGGCTCAGAAGAACTATAAGGCTTTAAGCAGTGAACTGTGCCCATTTGGATGGAGAGCAGAGATGGGCTGTTTCTGGGCTGGGAGAGCTGCTTGGGAAGATGGAGCTTTTGCAGGGAGGGTGAGGAATAGCTCAGGGGGAGAAAAAAGAAATCTAAGCCCATAAATGGGAAATGTTGGTGTGCTCAGGATTAACTGCAAGGCATATGGCATGTAACTGCAGTCAGGGATGATGTTTCCAGCTACTTTATGTATTTGTTCTTTGGGAAAGTAGATGAAATAGTGAGTGTTTAGTTAGAGCCCAGCCTGCTCTTCCCTATAGGCTGGTTATTACTCCCCAACTGACAGAAGTGCTGAGGAACAGGTAGAGAAAGGAAGCAAGGGAATGTATCAACAAGCAGACAGAAAATTTGCTTAGGGTGCCAAAGATAACAGTTTTCAACCCTCCCAGGTACAAGCCTTGCCCTCCTCCCTGCAGCTTGAAGTCCACCAGCACTTCTCAGGCTTTCTCCAAAGGGGTTTACCATGAATGTCCTGCTGGAGAGGACTGCATCCATCCTCTCCATGGTGCAGGTGCTGCCTACAAGGATGACTTTGTTGCTCCAGGCTGTAAAGGCTTCATGAGTGTGTGTTTTGCCAAGAGGAAGCACCTGAAGGCTCTTCTGGGATCCTGTTTGTGTAGGGCTGTGGTGGTTTGATTTCTTTCCTTGAAAGCAGGAGTCCCTGGGTGCTGGAGAAGAGCCCCTGTGGCCCCGTGCTGTGCTCCTGTTGCTGTCTGCCTCTGTAGCTGAGCATTTCCAGGGAGATTTCCAGCATTCCCACAGCTCTGTGCTGCACACAGAGCCTTCACTGTGGGCTCCCACTGCAGCCCTGGCTCCGGGATTGTTCACTCACGGTGCTGACAGCAGCCGTGCAGGCACCGTGCTTACTCAGACTCAGAGCAGCCTTTATTTATACAGCCACTGCCTCCTCCAAGCAGGCTAAAAATAAAAAAGCTTGCTCTGAGTAAGCAGCTCGCCTCTCTGGGAGATGCTGTGATGTAACTGGGGTTGTTTCCCTGCTGCAGGGAGCAGGGTGTCTCAGGAGCAGCGCGCCCGGGCTGGCTGCGCAGCAGAGCTGACAGTGTGACAAGTGCCACCTCCCTCCCAGTGTGACAAGTGCCACCTCCCACGCCGAGGCACTTGTGGAGAGGCCCCGTGGCACAGGGGAACTTCACACTCATTGACTGCCATGGGTAGCAGCTCCAATCACGCCCCAAAGCTGCCGGGGAAAAGAACATTTCAGTGCAGAGCCATGTCAGGGCGAGAGAGGCTGGGAGCAGGGCAGGCTGACAAGTGCTGAAAGGGGCTGCAATCTGCATTGTGTCATCATTAAAGTGCCTGCCATTAGCTGGCCATGCACATTAGGGAGGGATACCAGGCACATCCAGCCTTTTGCTCCAGTGCCCTGAGATGCTCAGGAAAATCAGGTGGTTTCAAGGAGCCCCTAATCACATTGTGCTTTGCACTGCAGGAGTTAGACCTGAGCTGGGTACATCAGGGTCTGGGGAGCTGCTGTGTCAGGTGCTGCAGAAACATGGACCAAAAGGACTGTTCTCTGTTTGCCCAGGGGAATTCCCCAGCCAAAATCCACCCACCACCCCTCAAACATAAAAACAGTGAAGGAAGCTGAAGGATAGAGAAACCAAACTGCATGTCCAGGTTGACAAAAGCAAAATGCAGTGAGTACTGCCCAGTTCTGTGTTCTCTTGGTCACAAAGTTTAGCAAGTCAGCTTTGATTTGTATAATTAATACCCTAAGTTGCTCTCAGGGAAATTCAGTGGCAGGAGAGTTCTTGTTAGCTCCATCCTGAAGCTTTGCAGAAATCCTGGGGCTCAGGGTGATGTTTCATAGTGCCTCTTCATTTTCTTGAAGACCTTGATGCATCATCTGTGCAGTGAGACCGTGCAGGCTCCCCTTTGCAAGCACATTCTGCTTGGATGGTCAGAGAAATGAGCCCTCACCTTGTAACTCTGGCTTCCCAGAGATCACAGCATCATTTCTCCTGGCAGTTCATTTTTGAGATACTTCTCTCTCAGAATAACCCCAAAATAGGAAAAGAAAAGGCAAGACTCATCCAGTGGATGCCATTTGTTCCTGTTCCTTTCTCTGCTGCTGGTTCTGAGCTGTGCAGAACAGACACAGAGTGGTTGTCAAACTGTTTGCCCTGGGATGACTCTGTGGCAAGAAGTTCCATGAGCTAATGTACTTACACTGAAAATTGTATTACCTCTGTGATTCCAGCAGCTCCCTTTTGCTCTTACAGAGAAAGGAGGTCTTTTGGGGTCATTTTCTGATGCTTTCAGCAACTGAAGAGATATAATTGCCAAGGAAACACCCAGCTGTAAGGCAGCCGAGCTGGCAGGGCCTGAGTGGAGATGGCTGAGCAGCTGTGAAAGCACAAAGGTGATGGGGAGTGAGGAAATCAGAGAGAGCAGGACACCCTCAGTGTGATGTACTTGGGAAAGTGCTGCTTTCCTGGGAGTTCTCTCTGGGGAATCTGGAGTGGAAGAGGAAGCAGGTCACTGGCTCCCATCTCTCCCCATGTGCTGCCCAGCAGGAGCAGCAGGGATTGCCCAGAGCTGGGAGCTGCTGTCCCATGCCATGGGGACAATTTGCTGTACCTGGTGCCACCACGTCAGCTCCCTTAAAGCCCTCTGCAGCCAGGCCTGCTGCTGGCTCTGCAAGAAGCCTGCCAAACCAAGGCATTAATGGTACTCTGTGGAAGGTATCAGAGGATCAGTAAAGAAAATGGATTATTATAGACCTTCTGATAGTACAGAAATCTTTGCAGTTGGCTGTTACGGAAGTAGAATTTTGTGTAATGATGAGAACAGACATTAGTATACACCAGACATGAGATTTTACAATCAACTTTATTAATTTTAATTGATTATAAAATAATGGGGGGATGCATTTAAGAAGACTATTTAATTCACTGTAATTATAATATGCTTAATTATTAGAAATTTGATGGTGCAATAAAGGTATTAAAATAAATAGAACAGTAGAGGCTCTCATTAAAATTGCATCTGACCTCTGTGCATTGATATGTGCTGGAGTGAATGCAGTAAAATTGGCTGCAATGTGGGAGCAGTGGGAGCTATTAATTCCCAATCCACAGGTCTTGGCAAGCATGATGCAAATAAAGTCAGATTTAACTATCTGTCTCACACGAAAGACCAGAGAGGGCTCTGCTGAGAGAACAGTAGCCTGTGAATCACTGATGATTCCAGTTGTGCAGCTGCTGCAGGTGTGGGGCTTGTGGCACTGGGACTTTGGACGCTTCACAGAAGTTGCAATGATGCCCTTCACAGTAAGATCCACACCTGCAGGTGTGTGGCAACTACCATGGCACAAGTGTTTGTTTCAGAGCAAGATTTACACATTTGGGTGCTTATCCTGACCCTGAGCACTTGGACTGGAAATCTCTCAAGAACTGCTGTTTGAAGGCTATTTTAGATTTTCACTGCCAGACCCAGAGAATGTTTTGCAATCTGGAAACAAGCAATGATTGAGGGCCAGATTTGCAATTTTTTATTTTCCTTTGGGTGGGGAAGAAATTTGTTTTGCTTCTGTGGTGTGGGAATCGTCTCAGTGGGTTGTTTCCACTCCCCCTATATCCCTAGGTGCTGTGAGCACTCAGGATGGAGCAGGGCAGACACATGAAGCCCTCAGCTGAGTTAAAGTAGCAGTGCTGCTGCTGCTGGGCTCACTGCTGTCTCTTCTGGACATTGGCTGCTGTGTCTGAATGCCCTGAGAAAAAGCTGAAGCAAGTTTGTGTATGCCACAGCTCTGAAAATGTGGATTTTGATTTTTGCAGTGGACAGTTAACCCCAAAAAAAGCCATTGGGCAGTTATTTTGAACTTGTTCACATATTCCTGAAAAATTAGGCTGCACAGATTGGAAAGGAGGATATTACAATGGTCGTAAGGAACCTGGTGTATTATAGGCCAGTTCTGTCCATTGAGAGGTAGAAAAAAGCAAGCACTCCTTTTGTGTGGTGTTTTGTGTAGCTGGAGGATGGGGGCTGGCACTCAGCTTCCTCCTTCCCTGTGAATGTGGTGGAGGAATGGTAATTTCCATATTAAATGTGAAGGAGGCATTTTATCCTATGGCAGCAGCACCTGCTTTGCATTGATCTGGTGAGAGGGCATGAGCACTTTCTGAGAGTGAGGAATGGGCCTCAATAGGATATTCCTGTCTCTGAATGCAAAATTCCTCTTTCTGCCCACTACAGCCCATATATTCAGGCTCATTTCTGCATGGCACTTAAATGGACCTAAATATTTCACCAGCTAGCAAGATAACACTACAGCTTGTTTGGTATTTGGTAATCAGTTATTAGGACAGGGCTTCAGTGAAATAAAATATGAGGGCAAAGGAAAGTAACGTGCCTGTGGCATTAGAATGCTGTTAGCAAGCTTGAGGCATATCAGAGAGATTGGTCCTGGGAGTAACATTTCTGTCTTACTGCTTTTGAACCTTTTTTTTTTTTTCCATTTGCCTGTTTCTGAGGTCTGGGATTTATCCTGAATTTAAGAACTGACAAGTTTTGATCATTTGAATAGGTATCACTGTTCAGCAGGGAATACATGTGCCAGCTGGGTTGTCTCTTAAAGCCAATTTGTACTACCAGTTATACAAGATGATTTCTGGAGACTGGAATGAATTCCAGCTCCAGATTCTCCACCTGTGCTGTGGCTGCTCCTCTCCCTTCCCCACCTGGGCATCTCCTTTGAGGTGAATGCACAGAACCACAGAAAAATGACACTGCAAGGTTGAGAGCCTCACTTGGATTTACTAAGGCAGAGCACTCTTAAAGCTGAAGTAATTTCTTAATCCCAACCTCATTGTTTTGTGCTGAGCTCGTGCAGTTTGTCTTCACGTAAGCAGAACCACCCTTGCTATAGAATCTCCAGATTTCAGCATTTAGCAGCTCCTTGAGCTTCTCTCTATATAAATGATGGCTCAATTCACTGTGCTGAAGAGCAGAGAATGGAGTTCATAGTTACTAATAGTGGTGCACAAATCAGAATTATTTCTAGGTAATGCCTATAAAGAAGAATTTTGCACTGTAGTAGTGCTTGTTCATGACACCTGCTCTGATGATGACATTTATTCTCTTTGGTAGGATGGCTGTGAACTGTAAATGTGGGAAGAGATGCCCAGGACTTGGGATTCAAGTTACTGATACCCTGAGTTCCACATCCTTTTCATCTGCTTGAAACTTGGTTAGTTTCCTATTGTGCTCCTGAAGAGTTGTTTTTGTGGGAAGCTGGGAAGGGATGGTTTCAAGCTTTCAGCCTGAAAGATAAAGACTGTCCATGCCTTATAACTACACAAGATGTACATTATACATACACAAGTGATACACAAATCCTGGAAGTTGGTGAGAATGGAGGCAAATTTTGCTGCCTGCCTTCTTAATTAGAGCAAGCATTTCCCACATTTTACCTCCCAGTTATTGTCTTTCTAGGGAGATGCACTCTCTAGCTGCTCCACAGAGATACAGTGGCAGTCACTGCTGTCTCCACAGCTTGTACAGAGGTACACAAGTTACCCATGAGCTGTGGGGCTGCACATGGCCAGTCCAGCCAGACATCTCTCACATGAGCTCAGTTAGTCCCAGCTCCTCAGCACTAATCTGGGTATGTCTGTTTGAACAGCAAGTGCCATGTCTGTCACAAAAACCATAAATAAATCAATCTGCAGCCCTGCCAATAACACCCAGAACACGACATGCTTGGGCATACTTCCTTGATCCTTGTGGACCCGATTTTGCCCCATTTCCCATGCATCTGTCCATAAAGAAGAACCATGAAGGGAAAGGAATGGCAGGAATGAAACATTTGAAGAATGCTTTCAACAAGCCCATTAAACTATCCTGCTGGAAACTGTAGCCTGGTGTGATAGGTCTGGTTCACATTTTCCATGTATTTGAAGTCTTATGTTGAAGAATGAAGCCTCTGTTTTAGAGAAATGAGCCCCTAAGTGGAAAAAGAAAGAGCCCAGCTGTTAGTCCGGCACTTAAGGTTATTTTGCTTTTTGCTGGTTTTTGTTTTGCTCTAAATCCTTCCGGCAAGTGTAGCTGATACTGCTGGCTCTCGAGCTGCTTGGAGACATCAGCCCTGGCCTGAGTGGAGCTCAGCTGGTGGGTGGTGAGGTGGGGAACCTCAGCAGAGGACAGGCTGCAGTGACTGGGTGTCTTCCTGCAAGGCCTGGGAGTGCAGACATTAAGTAGGGATGTCAACTGCATCCCTGGTATCTGCAACAACAAAGAAAAGGAATGAAAGAGCAGAATGTTCAGAAGTTTAGTGTTTCTAAAGTATTGGTTTGAATGGGTTGACCTTTGCCTGATGGGAGAAACATCCATCTTTTGGTGCATGTTTACAATCAATCTCATGGCTCTAAATCCATCCCCTTACAAAACAAATGCTTCAAGTCCCTGAGTTCTTGATGGTACCTGGTGACCATTTTAGTGATGCTCTGCCCTTGCTCCCTGTCAGAGCAAGGCCGTGGGTGAGCCTGAGGTGGTGCAGGAGCCAAGGATGGCTTTTGTGGCCCTTGATGTATTTACCCCTGTGCTGGCCAAGGAGGGGCCACGCCGCCCTTGTTATCAGGCTGTCAGGAGAATTCCGAGTGCAGCACTTGCACGAGCAGCAGGATGATTGAAGGCTGGTTTCCGATGGACTTTTATCTGGTAATTGATTTCCTCTGTGGGTTTGTGCTGTCTAATGAGGTGTGAGCTAACAGCCAGCCTTCCCCGTGGTGGGAGGTGAGGGAAGCCAGGCACAGCTGCAGGCTCCTCGCTGAACTTCTGGGAACTTGGCACTGTGGAGACCTCTGCCCTGCTGTCACATTGACTTGAAATTAGTGGCTTTCAAAAGTTATTACAAGGGGGACAGATAGGGAAACACACACAAGCAGGATGAACTTCTGTACCCCTGGCTCTTTGAAAATTAAGCTTAAAAAAAAAAATGGAGAAATTGCTTTGGTCTTAAAAATTTCCTTTGTCTGTGTTAATCCTGGGGTGGGGGAATGGGCAGGGAGGGGTTATGGAGAAGGTGGGACAGGAAAAGCTGGTGATCATCATGATTGTAATGCCATGCTAAAATACCTTCTTGAACTGCTGAGAAGTGTGTTGGTAACTGCAGAGGTTCCCAAGGACTTGAGCAAATAAACAAAACACAGAGTCCTGGAGCTATGTTTGAGAGTGATTTAGTTTCTGGTGCTGTGAGAAACCAGAGAAAGCTTTTCCCTGCCTGTTGCTCAGCTTTCCTGGGGTTGGCTGATCCCTCCCTGCTCTCCCTGGATAACCATTTGCTGAGAAAATTGGAAGTAGGTTGGATGTTCTGGCCCCATTGGAATGGGGAAGAGCAATATAATGGCTATTAGCACTTGAGGGTTGGGAAAAACTTTGTTTTCCTTTAATCCTGGAATACCTGGATGATTACATAAAACTTGGGAACCCTAAATGCTTTATTAAGCCATTTCAGCCTTAAAATAAGAGTTGCTAAATGTTTGGGTACAGTATAGAATTGTCCTTCCATCCATTAAACAGTTTGTATCCTCAGGCATCCATACAGTTAACAGTGTTAGCCCCAGTGGAAAGCCTCTGGAGGCACTGCTGACTGCACTGGAAAGCGTGGATCATTTAAACATTAACAGCTTTGGTTATTAATTATTGTGGAAAATGTGGGGGTGGAGAATGCTGAACTGGAAGTGCTGTCCCACGCTGTATTTTTCCCTTGCTGCATTATCAAATCCATTTCTGCTGTCAGCTGAGTGCAGCGCTTTTACAGCAGCCTGATGGGGAGCAGAGGTTATTCTGCCTCCTGCTTGGCTTCCAGGTTTTCACTTGACAATGATGATGGTGTCTTTTCTGCAGGGTGTACAGATGATAGGCTTTAGCTTCATTTAATTTAGTGTGAACTCTGTTTTCAGCCAGGAGGAAAATGTCTTGTAAAAATTGTGCCCCGAACACATCCTGAGAGAAGTCCCAGCATGGGGACAGTCTGGAAAATCAAACCTCTCTGTTAGTGCTAGGAAGAGAGACTTGAGCTCTTCAAAAGCTTGGCCTCCTTGAGTGTTGATACCTTGCAAATATGTCCCCGTGTCAGAACTCACAAGGCTTCTAGTCCTTGTCACCATCAGCCAGGTGCTTTGAGCACCTCTGGTTCCTGGGTTTGGGTCAGCCTTCAGCAAAGCCTGTCCTTGCAGCAGGGCTGGGCTCTGCAGGATGCCCAGGGTGACTCAGCCACTCACTGGTAAATAAGCTCTGCCTCTTGCTTCATTTGCATCCAGCTAATATAGCTGTAATTACTGAATTGTATTTCCTGGACACTTGGAAATAATTTAGCTCCATATAAAACTAATGTATCTTGCCAAATTTAGGCTTAAAATTGTTTCTACGGTTGAGTGCAGTAATCTTCTATTAGATTTAAGGGTTTTTAAAAATATATTTTACTAGTTCCTGGCCTGATTGGCTCACAGTGTTGTAAGGCTTATTTGTGGAGGGGGTATAGAGATATTAAATGAATTTGGAATTAAGTAGGTGCTGGCTAAATCCCTGCTTTACTCGAGCCCCAGTGATCCCAGTGATACAGAGTCTGGGCATGCAATATTGTTCCTGGCTTACTGAAGCTGAGTGGAGGTATAAGCTATGAGAATATGAGAGACTGGATTCTTGAGGGGTTTATTTTTGGTGCTCTTTCAGCAAAAACTAGGCTTATGTGAATAGTGTACTTAAAAAACCACTTTCCTCTCCTGCTCTCTTATTAGCTAATGGCAGTACTCAGTGGAGGTTAGAAGGAGGGATTTGTGATTTCTGATTCTCCACCTCCTCAGGAGAGAAGGTGAAGGTGCAGGAGGCAAGCAGGTAACTTCAGCTACAGAAGGCCACTGGAGATGCAGTGGGATGAGCAAAGTACTGAGCAAGTCCTGCATAAATCTGCTGTAGGAGAAAGGCTTTGGGGAGCTCAGTGCTGTTAACACAGAGGCACCTTGACTTGCCTGTGTGTGAAGGAGTCCCCATGTTCAGGCTGATGTAGTTTGCACCTGGACACTGGCACTGTGTGCTGCTTTGGGAGCTCTGTGAATTCAGTTTGCATGGCTTCTTTCTGGCTTGTGAGTCATAATTAATGCTAATGAGCCCTGGAGACAGAACCAAAGGAGTGCTTGGATGTGGGTGTCTGCAGCCCCAGCCCTGGTGAGCAGCTGGAGCGGGAGCAGCTGCTCTGCTCTCTGCCCAGGGGACTGCTGCCATCAGGCTGGAGCTGCAGGACAAGCCAGCCACTAACAGCATCCAACATCCCTGTCAGCAGCAGGATTAGGCACAGTGTCACTGGATTTGTGCAGGAAGAGATTCTGGGGAGAGCAGATATGGTTTTTTTGGAAGAGTTCCTTATTGTGCGTCTTTATTGTTTCATATTTGAAGGGTTTTCAAGGTTGCCTTCCAGTTTTAGGTGTTGAGTGAGGATGGAATTATGTGCTGTTATGTCAGATTTTCATGATTGTAGGGATGCTTCCTGTCTTTTTCTTGTTTTTGTTTTTTTAAATAATTTCTGGTGCTCTGTTTGGTGAAGTGTCCACTCAAAGATTTGTGTCTTAAATGCTGTGTCACGAAAGGGCTCATGGGGCTCCTTCACTGGCTCAGTTGCTGTGTCAAGCTTTCAGTGTGACTGAATGCTCAGTGCTGGGAATTGCAATGTAGGGATTATAGATTTTCCTACAGTGCTGTGCTCTCTACTGCAGGAAAAGGCCTTTTGCTGTTAATTGATTTATATATTTTTTCTGTGGTAAAAATGGATACCTCTCTTTAAAAGTGTTTGAGTTGCATGTGTGGCTACATTTGGAAATAAATTCCTCACGTGTCTGTGCATTTGTGCAAGCCATGCCCACATGGAAGTGTGTAAAGCTGCTGGGCATTTGGCCCTGTATTTTTGGATTTTACAAGGCAGGACCTGTGGAATAGGTCTACATACTATGGAATACATACTTTGGCAGTATGTATTCTATTAATACATCTGCTAAAGGACATAAAAAATGTAGCAGTGATGCTTTGTATGGAATGGAAATACTGTTGTTAACATCCAAACCCCAAACAGCTCTGCCTGGAAGGGAACCATCCATCAACTAGACCCCACCTTGGACAGATTCCTATAGATTATCCCCCCTCTGTCCCCACCACTGGCTGTCTCAGCAGCTCCAAGCCAACCTCTGCTGTATTCCTGTCACTGTTAAGAATGGGACATGAATTATTCAGAAAATCTGAGTATATCACTACTCAATTACTTATATATTTATTTATTTGCACTGAACAGTTTTTGTTTTGGGTATGCAGCAAAGCAGGAGCCTTGCCTGACCTTGCAGGGTTTCAGAGATAGATGAAGGTGTGTGCCTGTTCTTTGGAATTTATGGTGTTTGAAGAGACTCTGGCTCCAGTGTGGGTTGTTGGCAGCAGTGCTGATAATCACAATGTGATAGCAACTGGGCTCTATTATTTCACATGTGCTTAAATCTTCTTTTCTTGTGCTGTAAGGTTATGTCTTTGCAGACTACCAGAGCTCAGGAGGGAGAGAGGAAAAGAATACCAACCCAAGAACCTTTGTTTCAGAAGGTTGCAAGCACAAATCTTTTCTGTTTTGTATTTGATCACCTCATATATTTCTAGATCTTAGGTAAAATGAGTGAGCTGTTCATAGGGTGTACTGCTTGCTTCTCTAAAGCCCATTTGTATGAAACAGAGCATTCTTGCAATCTGTTGGAGCAGTACCTTGTTAATTCCCTGGATTAGCAGACCTCTCATGTATGCTTGCATTTTGAGAGTTAGCAAATCTGGTGAACAAATGTTTCACAAAAGCCAGGAAAATGCATCACAAACCCTGTTCCATCTCTTCAATATTCACTGTAATTGCTGCCAGTGATACTGTGTGCAGGATCCAGGGGTGTAGCTTGTACACACAGTAGGAGAGCAGTAGTACATGTCCTCAAGCATTTGTTTCTGAACCACAGAGGAGAGTTAACAGCAGCAGCAAGATGTTCTGCTGATGTATTGTTGATCAAAAAATGTGTAGCAATGCCATCCCTAACGTGTTTGCATCTGAGATTTGCTGTTATTGGGTGTGCAGCCATGTGTGAGCAGCTGGGATCCCCACAGGGTCCTGCAGCCACACACTGGGCTCAGACACTGAGTGACACCAGCACAGGCTGGGACAGACACACAGAGTGACACCTGCACAGACACAGAGCCCTGAGTGACACCTGCACAGACACAGAGCCCTGAGTGACACCTGCACAGGCTGGGACAGACACACAGAGTGACACCTGCACAGACACAGAGTCCTGAGTGACAACTGCACAGGCTGGGACAGTCACAGAGCCCTGAGTGACACCAACACAGGCTGGGACAGTCACACAGAATGACACCTGCACAGACACAGAGCCCTGAGTGACACCTGCACAGGCTGGGACTGACACAGAGCCTTGAGTGACACCAACACAGGCTGGGACAGTCACAGAAAGTGACACCTGCACAGACACACAGAGCCCTGAGTGACACCAACACAGGCTGGGACAGTCACACAGAGTGACACCTGCACAGGCAGAGATATTCCTCAGTGACACCTGCACAGACACAGAGTCCTGAGTGACAACCACAGGCTGGGACAGACACATAGAGTGACACCTGCACAGACACACAGAGCCCTGATTGCCACCTGCACAGGCTGGGACAGACACACAGCTCTCAGTGACACCTGCACACACACACACAGCTCTCAGTGACACCTGCACAGACACACACACAGCTCTCAGTGACACCTGCACAGACACACACAGCTCTCAGTGACACCTGCACAGACACACAGCTCTCAGTGACACCTGCACAGGCTGGGACAAACACACAGCTCTCAATGACACCTGCACAGACACACAGAGCCCTCAGTGCCACCTGCACAGGCTCCTGGGGCTGGCACAGCACCAACCACAGTGGGGTCACTGTCCCACCCGAACCCACAGCCCCTGTCAGTGTTCATCTGTGCACAGTATTTATTCTTTGCAGCTGCAGAGCTGTGTGCTGTGCAGCCTGGAGGGTTTCCTGGTGTGGATGTTTGGGGTGAACCTGTCACATGTGGTGGTGACAGTGTGTCCGTGTGGCAGGGTTCAGTTCAGGCATTTTCATGACACCTGTTTTAAAGGCTGTGAATTTAAACTCTCTGGGATTTTAATGACACCTCTGTCACACCTGAGAGCCAGAGTCTGGGAGCAGGCACTGGGAGGGAGGAAGGAATAGTTATGGGGGGATTTTTACAAGACAATATAGACATGAGGTATTTCTTGCAGAGGTAGTTTTGGAGTTTACCTCTTTACAGAGGTAATTTTGGTAGTTTTTGCATATTAGATACATTAAATACATGTAGCAGAAGTTAATTAATAGGTATCTCTGACATAAAATGTCCACATGTATTGCTCATCAGTTAGGGTGTTTTTTCATGTTTTTCTCCTAGCCTAGATTATTTTTTTTGTCTGATGGAACTGTATACTGCTTAGAATTCAGGAAATGTCTGGAGGGATTTTTTTTCTCATTTTAGAGTTAGGAGTACATAGATTTTATTTCGTTGGTCTGGGTTTTGGTGTGTATGAAATCCACATCAGTGTTTGAACTTGCAGGCTTTTGGTCTGGCCCTTGTGGCTTTCCTGGGTTGTAAGTGATTTTTACATCTTGAGAAATATGGATCAATAAGAAAAGAGAAAAATCTGGTGTCAGGAAAACGTATTTCAGGGTCTATCCCTAAAGAAAAAGCTGCGTGGAGTTATGCAAATAAAACAATGTGCTTTTTAATTGCATGGACAGCTTAATTACACTGCTAGAGCGGGTATCTATTTACATCTCAAAACATACAACTGAATTTAGGAAATAATCCATGTGTATAAAGTACTTTTAAATTCTGTGTATATTATATAAGCATAAAATCTGTTAGACACCACAAAAGCATTTAAGGGTTTTAGCTGCCTTGTGGTTTCCCACGTCCCCTGCCTTCCCCACCCCAGCAGGCACAAATACATCTCCTTGCTGTCAAACGGGGTGAGCACAAGGCCCGAGCTTCCCTCCTACAGGGGATTTTAAAACCTGTTAATTCTATTCAGCATTGGATGGGTCCCTGGCCATGTGTCCCTGAGGGTCCCTGCAGCCACAGTGGGGCCGTGCTTGGGGCTCACTCAGTGCTAATGAGGGGACAGTCCTGTAATGAGGCTGATGAGCCTGCTAATGAGGCTGATGAACATGCTAATGAGGGCACCTGGGGTGGTGAAGGTGCAGTGCAGCCCCTCCTCGTGAGGGCAGTGCTGCTGCCTTGGGTCTGGGTCACATCCTGGGGCTGAAGGTTTGGGAAGATTTTGGGTCACTCAGTGCTGAAGGTTTGGGAAGGGTCTGGGTCACATCCCAGGGCTGAAGGTTTGGGAAGGGTCTGGGTCACATCCCAGAGCTGAAGGTTTGGGGGTGTTCTGGGTCACTCTCAGTGCTGAAGGTTTGGGAAGGGTCTGGGTCACATCCTGGGGCTGAAGATTTGGGAATGTTCCAGGTCACATCCCAGGGCTAAAGGTTTGGAAGGGTCTGGGCCACATCCCAGAGCTGAGGGTTTGGGGGTGTTCTGGGTCACTCTCAGTGCTGAAGGTTTGGGAAGGATCTGGGTCACATCCTGGGGCTGAAGGTTTGGGAATGTTCCAGGTCACATCCTGGGGCTGAAGGTTTGGGAAGATTTTGGGTCACTCAGTGCTGAAGATTTGGGAAGGGTGTGGGTCACAGCCCAGGGCTGAAGGTTTGGGAAGGGTCTGAGCTGCATCCCAGGGGCACAGGGATGTTGGTCCAAGTGGTACCAAGTGTTGGGAATTGTGTTTGTGTTGGCATCACCCACCAGCCTTGGTTCTGGGTGTGGGGTTTTCTTGGCCTGGCCCAAATTTGGGGCTCGCTGTGGTGGCCCATTTGTTGTGTTTTCCAGACTTAGACTGCAGCAGGGTTTTGAGTTGTCACTAAACCTTGGCGCTGGAGAGGTACTGGGTAATTTGTTGATTGGCCCCTGGTCTCTGCAGGATTAGAGACTGGATCAGGATTAGAGACTGGATCAAGCCTGGCTGTCACAGGAGTCAGGGTGTGCAGGTTATTCTCTCTTCAAGTGCTTTATAGCTCTGCAGGGTGAGGCTGTGGTTTCAGGAGTAACTTGCTGGGAAGGGGGAGAAGTGATAACACAGACATTTAATTCATTTTAATGAGGCTCCTTCTCCAGGTGCTCCCATGTCAGGTCTTTGGAGATGTGCCTTTGTGACAGAAGCACTGTGCTAAAGAGGATCTGTGCAGGTAACAATAGGATGTCAAAATGAAGTGAAACAAGGGCAGGGCAATTTTATGGAGATGACATGACAGGAGGAAAGTATGGGGGGAAGAAAAGAGAATTTAAGATGTCGGTACAGATTTACTGAAGGCTTTCCAATGTCAACTAGAAGAAATGTCAGCAGGACTGACTTGGCAGTGTCAAGGTGATGGCAGGATGGAGTCCAATCAGCTTGGGAAGCACCTCACACTCCAGCTGTGGAGACGAGCTGCTGTCAGTAAAGATGATGTCAGGCTGATAATTATTTTGTACGTTGTGGTTTAAGTAGGGCATTGTTTCTGTTGAGGTATTTTGAATTCAGCACAAGGAAGGAGAATAGTCATTCAAAGACAAAAGCCTCCAAACTGTTTCTTCTTTCTGTGGGAGTGCCAGGAGCTTCCATCCCAGCCTGGCAGCTGCTGCAGTGAAGCTGCCCTGGGGACTGGGCACTGCCTGCTGTGGGTAGAGTCAAGGGGACTGAGCTCCCACTCTGCTTGGCTTCTTTTCATTTCTCTCTTCACACTCTGCCTAGTAAACAAGAGGGCAGAGGAGAAAACTCTCTCTTCCAACTCTGCCTAGGGCAGAGGAGAAAACTGATGTCACATGGGAGTGCAGCCATGATTTCAGGCAGGTGGGTTGGAGATATTTGAGGATGAACAACTGTAATTCACAGTTGCTGATGAAAATACATGCAGCTGTGTGTGATACTGTGACATAATTGGTGCTGAAACAGCTACCTGTGTTGGAAGTCACTGGGTGTTGTAGATGGCAGAATAAAGTGGCAGCAGAGGCTGTTCCCACCTCTTAGGTTTGTTTTAGGATGCCTGTAGAGTTAAGTGGAATCCTGAGGAGTGACAAAAAGAAGTGTAACGTGCTACTGAAATGAAAATTCAGGCCCTTGGCTGTTCTGTAGTTGTAAGGTGTGGGTTTGGGAGTAAATTGTGCCACATGGTAAATAACAGGGCTGGGGTGCAGAGCTTGCCAACAGCTCACCCTGCCAGGCTCTTCCCACTCCCAGGCACTTCCCAGCATCCAAGTGCTGCCGTGTCTGGCACCCTTTCCAAGGAGGGAATCCCCTGTTAGTTAAATTGCCCTCACTCTCTGTGTGTCCTTTATCACAAAACAAACAAACAGGGAAAAAATGTGCTGGAAGAGCCAATCTAAGGCCTGGCAACCCGATAATAAATCCCCTGTCTTTCCACACACACTCAGTGCCAGCTGTAGGCTAATTAAACTCAATAGTTCACAGGTGTTCCTGGGAATGACTGCAGCAAGAGCACTCTCCTCTTTAGGGCTCGTTAACATCTTTTTCAGAGCTCTTTAAATTTCATACACCAGCAACATTGAGCTAAAGCAGATGAAAGATAGCAGGAAGGGACTTGAGCTATTACAGGAGTGCTCTTAGTGTTAGTACAGGCTGTAGCCTCACTCGATTCAACAGCTTATTTGTTTTGATGGGTGAATCTCTTGGAGACCAGTGTAAGAAGGAAAATGGCTTTCTTAGAAACACTCAGCTTTCTGTAGCCAAATAAGATTCTTGTTCTGGAGCTCATTATGCAGCTGTACACACTGTCAGGATGTCCATGGGCTCCACACACATGCAAGGGCCACAGAAGAAGAAAGTCTGTGGCCAAATGAAGCTGATTTAGGCATTTTGTCAATGTCTAAAGCCTTCCCAGGGAGAACCAAATGGAAAGCAAGCCTTTCTCTAGCCTTCCCTGCTTATGGAATCTTCTGGGCTTTGAGAGATGCAGTTTCTTTACACTAATATTGGAGCACTGGACTGTCTCTCTGTAGGCTGATTTAAAGGGACAGTTGCCATGGCAAGTATTTTCAGTTCCAACCTGCTTCCACTCTGCTGTGTAGCAAAAGCTCTGGTTTTAGTAGATCTCACAGCCTTGTGTAGTTCTGTGGCTGGACAAGCTCATCTGTTCATTCATCTACCCATCTTCAGTCGTGTTCCTTTTGTCTAACAGAATTAAATTTGAATTTCTTGGAGAGTTCTGATAAGAGTGGAGGAAAGAAAGGAGGCTTTTAGCATTGTCTTTCAAGGCTCCCTAAAAACCTCCTCTTGTGGAACTGGGCCAGATACCACTTAAGTCTGATGTGCAACTTTCCTTCTTGGAGAAAAAGCACCTTGACCAGAAATGCAGTGCCAGAGCAGGAATACAGCCCAGAGAGAGGAACTGGCCTGCCTGGGTAAGACAGTGTTGGTGGGATAAAGGCATTATTTGATCTAGCTTGATATACCTGATCCCTTGCTTTACTATCCCTTGCACCTCAGCCACGAGCTTTCCAGCAGACTGGAATGGTTCATATATGGCCACCCTAGGCAGAATTGTTTCTGTCTTAGCAGTTACTAATTGAAAATAATTTCTAGATTTCATAGCTCTTGTTCTTGTGAGCTTTTATTCTTCTGTTTCTTCCTAATGATATTTTCAATTGTGCTCTTTTACACTCTTCCCCTAGACAAGAAAACCACAGTGATATACCTCAGTCTTAAATGGTTTCATTGCTGATTTATGCTACATTGATATCCCTAAATCAAAATAATATTTCCTACATGAGTCGACTGCAACATTTTAATGAAATAATTTTCTCAATCAATTCTATTGCATCAGTGCAGTTTTACCCTATCCATAAAATCTTACTTAAACTGCTACAGCTCTTGGTGTGGCTATGAATGGAAACAAGCTTTCATGCTCCTAAATTTCACATCTAGGGGAAAAAGAAACTGTTTTCAAATTTAAAATAATCTATTCAAGTGTAGTTTGTTCTAACTGTCCTTTCAGTAATTCTCCTCTTTCTGTGTCACGTGTCAGTCTCATGGTGCAGCACAGAAGGGCAGGATTGGGAGCTGATGTTGTACATTTGGGGAACAGGTACAGACTAAAATGACATTTCAGTTCACTGGCCTGGCTGCAGGAAGCCAAGAGCAGGAGTCCAGTGCTCTCTCCAGTGCCTCCTCTGACACAGCTTGGATTCCAACCATGCAGAGTTCCCAGGTGAGCTGAGTCTGAGTGATTTCCAGTCAGCCCTGGATGAATGGTTTGAATGGGGCTTGCATAAATCTCATCCATTTAGAAAAAGCCTAAAACTCTTTCAGTGAGTTTGCATTGAGGTGATTTTGTGTACAGGAGTCAGTTTGAGGTGGAGAGAAAACCAGCAGGACAAGTACATGTTTTCATAAGGATTAGTTTTGTTAGCATTTAATGACATTATTTTGTCAGTGACAAAGTAAAACCCCAAAAGGTGCAATGCACAAAGCTGAAAGTGTTAAGCAAAAAGTGGGCAGAGTATAAGAAATCCTTTCCTGACCCCAATCCCTGGGTATCACTGCTTGTGACATTGATTTGAGGGTATTTAATAAAGAAAAAGACTTCATAGTTTCAGTGTTGGAAACTCCTCTGTGGCTGGCATCCAGAAGCTTATTTGCACACCAGTTCTGAAGTTAAATAAATTATGTGGCAATCAGTGTAGCACTAAGCTGAAGCACTGATATGAGGGGGAAGGGCTTTACAGAAAGCATTGCCTTGGTTTCCTCTCTCTTTCAGGCGAGGGAATGTTTAAGAACAGATGAGTGTGGAAAACTTGGGATCCCTCCATGTGTGGGGTTTTTTTTCAATGGCCAATAAACAATTCTCCTTGTTTCAAAACTCAAACTCAAAACTAAATGAGCAGATCTACTGTCGAGAAAAATACCTGTTAGAGAGGGCAGCTTTGGTGCTTAGATGATTGGTACACCACCATCAATGGAGTTTTAAGTTTCTCTTTGGTAAAACATAAAATAGGAGCCTCCATCTCAAACTGGGTGCTTGTAAAGTCTAAATGCATATGGACTTCTTCAGATTACTTGTCTGAGTGATAACTGAGCCAGTCTTTGGTAGGAGACTTGCTGTCATCAGATTTAACTAAATGTGTGCTATGTAGTTGTGAAGAAAGATTTCCACAAGTAGGATTTGGGGAAACTTGGATTAACAGAGCAGCTAAAATGTTCAAGGGCCCAGATGCAAACTCCAGCCAGCTCCATACAGATAGACAAGGTTTCCCTGCTCTCCATTAGCAAACTTCTGCAAACTCCTCGGAATATAAGTTAAAGAACCAATTAATTTATGAAATGCATTAAGCACCATGTGACTTAGTACAGTGTCTGCTCCTTATCTACAGAGATGAGAAATTGTGTTAAGGTGACTCTTCAGCAGTAGTTTCAAGATTAGCTCTTTCTCCTTAGGAGTTAATAGGAAGTGAGATCTATGTCTATGTATGTGATAAAATTAATTCCTGCATAAGATGAGAGTAAAAAGCCCAAATACTTGGAAGTTTAGTCTCTTGATTTTATTTCTTATGAAACTGAACCCTCCCCCTCTTCTGGTTTCAAGGAAATAATATAATACTGAGATATAACTTCAGTTGTTTTCTCAAAGGGAAAATTCAAGCTCTTCTTTGAAGGCCAACTTCTTTCTATCTAGCTGTTAAATAAATCCTAGAGCAAATAGCAGTGCAGCACCATGCCTAAAGCAATACCCCAATCTGGACAAGTAAAATGTTAATTTCTGCATCACTTTATGCTTTTGATTTTGTAGCAAACCAAGTATTTAATGTCAACCCACAATTTTTGAAGTGCCTGATGATTTAGGGGTTTGTATATTTTGGTTGTGTAGTATAAGTCAGGTGAGTTGGTTGGGCTGGGTGATGCTGGTTGTGACCCCAAATGAGCCACTTCTCTGAGGCTGGGTGTTGTCCCCAGCTCAGGGCCCCTGGCTGGCAGGGCAGGGAGGGATGTCTCAGACACATTTTATGGAAAATCCTTTCCTTAGGATTTTTCCTCCTGAGAAGCTGAGATGCCTCAGGAGCAAAATGCAAACAATAATTATCTGCTGCTGTGGGATGCAACAGGTGCATCTGGGATTGGTCTCATGGGGTTGTTTCTAATTAATGGCCAAGCACAGTCAGCTGGCTCAGACAGAGAGTCCAAGCCACAAACTTTCTTATAATTTTCTTCCTTTTCTATTCTTAGCTAGCCTTCTGATGAAATACTTTCTTCTCTTCCTTTAGTATAGTTTTAATATAATATATATCATAAAATAATAAATCAGCCTTCTGAAACATGGAGTCAGATCCTCATCTCTTCCCTCATCCTCGGACCCCTGTGAACACCGTCACAATGGAACAGCAGCTCTTGGGGCTGCCCCCAAAGTGGGGACACCATCCCAGAGCTTTCCTTGGGCTGGTGCTGACTGGTTTGGAGGCCTTGGCAGCCTGGCAGTTTGATTTGTGTTGTGACTAATGGAAAATAAGCAAAAGGAGAGAAGCAGGGAGGAAGCCTCCCCTTTCTCAACACTGCTGTATTTATGTGTGGGAAAAGTGCTGCTTCTTGTCAGGTTTTTTAGTTCCTCTGATGTCTTGTGAAGGCTGACCTAGAACAGAGACTAGACAGTTAAAGAATAGAGTAGGAATTTATTAGGAGGCCTCAACAGATCCATCTTGGGCAGCACAAGAGCCCAGCCAGAGCTACACCCAAGATGAACCAAAATGGTCACAAAATGCACGACCAGTCATGGGGTCTCTCACTTTATCAGTTCTGCTCCATTTGCATCTTGGAGTTCATTGTCCCATTCCAGCTCCAGCCCATCCAGTCCCATCCTTGTTTTTCTCTCTTCAGCCCACGTTGTTTGTGCTCTTGGGCCTGAGATTTGGATCATTGTCCTTGGTCCCCAGCTAGAGAAGGAATTGTTTTGTCTCCCTGCTCTGTGCAGAGCTCACCATCCCCTGATATGAAGCCCAGACCCACCCAGTAAAGCAGCACAGAGTGTGAAAAATATAAAAGCTAAAACCTGAGGCATCACCTCCACCAAGCAGAGGGCAATACACCCGCTCTGGGTTGTTCTCATGGGTGATTCTGTGTGTGACTGACTGAGCTCACATCTCTCAGCCACCCCTGCTCAGCTCTGCATGTGCTGCACAGCTCGTGTCTCTTCTGTGAGGTGTCTCCTAAATCAGTCCTGATTGGTTTCTTAGCTGCAGCACCAAGAATCAACCTTGCATAACTTTGACTTTCTTTCCCCTTGTTTCTTCTTTGTATTGGTTTTGGTATTTTTTTTTTTTTTAAGCAGTGAAGAATTGATCCAAATTCTCCTGCTACCCAACAGACTTTGAATTCTGACATGAAAGGACAATGACATTTGTAATCTTAGCATTCAAAACACAGCATGATTTGTTAATGGCTGCAAGATGTATTGACACAATTGGGTGGCAGTTGCTCTGGAAGTGACCAGGGCTATCACTGAGATGTGATCAGTTTACATAAGAAGTGACAAGGCAAGCATGCCGAGAAGGCTTGTTATGATGATAATGATTTTTATTATTAATATTACCACTATGACTATTAGCTTTATGTCTTTGGATCAGCAGCAAAACTTTAATAAGCAAAAATCCTCAGATGCTCTCTCCAATGAATTCTGGATTCATCCCACTTAGCTGAATTTCAGTGGTGTCTTCCTATGGATAAGGGTTGTCATCTCCTGTTCTCCCCTGATAAGTCACTGCAAAGGTTTTTGCTTTGTCCCATCTCACAGGCAGCTGCTCTTCTGTTTTGGGAGAGCTGTTACTTTGGAGGGTCCTTCTGGGTGAAAGGCAGGAAAAATGCTATCATTAAATAATAATTCTGTGGAGCCCCAAAATATTATGTGCTTTAATGCTGTTGCATAATCTTGGGGTTTATTGATGCTTTATGCTCCTGTATAATAGCCTCAAACACATGAGAACATTGTGAAATAGGAACAAGGAAAATGCTTGACAACACTGCATTTTTAAGCTAAAAATGCTTAAAGCAGTCTTGCCTGAATTCCTCCACAGATTAATTAGGATATTCTTTCAAAAATCTTTAAAGATGCTGGACAAAGAACAGTGTGATGCTCTTTGCCCAAAGTCAAGTGTTAATGGGGAAAAGCATTATACTGTTTTCCCTTTATCCCTGCTCCTTGCTCCCAGTGGTGCTGTGGATCTGACCTGCAGGTCAGGATGGCAGCTGGGGATAGTGCACACGGGTCTGCAAGCAGAGAAGGAGCTTGCCTGGCCATGGCTAGTCATGAATTAGTCATCCCCCAACACCTCCAATTAGCTGGGCTCGTTTCAGTGGGCTCTGCTGTGTTCATTTATCAGTGAATGTGAAGCTGTGATTGAGGCTGAGCTCTCTGGTAGCTGGAAAAGTTCTTCCCCACGTGGTTGGACATGGTTCCTGTATGGGAGGAATGTTGTCAGCCAGTCCTTGGGGCTGAGAAAGAGAAATATCCAGTGTGCCTTGTAATGTGGGCACAGAGAAGGGTGAGGGCTCTGTCCTAGAATGGAGCCATTTGTGGTGCTTGGTGGATGGGGCTGTTTGTCACCACCCTGCTTGTCAGAACCCAGGACGTTCCTCTGGCTGCCCTGGAGGGCTCAAGACCCTCTCAGGGGGCTCAGAGACCTCGGCACAGAGCCCAAGACTCCCCTGTGCCTTTGATTTAGCCCTTGAAAACACAATTACCAACCTTTATGAAGAATTACAAGCCACAACAGATTAAGTAGAATGAAATTTATCACAGGGTAAAAAATAGATTTTTGGGGTTTTTAGAATGGGGGTTTAGGGGGCAAGATGGAGGAATCAGGGCATGTCCAGCCTTTATTCTTCTTCTTCTTGGTCTCCATCTTCTGCTGTGATGGTGGCACTTTTAGATTGGTTTAGAGTAGAAGCTCACTGCCTAACATAGGTGATAGGTATTGGAAAGTAACTGTAAATCTTGTAAATGTAGTTTTTAGTATAAAAAGATAACACCACCAGGGCAGGCAGAGTGCCTCTGACTGCCTTGCTGAACAGACCTTGGCAGGTCAGGAGAAAGAATTTTATAGATAAGACACAATAAACAACCTTGAGAACCAGAAATGAAGAACTCTGACTCCTTCAACTGCTGGGCTGGGAAAAGAGACTTTCTAACACATCTCAGAGTCACTGTGAGCAGCAGAAATCCTGAGAGCTGCTGGGAAGGGACATTGCTGATGGCACTGCTGAAACATGTTCTGCTGCTGGTGTGTGCTGCAGCAGGCACAGCTCCTCTCATGTGCAGGCAAAAGAGTCTCTTGCTGCTGAAACGCCTCGTTCTGAAGGGAGGTTACAAGGCAGAAGTTGGAAGCAATCAGTTAAAGCTCCATTTCCACAGTGCCCTTCATGCCAAGCCTCTCAAGGCACTTAAGAAAATACTGGAAGCTGTACAGCACAAAATAGCATTGGCACATTGCTCAAGAAAAACAAACCTCCTGCCTGGATTTGAAAATTGAAAATTTACAAGACTGATTGCTGAGCTTCTAGGCCCAGGAATGGAGTTAGAAAAAGGGCCCTGTGAGATCAGGGCAGTTTAGGAGTTTCTTCAGTGATGGGGATGACATTTCCATCAGTGCTGATAATTTTTCTGATAGATTTTTCTGTTTTGCCATCATACCATCTCCTCCTAACAACACAGGCTGCAGGATTGAATTTCCCTTTTCTGCAACAGCAGCACAGTGAACCTTCTTTGGATCTTTATTTTTTTCCCCTCCCTAGCTTCTGCTAATAGGATTCTGATCCTGGAGATAGCAGGTCCAAGCTGAGTTCCCACCTGCAGCACAGTATTTTACCTTCTGATATTTGAGAATGTGGCTCTCTTCCTCCCCAGACTGTAAGCAGGGAAAATGTGACAGTCCCAGAAGCCTTGTGCTGGATGTATATATTTACAGAAAAAGTTGACTGCTTTGCAGACATTTCCTCTTTGTGCAGCCCTGGAGTACTGGATCACACTAAGGACACTTGCAGGGGCATGAGTATGTGGGGTGATCTTCTCATGATAAACCCTTCCAGTCTGAGTGGGCATTGCTGCAGGCAGCATGGATTTCTGAATGAATGTGGGGGAAAAAGTCACAAGTAATAGGAGTTACTCCTAATAATTCTGGTGCAGAAATCAATCAAAAGTCTGGTGGAAAAAAGTTAAACCAGTACAGATTTTCTGGTTTTATTGGTAAAATTAGTTACAGTTTTGTCTCCTTTTATTTTCCTGAAGGGCTGTGGAGGTTTGGGGATTTAATCTTTGGCATTGTAGGGGCTCTAGAAGACCCAGGCTAACCATGAGAGAGCTGCTACTCATGGTGCAGGGCTGCAGCAGATGCTCTCAGAGAACTGATTCCTCCTTTGCAGTCTGCCAACGTGTATTTTTGCCCATGGAGTTGGTGAATCTGATATAAATCCACTGGCAAGAAGTTGTTCCTCTCAGTTGCCTTTTTCAAAATAGTCATCTGGGTGTCCCCAGTGATATTTGGAGAAGTTCTGGGCATTTATCATCATTACTGTTGGAGAGAAAGGGGTTGGTTTGGGCTGTAGGTTGTCAGGAACAAAAAAGGAAATCCACCTCTACAAGGGAAACAGGACAGATTAAAAAGGAGAGCAAAATGCTAGAACCTGGATGCTGCTGAATATGAATGTGTCAGGGAGCAGCTCCGTGTTGAAAGAGGTGGCAGGAGGTGAGGAGCCAGTGACAGAGCACTGAGCCTGCCATGAGGAAAGGGAACCTCCTCTAGCACAGAGGGGATCACCTTCTTTCCTCAGCTGCAAAGACACTTCAGCCATCCCTGTTCCAGGCATGAGAGCAGCCCACAGGCAAAAGCCAAAGTTGCATCACATGTGCCTTTGAACAAGCTAATTACTCCCAAAAATAGCCATTTGACCTTCATCTTCCTAAAGCCCTGCCATGAACCTCTGCACTGGCTGTGGAGCCACTTTTTCATATGATGAAGCAGTGAATAATTGAATCATATCAGTTTGTGTAAGTCTGATAGAATTGGAACTGATAAGCATTTTTTTTATTTTCTTCTTTTCCTTTTTTTTGTTCTTCTAGCAGGACAAAATGAAATTACAAAACTCATGTGAAACTGCAGAAGTCAGAAGTGTGAGTCTAAAGAAGCAGTAGAAGGGGATTAGACCCTTAGGAAGATTAGTGTCTATTAAATGTGATGATCTGGATGTAGCTTCCGGCTCTGGAGGCTGTAAATTGCTGGGCTGAGTACCCTGGGACAGAGGGCCAGGGAAAGGGTGTCCTTAAACTCCCTGTCAGCTTCACTGTGGGGCTGGAGAACAGGGTAAGGGGAAAGCCTGGCTGCTGGTTAAGCAAGCTGCAAAATTCTGCTGTTTCAGCAGACTTGATCTTGTCTAAAATAAGTCTTCATGAATGCCCCTCTCTCCAGCAGAACACCTCAGAACTGATGTGTGCTTCACACAACCCATCCCCACACACTGGCCACAAAAACCAGGCATTGCAGTGCAAAGGGAGAGCTGAGCTGAATCCATGCTGGGTGCTTTCCATAAAGGCTGGATGGTGCCACTGGAGAGGAGGGCTTGGTGGGCTGGGGAAGAAACACCTTGTGTGTCCTTCTGTCCCTCCAAAAGTTGGGCTGAAGTGCCGGGCTGCTGGAAGGGCTGGGGCGCGCCAGGAAAGTGTCAGCAAGCCTCATTTTGGCATTTATATATGAGGAGTAAGCACAATCCTTCTACTATTCCAACGAGCTGCTTTTGCCAAGAAAAATCATTTGTAACTCTTTCTTCCTGCTGTAGTGCTTCTCCAGCAGGCCTGGCTTGCATCGCTTTAACCCCTGGAGCGCCAGCAGGAGCTGCAAGGCAGAGCAGAGCCTTGTGCACGTCTTGGCAAGTCCTCCCACGTGCCAAGCAGCTCCGCAGCAGACTGAAGCCTTGTCTGGCAGTTAGCTTTTCTTTTTCATCAAGTCTGTTCCTCAGGGCTGCTGCTGCTTTTTTATGTTTTTATTCCATTCCTGGGGCTGTAGCAGAGGAGGAGGAGGTGGAGGCTTGGGAGGAAGCTGCTTTTCAGAGAGCTGGTAACCTGAGGAAGGAGAGGAAAAAGGGAGCAGGGAAATGGTGAAGTGGTTTGACCCTTGCTCTGTTGTGCTGTCCAGCAGGATGCTGAATCAACAGCACAGCAAGGCTGCCAGTGTTATGTGCTTTTAGAGATTTGCTCACCTGCAAGTTCAGAAGCAGCTCTTCCTCTTTTCTCTCAATAAGCCTCAAAGAATAGGAGATGCCTGTGCCTTTTTATGATGTACACTTCAGCTCTTGCAGTGTTGCATATATGCGCTTTTACCTTTGATCATCATTTGGAGAGGTTTGCAAGACAGGTTTAGTTGTGTGAGAAATGGATGTGCTCTTTGGAATGAGTGATTTCTCCCCCTCCCTCTAGGTGCTGGCTGAATTTTAAGTTTATCACCACCCTGAGCTGTGAGCAGAAAGGCTGTTTGTTCCCTTTGTGTGTTGCTTTACAGGAGAGCACTGCCTTTACCCTTTTGTAGAGACTGGGCAGCTGCTTTGCTGCTTTGCTAAAATCCTCGATGAGATTTAGCAATTCATGTTTCTCTGCATAAGAAGTTGAAAAAGACAGTAACTCCTTTTGTCTATCTAGTGTGTGCTTTTTTTCAAAGGGAAAGAAAAAGAAGCAAATTATTTTGTTTAAAAAAATAACATTTTAATAATGTAGTAGTCTAACCTTTATGCTAATTGCCCCAGGCTTTTAATGAAGCAGCGTAAAATTAGTCCTGTGAGTCTTCATTAATCAAATATAGTAGCTGATAGTATAGTAATAAGATGCTGTGCTGCCTCTGCTCCCCATGCAATGTTGACATTTGCTTATATTCAGAGTAGAAAGCAACTATATATTTTTTTGGTAGCTCATTAAAATAATTAGCCATGTTTGGCTTTTTTTTAAAAAAAAATTCCCTTCTTAAAAAATCCTTCTAATGAGGAAAGATGAAAACAGACAGGATGGAAAAGTCAAAAGAATCAAATTAAGATAGAAAAACTGACTGCTGGAGGCTTCCTTTGAACGGAAGATTTATGTATGTTAATGGCAGCTGTTGGCTGGAACCTCTGTGCAGACACCTTGTTTGTTATTTGCAGAACTTAGAGCAGAAACAAACAACTTCAAGGGTCTTTGTTGATTTGTTTTGTTCCAAATTATTTTGCAAAGGTGCTCTAAGACTGTGCCATGCCTGTACTGTGTCCCAAACCTCAGTGCTTGCATGGGGGATGTGCTCAGCCACACTGGTGCCCTGCCCTGTCCAGGTGAGCTCTGCTGCCCTGGGCTGGGTGAGCCCAGCTCCCCTCTGAGGCACGGGCTGTGCTCTGCCTGTGCTCTGCTCCAGCTCTGGGAGCGTGCTGGTCACCTGCTGAGTGAGTCCTGGCCTCAGGAGAAATAGTGCTTCAACCTCTCACAACAGACACAGCCCCAGTGCCCAGCCCTCTGCAGAAGTTTCAGGGTGTTGTGGAAGAGCCACATCCTGGAGCTCCAGAGCCGAGTCCCATCCCCATCCTGGAGCTCCAGAGCAGAGCCCCATCCCCATCCTGGAGCTCCAGAGCAGAGTCCCATCCCCATCCTGGAGCTCCAGAGCCGAGTCCCATCCCCATCCTGGAGCTCCAGAGCCGAGTCCCATCCCCATCCTGGAGCTCCAGAGCAGAGTCCCATCCCCATCCTGGAGCTCCAGAGCAGAGTCCCATCCCCTTCCTGGAGCTCCAGAGCAGAGCCCCTTCCTGGAGCTCCAGAGCAGAGTCCCATCCCCATCCTGGAGCTCCAGAGCAGAGTCCCATCCCCATCCTGGAGCTCCAGAGCAGAGTCCTATTCCCATCCTGGAGGGAGGGGTGGGCACCTGCTCTCAGGATGCCATCTCCACTTCAAACCCTTCTCAAGCAGTACTTTCTGTGTCTGGCTGCTGCCTAAGTAGAAGCTGCTGTGTACTGTAGGGGAAGAAGGGCACCAGAGGATGATCCCTGTGTTTGAGATGCTGCTGCAGCAGCTTTGGGTTCCTGCGGGGTAATTACCAAAGGCTGGCCCCAGGCAGGGGAGGGCCGGGCTAGTGATCCCTGCCGAGGCTCTGTGAACAGGCAGGGCACGGCTCCCCTCGGGAGGGCTGCCCTGGCCCTGTGCCCTCTCACTTGTGCAGATGATGGCTCTCATTGCAGAGGGCAGGACAGCCCTGGTGCTGCTGCTCCTGCCTGTGTGCGCACACATGCACATTTCCAGATGGAAAACCATGGTGGTGCTCTGGGGATGTGGCCCCTGTCTGGGAAGCAAGGAGCCTGCGCTCAGTTCCTGTGCTGGCCAGATGGGATTAGCAAGCCAGCTCTCCTTCCCTTTCCATTTTTCTCTTCCTATGCTGCCCCTTCCACAGGCACAGAGTGGAGATGAGGATATCTCTTTCTATTAGAAAAGAATTTGGCTATCAGTTGCTGATGATTTTAAAATGAACACTTTGATTTCACACTGTTTAGAAATGACTGATAGTTCAGCAATTCAGGCAGAAAGGAAGCTGGATTCCCCCTCACATACTACTCTTCCCCATTTCTACCCATGTGCTTGCTTCCAGATAAGTCATATTTAATTTCTGATCTGTTGTCTAGTGTGTTCCAGCATCTTTCTCTTTGCCATATTAACAGTTCTTCTCTCCCAGTAAAATATTTCCATTCTTCCTGTCCAGAGAGCTCCATAAAACTTGTTTGTGTTTTCTGAAAAGCATTAAAGTAGGTTACACAGCACTTGGACAGCCTGGGGTGTAGGGACTATGAAGGTGAGGGAGCAATCCATAGCAGAAAAAATGCTCCATTTCCTGCACTGAAATTCTTTGTAAGAGCCTCAGCAACCTAAAATAGCTGCCTCCAGAGGACTCCTTATCCTCAGATTGCTTCACTTATGCAGCCTTCAGTTTAAAACTTTCTCTTTTTTCCCACCCAACGGGGGTTTCTCACCCTCTTCCCTTTCTGTTACCCAGTTCTGTAAACACAGCCTGCAGTGGAGCGTGCTCCACAGTTACTGGTGCAATGTAAAAGAAAGCAGTACCTGAAGCTCAGGCACATGCACTGGTGCAGTTATTTCTCCTCTTGCACAAAGTCCAGCACGTCCCAGGGCTGGGAGCAGGAGACAGCCCAGGAAAAGCTGCAGGGCTCAGAGGGTTCATCCCCAGGCTTGCAGGGTGTGTGATTTACATGAGGAGCAGTGGTTCATGTATATGCAAAACCTCTCTGATGAGGTGTGGGATTTTATCTCTGCTAATTACAGGGCTGTTTCTGATCCTCTGGCTGGTGGGGCAGATCTGGTGTGGCACTGTCAGCCAGAGGCTGTGCCCAGCCTTCCTAAGGCAGGAATGAGCTGTCAGGGCAGGGGATGGACAGCAGGGCCAGGCTTTGGCTTTGGGTGCCCCAGAGTGTGGGGTTAAAGCAGACAGGGAGTTGTGGGGTGCTCACTGAGCTGCCTCTGGGTGCTGTGCAGGGGGAGCACCTCCTGCAGCCACAGGCCTGGCTTAATCCCATCGCTCACCCCCAGCTCTTGTGACATCCTTGGGCAGCACTTAATCTCTGAGCTTTAATTCTGTGTCTCTATCCACACTTTGGTGAAGTGCTTAAAGATCAATAGGAACCAGTTCAAGGTATTATGGCTGTTAATGTAAATACATGTTATATCACAGTATCTTCTCCGTGTTCATTCCATGGAATATATTTATCCATAAAATTGTTACATTTATATACAGCTCCAAACACCCTGGAAGCAGCTAGGTGTTGACAGAACAGCTGCAGTCTTTTACTATGTTCAATAAATACAAATGGATATAAACAGTATCCATCTGTCAGGCTCGGTTAGATGGTTTAAACATAAAGCTATTTTGTTCCTGTAATTGTATTTAGATCTGAAATGATAGAGGTTTGATTTTTCTTTACATAGTGATAAGATACAAATTCCTTTGAATTGCTTTGACTCCTGATTTATTGCAATAAATTAAATAATAATCCATCCTGTCTTGTTTCACCCCTTCTCCAAGAAAAGAGAGCTCACTGCTCAGGCACTGAAGCATCCTGCTTACAGTGAGCCACCCTTCCCATGCTCCTAAGCACCTGGGCCTGTGACCTCTGTGTTTACAAGATATTTATTGCTGCTTGCACTTCCCACTGCTACAGGGTTATCACTTCAGTGCCTTGTAAAATTTGATTGTGTTTAATAAATGTATTCAGCGTTATTGCTGAGCAAGTCTGACGATTTACCCTTGTTCCCTCCCTCCCTCACACACACACACACAAACCCAGACACCTTCATAACCCTCATATTTCCTTAGCTACGTGTGTTATTGCTTGTGTTGTATTGGAGGCAATTTTGGATGCATCTCAATTAGATCATTTTTCTAATTAAATAAGTGCTTGTGGTTGTAATGTGAGCGTGCCTCTGAATACTGAGTGAGTGTGATTCACTGCAGTGATTTTTCCAACTTCTGTGTGATGTTTGCTTTAGAAAACTCAGCTTCTGGCACAGAGGCATCTCATTGCCTTCCCCATGCTGACCTCTGGGGCTGATGTTAGCCAGATGTGTCCAGCTCCCTCCTTGCTGTGTGACAGCAGGGAGATCAGCTGGTCTCACTGGGCTGTTCCTCCCTCTCTAAAGCAGTTACCAGAAGCCTCACCTACTCCTCGGAGCTTTTGGGGGGCTTAGGCTGTGAACACACGTGGGAGTCTTGTGTCAGAGGAATGGCTGAAAACCTGTGCTGTCCTTTACCTCCTCCTCCTCCTCCTCATCGTCATGTACCTGAGCATGGGGGGATGGTGGAGCAGGTGTTGCTTTTCTTGTGGCAGAGGTGGCTTTTGATTTCTTTGTCTTTTTGTGCCCTACTGTTTCTCTTTAAGAAAATGGTTTAGCAATATGAAAACTCTGTTTTGGGCACCTGAGGGAGTTTAGGCACCATCTCCTTGATGTGGTTTCTTGTGGGTCTGTTCCTTGCCAAAGCAGTCTTCACTGCTATCCTGTTACCAGTAAAATTGCATGAGAAAAGAGTGTACAAACAGCTGCAGGGAGGTGCAGAGTGGTGCTTCTGTTACCTTACTTTTTAGCTTCATCTTGTGGGGAATATCTTCCCAAGAATGAGAAATCAGGGATTGAGACTTTTTGTCTCTGTAAGGCTGGTGGAAGCTCATTGGTGTGGCTGGAGCATGTTTGGGTACCCTGTAAGCTGCTGAACTGTGGTGTGTGAGGTTGTGCATCCTCCTGGGTTCTAAGGAACAGGCAAATGCCTGTAAAGTCTCATTGGAGACTAAATATTTTTATTCTGTGTATATAAGGAGAAGAAAGGCTTTTCTAATTGTTAGAAGTGAGAAAAAAATTGCAAAGATTAGAAAATTAAATGCAGGCAAAGAGATTCTTGTCTCTTCTTCCATTTCTTCTCTTTAAACATCCATCTTCTAACTATCATAAACTGCATCATGTGGCTTCCTGCTCTTGATTAATTGTAGCTAAAACAAACAATTGAGTCCACACAGGCCAGTGTATGGTCCTGGTGTCATTTATGGGCTGTGCAGCTCAGGGTGTGTTCAGGTGGAGCAGTCCCTCAGTACCCGGCTGTGCCTCATCACACCAGAGACAGGATCAGCCTCTGGGACATGTGGAGCCACATCTGTCACCACAGCAACCTGACATTAGACTCATTCTCCTCCCAACAAAGTTAATTGCTCTTGTATTTTATGGAATGTGGCTGAGTTCTTGGAAGTCAAGAAGCACTGGTTGTAAGAAAATAATAGCTTGAGGTGGTGTCACTAAATAATAAATGTGAGTACTGGTGGAGCAGAAACACAATGTACTGTGCTGTCATTCATGGAGGTTTTTCCCCCTGCCAGAGTTTCAGATGCAGATTTCATCATTGGGCCAATTCAGGTGTCTGCTTTGAAAAAATCTTTTTTTTCCCCAAAAAGCAGCAGGGCAACAAAGAATAGGAAAGAGCTCTCCTGTGATGGTGCAGTGCAAGCTGCATTAAAGCCTGGCTTTTGTGGACTTCTGCTTGGATTCTAAGTCATTGCTTCAAACAGTCTCCAAGGATTTCAATAGATAGGTGACAAATATGTAATGGAAGACCACTGCTAAAATTCACAGATGTGCCCAGGTTGCATTTTCTTCATGGAGTCTGGCCCTTAAAAATCAAAATTCCATGGACTTTCTGATACACTCGAACATGAAAATTGCCTTTGAAAATAGATTATAAGCCCTCTAAAGTACTCTTTACTAGTGACTGGACATCTATTTCTGCCTTTCTCTGATTTTTTTTATACTTTTAGAACACAAAAATCATCTTTGTTTCTTTGAAAGTGTTTGTTTTTATTTTCAGGGAGTTGCTGTAACTGGCAGCCTCATTATAGAATAGGGGATCTTCCATAACAATAGAGGGAATGTAGAAGATTAACAAGTAGCAGTGTGGATAAAGTGTCAAAAGCAGAGACTGAAGGAAACAATCCTATTTTATAAAATCCATGCTTGCAGACCAGGATATAAAATCCAGTGCTCCTGAAATCTCAGTCTGTAATGGACTTTTTTCCTGATGGCAGTGGGAGGTTTGCACAGAGATCATGACCTTAATGTAGCTATGTTATTAATATTTATTCAGAGCCATCTTGTCACATTCAAAGGGAGAATTTGCTCATTGTTTGACCAGCACCTATTCTGACCTTTTTCTTCCATTCACCTGCTCTGCTTGTATTTTGCTTTGCTTCCTGTGCCAAGCCCCTGTGCTCTGCTGCTTCCCTGCCCCTTACCCAGAGGACATCCTCCCCCTCAAAGCCTTCCCATCTTGTTTGCAATGTCAGAGCTCCAGTTTAGTTGGGCTAATCCCAGTTAGGCCTCCGTGATCCAGCCTGAGCAAAGCTTGGTCCTGCCCTAGAGGCAAGGATCTTAAAGCAGCACCAGGAGACAGCAGCAGCAGCAGGTACTGCTGAGGGGCTCTGTGGATGCTCTGAGGGCTCTGTGCCACCCCTGCCACCCCCAGGGACAATGGGTGGCTTGAGCCTCCTCTCTGAAGCGTGCTCCACATCTTCAGCTGGTTTCAAGGTTTTCACATCTTTATGGGCCATGTGCTGCATCTCACTGTGGAAACCCAGGGCACAGGGAATACTTCTCTGTCTGCTCTGGGGTGCCCTGACTCCCAGGGGAGCACTGACTTTGACTCTCATTCATGGAGAGTTTCCTCAACTCCAGAATAGACTGGAATCCACAAAAGTGTGAAATAGATTATAGAGGGTAGTGTAGGTGTATCACTTAGGTGGGAAATTGGGATTTTTATTATGTTGTGGATGGAAGCAAGATGGAGGGCAGAGAGTGTTGTCCTGGGTTTCTTATTCATGCTTCTTCTTCCTCCTTCATGGGTTTGGGTGGCATTTTGTAATTGGGCAGAAAAGTCAGCATTGCAGCTCTTTGGGATCAGTTATTGGGTTAAAAGGGAAAATAATCTAGGTGTCAGCTCTTAATTGGAGAGTTTAGCTTTAAAAGACCTTGTACCAAGAGCTTCTTGGCCATTTTTGTGGTGCTTTTCCAGTGTGCTGAGCCTGGTGTGGACAGCATGCAAAACTCTAGATAAGATAACAATAAACAAGAACCTGAAGACTGAAAAAATCAAGTACATCTCTTTCCTGACACAGAACCACTCCAGGAGGGTCTCCCTGGACAGAGGAGCCCCCTGGGAGGGCCCAGTCTGAGTCCCAGAAGCTGGGGAATTGGCAACAGGTACCCTGACATCTGATGAATAAAAAAGGTCTGGTTTCTTTAAAGATGTGAAGGGAAAAGGGAGTGGGAGATGGAGCCTGGGGTGACAGAGCCAGATGTGAGCGTGAGGATGGGGAAGCTAAAGACAGACCAGAAAGCTGTCATGCTCTGGGCTGTGCTGATTTATCTTGCACTTAAAGTAAATATTTCTGAGTAATCTAAAAACTGCACTCTTTTGGAAAACCTGTGTGCTGTGGCAATTATTGTGAGCAGTGAGCCCTCCCTGCCCTGTGCCTGAGCTGGGAGGTAACAGAGCTCCTGCCTGAGCCTCTGCAGGGCTGGGTCAGTCCTGCAGGGAAGGATGGGAAGGTGGGAAAAGTGCAGATGTGTTGCTGTTGTTTGTATGCAGCTATTCAGAGTCTTTTCCTACTCTTGAGACTGAAACCTGTTTTTCTGGCACTGACCTTATCGAATAAACATTGATTCAAGAGCTGAATGTCCCACTTATATTTTTCCATTTGACAGCCAACAGAAATGCACAGTCACAGTGTGAGCTCCTTCAAGGAGGCAGAGTGTAAATTTTGTGATTCTTTTTTTCACTTACAGTCTAAACTCCACTATTAAATACCTATTTCTACTGCTGCCCTTCTCCCCCGCTCCTGCTTCTCTTGCCCAAGCCTACTGCTCAGCATTCATTTTGGCCTTCTTTTTCCTGTCAGGGAATATTTGTGTTTAGGACCTTTAGAGTGGCAGCACTGGGAAATTAAGTCGTCATTTTGTCTGCAAAGCTGCCACTGTGTCCCTGGGCACAGGGCAAGCTCCCTGCCAGTGACTTCAGCCTCTCTCTCAGAGGATCTGCCTGCTGCAGGTGCAGGAGGTAATTCACATTCAGTGCCCATCTCTCCCTGTTCTCTTGAGGTGCCAATTATCCAGCATTGTGTCAAGTTAGATCTGGGGGTGTGTATGTAAGGACCACAATTAGCTGGTGCAGGGCTGCAAAGCTGAGGGTGCTGACAGTCAGACTGCCAGTCAGATGAAGTGGGGAAGGACAAAACAATCTGGATGCAATTAGAGTCCTGCCCACCTTCTCCCGCAGCCCCTTTCAAACACAGAAATGTGCATCTTCCTTCCAGGATGGAAAAGTCTGGGCTTCATCCTCCACCTCCCACTCCTCTGTGTGTGTCTGCACTTGTGCTTTCCAGCAGGGAAGGAATGTTCAGCCCCACAGGGAATTGTTCCTGCAGTGGCTCTGGCTGGGAGCAAAGCTGGAGCTGGTGGATCTCCCAAGGGAAATTTCTTCTCAGGAGGTTCATGGCTCACTTTTGCAGATCTCAGGGAGGCTGCTGCTGTTCAGAATGGGAGATGGAAGTCGAGAAAGCAGTTGGAAGTGCACCTGCTGCAATGTTCTTCCTGCACCCACACTGATTAAAGTATAGCCTACTTCTTTCTCCTGCTTCCCTCATAAAAGATGCGTTGGGTGGAGCTCATCTGTCTAGAGGAAAGGAAGGCAGGGTAGTGGAGACTGGATTCTCTTTCTGTCTGTCTTTTGATCCTCCTGTGTAAGTTGAAGGTTTTAGAAATTATTAAAAGCTTCATGCAGGGTGAATGCTTTCAGAGGAGACTGAACCTGCAGAACTAAGTTCCAGCTTTATGGTTCTCTCACAAGCTCAAGGCTGGGGTATTAAATCCCATCACACTAATCAACATGGTCAAAAGAGCAAGATGTGTTGACTTCTGCACATTTTCAAAGCCTTGTTTCATACTTACCCTTAACATCTTTTTAGGAGAGCCTCTCAACTGGAGAATGTAATGCTGATTGAAACAGCTTTCTATGATACTGAGGTTTTAGGCGCACAATTAGCTGCTCTGCTCTCTAAGTGGCCAGAAAATAGCTAATACCTGGCATGGTGATGTGGTGCATTTAATCCTCCTGATTAAAAAATGTTATCCTTTCCCTTTAGTCTTTCTGATAGGCAGCAGTCACCTGTCACTCCTTTTTAGCATATCCCACACATTAAATGAATGCTTCATCTTTGATAGTAATAACAAGAACAACTCTGCACTTCAATTGAGTCTGTGGTTTCCAAAGTGCTTAAGAAACTCACAGCTAATTCTGCCACTGTGTATTTAACTGGAATTTTACATGCCTGGAAACCTACAGACTGATACTAGTAAAGCCTGTAGTCATAAATTGAGCTTTTTGGTGAAGAACTACACTCTAAACTGATCAGTCAGGTTTTTTTTCTAGTAAAATAAATTGATGCTGAGCTGGGAATGAAACTCATTTCATGAGGAGTGTAGGTTTTTATTCTAGTCTCTAAGTATTACTATCCTTCCACCCACAAGGTATCACTGGTTCTGTCTCAGTAGCAAATATTAACCCCCAGCAACATTCCAGAGTCGTAGGAGGAAGCTCTTCCATCAGTCATTTCCCCTGCTTGGGTACAGGCTGCAGCCAGTTTAAAATAACCAGCCATCTCTTGTTATCTGCTTTAAATTGCTGAATCCAGCAGCCCTGAAGAACGAGGCCACGTCCGGAGAAGCTGCCTGTGCTGCCAATGTTCTCTGAGCAGCAGGGAGGAAAGAGTCTCTCCTTCTGAAGCAGCATCAAAAGAGCTGTCGTGTCTAATGCCCTGTCTTCCAGGCTGCAGGCTCTGCAAGTGAGATGCCCTTTATCATAATGCAGTAAATCATCTCAGAAACACGCACTTGGGCATGAAGAGGATTATGTTTTTGTTAGTGTCTGATTGCCTTTTCCAGCAATCCTTTCTCAGCATTAAAGCCGTGGCTCTGTGCGAGCGCTGTTGTTTTTGGGGCTGGCATGTGGTGGATGGGAAGAACTCGTGTTGCTTTGTACCTCAGACCTGCTCAAAGCAGCCTGATCATCTTCTGTTGTGACAGTGTGAAAGCTGTCACCCTCCACCTCCAGGAACAGACCTAGAACTGAGCTTTGTGGGAGTTCTCACTTAGGAGGGTGTCAAGACATTAAGTTCAAGTCTGTTATATGTGCTGTGAGGTTCCTGGGCAGAGCTTTGAAGCTCTGTACTGACATTTCCCCTCTGTTCAGCAGGGACAGGAGGGGAGCAGACAGCTCCTGAAGGCTGGAAAAAGTTATCAGTTCCTGTAGGCTGGAAGAAGAACTGGAGACATTCAGCAAGCTGTGAAACAGGGCTCACCAACCCTTCTGTGTCCACTGAGCTGATGCCCAAATCTCTCTGTGGCTGGAATGACCACATGTTGGGGAAGATGAAACAGGAAAGCCTTATAAACATGATTGTCTGGCAAAAGATTTTGAGAATATAGAGACTATAAGCGAGATTGAAATGAAAGCAAGCTTTGAGATACCTCAGTTACTGAACAACTGGAAAACAATGGTGTGGCAGCTGAAGGTGATCCCCTTTTGATGGAACAACACCCTCTGCTTGCAGACAGGTCCAAGGGTCAGAGCAGACCCTACAGCTTGGCAGAAGGGGCCCAAAGAGGAGTTTTTAGGGTTTAAAATGTAACACAGTATGGGAATGTAGTGATTCTTATAGGCTGTATGTAAATGCTGTAGGATTTGTATCTTGTGCTAGATTGGTTAGTGAGAATTAGAATATTCAACACAGAAGAAGATTTATGGTATTGTAATGGGAACCTCGCCCTCTTACCCCTTTTACTCTCTACCCTCTCATCCTCTCTGCCCCTCTCTTCTCTCAGTCCTGCTCCAGCTGTGCCTGGCAGCTCCCAGCAGGGCCCTGCCCCCAGGCCCTTTGCAATAAACCCCAAGTTCCAGACCTGGCTGCAGAGATCTCTGCTCTCTGTCCATCCCCACCATCCTACCCCTGATGCTCCCACAACCACACACATCCCACGTGGTGTGGGGAGCCTCAGGAGGAGTGTGTGAGGAGGAGATGGCCCTGGTTCCTCAGGGATCACTGGCACAGGCCAGGGCTGCACAAAAACTTCTCTCTGGGCTGCCCTGCTGCCCTGAGCCTCAGCAGCTCCTGCTGGCCTGTCCTCTGCTGTGACTGATCACCCCCCAGCTCTCACACCAGCACTGCCCCTGGCTGCTCCACCTCAGCCATGGGGACCTGCTGGTGTCCTGCTGGGCCCACCCCCGGCTGGCTGTGGCTGCTTCTGCTCTTGGGAAATGGCACTGCTGATGCATTTTGTGAGGACTGGCTGATGTGATAGGTTAGGCTTGTCCAAGCCACTCTCTTACACTGCAGCACATCCTACTTCTGTGATGGCACACCTCTAGAATACAATGAGTTTTCTTTTGCTTTTTATTTGCCATGTCTGCTTTTTGGTCTTTTTGGAAATGACTGAGACCTTTGTTGCAGCTCAAGAGGCTAAAACACAATGATCCTAATCAGAACTGGAGCTATGCTAGCTAGCTGAAGATTTTCATGTTTTCTCTAAGGTCTTTTTAACAGTTTTCTTCATTGAGCTCAGGAGTTAGGTTAACCATCATCAGAGTTTGCCCCAATTAGAGACTGGGGAGAAAGAACTATGGCAAACTGGTGTTTGTAATTGTGTGCTGAGCAATTACCCTTTGGGACATTTGGGCTGAAGTGGGAGGCAGGGCACAGTGGAGAGAGGCATGCTGCTATAAATGTCCCTTTAATTGGGCTGCCTGACACAGGAGGAGTTTGACACTCAAGAGGTTAGACCATCTGGTGTATGGGAGGCCTTGCTTTATAGATGTTTAACTTTTTTTTAAAGTACATTGAAGAAGCATTACTGATTCCCATGTCATGAGGCTGTTAGACATGGAAAGCCTGGTGAAAACACTTGAGCAGAGGCTCTTGAAAGCAGAAAAGTGGTCTCAAGCAGTTTAACTGCTACTTAGAGTGTGCAGTTTGCTGTGGCACGTTCTCTTCCTGTCCCCAATCCAGCTGGGTTTCTGCAGGGAATTATCTTAATGCTCTATGGAAAGACACATAAATAACTAAGCACGAGATTCTGCATATAGCACAGTCTGAATGTGCATGTTTTGCTATATATGTGTGTGTATAACTGTAAATATTTGTGAAATAGCAATATAGCCATGGCATGCAGAGTCTTGGTGAGGAGTTTAAAATAGATCAGCTTGTGTAGGAATAGGGCTTTCCTAAGTTAAGGCTAAGAGTATCCATGAACCAAACTCTTCACTGTACCTGCAGAAGTCCCATGAAGTGCAGGAGGAGCTGGTTTTCCTCTTTTAGAGATGAAAATTCATACTCTGTCATGTGTTTTCTCATCACAGTCTGTTTTCATTTCCAAAAGTATGCAAGTAGGGCAGAAACACATCCGTACTCAGATTTTGTATATTTTGTCATGGTTGTGTAACTGCTCTTTGTGATAAAGTCATGGAATGCCTTGGATTGGAGAAGACCTTCAAGCTCATCTCACTCCAACCCCCCTGCTGCCCATGCTGGGGGATCAACCAGGGCACAGGGGGTTTCTGGGTGCCTGCACATGGCCAGGGCATGTTGAATTTCTGTCCATCTCCTCCATCCATGCTGCACCTGCCTGTATTTGTGCTTGAGATTGTCCTGGCCCAGGTGCAGGACCTTGGCATGGTTTCCTGGAGGATCTGTTCCATGGTCTTGGCTGGCACAGAGCTGAGACTGACCTGCCTGTAGCTCCTCACCTCTTCCTCATTTCCTTTTTTACAAATAGGAAATCTGTTTCCCCTATTTCAGTCAGGGGGAATGTCACTGGGCTGCCACACTTCTCAAATATTATTTATATGCATTATTTATTCTTCGTTTTCCTAATCAGTAGGATTTACAGTGAAGCAATGTGCATGCACACTTAGTTATCTTTTGGTGGGTTTTGGGTTTGCTTTTGTTTGTTGGTTTGGGGTTTATTTGTTGGTTTTGGAAGTTTGTTTGTTTGTTTTAAGGAAGGTGCGACTAGTATCAGTTACTGCTGAGAGCAGATAGCCAGCATTCTTGCTCCTGTGATTCTCACCAAACTGGGAGCCTTGGCTGTTAAAGGGGGAGTGAGGCATGATAGAGAAGAGGAACTTTCAAGAGGGAAAGGAATTTAGTCAGCCAGGTCACTGGAACAAGCAGAGTCTGAGTTAATTGCTATGTTTTAGGTGTAGGAAACTGTTCAGTGTAATTTTAGAACTGAGCAGCACATTCATGTGGGTCCAGGAGCATGTCAGGCTCCTCCATAACCTCCCCTTTCCCTGACTGCAGTTGCACTGTGTGACTTTTCTATGATTATGGTTATTTGTGTCTGTAGGATTTACAGTAACAGAACCCTGATCTTTGACAGGATTTCTTAGAGCTATTGCAATGTGTTTTGAAAAGGAAATAGTTATTTGTGGTGGCCTCAGTTTTGATAGCTGAACGTTTCTTATGGTTGCAGTTATTTAGAAGACTAAGCTTTTGTCTGGTGGGGTGAGACTCCTGGCTTGGAAGTCTTTTTTGCATCTGGAAGTTAAAGGTGAAATATTCCTGCCTGTCTCTGTTGTGCAGCTCTTCTCCATGCTGTCAACAGGGCGCCTGCTCACAGTGTTCTTTGTTGCTGCTTTCAAAAAAAATTCAAGGAAGAGGAGAGCAATCATATTTAATAATGCAATTACAATCAGGGGAAGATGTTTATCCTGTAAGATTCCAACTGCTGGAAAAGCCCTAGGGCATTCTGGGAAATGAGATGCAAATATCCAGGATTACCTCTTCCTAAAAATACCAGAATCAAACAACAACAACAGTCATTGCTCAGAGCAGTGTATTAAGTGATTAGTCTGTTATTGCCTGCAAGCTTTGGGTGCTCCAGCCAAAGGGCCAGTCCAAACCAAACACTGTGCTGGCAGTGGGACAGTGACATGGGGGCTGCTCCAGGCCCCCTGTCCCTGCTCTGCTCTCTGTGCTGCAAAAACAGCTTGTAACAGCTTGGCAGCCACAGCTGAAGCCTTCACACAGGTAAAAGCTCTGAGAAGAAAAGAAACCACATCTTGTTTTTCTCTACAGTCCAAAGGCTCTTGGTCTGGCTGCTGGCAGTTTGTAAATGAAGACACATCCTGGTAGAGCTTTGTGATTTAATTCATTTGCAAAGTCCCAACTCCTTCTCTAAGTTGGCCATGAGAAGTATTATTCATGGGGTGAAAGTTTTGAAGAAATTTCAGCTGTGGTACAACAGCAGCAGCATTGGGTGCACCCTGTTTCTTTCTGTTTGCTGGTTACCAAGCAGTGTTAACCCTGATGTCAGTTCTTGGATGACAACACTTGTATTCTATATTTAAAGTAAGATCAAATATTAAACATAAGCATTTCAGGAACTAATCTAAATTTAATTTCAGAAAAATGTTAGCTGTGAAAATCTTGATGTTGGCTCTCTGGATTTAAGGCTTCATTGAATCTGAGCTAAATTACAGACCAAGCATGTGAACTAGGGCCAAAACATGCTTTTCAGTCCATTAGATAAAACAAAAGTAATTTCATATGGTAGTGAGCTGAACTTCTGTCTATCCAAACTGAATGTACACATTTGAATCCACTTCTACTGGAAACAAAGGATTGAAACACCCATTTTCCTCTAAGTGCTCATTAACAAGAGCATGATCACAGTACTTTCCATTTTATATGCTGGGATTCAAGCAGAGAGATTAAAGATTATTTGGAATTAATTAAAAATACATATTTGAAGATATTATAATGGTATTCTTGTACTAAACTGCTATGATTTTTTTGAGATTTCTTCAGAAGATCAAGGTCCTTAGTTTTCATAAGCTCCTTTTTGGGGGTAGTGATTTACACAGTCTCATTTCATTCAGGTCAATTCCCTAGGAGAAGCTGCACTTGGCAGGTTTGCTGTGCTGTGTTATCACAGGGGAGAACAGGAGGTTTCTGTGTCTCATGTGTCATTCATGGCTTTGTTCCCTTTCATTTGCTCTGTTGTGTGGAGAGGGCAGCGCTCAGGCGGGGGCTGGCTCAGAACCTCTGTTCCTGTTCCTTTGGGAGCCGGGCTTTGCAGCGTTTGCTGTGTGCAGTGACATGTGACTGGCTCATCACTCACCCCTGTGAGTGCTTTACCCATTGGTGCTTTACCCCTCCTCTGCTGCTCCTCCTGGGGTGCTGAGCCCACAGCAGCGAGGGAGAGCGAGCACAGAAACCACTCAGGCCACGCTGCTGCTCCAGGAACACGCTCACACATCTCTGTGTCCTCACCTGCTCTTGTTCCCTTACTGCCAAAAATCCACAGAGTTAAGGTGGCCAATTTAAGGTCTCTGAATCCCACAGGGTGATACTGTGGGATCATTTCATAGCTTGAGTCTGCTGGCTGAAGGACCCCATGAGAAAGGTGTGCCATTGTGGGAGACAATGTCCATGTGCCTTAGGGAAGTAGAGACTTTAAATGAATGATGGGCAGGTGCAGCAGCAGAAAGGGTAAATATTATGGCAGGAATTATTAGCATCTATCAGACTGCCCAAAATGAAGTGTGCAAATGGCATGTAAACTCAGTTAATATATCTGTGTTTGTGTGTATGTGACTGTTTTCTGGATATGAGGGTATTGATCGTGGCTGTTGTTTGCAGCAGGGCAGAGCAATCTGCACTGCAATGGGAAACGAGCTGGGGAACAGTGACAGAAAGTGAAGCAATAAGACAATAAGAGACAAAAAGCAATAAGAAGTTCAGACATCACCGTGTGTCTGGAAGGGGCCATGACCTGGTACAGAACACATCATGGTGAGGTTTTTTCTGGGGTACAGAACACATCATGGTGAGGTTTTTTTCTGGGGTACAGAACACATCATGGTGAGGTTTTTTCTGGGGCACGGAATACATCATGATGAGTTTTTTTCTGGGGTACAGAACACATCATGGTGAGGTTTTTTCTGGGGTACAGAACACATCATGGTGAGGTTTTTTTCTGGGGTACAGAACACATCATGGTGAGGTTTTTTCTGGGGTACAGAACACATCATGATGAGTTTTTTTCTGGGGTACAGAACACATCATGGTGAGGTTTTTTTCTGGGGTACAGAACACATCATGGTGAGGTTTTTTCTGGGGTACAGAACACATCATGGTGAGGTTTTTTCTGGGGTACAGAACACATCATGGTGAGGTTTTTTCTGGGGTACAGAACACATCATGGTGAGGTTTTTTTCTGGGGTACAGAACACATCATGGTGAGGTTTTTTCTGGGGCACGGAACACATCATGGTGAGGTTTTTTTCTGGGGTACAGAACACATCATGGTGAGGTTTTTTCTGGGGCACGGAACACATCATGGTGAGGTTTTTTCTGGGGTACAGAACACATCATGGTGAGGTTTTTTCCTCTCAACACCAGGGAACTCTCCTGCTCCCTTCATCTAAACTGCCCTGGGGAAGAAAGGGAGACTTTCTTCCTTAGGACATCAAGTCTTTAGAAACATTTGCAGGTTTTCCATCAGTTAAGTAGTTTATGTACCAGGGGGACTCCACACACCTGCAGACAAGGCCACTGGTTTGTACTTCAGCCTTTGTGGTTCAGCTGTGACTTGTGGGGCAGAATTTGGTTCTTGAATAAGAACCAAAATCAACCCCTGTCTTTAGGCACCTGTTCCTGATACAAGGGAGGGAAAACCCTGAGCTACAAACTTAACATGGCATACAACATGCTGCAATGTGCAATCACTCAGACTGCCTGCACCATGGGATGGATGGCAGTGCAGAGATCAAAGAGCCCAAGCTGGAATGGAGCAAGGGAGAGCCAAGTGTTTCCCTGCCTGCTCCCACTGTGCCTGATGCCACAGGCAAGGAATGCACTGACAGGGCAATGAGGTGGGAGCTGCCTGTTCCAGGAGCCTTTTCCCAGCCCTGGAGATCTCTGAATCTGAGTAGAGTATAAATATTTCCCCTGGACCATGTTGCTTGTAGACTTGTCACGAGGATTCCAACTATTCCAACTTCACCAGGATTAAGGAGTGAGGACAGAAGGAGTGGAAAAAAGCCTGCATAAATATTTTCTGACACTTGGTTTAAACATACAGAAGAAGTCAATCTTGTCAATATTCCCATTGAGATCTTTGTGCAACTGAAGCTTAGGGAAGAGCTTTCCTTGCCACATGGTGCCAACTTCAAACTACAGCAGTTTATGTATTGAAGAGGAAGAGATTTGGAGGTAAATGCCAGGTGATCATTCTGCCTTATGTAGGACAGATCATCCCCAAGACTAATCTTCATTTTTACCACTAGCATGATCAAAGAGGGAGGAAAAGAGCCCCAGCTGTTTCTGGGGTATCTCCCTGGCCAGGCAGGAGGGAGCCATGCACTTGCTTATTCCTGGTGTCAGAAGTCAGCCCCTGCTCTGCCAAGTTCAGTCATCAAAGGGGCTTCCTTAGGGGAGCCAGCAGTGCAGAGCTGCTCAGCTGGAGGGACTGAGGAGATGAATTCGTCTGTTTGATGGGCTTGAGCTGGGAATTTAAATCTTGCTCTCTGCATACACTGTAGTAAGGAGAAGGCAGCTGTGCTTTCTGCTGTTGCTGGGCTGCTTTTGGAACTGTGTAGAAAAGACCCTGGGTTTTATGTTACTAAAAGAAAGAGCAGGAGGGAGGAATTGTATCAATTGAGTTGTGTTTTATTAGCTGCTAGCAGTGGGCACAGGGTCTGTTATGTAGCTAAGGTGCTCTAATTCCTTCCAGAGAGCCTGCATGGTTGGTAAACTGAGATTAATTTATTCTGTGGCCTCAGCAGGCTCTGGTAAAGTGCACTGCTATAGGGAGTTATGGGGGAGAGTATCAGATGTCAAACTCAGTTTGGTCTGACAAGAGAAAGAGTTTTGGGGTTGTTTAAGACCCTTCTCACCTTGTTTAATATTTAATATTTGGGCTTTTATTTGGGTTTGTTTGTAAGTGTGAACACAGTTCTGCTCTCTCTGTGTGTGTAGGCAGTGGGAGGGTTCCTCAGTCCATACAAAGACAGGTTACTGAAGACATCCACTTGCTTTTAAGTGATTTTGCCACCCTTGTCTGAAGGGTGTCAGAGACTGGCAGTGCAGATAGCCAGCTTTGAGTCACAGGAATATGCAAAAAGGGACCTTGTTGATGTACTGACCTTTGGATAATTATCTTGATTTGTTGGCATATGACTTATTAGTCAAGGAAAGACTGTTGTTTAAAGCAAACCAATAAATAAGACAAAAAAGGGCAGTGCAGTCCTTGTCTTTTGTTAGAGCAAGAGCCTAGCTTTAAAAGCAAAACCCTTTAGAGTGGCTCAGCTGTGAATTGAAAAAAGAGAGCAATCTCAGTAGGTATTGACCAAGCAGAGTACTGGGGCTGTTCTGCAGCCTGGAATGCACATGTATCACTACAAAAATGCAGAGTTCCAAGCTGCTGACTTGGGTGTAGAGCTGCATTTTTCCCTTGGTCGAGGTTCAGATTGCCTTGACTTTTCTCTCTGACTCATTTGAACCATAAGTGTGTGCAAATGCTTGTGACTTCCTCACTGCTGCTGGTGCTTTATTAGGTAAAGGGCTTACCCTGCTCCAGAGCAAGGGAATTGTTGTTACTCTTGGTTGGATCAGCCTGGGGTTCTCAGATGCATGGGATACCATGGCACTGTCATGGTTGGTGCCTGCCCGGGGTCTCTCCCTGGTGTCCTTCGTTATAGCTGCGTAAATACTTTTCCCATTAAAGGAATTAATCCTTGCCTGATGAGCATTTAGAGCCAGGAACAAATGAAATACAGGCTTTTGTATTAAACAGCATTTTGGGTTATGGTGGAGAGTAAAAAGCCCATCCCTTATTCCATCAGGGAAAAAGAGAGCCTGCTTTTCCAGCTTGGCAATGATTCTATGGATATATCCCTAAACATGAAAATTGGCATTACAGCCCAGATCTTTCTAGATTGTGCATTTATGTATCAGTGTTGGTCATTGCAATTTAAGTGTAGCCACATGTATCCAGTGGTGAAATTATGGGCAGATGCTTTGGCCTGCTGCAATCCCACTGCAGGTCATGGGTGTCCTGGGTGGGAGAAGTGGTGGTCAAAGCTGCCTTTTGCAAATCCCTGTACCAGTGGCCACAGCAAAGCCGAAAACCTCTGGCATTTTTCCATGCACTGCTTTGCTCCTTAAGTGTCTCTGTACAGGTGTTGAGCTCACTGTTAGAGAGTTATGATGTGAGATCCAGGCTCTGAGGATCTGTCCCTATTTAGTTCTGATCTTCCCCCAACATTTGTTGCCCAGAGCAGCTGTGGCTGCCCCAGCCCTTGAAGTGTTCCAGGCCAGGTTGGACAGGGCTTGGAGCCCTGGTCTAGTGGAGGATGTCCTGCCCATGGCAGGGGGTAGAGCAGGATGACCTTTAAATCATTGGATGTTCACCTCCTCTGGAAGTGCTGGAGCTTAATTCTACTTTTATTTTCCAGAGTATAATTTGGAAGCAACTCCCAATAGTGGTAGATGGCATCAAACAGATGTCACACGGAAGAATTTAGCCCTAAGCTAATAGAAAATTTGTCCTCTTGCATGTTCTTCAACTCCACGTGTGAAAGCTGCAGAATAGTTTGGAATAATATCCACTCCCATTATTTAGCTGCATAAAATACCTTGAAGGCAAATAGCACATCTATAAATTAAGCTTCTGAAGTGTTGGTCAGGTTACTCGGGGAGTTTTTGACAGTGAGATTATTGACAGTGTAAAGTGATAGTTCTGCTCTTGAAAAGCTCATTCTCCCAACACAAATCACAGCACTGCCAGGATTTATTGAACTGCCTGATGGAGAGGTACCGTGCAAGCCTCTATTAGTCCCTTTCCTCAGCTTTGCCATCAGGAGGCTTTAAATAATTGTATTTGAAAGAAATGTCAGAGTGACAGAATTGGGTGCAGAAGGCCATAGATATTCCCTCTGCGCTCCACCCCGCCCCTGTTCTTTCTCTCATGCTCTCTCTTGCTCTCTCTATTATTTGATAATTTCAGAGGGTGAGGGTTTCCTCAGCTGCATAATTGGAAGGTTTCAAGACATTGTCTGCTACTTTAGGCAGAGTCTTGGTTATGCTGCAGAAATGGGAAGCTTCCCAGCTTCATGCAGTCCTGCAGATCTGTTTGGACAGCCAGGGATGCTCCTGCCAGGGTTGGGGCTGCCATGGAGGGTGGCAGTAGCAACTATAAGAACAAAATCCATAATGGTGGCACTGTGGGAATCAACAGCCTCGGGGAACAGAGGTGCAATGCCTGGAAGGCAGCTGGGGAGGCAGAGGCTGCTCACCAGTCCCTCTTTTAAACTGGCTGGTAGTGAAGCCTTCATATGAGAGGAAAGGCAGCTGGTGTGTAGCAAATGAACCAAGGAGGTGTCGTGCCTTTGAAAATAAAGGACACTGAGTTCATGGGACCATGATGTTCTCAGCTGCAGCAGAGCTCTGAAGGTTCTCTGCTCCCATGAGCAGCACTCTGCCGCCTGTCACAGCCTGGCCTGGCCAAGACCCCAAAATCTGTAAGGACAGAGCTTTCCTGAGGGCCATCCTGAGAGAAGAGTGCAGGTGCCCTTGTTCTCCCAGTTGTGTGCCTCTCCAGTGTGTTCCCAGGACATGTGTGTGGTGTCTCACAGTGCTGGTCCCCCTGTGCTGAGCCCAGGGCCTGTTCTGTTCCTTTACTGCCAGGGACAAATGCCTCCCTGCAGCTCTGCCCACAGTGCCCTGGGTCCGTCTGTGAGCTGGGTCCGTGTGAGGGGTTCTGATTGAGCTGGAAGTGCCCTCGGTCTGTGTGCAGGGTTCTGGCTGAGCTGGGACTGCCCTGGGTCCATCTGTGAGCTGGGACTGCCCTGGGTTTGTCTGAGGGGTTCTGATTGAAGCTGGGACTGCCCTGGGCTTGTCTGAGGGGTTCTGATTGAAGCTGGGACTGCCCTGGGTCTGTGTGAGGGGCTCTGGCTGAGCTGGGACTGCCCTGGGTCTGTGTGAGGGGTTCTGGTTGAGCTGGAAGTGCCCTCGGTCTGTGTGCAGGGTTCTGGCTGAGCTGGGACTGCCCTAACTGAGCTGGGACTGCCCTGGGTCCATCTGTGAGCTGGGACTGCCCTGGGTCTGTGTGCAGGGTTCTGGCTGAGCTGGGACTGCCCTGGGTCTGTGTGAGGGGCTCTGATTGAAGCTGGGACTGCCCTGGGTTTGTCTGAGGGGCTCTGGCTGAGCTGGGAGTGCCCTGGGTCTGTGTGAGGGGCCCTGGCTCAGCTGGGACTGCCCTGGGTCTGTGTGAGGGGTTCTGATTGAGCTGGGACTGCCCTGGGTCTGTGTGAGGGGTTCTGATTGAGCTGGGACTGCCCTGGGTCTGTGTGAGGGGCCCTGGCTGAGCTGGGACTGCCCTGGGTCTGTGTGAGGAGCCCTGGCTGAGCTGGGACTGCCCTGGGTCTGTGTGAGGGGCCCTGGCTGAGCTGGGAGCGCTGTAGGTTTGTCTGAGGGGCTCTGGCTGAGCTGCCGTGCTCCAGCTGGGTTTTAGTTGTGTGCAGGAGAAATTGAGGTTAATGGTGTTGGATAAACATAATACCAGCCTTTAGTGTGACCTAAGTGACAGTAGGGTCAGCAGGGATTTATCCTCAGCCTTTCTTTGTCCTTCACAACGTTGGGATTGTGCTGACCTGTCCCATTAACAGACCAGTGGGGTTGAACTGGCCACAGCACTGAGGATCCTGCCTCGCTACAGCATTGATGTATTAAATGCTTTTAAGCACAAAGGCTATAATTGATCCTCAAGGACATGAAACTGGGATTTTAAGTTAATTTTCATGGCATCTTGCTGCACATTCTGCACTGTCTTTTAGAAAATTTTGTCACAACCCACTGTTTTAGAATTCCTAGATTTCTCTGCGGTCTGTCGTATTTCTGAACTGTACCTTTCCCCGAAGACAAATTAGGGGGGCTACAAAATAGTGGTTCTGCTGCAACTTTGATGGTGTCTGTGATGCCTTTTATTTCATAATCTCAAGGTAAGCGAGGTTCACAACTTGCTGCAGGTGGAGGGACCTGGTTTCCTGAAGCTGGCAGCACGTTGTCCTGCATATTTGGAGAAACAGCTGAGTTCCCTTTCTCTTAATGCTTTGACTGTGGAATTCATACAGAGGCTTCTGAAGTCAGGAGATAATAGATTATATTTGTAACACTTGCATATGGGCTCCTTGTGTCACAGCAAGAATGATGGCTCTCAGGGTTTGAACATGAGTGTGTTTGGAGAAAAGCATCTCTAATTTTTTGTAAGCAGACAGAAAAGAAAGTGGCATCTTTTCTTGCTGGTGAAGGAATTTGGAACTAAATGGACATACAACCATAATAAAACAGCTTTTAGAAGAGAGAAAACTCAGAGTTACGATTTTTACAGTAAAAGACCAGAGAAAATAAGAATTAAGATCTTGTTTTTACAAATTCTCTTACAAAGTTGAACTGCAGCTGCATGATCCCCTCCCATAGGCTGCTTCTTGTATCCTACAGTGTTTAAGAATCTATTTGTGCTATTCTGCCAGACTGTTCCAAAGAGCTGCCCTTTCACAGCAAATGGAAAATAAACACATAGAATAAGGTACCTCAGTCCTTGCCAGGGTGTAGTGAAGAAATGGCTCCTTTTCATTTTCCCTTTTTTCAATGAAATTGGCCCTTCAGAGGATGTGGGATCTCAGAGGGGTTGACTCCTGGAGAAATTGGGAGAATTTCTTCTTGTCATCAGTCCCCCTGGTTAGATGTAGCTTTGAAGTAGAGCTCTCTGGTCCCAAATGAGGAGATAACATTCCTTTTCCTTCACTTCAGTCCCACTTTCTCACACCCCATCTTGGTGTGAAAGGCAGAGTGGTTTCAGTTGCAGAACGTACCTGATAAGATTTTGACTCTGGAGTGTTTCTCTTGCAGCTTCTTTACACTCCCAGCCAGCCCCGAGCAGTAAGGAGCTGTAAACACACGGTTTGTAAGCCTATTACAAGCTTCCCCTATTATAATACAATTAGTCAGCACTGACTCATTTCTTTGAGGGAGGCAAATGGAGGAGATTCAGGGATTTGTTTATTTGGATGTACCAATTTGTTGCACAGTCTAACTCGTTTCAGGAAAGGTTTTCCTGCTCTTCAGCTGGCTTCCCTTTTTGCTGGGAGACTGCAGCCTGCATTTGCAAAATCCTGCTTTCCACCAGCATTATCCAGCTTGCCTTTGCAAAGGAAATAATGTTAAATGGAGCTTTTTATTGAATACAAACCTTTTCCATATAACTCCAGAGAGTTAAATGTGGCACAGAATGTAAATTCTGAACTGTTCTCCATAGGATGTCCTTCTCACTTCCATCTTGAGGTAATTATGCCAAAATACATGCCACTGCTCCCATGGACTGGTGATCCAGCCTAGTACTTAGTGTCTGAATTAATGTTTGGAATTGTTGCTGCCTTCTTTGTAATAGAGACGAGAACCCAGCTGGTTTGGGTTATTGGTAATGGATTCCAGTGCTCTGAAATCATTCACTCAAATCCAGCTCCAGTCTGTAGTAACCCACAGTAATTACTATTTGATTGCTTCCCGGTGATGTAAACTGAGCTGGTCATCCCAGCCTAGGTGGACAGATGTCCAAGTTAAACAGCACCAGCTTAACTACTGCCAGTGGCTCTTTGAAAGTCTGAAAAGGATATTGCTGAAGACACTTAGATAAATTGGGTTGGGAGTTTTTCTTGCTTGTTGTTTGAGTGGAGAAAGAAATTCAGAATGGAAAGCCAGCAGAGCCTCTGAGGACTCTTACCTGAAAATGGATTCTCTAGGATCATGGTTGAGGAGTGCAGAGTGGGAGGAAAAAGCTTATTGTCTCTTATTGTCTCTCTCCTGTCTTGTATCTTGTACTGGGGCAGAGTGTCTCTAAGGCAGTGTGGTGATGTCACAGCAGTGTGTGCTTGTGGATGGGCATGAAGAGGATTTTGCTTTTTAACTCTGTGGGGGCTGGTGTGTATGCTTTCTTGGAAGCTGTTTCTGTATTTAGGCTGGAAGCGTTTTAAAAGGGGAGTTTAAAAACCACCACACTTTCAAGTAAATTGTAGTGGGTTTTTTCCTTTTTTTAAATTACTTTTGATAACACAAAGAACTACTGGTTGTGGGAGTGTGGCAGCAAGAGATTTTGGCCATGCAGGGGCCAGCAAAAAGCCTTTGGAAGGTCTAAAAACCCGTTTGTGTTCTCCATGCAAAACATTATTCAGATCCCTCATAAATGGTCACATAACTTTCACAGTGCTCTTCTGGAGCACTGTTCACCCTAAATTCCTTCAGAGATGAAAGCTTTCCTCCTGGCTCTCCCTCAGCTGAGCAGGGATGGTTCTGCTGTGCCTGGCTTTGGTGCACTGCCCCCATGGTGTGGGCAGGGAGATGTGAATGTGTGACTGCACTGCCTGCGGATCTATTCATCACATGTGAATATTGCCATCACCTGACAAAAGCAATATGAAACAAATGCCTTCGTGGCACATCTTTCATCACATAGCTGGGAGATACAAGATCTCTTGACCTTTTTAGCAGTCTTTTGAGGCAGAGACAGGAGATGGGCTTTACTTGACGTGAAGGTTCTTTTCCTGCTGCTGGAAGAGAAATGCTGTTGTCGCCTGAACTTTTGGCTGTGACTGAAGGTCTTCCTTTACTGTCTTTTATCTCTGAGCCTTCGCTCTTGGCCATGCTGTTGCACTCCCTTTGCTTGCTCTGACTCTTGCTGTCCTCTTTGGATTGTCAGAAATTGAGCCAAAGCCACTTCTTTGTTCCTTGTGCTGGAGTTCAGGTCGTGCAGTGGCTCAAGAGCCTTTGCGGGGCAGTTCTTTCTCAGGGGCTGTTCTGTTGTGGCCATTCAGGGGCACTCAGGTGAGTGCTCACCTACATCTCCTGACTTGGGGACAGCCTGAAGCGTCCCCTCCCTCCCAGCAGACCCTGCACCTGCCCTTCTCAGGGAGGTAGAGGCAGTGGAGAACCTCACAGCAGTTGGATACAGTCATTGGTACTTCCTATATTAGCTGGTAATACATAGTGAAAATAATGCTAAAGTGTTTGTATTAGGGGAGGGGCAGACCTTTAGGGCATTTCCCTGTGAACTGTGGAGTATTAAAGGCTGTGAGGAAACACTGCTTCAGAAGGTACCATACACTAATGCAGCTCTCCCTCCCAAAACTAATTTTATCTTCCAAAGGAAACCAACTTCAAATGAATTGTCTTGGCTTGATTGGTTGATATGCTGTTGTGAATTAAGCTGGCATTACACTCCACTTGAAGTTCCCAGTTGTATTAAAGTTAATTGGTGATGTTAGTACTAGAATTTAGGCTTGAAGTTTCTACATGCATTAATATAAGCTTCTAACGACCATGTGGTCATTCAGAAAAATCTCTGCATATGAGTCAATGAGCCTATGAGGGAGGAGTAAAACGAGTAAAATTCAAGTATTTTGTTCCCAGACCAGTGATCTCTGCTACTGAAATGGGATCTCAATTCCTTGACCCTGAAAACAGCAGCAACAACAGGAGAAATAAATGCTGTAAACAGCTCTATAATGAAACCTCTCAGACAGCCTGTCAGCATGTGCTGATCTTTTGCCTTCACTTGCTGCTATGGCAAATTAGGTTGACCTTTCCTTGGTAGCATCTTAAAAAAAAGTGGGGGGGGGGGGGGAAGGTGCTAGGATTTAAAAAAGAGCCTAAGGGAATTAGGTGCACGCAGTGCTTATTGAAATTCAGCTGAAGTTGGGCATTTAACTCTCATAGCTGCCTTTCAGAATCCCACCCTCTCTAAATTACACCCTGCCCTAGGGGTGGTGAGAGTACAGGGGCTGATGGCACAGGGCTGTAATTTAGCCAAATTATGAGATATACTTGAGAAGTCAGAATTGATACTTTCCATGAGTTAGATTAGAGAGGCACTGGCATGAGAATTAACAGCAAGAGCTGGTAAATAAAGTTTGAGAAATTGCTGATCTCTGCTTTATGCCTCTCTCCAGAAATCCCTGGGCCCAGGGCAGCGCTCAGTGGTGATTGAGAGCCCTGCCAGGGGCTCCTCCATCACAGCTCACATTTCTTATCTGCACTCACAGGTTCCCAAGGTCTCAGTCCATCCTGCCTTAGATTTTCCAGCTGTCATGTATCTTTCCATAGCTTACCAGATGATTCCTGTCACCCTCCCCACCAGAGCGGTGGCTTTGCAGCGTTACCTGAGACAGGACTCAGATGAAAACACCCAGAACAGCAGCAGGGGCTCGAGGCTGTTGTGTTGGATACCAGCAACATTTATCCCCTGTGTTTTTACAGTGCACCCTGCCATGGCCTGTAAAGGAGGATGTTACTCTGCAGAGATGGAACATTTCTCCTGATGCAGCTGTAATTAGGACTGATGAGCATCCTTGGGGTCCCGCCTGGCTCTCATTTAAATCAGCAGGAGCAGAGCTGATCCCCTTCAAACAGAACTGCATTTGTGCTGCAGCACAGTGATGGATTTGGTTGTTTTCCCTTTCCTTAACGACAGAGGAGGAGCGAGAAAGATAATGTTGTGGTGAGGGGAGGGGTATTTGTCTTGGAACAATGATGAAGATAAAGATGGACAAGCAGGGCAATTTGTGAGTTTTATCCTCTATCTCACTTAATGGGCTGCAGTTATATAAAGAAATGGAGATCTCAGTTAATCTTTATACTGTGTCCTTCTTTAGGAACACAGTTACTTCAAATTAAATTAGCCTTTTGCCTCTTGCTGGAAATGATAGGGTTTCTTTGGCGTCCTTGTTTATTTTTCATTGATCTAGAGAAAAAGAATTTCTCTCCCTTCTCCCCTGGGATGTTAAAAGTAAAGGCATCACCTTTCTGTTTTCAGCTGCTATGGCCTAAAAAAGTATAGAAATGAGGAATAAATTCACCATGGTTTGAAGAAATCCTCTTCAAAAAGCCAATGAGGAACATGACAGAGTTTGAGAGACCTCCCCCTCAGAAGAAGAGTAATATATATTTTATTCTCTTATTAATATTTCATTGGCAAGAAGGTCAAAATCTACATTTAAATGGAAATATTTAAAAAGCAGAAGCATAATATTTGACTATCTGGAGCTTTTATGGGTTAGAGAAAACCAGAAGCTTGAACACATTGGTTCAAAATTCATGGGGTGGACTGGGAATTCCTTGTGTAATTTATACAGCAAAGGAATCCTCCATTTGCCTTCATTGACACCTCTGATAAAGGGTTTATGTTCCTAATACAAAGCTCCCTTTTAATTTAAAAATCCTTTTAAGTATGTCCTGTCAGCTCGAGTCTTTAGATGAGGTAGTCTGTCAGTGCTCAGAATATTATCTGGGTAGATGGAGCAATCCATGGCCTGTGAGGATGCTGGGTTATTTCTCCCAGGGCTGGGCAGATGTAGTGCAGCTGTGTGTGGTGTCAGCAGGACCTGGGGTTTGAGGAGCCTGCCCTCAAAACATGAGGGACTGGGGGTCACAGCCCAGCCCCTGGTCCCAGCTGGGGTTTGAGGAGCCTGCCCTCAAAGTGTGAGGGACTGGGGGTCACAGCAGAGCCCATGGTCCCAGCTGGGGTTTGAGGAGCCTGCCCTCAAAGCGTGAGGGACTGGGGGTCACAGCCCAGCCCCTGGTCCCAGCTGGAGTCGTGCTCTCCTCACAGCACCCACTGCAGATCCCATTTGGGTTTATGGGAAAATCTGGGTGACTCTGAGAGTGGAACTTGTCTGCTTGGGGAGGATCACTTCAGTCAGGATGTGAAGTGGCTCAAACTGCTCCTGCCTTGTGCTCAGGCTGATCACAAACACATTCATTTTCCGGTCCCGGTAGTTTTGGCTTTGACATCAGTCAGGGGTTGAGATTCCCAGGCTGGGGAAGTTGTGCCACTAACCTTAGGTATGCTAACTCAAAACAGAGAAAAGGAAATTGAAAGCCCAGTAGGCTGCGTTTTCCTAATCAGTTGGAAGAGATTGAATTTATCTTCTGCCCGGCAGAGAACTGCTCCTGCCCACACCCTGCATTATCTGAGGAGAGTCCAACTGCTTTGCTGGTGACAAGGACAGTGGGATCAAGGGCACCTTCAGCAGATTTGCTGGTGACACTGAGCTGTGTGCTGCAGTCATACACTGGAGGGAAGGGATGGATGCAGAGGGACCTGGACAGGCTGGAGAGGTGGCACTGTGCGAACCTCACGGAGTTCAACAGAGCCAAGTGCAGGGTCCTGTGCTTGGGTTGGGACAATCCCAGCCACAGCCACAGGCTGGGCAGAGAGGTGGTGCAGAGCAGCCCTGGGAGAAGGGCTTGGGGGTGATGGGTGATGGAAAACCTCACCCTGAGCCTGCAGTGAGTGATCCCAGCCCAGAAACCAACGAGCCCTGGGCTGCATCCAAAGGAGAGTGGCCAGCAGGTCGAGGGAGCCGTCGATTCTCCCCCTGCTCTGCTCTTGTCAGCCCCACCTGGAGTCCTGTGCACAGTTCAGTGTCCCCAGGATGGGAAACTCGTGGAAGTGTTGGAGCAAGTCCAGAGGGGGCCATGAAGCCCATGGGAGGACTGGAGCACCTCCCTATGGAGACAGGCTGAGAGAGCTGGGGCTGCTCAGCCTGGAGAAGAGAAGGTTGTGTGGAAACCTCCCAGCACCTCCAGGGCCTGAACAGGCTACAGGGAAACCAGAGAGGGACTTTGCATCAGGAACTGGAGTGACAGGACAAGGGGAATGGGTACACATGGAAAGAGGGGAAATTTAGATCAGGTATTAGGAAGAAATTATTCCCTGAGAGGTGGTGAGACTCTGGCACAGGTTTCCCAAGGAAGCTGTGGATGTCCCAACCCTGGCAGTGTTCAAAGCTAGGTTGGACAAGGCTTTGAGCAGCCTGCTGTACTGGGAGGTGTCCCTGCCTATGGCATGGGGGGTTGGGATCAGAGGATCTTTAAGGCCCATTCCAACCCTTTAACATTCTGTGATCCCATGAGAGAGCCAGGATGGCATCACTGTGCCCATGGCAGCCCTGCAGGCCCTGGAACTGCTGCTGCTCTGTAATGGGCACATCATTCCCTGCCTGTCATGAGCAAAGAGGTGAGGAATCCCTGGCTTTGGGGAAACCTCAGGCAGCCCAGGAGAGACAGCTCTGAAAAGCTGGCCCAGCTCAGTCCCAGGCAGGATATTGATCCCTGGCTGTGTTTGACACAGCCTGTCTGTAAATGTGCTGCCTGTGGCTCCGGCAGCAGCTCTGGGAGCATTGTGCTCTGCAGAGGAGTGATAACATTGATTCCTTACTGGGCTACAATATTTGATCGAGTCTCACAGCTGGGCAGAGGCTCGGTTTGGGTTTTTCTTGTGCTTTGGTTTGTTGTTGTGTTTTGTGTTTTTTTTTTTTTTTTAATCAGCATTATATTGACTAGCAGCAGCCCACTGAGTATTTGTGCAGTTTGGGAAGAGTTGCTTGCTTTGCTAGCAGCAATTTCCTGCACACCTGAGCCTCCCAGGAACACAGGTAATTGTTGGAAATGATACAGGGGAGCTCAGTGCTAGAGAGAGAGCAACAGAGAGATGTTCTGCTGCTGCTTGACAGACTTGTAACCAGATTCCAGTTTGTGCTGCATTGCCCCTTCGTGTAACCCTATTAAGAAGCTGTAAATAGTAATATAAATGATGTTACAGTCATTTGTTTTGATGTATCTGAGCCTTTAATAAATCAGCTGTAGCTTGGCTAATAGGAATATGAGAGGATGGTGTTTGTTGCCAGCAGCTGCTAGTAAATTACAATGCAGTCATCTGTTTTACAAGGAAATTAAATGTTTGTTCTCTTGCTCCCTCTCCCTCTCGCATATTTTAGAGCATCGGAATTGTTCAAGAGCCCCTGTGTTCTGCTAGGCATCCTTTCTGATCCTGTTGCATGTGGTTGGGGTGGCAGGGAAAGCATCTGCAAGGAGATTTGAGTCACTGTAGTGTGTCAGTCCCACATTCCAGCATTGCTCTGGCTGCATCCTCCCAAACAACACTGGCTGTGTTTGGTTTTATTTGGGTGGCAAACTGTTTCATGGGTTGTCAGCAGCTTTTGATCCTTGGATCTGCTGCACAGACCTGCAGAGCTGAGCTAAGCAGTGATTTGGTGGTGGGCACTTGCCTTGGGCTGGGTCTGTGTTTGCACCAGCCGTGCCCTGTGCCACTCTGGCTGAGGATTGTTCAGGGTTAGGACTGTCTGGAAGGGACTCAGGGCTGACAGATCTGGGTTTTGGATATGTCCAGCCAAGTTAATTACTCCTTTTGGTTCCCTTTAGAGGTAGTGAGAGGATCCAAGTGCTTGGAGCTTCCGTGGGTTGGGATAAATTTTAAAGGGGTGATGGTTTTACCAACATCTCTGCTTGTAACTGGAGGAGTCAAAGGAAAGATCAGACCCCAGAGAAAGCTCTTGTCATGGCTTTGAGGCTTTTCATAAGCTGTTGTCCACCAGAAGGCTCTTGTAGAGTCACAGGCACCCTCTATGTTCCATTCTTCTGTTCCACTCTCCTGTGAAGGAGTTCTGAGGAAAGTTTCATGTTTCAGGATGAAAAATTAATCTAATCTTTCAGTGCTCTACTTATCTCTAGATAAATAAGTAAATGCAGTCTGGGGCTTGAAACTTATCTGAGTTACTCAAAGAAGTGCCTAGAATTCTATTAAAAACTTCTGGTTTCTGTATTTGGTGAAAGGAAGGTTTGGCTGTGCTCTTTCTCTCATAAAATGTTTCCATACTGTACCATGGTGATTGTTAATTCTGTCTCTCACTGCAGCTGTGCAACAATTTCTGTCTCCAGACCCCAAATGACACGAGTTTTGCCAAATATTGCAATTAAAATGCAACATAGAAGCTGTGTTCTCTCTGTTTTCTGAATTCTTTTCCCAGCTCTCAGCTGCACCCACGTTCCCTGGTGTGACAACACATGGTGCTGAGCAGGAAGCAGCTCCATCCTTCCGGAGGTGTTGGTGTTAACAAAAATTATCCTTTGGCAAATAAGGGGATCTCACCAAGGCTTTGCTGTGGAGTTCAAGCAGTGTTCCCAGTGTGGGCAGGCAGCTGGAGGAAATGCTCCCATGCACAGCTTTGCTTTAACAGGAGCAGCTGGTTCACCCTCTCTCTGTCTGAAGGCTGCAGGAAGGAGCTGTGCTGGGCACCTTCCTGCAGGTGAACATTAACTCTGCTCTCACAGTCTGTGCCCTAGGAAGCGTGTGCAATCCAAGGATAACATCACAAATCTATGCAGTAAAGGAGAAATAACTGCACTGGATGACATAGATACTGTTCCTTGCAGGCTGATTATTAATATTTCATTTATTATGACTTGTGGTCTGTCACAGAAGAACCTCACTGGTTTCTGAGGGTGATTTCATGCAAGGTTGCACATTTGAGGTCTGATTTGGAAAATAAACTGTGTTATATTAGTATGAGTAGGGCTTTTGTCAACTCCCAAACATAGGTTGTGTGGAAGGGGATATTGCCTGACAATGTCTGCCCTGAATGTTTGATTTAGTGACCACTTAAATCCATGCTGTGGTTTATTATTGTTATTGTTAAATTTCTATTTAAAGAGTAAATGTATTGCTGTCAGTCAGAAATCGGTCAAGAATCAGTAACACATTCAGGCATGTGTTTGTGTCGTGTTGAACAGTGGCTTTTAAGAATACATATGTGCTTGTTGTTGATACCTCCTGAAGTCAAAAATCCAGATATGAAAAATGATAGATTAATGAACAGCAGTTGAATTTGAAAGGGGCAGATATTTCTGGTGCAGCCTCTGGCAGAGGCTGTCTTGGTTTCCCTGCAGAAGTTGATGGCTGAAGTCCTGCACAGGGCAGGGGTAGAACAGCCCTCATAGCAGAGGTTTGTTTCCTTTGCACTGCTCAGCTTGGCTCTGCATCATCAAACCTCAAACTGCTTTGCTGGCATGGGGCTGGGGCTCATTCTTCACTGAGACTTGTCACTGCATGTCCTGAGAGCTGATACCATTCCCAGCTTTCACTCCACCACAGTGTAAAGAGAATATTGTTATACTGAAGTCTCTTGGAAGCAGGTAATGGTTTGCTCCAAGTCCAAAATCAAGAGAGATTTTTACAGAAGTCTTTAGTCCAATAGCAGTCTCAGTTAAATGTTATTGATAACTCGAGGCACATTGCATTTCCTCCTGTAAAACACATTGTCTCAGCAAGGTATCCCACAGTGGGTTCCTCTCCCTGCTCAGGCTCCCACGTGGTTTGGCTGACTTGCTGATGCTCTCCAGACACACTTTATGAGCTCTGCCACAAATTGATAAGGGTGAATTAAAACGTCTGTATTTCATACTTCCACAGACCGGTGTTTTCTATTAAAAAACCAAAGGAGTGTGGGCTGTGGTTTCAGAGCAGGAAAGGCTGAGCTTCGGTTTCTGGATGAGAAGAGTTCCCTGGGACAGTGACACGCAAAGGGCCGTGCGCTGCGTGTCTGGCAGGGTCTGCTCCAGCTGCACGGGGCTCTGTGTGGAAGGAGAGCTCCTGCTTGGAGCTTTCTGCTGCCAGCAGCAATCTGCAGTGCAGCTCCTGGGATGGAGTGTCTGGGTGGCTGTGCTGCCCTTGTGCTCACCCTGCCCTGCCCACTGGGCTGCCCACCAGCTCCTGTCCCTCTGCACAGGGCGAGGCAGCCCAGCCTCTGTGCCACACCCTGGCACTGTAAAGCTGCTCCTCTCCTCCTGAGGGGGGGAACTGGCTGCCTTTCCCTGCTGTGGGCTGGGCTGGAGGCACCCAGGTGCATCCTGAGAAGGGCAGCAAGGCTGAGAGGGGTCTGGAACACAAATCCCGTGAGGAGCAGCTGAGGGAGCTGGGGATGTTCATCCTGGAGAGGAGCAGGCTCAGGACAGACCTCATCACTCTCTGCAAGGCCCTGTCAGGAGGGTGCAGCCAGGGGGGGTCAGGCTCTGCTCCCAGGGAGCAGCCAGAGGATGAGAGCACCCAGCCTTCAGCTGCACCAGGGGAGGTTTAGGCTGGGCATTAGGAAAAAAATCTTCACAGAACGGTTTATTGGGCATTGGAAGGGGCTGCCCAGGGAGGTGATGGAGTCGCTGTCCCTGGAGATATTTAGGAAAAGACTGGATGTGGCACTCAGTGCCATGGTCTGCTTGATAAGGTGGTGTTGGGTCACAGGTTGGACTTGATGATCTCAAAGGTCTTTTCCAACGTTTTTAATCCTGTAATTCTGTGAATGAAGGTGTGTGGGGCAGCAGGGTCTCATGGCAGGAACTGCTTGCTCTGTCCTACAACCTGAGTGTCTTTTTTGCAGGCAGACTTTTCTTGGTGCTCTGGAAGGAGGAATCACGAGTGGGGTGCAAAGAGATTAAAGGACACAAAACCAAGGTGCCAATAACACCAAGGGTGTGAATTTGATCACTCTGTGAACCATTGATTCAAGAACTGGACTTGATCCTTGTGGGTCCCTACCAACCCAGAATATTCTGGGACTCTGTGAAAGTGTGAAGCTATGAGTGTCTGTATTGTTAATAATAATAATGATGACAGTAACAATGAAGGCAAATCTATAAGTAGGCATGAAATCTCTCAACAGAAATGCAGAAGATCTTATCCATGGCTCCTGGATATTTGTAAGGGATCTACAAGCATCTGGGTGAGGGGCACAATGGGAGGTACAAGCAGTTGTCTGGTGGTGCCCTGTGCCATCTCCAGGGCTCTGCAGTCACCTGGTGAGAGTGCTCAGGAGAGGGAGCTTGGCACAATGCAGTGCTGTGCTTTTGTGACTGCTCTGTGCTGTGTCTGTGCCATTCTCAGGTTCCTCAGTGTAACTTTGCCCCACAGTGCAGATTTGTGCTCCATCCCCTGCTCCTCCAGCCTGGGCTCTGAGGCCCAGCAGGTTGTCACTGGAGCCCACAGGAATTGTGAAATACCAAAGCACAGAACCTCTCTGAGGGGATGTATCTCTGGGCTTTGGTAGCTCTGTTGCAGTCTCTGAATTCTGGGACGATTTCCTCAGTGTGTGGTGCTGGCAGCAGTGCAGGGTGGTCAGGAAATGCCATGGAAAATGCTTGGAGAAGGAGCACGTGTTCCTGGGAGTGTTAGTGCTCTCTGCCAGCCCTGGAACAGCCTCTGTCAGCTGGAGATTATCTGCAAATAGTATCTCTAGATGATCTGAGCAAAAACTCAACCTCTGTGCTGAAAAGAGTAACATCTCCATAAACAGGGATGCTCTCTGGCAACTGCAGTGAACTGAGATAGCTGACTGATGATCAGTGCTGCACAGATTAATGATGTCAGGTAAATGGGATGAGAATTACATTCTTGGAGTAGCTCAGGTTGCAGCACTTTCAATTTACATTAGTTTCAGGTCAAAGTAACTTTGTGCTGGTGCCGAGGGGCAGAGAATCAGAAGGCAGTCTCTGGCACCCCAGCTTTTCATGCATCCTGTGTTCCAGACAGATTGCTCAAAATAGTTTTTCCATGAGCTTGAATAAATCAGACTTAATGTATGAAGACTTGAAATGCATTTTCTAGGCAGCAGGAATATATATTTTGTAACAGATGCCATACAAATGCCTTGTGTCCTGTAAAAATATATAGACATTTTGAATGTGATGGGAAGTTGCAATTTATAAGAACATCAAGATTCTTCAAGCCAAAAAGCTACAGACAGTTGTAAGAAAGATTGTCTTGTCTGTCAGTGCAAATGCTATTATACAACTGAATCATAACTGGCTGCACTTGACTAGCTGCATCTGAACTTCTGTCAGCTGTTACAGACAACTCCATTCTCTTTGCAGGGTTTTTTTTTTTCCTTCCCTCAGGAACTCAGCTGAACTTGTTCTCATGCAGAGATCTCTGTATGGCTGGAGCATTTCATTTAGATATTTAAGGTGTTTGCTGTATTAAGATTTAACCCCATATCTAGAGCCAGCTAACACATCAGAGGAGCTGGCAGGGCACTGAAATACCAGTTGGATTTTAAACAGCACACCAGCCAATTGACTTCTTAAGGTTCTTCCTTGAAATCTTACTTTTTATTGCAAATTAGCCCATCAAAACCATCCAGAAGTACCTGCCCTGCAGTGTATCTGTGCATTTAAATACAGGATGCCCATCTGAACTTCAGTCATTACATTGGAGTAGTTTGGCTGAGCAATTTAAATATCATAAATCTTTGTCACTGTAAAAATGCCATCTTCCTGTCATCCAAAAATCTGCCCTTTTCCCCCCTCTTCTTTAAAGCAGTGGTTACTTAAAGTCTACTCTTGCAGTGCCAAGGTTAGAGGGCTCGGCTCTATGACAAGCTGGTGGTTAAATGCCAGGGATAACATGCTTTCAGAAATATTTTTGGAAATTTGCTACATTTATAGCGTGGTTTAAATTAAAAAAAGGTAGTTGTCAGCTAAAAGCAGAGCCTGCTTTGGGAAAGGAATAAATTATGACAAAGTGTCAAAATATTAAAAAAACACAGACAAAAGTTCCTGTAAATTGCATTAAAAAGTTCATTGACAAATATTTGATATGTGTTTTGTGCTGTGTCAACATTAGTTGAGACTCTTGGTGTGTTTACCTTTGGTAATACTGGGGTTTTTTTCCCCTTTAAGTAGGTTATTTATTTTTAATGAAACACTGTAAAATCCATTTTTAACTCCCAGGAAATGCTGTGAGCCTCTGAGTGGAAGTGTGAGTGTAAGAGCAGAGCAGAACTGCACTGAGCTGTGAGCTCCAGCAGCTCCCAGGGACCAAACTCTGCCAGGGACCCCCACCCTGGGAATGGGCCCTGGCTCACCCAGGGCTGGGCTCCTGTGGGTGCTCAGCAGGCTGACCCTGGAGCTGGGGTGGCTCAGAGCACCTTCAGCAGGAGCTCCAGGGGCTGGGGTGAGCCCAGGCTGGCACTGACTGCACAGGACCTGGAACTCAGCACTGCTGGGAGTTCAAGTGTCTGGGTTTGAAAAGCCAGGTGTCTGCTAAGGAAGGCAGGAGCCTCCCCTGAATGGAAAATGTAAACCCCCTCCCTCTGAATTATTGTAATTTTGAAATTAAGGGGCTCTCAGGCAAAGATATGGGAATAGGAATAACAGTTCTTTAATTTAAAATACAAATGCAATAGTACAAAATAGAAACCAAACCACAGCCAGAGTGAGAGCAGGAGCTGCCCCTGTGTGTCAGGGGTGGCACAGCCCCATCCCATGGGGGCTCAGCCCTCCTGCAGTGCCAGCTGTGGCTCTGCTGCAGCAGGGATCCTGCACAAGGGGGGAGTTTTCCTCTGCAGCTCCAGGGCTGCTGCAGATGGGCCTGGGCTCCCTCTGGCAATGCAGGGCAGCAGAAAGCTGCTCCTCTGGCAATGCAGGGGGCAAAGGCTGCTGTGCTGTGCCAGGCTCAGATTGGATCCAGGTAGGAATGCCTGGCTCCTGCCCTGGGCGCAGCATCTCCCCATGGGATGCTGGAATTGGATCAGCCCTGCAGGGACACTCAGTGGCCATGGACAGCAGAGATCTCCTGGAGGGAGGGTTGGCTGTGGGAGAGAGAAAGAAAAAACTGCCCCAGGAACAGCAGAGAGCTGCCCCAGCTCTGACTGATGGGGATAGAACACACACACCCAGCTACACCTTGGAACCTGAGACATAAAGGAAGGTGAGAAATGGTTATGGACCAGAAAACAGGAGAGTTAAGAGTGGATCAACACTTAAATTCAGTTCTTGGCTCTTTCCCAGTAACCATACTGAACATGAGGGAAAGGTTCTTCCCTCAGAGGGTGCTGGCACTGCCCAGGCTCCCCAGGGAATGGGCACAGCCCTGAGGCTGCCAGAGCTCCAGGAGCTCCAGGGATGCCCAGGCTGGGATTGTTGGGGTGTCTGTGCAGGGCCAGGAGTGGGACAGGATGACCCTTGGGGTCCCTTCCAGTCAGGATATTCCATGATTCTGTGGTACATGTGACATTGGACATGCCACTTGTTCTCTGTCTTCCTGCACTTGTCTCTTGGGAAATAGGCTTAAGCCTTTCTTTTACAGGCTTTTTGTTCATTTATTTTTTCTCTCCACCTTTCTAGTGGTAAGCTCAGAAGGCTCCAGGTTATGAAGTTATCACTGTACCACAGAATTAAATGGCATTTTTGTCCCTGGACTTTTAAATCACCTGCAATTAGGGCACTCACATGCCTGTTTTAGCAATATAGAATAAGGCTAATTCACATGGTGCTTTAATAGAAATCATTTTTTAAAGGCCCAAACCCATGGCATTCATATTTAGCCCCTAGCATACACTAATTTGATCTGTCAAGCAGTGTTTGGAATTAGTGGAGCACAGAAATGCTGTTCATTGTCACAAGGCTTGTTTTAGCTTGGTCCTCAATTTTAAAAACTCTTTAATTTTCCATGTTATGATGAAAAGACACATTTTAATTCTGTGGCCATTATGCATCTAACACCAAAATATTTTACTCAGTGTCCATAGGTAAGAATTGCTAAGCGATAAATATTTTACTTTCATTAGGAAGACATTCATCAGAGTAGATTTTAATGCTCTCATTTTCTTTCCCTGTAAAAGAGTTTATTATGCAGGTACAGACAAGTCTTTTGATAACAACAGTGGGAATGGTTCTGGTTTTACTCAAATTTTATTAGACTCTTTTTCAGAAATAATTCAGCAGTAATCCCCCAGTAGCAAATAGTTGTGTAAGGGGCTGTGGTCTCCTGTGGGCTTATTATAGAGAGGGAGGTATTTCTTTCCCTGGCATTACCACATAGTTTAGTGCTGTTTCACTCCCAGAACACTGGAGAGCTTGTTTCTGATTTAAAGGTACTGGTGCATTTAAATTTAGTGAATTGAACGGGTTTGCAAAGGTACTGCCTTGAATTTGAGGGGGTGCTTGGCTGCCTGTTGGCTGCTGCCACTGTTTAGTCTCTGTGCATGGGTTACCCATTCCCAGTGCTCAGAGGTGATAAATGCAAATATCAACATGTGATATTTTCCATTCCCTCTGCCAAGCTGTAAACAAAGCTCTTGGTTGGAAATGATCCCTTTTCAATAATAAAATATTTAAGAGCTACACAGTGCTTTTCATTTTCCAGGTGAAATCAAGCTGAATCCTGCCTGTTAGCACAGTCCTGCTATGGGACACACAGACCTTGTCCCAGAAGTTGTTTTCCTTCAGAGACATTCCCCCATGACAAGCAGACCTCCTCTTCCTCAAGCCAGACAGAGGACTGGAATGAAAAAGAGGGAATGATCTTGTGCTTTTGTTAATGTTTTTTTTTCCCTGACATGCCAAAACATTACCCTTTTGTATTAGAACAAAAGAAAGCATACTCCCAGAAAAATATTGAAATGAAATTTTTGAAGTGTTTCCCCACCCCAAAGTAGCTATTGCAGAAGCACAAAGACAGTACGGAAGCCCTCCACTCCCAGTTAAAACCAGATTTTAACTCTGGGCACCAATGACTTGACTGAGAGCTGGAAAACACAGGCTTGATTGAGCTTTTGGCCTGACTTGAACCTCATTCTCTAAAATCTTGGGTCTGTGTTTGTCAGTCTTGACAGCCTGTGTTTGTTGGGTGAGGGCTGGTTCTAGGAGGCATTTGTATTTCTCTGGACATTTCTGTCCTTAAATTCTCTGAGTGTTTCCATGTGGGAAGTGGTTACCTCCACACTTCTTGGCCATTCACTGATTCTTCATGGGGAACAGGGATTATTTTATACTCACCTAGAAGAGATTTAAAAGAGAAAAAAAAGTAAAGTATTTGTCTCTGAGACAGGCAGCCCAAGGTGCACGTGACTGATGCAAAAATTGTGCTGGGAAGCAGGAAATTGTCCCTGGTAGTCAGAGCCAGTCCTGCACATTCCTGCAGCTTGGCTTGAGCTTGCCCCATTCAGAGGGACACCTAGCAGTGGGAGATTATGGTAAAACCCCCAGATTTTCCTGGGAAGTCCTGGATAGCTGCATCAGATCTGTACTAACCCAAATTTAGGAAGCCTTTCTGCTGTGCCTGTTGATGAGTGCTCTTGGCTGTTTCAGACATGGGGTAGCACAGAATACTTTTATTATGGCGGCATTATTTGGGCTCATCTAAACAGAGTAAATAGAAGGAATTATAAAATATAACCTTTTGAATTTGAAGCTGTATTTCTTATTTGATCATCTTTTCTCTGTGAGTAACAAAGCTTATTGCATAACAGTTTGATTTTGTTTCCAAAGTGGTTTTAGTTATATCATGTACAGAACTTTAATTCTGGAGTTGGGAATAGTAATTCAGGAGTAAGTGCCTCTCCCCTTCAGTTATTTACTCTGTTTTAAGGCCCAATCTGCAGGACCACATCTGCATGCCTATTTAAAACATCATTTCCTTTGCACAGAAGCACTACTATGGCTAAAATTTAATTCTGATATTTAACTGAATGAAATTGCTTGCAGATGACTGTTTGAAAGAGAAACAAACCACATCCTTATGTGCTGCTGCACTTTGGAGGATTTGTGAAATATTATACGAACGCAAGGAATGTGCCCTCCCCTGACTGAATTCTTGGATATTACTCATTCAAATACCAGCGCATTTTGCTTCAAAAATCATGGCTTGTTATTGTTGTCTGACAAATAGCAGCCAGCAGAAATTGCAGGGAGCAGATTCAGGCAGCAGCAGGACTGTCTTTTGTTCCTGCTGAACCTACCACAGCGTCTCCTCTGACACTGATTCAGGGACAGATAAACATTGCCATGGAGTGTTTCAGAAATAATTGCAATGAAGATTCAGATTTCTTTTAAAATATATTATGCATTAGGTGACTTAAAACTTCTAAAAAAGTTGGACATAAATTAAAAAGTTGGACTTAAGTAGGAACGTCAGAATAAGCTGTGCTGGTGCAGCCTGGCCCACACATAAATCACATTATACCAGCATGAATGAGAACAGTTTCCTTTCAGATGGGTGCAGAAGGGGAGTTGGCATGAAGGGGAGCTGTTCCAAGTCACTTGGCAAGCTTTTCCTGACAAGAGTGCTTTAATTCACAAAGCAGCCTTGTTTTTACATCTTCATTGGTAGCTGGCAGTGGTTTGGGTTTGCCTGCCCGTAGCTCAGGTGATGTGAGCTGCCTGTGCCCACAGCTGCCCTGCTGTGCAGCTCTGTGCTCAGAGCTCTTCTGCCAACATTACCAACCTTAAAAAGCAGCAGCTCCGTGAGCTGCTCTGTGGATAATTTGTGTTCCTGTGCTTGCTCTTGCTGCTGGCAGTGGGAGGGGTGCAGAGATGTCAGGAGGGATGAGGGGTGAGCTGCTGCAGGGTGCTGTGAGCCCTCACACAGGGCTGGCAGGGGGAAGATGTGTCTCTCTGGGGCTGAGCTGGTTTTGCAGGGCCAGCAGGAGGGTGCTGGGCAGGTACATGCCAGGGGTGCTGCTCTGTGTGCCTGCAGCCAGGAAGGTGCAGGGGGACGTGCACCAGCAGCTGCCTCATTCCAGAAGGTGCAGTTTTCCTTCTCGACACCTCCGTGACACAATGTGGTGGATTTGCTGCAGAGCAAGTGAAGAAATCCAGAACAGATGGGTCATATGGGTACCCCAGTGCTCTGCTTTACCCTCTTGTAGCTGAACTCCATCCCCTTTACCGCCAACCACAGCTGGCACTGCAAGGAAACTGTGCCATTTTCAGCTCCAGGAGTAGCTTAAGGACCCTCTAGTATTAAAATCAGAGACCTCTCAAGGAAAGGGTTTTTTCTGGTGATATTTAGTATGTAGGAGCTCTGTATTCTGGCCTCAGAATCACAGAATATGCTGAGTTGAAAGGGACCCATCAGGATCACCCAGTCCAGCCCTGGCCCTGCCCAGACACTCCAACAACCCCAGCCTGGGCATCCCTGGAGCTCCTGGAGCAGCCTCGGGGCTGTGCCCATTCCCTGGGCAGTGCCAGCACCCTCTGGGGGAACAACCTTTCCTGAAATCCAACCTGACCCTGCCCTGGCCCAGCCCCAGCCCTTCCCTGGCCCCATCCCTGGCCATGAGAGTGAGGAGCTCTGTACCTGCCCTGTGCTGCCCCTCCTGAGGCTGCTGAAGACCACAATGAGCTCTGAGCTCAGTCTCCTGCAGCTGAACACTGCAGTGCCCTCAGCTGCTCCTCACACAGCTTCCCTTCCAGACCCTTCCCCATCCTCGTGGCCTCCTGTGGATGCTCCCTGCTGGTTTCATGTCCTTTTCACACTGTGGTGCCCAAGCTGCCCCAGCTCTGGAGCTGAGGCTGCCCCAGCCCAGAGCAGAGCAGGACAATCCCCTCATGGCCTGGCTGGCGCTGCTGGGCCTGGAGCCCAGGACAGGGATGGCCCTGCTGGCTCTGATCCCTCTGGCCATCAAATCATCCTGGGACCAAACTCAGCCATACTTTCCATCTGGGAAGGCTGATGGTTTGGGTTGAGCCCCTGTGACTGCTCTCTGGATAGGGATTGATGATGTGGTGCTAACCTGCCTTATGTTCTTATTATCATGTTTGCAAGCTTTGTGCAGGCTAGGCTTTAAAGCTGATCTCTCCTTTGCCTTTAATCTTTTTGTATGGTTTCTCACTTCTTTTTCCTTCTATTTATAGTTTGTGACTTTTTTTTACACAACATGTCTGAGTTTTCTGAGCCGTTTCAGTGGTTCTTGTTCCAGCCTCCCTCCCCCACTTGATTCTGTTGCGCTCTCGCTCTTTTGTTTTTCTCTATTCCCTTGGTGGATTTTTCTTCTCTGCTGCTTACTTTGTTTCCTTGTCATCTTTTGTTCCTCATTCTGCTTTTTCTTCCTCAGGGTGTTCCTCACATCCAGGTTCTATCCCTGGTTCCCTTCTCTCCCCTCACTTTTTACTCTCCTCTGCTACACTCTAGACATACAAAAAAAAGTGGAAGTATCTGGTATCAGTACTTTTTTACTCTCTGACTCCATTTTCCTTCTGTTTTCTTCTGTCCCTGTTGAGGAGAAGAAATCTCTTCCTCTTTTCATAGTGAAAGATCCATTCAATTTGTTCCATTTTTATGGCCCTTAACCACTGAGGTTGGCAGGGAGCTGCCAGAGATGTGGGGAGGGAGAGTAGACAGGGTGTTGAGGTTTGTCCTCCCCTCTTCCAAAGGCAGCTTTCTCACCCTGGATGCTGTGTGTGACACCAGACCAAACTCCTGGTTGTGAGGGAAGAAGGTGTTGGTGATCCTGCAGTGAGCCAGGAGAGTGTCCAGCTGGGGCTGTCCTTACTGGGCTTCCCTTTTCCTTGGTTCTTGCTTTTTAGTCTGTTTCCCTTCAAATAACAGCAGTTATTAACAGAGCTCATGGTACAGCACAGAGCTCTCACCAAGTTTTGGGGCTTGTTTCAAGGCTTGACTCACTGAGTTGTTGGTGACTCCACTAATTCTGACCTCAAGGGCAGATGTTCCAGAGGGCACTCCAAGGGAAGCTGCCAGAGCTTTCAAAAACAGTTATGTATATGAATTAACCCTCATCTGTAGATGAGTTCATTAATTAAGCAAAGCAGTCTTTAATACCTTGCTCTAATAATAAATAATGGTAAATCTGCCATTGGTAATCTACTACTGTAGCTGGGCACAGAAAAATTCAATTGTTCAACACCAACCTGTGAGCTTTTTATCTGTTTGCAGGCTTTTTTTCTTTTCCTTTTTCAATAATCCTTTATCAGCCTGCACTGAGGTGAAGCACAGGAGCACGAAGGCCTTTCTCAAGATGCTTACTTAACCTTTAGAAACCCAGTGACATTTACAGGAGGTGCCTCTCTCCAACCTGCACAGCGCTGCTGCTGAGCGGTGCCTCCGTGCAGAGCAGCTGCTCATGGTGCCTCAGGTTCAGCTTTTGTGTTTTTCACACTCTGTGCTGCTTTACTGGCTGGGTCTGGGCTTCATATCAGGGGATGGTGAGCTCTGCACAGAGCAGGGATACAAAACAATTCCTTCTCTAGCTGGGGACCAAGGACAAATGATCCAAATCTCAGGCCCAAGAGCACAAACAATGTGGGCTGAAGAGAGAAAAACAAGCAGGATGGGACTGCATGGGCTGGAGCTGGAATTGGACAACTCCAATATGCAAATGGAGCAGAACTTATAAAAGTGGCAGACCCCGTGACCAGTTGTGCATTTTGTGACCTTTTTTGGGTTCACCTGGCTGGGCTCTTGTGCTGCCCAAGGTTGTCACTGACATATTTTCTGAACAATCCTTTCGCTAGGATTTTTCTCCTGAGAAGCTGAGAGGCCTCAGAAATGAAATGTCAACAATAACGATCTGATGGCTGTGGAATGTGGTCTGGAGGTTGCTTACCAACAGGTGCATCTTTGATTGGTCTCATGTGAATTGTTTCTGCTTGATGACCAATCACATGTCCAGCTGTGTCAGGACTCTGGTCAGTCACAAGATTTTATCATTCTTTCCTTTCTTTGCTAGCCTTCTGATGAAATCCTTTTTCTCTTTCTTTAGTGTAATTTTAGTATTTCATTTTCTTTTACCATAATATATATCATAAAATAATAAATCAGCCTTCTGAAACATGGAGTCGAGATTCTCATCTCTTCTGTGATCCTGGGGACCTGCACACACCACCCACCACACAAGGTGGATCCATTGAGGCCTCCTAATAAATCCCTATGTCACTGCTGAGTCAGGAATGGATAGGTGACACAGACTGTAGATCAGGCTAAGAGCTGGAAGCCCTGAGTTTATTGGAACCCCTTCTTTTATACACTATTCCAATACAGGGGGACCTCATTGGTCATTTAATCAACACATTTCACATGACTGGCTAATGTCATGGTTTGACACTGGCACAATGCCAGTGCCCCCATGAAAATACATTCTCCCTAGTGTCTGCTGTGAGATATGACCAGAAATAGAGCAAAGCAGGCTCCAGCTTAGGAATAAATGAAAGAACTTTATTAACTTACAATATGAAAAAAAAAACCACACAGAACTCAGAATGAAGACACCCTTTGGTAAAACATCTTCTGAAAAAACCAGCTTGTTCAAAACACCACCTCCAGACAGTTTACCATTTGTTTACCATTCTTTCTCTCTGCCTCCCTAAAACTTCCCAGACCAATTCATGGGAAGGCTCATCGAGCTTTCTCTCTCTCTGACCAGACTGTCATACCCACATACCTACTTTATTCTGTAAGTCCATCTAGTCTCTGTTCTAGGTCAGCCTTCACAAGGCATCACTCAGTGAACCCTCAGCACCCCATCCCAGGTATTTTGGCCCGGGGGCTGACATCTTGGCACTGCCCTGGTCCATCTCCAGGGATCTCCGCTCTTCTTGGCTGTTCTTGGCCCACTGGAAAGTTGGGCTGTTGTGGCTCCTTGTCCAAAAAGTGGTTTTTCCAGTTTAAGGTGCAAGTTTGTGCTTTTGGTGCCGAGCTTATTAGCTGATGGTTGAAATGGGGGTCAGTAAACATCACAAAGTCACAAGGCGTGTGTGTATGTCACTAATACTCAAGTCACTTGTGGCCTGTGATCTCTGAAATCAGACACAGCGTATGGAGCTGGGTGGTGCCTTCTAATGATGTACCAGAGACAGCGAGGTAAATACACTTTCTATAGTAAATACAGTATAATACTATATTCTATAGTAAATAGAGTAAAGTTAAATACACTTTTCATAGTAAATTAATCAGTGTTAAAAACCCCCACTGTTAGTTTACATACCGGTCCATATTGTGAAATGATTACTCTGACGAGGCCTCTTTTTGGAACTGCACTAGGCAATGTTGTGACTCTGGTCTCTTTTCCAATGATTTGTATTAAAATACATATTTTATTTCAAAACCTTTTTCAGGTTTTGCCTGGCAGGAATCATGGTATGAATGAGTACAGACTTATGGCTTGTGTGTTTTGTGTGTGTGTGTATCTATCTATCTATCTATCTATCTATCTATCTATCTATCTATCTATCTATCTCTGTGTGTGTATAAAACATAACATATATAATAGATATAAAATATATATTTTATAAAAATATATAATATAAAATATACTTTATATAAAATATAGTATATATTATATAAAACACATATGAAATTATATATGTAAAATTTATATATATATTTTATATATATATAGATATATACTATTTTTTAAATATATATATATATACTATAATATATATTTCTTTTTGAAATAGTGCATTTTCAGTGCTGTCTCTCATGCACGGCCCCTCTAAGGACTAAACAGACCAGGATGACTCAGTGGGGAAAGAGAAAGACCCAGTTGTAAATAAGGTTTTATATGTAGCTCTTCTGAAATTACAGCTAAGGCTTAAATGCTTGATGGTTCACATAGTTATCAGATGGCATACAAAAATGTAGGGCTTTGTTTTGGAGGGACTCTTTAAACTCTCTTTTATACATCTCTAGTTACCATATACTTAAAATGTAATAATAAGTGATGGTGTTTTAAAGTACTGCACATTTCATGGGGATGAATGCAGGAAAGGAAGGAAATCTAGTAAGTCTGTCTGTGAGGAATAGCAAACTGAATTTGGAAGCTGAAAATCTGCTCATATATTGAGTTAGAAAGTGAGTCCTTACATGATGTTCATAGCAAGGCAGTGATATGTTTTGCTATACCTGCAAATAGTTTGTCAAGTAAGAACTGGCAGATGCCAGAGCTTAAAAATGGCATTTTTCCCCCTGTAGAATTGGCCAAAACATAGTAGGAAGGGTGTTAACTGGGTACTGCCCTTTCATCAGGTCTGTGATCCCCCAAAAGGGATGATAAAGTTTTGTGCCACCGCAAGGAGCAAATCCTTTTCTGCTGGGATGACACTTCAGCCTGAGGTGAAGGGAGTTTCATGGCTGGTAAAATCTAAAAGCAGAGGCTTCACAGAGCAAGGATGTGTGTGTGCTTCCAGGTGGGATTCACTAAGGAGGAAAGCACTTAATGACCCACTTCTGGGAAAAGAAAGAAAAACTCCTGGCTTGTCCTGGCTGACAGGATCTGGTCTCAACTGCTTCATGGAGATGGTGGAAGGAAAGCTGTCCTGGTGCAGGGAAAAGTTGGGAGAGAGCCTCTGAAGGGGTTCTACTCCAAGGAGTTTGCTCCTGTTCTGCAGGGCTGTGAGACAGCCCTGCCTGGCTTTGAGCCTGTGGAGCTCTGGGAGGTGCTGGCCTTCCTGCTTGCCAATCCATGTGGGACCTTGCCTCTGCCTGAAATTTGTGTCAGAGGTAGAGGTTTGTAATTTGGGTAAGAGAGTAGAGGTTTGTATTTCCTCTAGGAAGGTGCTAAGCCATTCTCAGCCTCCTGCAGTGACTTACAGTTCCTCTGTGCCCATCACATATTTTTATTCATGTGGTTTTGTTTCTCCAATCATTTTATTTTCTGCTCATCCTCCATTCCCTGTGTGTAAAAAGAAAATCACCATTTAAGGAGAGTCCACCATTTAAGGAAAAATCACCATTTGTAAAAAGAAAATCCACCATTTGAGGAAGGGCGCCATTTGAGGAGGCGAAGGGGTGATGTGCACATCTTAGGGGTTGATGATCATTAGTCTCCAATTTATTAATCCAGTTACATACTTTTATAATAGTGTTAATGAGCTCATGCATATTCTGTAAACTAAACATTCTATTCGTTAAGCTATATATCAACTTTTCTTCATTCTTTTAGTCTTGCATTCCACTTTCCCACGTCTCTCTGACTCCTTGTTATCACATTTAGAGATGTCCAAGGACACAGTGTTTTTGTAGGTGCAAAAACTCAGATCAGAAGGCTACACACATTACTTTTCCAGCTTCTAATAACTAACATTCCCACACCTGTGGATCTGTAACCTGTCCTTGCTTTTACCTTCCCTCTTCCTTCAGTGAGGTGCACACTTGACACACAGCTCATCCTCCTCATTCTCAGTGTGCTGTTCTTCTGTGTGCTGGTGTTTGTGTGGATTTTTGGCTGGTTTACTTAAGCTGAGATGGTCCTTACAAATGAACCAAAGGAAGCAGAAGTCCCCTCTCTTTTGATGGGCTAACTCTTAGTCTTGATTAGTCCGCTGGAGTGTCAGTGTCCATTAAAGCCTACAGTGGTTCTCAGTGAGGAGTCACATGACTAATAAATTTGATTTTGTGGGTTTTTCTGTCTCCTGCTGGCTTCTGTGGCCTCTGCCTGACTGCTGCCTTTGACAGGTAGTTTAAATGCTGTGTTTTTCACTGGTATTTACCTCAGCAGGGTGCTGATGGCCTCAGAGCAGCACTGCTGGATCAGGACCTCTCAGTGGCACATGGATTCCACAACAGAGGCAGAGTTCTTGCTTTTAAAAACTGGAGGTTTTTCTCTTTAAGGTTGCTGGTGGAGGGGAGCCATGAATTCAGGTTTGGCCAGGTTGGGAGGCAGCCCCAGGAGCACTCTGCATTACAGGGTTTGCTCACCTTGAATATGCTCTGCTGGGCAGTTCAGTCAGAGAAACCCACAGCTGAATCTTTGCCTGGTGTTTGCAAACAGCCTCTACAAACTGTAGTCCTTAGCTCTAGACAAGGCTGCCTCTTTTGGAATATTTTCTTGTTTCTTGTTTAAAGTGGCTGGGGAGAAATGAAATGTGAAGCAGTGCTGGTGATGGGGCTGCCCTGTGCTCACAGACAGGAAGCTGCAGTTCCTGCCATTTTGACAGGGATGCTTTGCTCCAGTTTGTTTCCGTGAATATTGGCTCTCACTATTAAACATTTACAAACATCTCCTTGTTGTGGGTATGTGAAGGTGAACAGCAGCTGGGAGTCAATAAGACATTTCTGTTTCCATGACCTGCTATGGATTACCTGGTAAAACAGCTAATTCCTGCTTGGGAAGGCAGCTGGCAGGGAGTTGGAGGGGCAGCAGCAGCAGGGTGGATTTCTTGTCCTGTCTGCACAGCCATCCTGTGCCTGGTGCCTTTTGGAGGCCCCTCAGCCCTGCTGCTGTCCCACTGTGACCGTGCTCACAGGGGTCTGAGGATGAGGGAAGAGATGAGGATCTGACTCCATGTTTCTCAGAAGGCTGATTTATTATTTTATGATATATATTACATTAAAACTATACTAAAAGAATAGAAGAAAGGATTTAATCAGAAGGCTAGCTAAGAATAGAAAAGGAATGATAACAAAACCTTGTGTCTAGGACAGAGAGCCCAAGCCAGCTGACTGTGCTTGGCCATTACTTAGCAACAACCAACATGAGACCAATCCCAGATGCACCTGTTGCATTCCACAGCAGCAGATAACCATTGGTTACATTTTGTTCCTGAGGCCTCTCAGCTTCTGAGCAGGAAAAATCCTAAGGAAAGGATTTTCCATAAAACATTGTAACTACACCTGGGCTTTGGGAGCCTCCTGTGCCCTAGGCTCTTTGCTCCCCAGGGCCCCCAGCTCAGGTTCTCTGCAGCCCCTCGCTTCTGTCTGTGCCTGATTTGTGCTGTTTCCCTGTTCCTCTGCAGGCTCCTCCGTGTCTCCCTGGCTCCCCAGACCCTCTGCTGCCCCAGGGCTTCCTTAGGCTGGGCTGGCTGTTTGCTCAAGGCTGTTTAAGGCTTCTCCTTAAGCTCTTGCTTGCCAGTCCTTTTGCTTAAGGCTTCCTAGAGCTTTGTAATCCCTTCCTTTCACCTCTCTTGGCCATTTTCAGCCTCCTGAAGTGACTTACAGTTCCTCTGCGTCCATCACATATTTTTATTCATGTTTTTTGTTTCTCCAGTCATTTTATTTTCTCTTCATCCTCCATTCCCTGTGGATCTGTAACCTGTCCTTGCTTTTACCTTCCCTCTTCCTTCAGTGAGGTGCACACTTACATGCAGCTCATCCTCCTTGTTCTCAGTTTCCTGACTCTTCTCTGAGCTCATGACTGAACCCCCCCATATCCCACTGTGCTTTCTGTGCAAGGACACCACACTTTTCCATCTTGCCTCAGCTCCTGTGCCAGCACTGCAGGGTGGAGATGGCCCCATCACTGCCTCCTGAGCTGATCACAGCAGCTTTAGGCTTCTCTTTGCACAGCTGCAGATTTCTGTGGAAGTTGGTCTCATGTTATGTTTTTTCTTAATTATCTTTATCATCAATTGAGTTTTGATACTGCCAAGTTTCCTAAGCTGAGGGTACTCTTTGTGCTTAATGCCACTGAAACCAAAAAAGTAATTGCATTCCTTTGCCATCTATTCCAGGTTAATCCTCCAAAAGAAGTGATTCCCTCATCATCTGAGCCAGTGGTTTTAGTATAGATTGTGAACCCTCCAATCTTTAATTTTCTGCATGGAAGCAGAAGAGAGAGGGAAGAAAGAGGCTGTGCAGTTGATCTGCTTTGTAACAGATGTGCATTGAATCCATGGGCATGACCACATGCATGTTGAGAAATGAAGGAAAGCAGAGAACTATACTGGGATTTAACTTTCTTTTGAACCAGCATGAAAATCCTTCCAGTTTCCAGGGCTGGATTCCATTCTGACTGTGGCTGAGCAGAAGTTGGGGTTCTGGCCTGACCTGTCTAACAGGGGTCTGCTCTCAGCTGCTTCATGGAGATGGTGGAAGGAAAGCTGCCCTGATTCCATGGTCAGGTCTACTCACACACTCCAGTATTTGTGAGCCCACTTTGGTCTTAATGAAAAGAGAGATTAGAAAATGAACAGCAACACAGTGCTGCACTGAAAAGTGCACATAATTCATGGGCAGGAGGAGTAGGATGGCTTTGCCTATCTTGTCCTTTTCAGGTCATTAAAAACTATGGAGAGGAGTTAAAAAAATTGAGAAGGAAAGATGGGAAGCTTTCTGCAGACCAGCCATCCTCAGTGTCTTCCAGAAGCTGCAATAGCCTGTCAGTGTTGTGTTGGTCCTGGGGCACATCTCAAACATGTTGGAGGGGAGGAGGAAGCCCAAGCATCAGCTGGGCTGGCTCTCTGCTCACCATTTGTCTCCAGTGCTGGTTTACAGCTTTCCTTTTTCATTTTGCTGCTTCTTTTTGATTTCTACTTAATCAGAGTCTCCCCTCTGGCTCTTGCAGTGGCACTGTGAGCCTGGAACTGGAGAAGCAGTGAAAACCTGGTATGATGTAGGTAGGACATGTCCCTGGAGCCCAGGGTCTGTGTGTGGCTGGTGAGAGCATGTGCTGGGCAGAAATGTGGTTGTTAGAAAGCGTGGATGCCACATTTTCTGTCACTTTGTTCTTCTCTGAGCCTTACACCTTACATCATGTTTTGATCTTGTCTTGTCTTGGAGAGTGTAGGTTCAGACCATTCAGTGGTGCCACTGCAGCAGTTCAGCTGCTCTCACCTGAATTCCAGCTGTGTCCCCTGGAACATGTCAGCCACTGATCCCAGCCAAAACCCTGCAACACCTTTGTGATTCCTTGTGGAAACTGTGCCCAGCTGAAGGGGAAGGCAAGAAGTGTCACTTGAAACAAAAGCCCAACTTAAAGCACTGCAAAGTGTAATGTACTAACAGGATTTCCCAAATCTTCAACAAAAGGTTATTTAAGAAGAGTTCAGCTGCTGCTGCCAGGGGACGTGTAGGCCAGTGTCTCTGTTTTGATAAACCTTCAGCTGCATTTGTCTGCTTAATAGCTGTTGATGACAAGGTCATGTCCACAGCTTTGAATTTCTGGGCCCTTGTGGCCACCAGAGACAAACCTGCCACCTTTCATGGTTCATTTTGCTCCTAAAACTCACTTCTCTCTGTTGTGCAAAGAGCTGACACGGCTGAATACAAACTAAGCTCACACACGTGTCCATCCAGTCATTCCTTCCTCCCCTCTCTGTGGTGACTTTCCTCAATTTGTTGGCTGTTGTGAGCACTAAATACAGTTGTCTCAGCCTGTCCTACATAATAATAACTAATATCTGAATGATTTTCAGGCTCAGTCATCCAAGGTATTTGGATTTCTTAACTGGGACTTGTACTCATGGCTTTTCAAGAAAAGACAATCCTCATACAAGTGAACAACTTGGATGCTTTGAATGTTTCTGGCAATAATAGTTTGCTTGCCTTGCTCCCTTCTTGCTTTTTCCTTGTGATCCAAGACTGCAAGCAGGCATTAGTCAATCCTAAAATGTCAGTGATTGAGCTGGAATCCAGCTGCACACATTGAGGCACTGCTCTTAGTCACTGTGAATTGACAAGTTCAGTGTTAAGAGGAACAGGGCTCATTTTTCCTCAGCTCTGGCCTTTAACCCATTTTCTGCTTTGGAATATGCTTGCCTTAATACCTCTGTAGGATGGAAACAAGTACCAGAGGTGGGAGCAGATGCAGTGTGAAATGGCACTGGCTGGTCACTGCTGCCTGCTCTGTGTCCTGGATTTGCACTGCTCCCTCAGCCAAGGGCTGCAGTGCTGGACTGTCCATCCAGCCCCAAAACTGACCTGTGTGGGACAGCTGGGGCAGCAGCCAGAGTGACTGAATTCAGGAGTGTGCAAAAATCAAAGGGAATTCTCTGTGTGTTTCATTCTTTTTTACTGTAAATGTGTAGTTTCCATAAGAGCAAGAGTGTTTTACCTGCCTTAAGCCACAGAAGCCTTGCTTTGATCATGTGTGCATCTGATTGAAAGACTGGAGCTGAGAGCTCTTCTCTCAGTCCCACATGGGCCATGTCAACAAGTTGGTTTATGGTTGATTCACTGTCTTCTATGGCAAGCTGATTCTGTGAAATGTGTAGTGCAATCCCATGCACTGGAGAGGAAATGGATTTTTTTGCTGACTGTGTAATATCTTCTTAATGTTTGTTCTTCACAGATGTTACTCACCACTTGGGAGAACACTGAATTGGAGAAACCAAGTGGCTTGTCATAGCAGTGATGTTGGCATTAGGCATGTTTCCTGTGAGCCTTGTAAGGTGTCTGCAATGCATTCAGCAGGCATTAGGACCTTGAAAATGTTGTATTTCTCTTGGTGGGTTCCAGGTCATACCAGCCAGCAGTTGTGTCAGGAATCTCGGGTTGTTGTGCAGTGATGAATCCCTAGGATGGAGCTCTGCAGTGTTATCCCACTCTTTATAGACCAGGGGACAGGTAAAAGTCTGTTAAAACTGGTTTTTACTTCTTCTGGGTGCCTGTCAGTGCTGAGCTGAGCTCAGTGACACCGTGATGATGAATGTGACACAACATTTCCATAGGTACTGCTCCATCCAGAAATAAACACTGCAGAGGGCAGGAGAGGACAGGCCTGTACAGTGACAGCAAACTGCTGCTCATGGTTTGGTCCCAGCCCCCAGGAGCCAGGAGAGCCCAGGTTCTGTGGTGGCACCAGGTGGTGAGGCTGGCACAGCTCGTGCTGCAGGTGTGTGCCTGGGCAGTGTCACTGCACAGGGCATGGGCTGGGCTGGGCTGGGGTCCATGTGCTTGTCCCCTGCACTGCAGAGCTGTGAGATCTGGGATCACCTTGAATTCTAACCTTGAATTCCAGCAGGTTTCACTCTGTGGGCATTTTCTGTTTCTTCTGTGCAGGCAAAGCCAGTGGTTTCCAGCTCAGGAGGAGTTCTGCTCCCTACACATTGCTCTGCCTGTTTTCTTATCTGATGTGGGGAAAAATCCCAACTCAGCCATAGGTGAGCTAACTTGTAGCAGGAATGAACCCCCAGAAGATAAATCAGCATTTCCAAATGAGCTTTTCAGACTTTATATTGATGGAATGTGCTCCTCAGGTAGGGAAAATCTCAACAAGCCCTGGCTGAGGATCAGTCCAGTTGCTTGATGGCAGCACAGGCTGCTCCTGGGTACAACAAAGGTTTAATTGGTGCCAGGAGCTCCTTCAGCAATTAATTCTCCACCCTTCTGCAAAACTAAATTTTTTGGCAAGGAGACTGACCCTTACCTGGATGGAGATCATCATTCTGTTATCACCTCAGAGATCTTCAGACTTCCACAGTGAGTTTGTTGAGTTGCAATGCTTTGGAGAACAATTCTGTAGCAATTAAAATAGACAAGTGTATTAAGATTGACTTTAAGGATGAGAATTGGAATCCTTCCATGAGAAGAAACCCACAGTGTGTTGATTTTGAAGCAGACCATTAGGCTAAAAGTGCTTTCCTGCCCTGGGAGGGGAAAGAAAAGCTCAGTAAGTGAAGATCAGGAGGGACACTTTGTACAACACTTGGGAGGTGGAGATCACAGCCTTTATCGGTCTTGAACTTATCTTTGACCTTCATTGCTCAGCGCTGTTTTTCTTTATTTTCCTCCTGTCTGTCAGATGTCTGCAAGTGGGTGTGAAATGCAGTGAGTGATCTGAGGCTGTATTGAACCCATGCAGGGGAGCAGGGCTGGGAAGAGAGCAAAGCCAGTGCCAAATGCACTGAGAGCAGAGGACAGGGCTCAGGAGCACTCTGACTCTGGAAAATCTCCAAGGCTGATCACATTTGCCCGCTCTTTCTTTCCTTAATGGGAGTTGAAGCTGAGACACTGGTACAAGTGTATTGGTGCTTGGGAGGCTAAACAAGGAGAAACATAAATAAAAACTCAATAATCCATCACTGGAGGGAACTAAGGAGCTTATCTGATTGGTTACAGCATAGCAAACACATCAGAAAAACACATAAATCCAGAAGACTGTGGGGCTTTGGGTTTGATTTTTTTTTCTTAATCCAGTTTGAATCTTTTTAAACACTTAAAGGGCAGATAAAATGAGCAACCAGCATTTGAAATGAAGGAAGAACTGATATGCTTGAAAGGAAAATGTCAATGCCACAAAAAACCATAGCCCTGTAGAATCAAGAGAGGCAATTTGTAACCTCAGATGCCAGCACAGAGCTGTCGAACACAGGGACTTCATAAAAACCCTGACTGTTACCAGTTTGTTAAACTGGCCAGAATGGTCTCTAGTGAAACTGAATTTTTCATGTTTTCCTGCAAATACAAAACTCAGTTTGGGCTTGTTTTTCCACAAATGGCTTATCAGAGATGAGTCCTTAGGTCTATCTCATTAAAACTTGTTTTTCTAACACCAGAATTCCATTCCTTCCTTAGCTCTTCCAGCTGGTTTCCACACAGGCTGTAGAGAGGGGCAATCAATGATCTTGGAGTTTGTCACTGATAGGAATGATTCCTTTGCCTCTCTGCCAATGATTCCTCTCCCTCCCTGCTTGTTTGGTGCTGTGAACATTCAGGAACAAACTGAACATGGGGAAGAGCAGCTGATAAAGAGAAGAAAGGGAAGCACTTTGACAGAAAGCCCTATCCTCTTCCCTGAGCTGCCTTTCATTGACATTTGTGTGTTTGGGCTTTATCATTCTGCTTATCACCGTTCCAGTGAGAGGCTTGGGAAGGACCAGAGATGCTTTCAAGGGCAGGGTTACCTGCTGGGGGTTTATTCTCTGTGCTGTTCAGGACATGGCTTGCTTTTGAAAGGAAAAGGAAAAGGAACTGGTGGAAATGTCTTTCTCTGTTCTCCCAGGATGGAGGGGTCTCTGCCCATCACATCTGACTGATCCTTTATTTGGCATCTGGGAAAACTCAGCAGGCCTTGAGCTGCCCCACCCTCACGGGGCTGTGTGTGCCCAGAAGCTCCTCTCTTCTTCCCCACATATCAGTGGGTCTCATAAAAGCTGTTACTTCTTCCTGAAATCCTTTCTTGTATCTTCAGCTTCTTGTGGCTATAAACATTCCTGCTGAAATAGCAAATGCTGTAATTTTATATGCAGTTGTATTTAAAAAAGGGGGGGGGGGAAGATCTTGTGTTTGGTTTATTTTTCAGTGGGCTAAGCAGTCATTTATTGTATTTCAGCCTTCTGAGATCAGCAACTGCACCTATTCCCATCTAGTGGCAAAACCAGCTTGGTTCTTCTGTGGTGGAACGTGAGGTTTGGGATCTGCAGTTCTCTGTTACAGAGCCCTAGGTGTGAAAATGAGCCAAACCCCAGCCCATGGTCCCTGCACAGGGTGGGTCACAGCAGAGGGACACTGCAGGGACACAGCAAATCCTGCTCCGGTCGTCTTTGGAATTCCATGTATTGCTGTAATAACTGCACACCAACTCTAATCTGCTTTTAATTCTGTAGCTCAAGTGAAGGTCCAGACTTCATTTCAAATCTGTTGTTATTCTTGCATGTCCTCTTTTTCTCAAGTGGTTTATTTTGTCTAAATGCAGCAATTAAAAAGAACTTATTACTCTGTGAGAGAATTTGTCTCAAGAAGAGGAAAGATGTTCACAACAGCAAACTCTGACTGTCCTTATTTGTTTTGGCAGATAAACAGGAAAGGAGTTTTCAAAGCAAATCCACAGTAGGTCCCTTTGGGATATTTGTCTCACTGGGTGGACACTTCCCTTCTCCCCCACCCTGAGCAGATCACAGCATGGATTCTTTTTGCATTTGGGGTGTCATTCAGAATTGATTCACACATGAGCTGTCTTTCAGTCCCCTCACACCTGCCCCCTCCTTTTCTGACAGCTTTTTGAGGTGTTGCTGATGATCTTCCAGGTTCCTCTGCCACTTCCTACTCCATTCCCTTGGGGAATGGTTGGGGCAGGGCTGCTGAGTCCCTGGGTGTCTGTGACCCAGGAGAATGCCCAGGTACAGCCTGGCATGATGTCAGAGCAGCTTTGTGGTGAAGGGCTGTGGGGGTACCCATTGTGGGTTTCTCTAGGTCTGGGTTGAAGGCACTTGAGACAGTAGTTCATGTTCACACTCAGGTGTTTATTAATTCTTTTCAGTAAAACAGTCTCACTGCTGTGAGTGCAGCAGCTTTTCATTAGAAGGCACAAAATGGCCAACAATCTCTGGTTACAAGGTCTTTTAAGGCCAAACTATCCAATTAAGGGCTGACACCTGGATTATTTCCCCTTTTAACCCAGTAACTGATCCCAAAGAGCCCCCAATGCAGACTTTTCTGCTCAATTACAAAATGCCACCCAAACCCATGGAGAAGGAGGAAGAAGAAGCATGAGGAAGAAACTCAGGATGACACCCTGTGCCCTCCATCTTGCTTCCATCCACAACATACCAAAAATCCCCAAACCTAAATTTCCCACCTATGTGACACACCTACACTGCCCTCTATAATCTATTTCACACTTTTGTGGATTCCAGTCTATTCTGGAGTTTAGGAAACTTTCTCTATGAATGAGAGTTGAAGTCAGAGCTCCCATGGGGGTCAGGGCACCCCAGAGCAGACAGAGAAATATTCCCTGTGCCATGGGTTTCCACAAAGGGGGATTCCTGCAGAGCTGAGCTGCTCCATTCCCACCACAGGGATGAGCATTTCCCCTCTCAGTGCTCAGGTGTCTCCTGGTGGCAGGGGCTGGCTGGACAGGTGACATCTCTGCCTGAGGACAGAGCTGCTGTGCTGCTGTGCCTGGTCCTTCAGAGCCTCCAGAGCCTGGGCACGTTCCCCACTTTGACAGATCGTGTTTACTGCAGCTGCAGAAGAATGTTAATTGCTGTGAGACTGCAATTGCAAGGCCCTGGCTGTGTTCATATGAAACATCCATGGCCAGGCAGGTTTGTAGGTGGTTCCAAATCTTGGCAGGAGCTGCCTGGCCTTAAGAGTGAGTGTGGAATGGAACAAAGAAAGCACCACTGCTGTGGAACCCACAGTGTCCTCTCTGAGCATTCTGGTTGTGTTTTATGTCACAAGAGGACAGGAAATGAACGGCACTCACACGCTGAGATGTCCAAGGCAAAAAAGGCTTGTTTATTTCTGGACATTGATATTTATAGAATTCCAAAAGTGACCATGGATTGGAGGATGGAATTGCCACCTCTCCAACCACACTGGTCAAACCAACAGTCCATCAATTCTCTCCTCCTCCAGAAAGGAGTGCAAAACAATCATTATTTACATGAAAAGTGTGTGAGAAACTCCATTACAAAAATGTAAACACTAGAAGGCTTAGGAGAACTTTATAAGAACAAGGTGACTGTCACCATCACATTTTCTGAAAATTCCCTTGCCCAGGATTTCTCTCCTGGGAAGCTGAGAAACCTCAGAGAAAAGGGAAAACAATAATTATCTCATTTGCTTCTCCTGTTTTGCTGTGTTTTGCTGCTTTGGAATGTGGTTGGACATTGTTTATCTGATATGTGAATCGTTTTGACTTAATGACCAATCACAGTCAGGCTGTGTCAGACTCTGAGGAGAATAATGAGTTTTTAATCATTATCTTCTACTTTCTGTCTGCATCCTTGCTCTATTCTTTAATATAGTTTTATATATGTATTTTAGTATAGTTTAGTTATATATATAGTATAGTATATACATTTAGTACCGTTTTATATATATATTTTAGTATAGTTTATAGTTTAGTATAGTTTTAAATATATTTTTTTTGTTTTATAATTAATATAATATAAGCCTTCTAAGAACATGGAGTCAGATTCATCATTTCCTCCGTACAGCAGGGGACCCCTAAAATACCACAGGCAACAGTTTTAAAAACATTCTGCCTTTGTGCCCTTCTGTTGTTCTGCACCCCCTTAATGGCTGATCCTGGGATGCTGCTGGGTGCATTTCCTTCAACAAAATCATGCAGTCCCCTTGTAAAAGGGGAGATTTATGATGTCTGTGTGTTCATCCCATTCCTGGAGACGGCTCCTCTAATGATAAAGGTGCATATATCTCGGTGTGATGTAAACAACTTGATGGATGGGTTGCAGTTTATGTGGAGAAAATATTGGAAGCTTTTCATGTATCTGTAAGGCTTCCTGAGAGGCTGCAAACAGGTGGCCTGGAAACAGCAGACAGGTAGATCATCATTACAGGCAGGCAGGCTGTTTGCAGGTACCCACTGAGGGCAGCATTTCCATTCTGGAAATAATCAGCTGGTGAAGGCAAAAGGAAGGAGCTCAAGGCTGCCAGAGCACTTACCTCTCCTTTAAAACAAGAGGGAGCAAAGATGGATAATATTACTGTAATAACTGGCAGCCAGTCTATGTAGTTGAGTGCTGCTTTAATCCTTGTTTAGGAAAAAAATGCAGACTCAGGGATTGCAGTGTCCAGTCATGGATGGAGGTTTTAATTGTGGAGCAGTAGGAAAATATTAAAATCTTGCAATTTACTGTAGTGACAAAGGTACAGGATGTCCAAATTCTCAAAAGGATATTCATATTTCCACCCAGGCAGTCTGTGTGTGTGTAGGTCTGTCTGTGTTTTTGCACCTGCATCCCCAGTGTGAGCACAAGCACTAATTAGCTTTTCAAGTGGAGAAATTTCACTTAAAAAATGAAGCCTAGTTTCAGTTTTCATAAAAATGTCAACCAGAGCAATAAAATGTCTCCCTAATTTAGGAACACTAGAAGGCAAAATAAATTAAATATTGAAACAGATAGAAATCCTTATGTTGAAGTTGATGGCTTTAAAATTATGACTAACATAAAATTGCCACAACTCTTCTTTTCCTCACTGATGGCACAGAGGCCTGCCTGTGTGAAATGTGCTCAAGTGGAGAAGGTTTATGAACAGTGGGGGACTTGCAGTGATTTCTTGAGATGCCTCATCCCTGTGTGCCCGCAGCTCCTGCCTCCCCACAGGGCACCCAGCTCCTTCATTTGCTCAGAGCTGGCTGCACCCCTGAGATTGGAATAAAATCCCAATATTACCAGGTGGAAAGTGCCTGGGCTCTCCTGGCCCTTGCTGCTTGGCCTGAGGCAGCATCTGTGTATTTCACCACAGAGACACCTCTGGCTGGCTGGATGCTGCAGCTGGGCACTGGAACCAGTCCAGGCCAGTGGGAGCTCAGGTTTACCTCTGGTGAAGGTCCTTAGGCAGGGTGAAGAGGAAAAGGAGAGGATTCTGTCAGAGGGTTATATCCAGAGTTTTATTCCGGGGTCACAGACACCTGAATCTTGGTAACAGCTCCATCGGAATCCCCACCGCATGGTCTCATTGTCCTTTTAAGCCCAGGGGGAGGGAAGGGACAGGTGAGCCACCAACCAGGTGAGAGGGACAGGAAAGGGACAGGTATGGCACCAACCAGGTGGGAGGGGCAGGAAAGGGACAGGTATGGCACCAACCAGGTGGGAGGGGCAGGAAAGGGACAGGTATGGCACCAACCAGGTGTGAGGGGCAGGAAAGGGACAGGTATGGCACCAACCAGGTGAGAGGGGCAGGGAAGGGACAGGTATGGCACCAACCAGGTGAGAGGGGCAGGAAAGGGACAGGTATGACACCAACCAGGTGAGAGGGGCAGGGAAGGGACAGGTATGGAACCAACCAGGTGAGAGGGGCAGGAAAGGGACAGGTATGGCACCAACCAGGTGAGAGGGGCAGGAAAGGGACAGGTATGGCACCAACCAGGTGAGAGGGGCAGGATCTCAGGGGACAAGTGACACACAGACAGGGCAATGAGCCCGGGGCTGAGGGGCATCTTTTGAACTTGTGCCAACCACACGACGCCTCTGCTGGAATGTTAAGACTGTCTGAGAGCCCTAAGCAGGAGGGCAAGGGGAGGGGAAAGGAGAGGCTGGCACACCTGAGGGGTTGGGATAGGTGAAGCAGGAAATGGCATCACACCCTGCAACACCCTGGGATTAGAGGCTGGGCTTGCCTGGTTTGTGTTTCAAGGCTGTTTTTTTTTTGAAGGATTATCCCTCAGGGCAAGTTCTGTCTCAGCCACTCTGGTTTGGAGCCAAAGGACATCATTGATGGACCTTGTGGTGTGGTGACAACCCTTCTGCCTGGCTTTGAAAGCATCCAAAATTCACACAGGTCACCTTGAGATTCTTTGATAAAGCTGGGAAAATCCTTTCTCAGGGATGTTTTTCTGGAAGCTTGGCACTGTGTAAGTGTCCATGGTTACCTGATCCCACTCTGGAGGATATTTTGGATTTTTGTGCACAGGGAGTCAGAGATTCCAGGCGGGCTGAGGGAACCATGGGCAGCATCTCTGCAGAGCAGGTGTCACCTGCCTGATCCATGAGGGAGGTACAGAAAATCAAAGTGAGAATATTATTTTTTTTGCCCCATGGTGTAGGAGCTAGATGAGAACAGTTTGCAGGGTTTCAGTCCTGGTGCTGGCCCAGGCCCGTAAAGTCTTTGCTGTGGTTTCTTCTGTTGCAGGGAGTAATGAGATGAGTTTGTGTTAGATGAAATAAAGACTTCATGATTCAAAACCACACATTTCTATTTGCTACATTCCTATCTGCTGTACCCTTATTTGTATTTGTATCCTTATATTCTGGTGCTTCAGTGCAAAGGGGATTTTTCATCTGGCATGATGATGATTCTTCTTTTTTTTTTTGTGGTTTCTTTTTCCTTGGCTTTTTTTTTTTTCTTTGCTCTTTTAATTATTTTTAGGATCTGTAATATAAGTAAATTAGAAGTGCTTTTTAATCAGCTTTCTTTAGATAGGCTCACTTTGTAGTACATAAGGATGGTAAAAATGTTTGACTTAATTATCAATAGATTATGTATCTTTGTTATGTCATTACTATTGAAGATCAAATAGAAATATCAGAGTTCACCATATAATTAAAAATCCCACCACACCACAGTTCTAAGTGGAGACCACCTAAGGTTGTGTGTGGAAACTTAATGCCTTCAAATTTGGAATTGCTTTTTTTTTTTCTTTAATGTTTGATTTGGCTTCTGATATATTATTAGTAGAAAAAACTATTTTAGATGTAGTAAATGGACTAAAATTTTAAGTTTTGTTTCTTTACATTTTCAGTGAGAAAAGTTATAAGGAAAAGAGAAAAATTCTAAAACTTTTGTTCTAATTCTTATTACTCTTTCTTTTAGTTACTGTTAATAAATTTTTCTTTATACCCTTTCAAAGTTTTGAGCCTACTTTGCCTTTCTCCTAATCCTATCTCACAGCAAGGAGTACATTAGTGATTAACCAGCACTGAAACCTGCCACGCTCATTAGTAATTAACCAAAAAACATCAAAATTATCAAAATCTCAAATTAGTGAACCAAAACCACTACAATATTTTAAGTAAATACTGAAAAATACTAAGAAAACTCTTGTCAGAGGTGATTTGGGGTTCAGTTTTAGCAGATTCTGCCACGTCCTGGGTAGGGGAGAGTTCAGTGTTTGGTTGGACCATGAAGCTGTGGACTCTCCCCTGAAACTGCAAATAAAAAAGACAAATTAGGATTATACTGATGAGCTTGGTGTGATTGGATGGCTCACATTATTTAAAGAATTTGGGCTTCTTTGTTGAATTTTTGTGCTGAGTTTAAAGCTGTGTTTTTCTTTAATAGATTTGCTAGAGGACCTAAGTTTTGGTTTGAAATGTTTAATAGTGGATGAAGCTAGTTTAGAGTTTTTACTAGTTGCTGCATTTCATTTAGTGGTTTTGGATTTGTCTTTAGTTGGAGTGGTTACAGTTTGTTTTGTGATTTTGTATCTTAAATATTTTTAGGGAGGAAGTATTTGTATTTTTTCCCCTGCTGCTCCTGTGGCTGAGTTTGCTGCGGGTGGAGGCTCAGCAGGGTTTGCAAACCAGGTCACATTCACTCAGCTCCTCAAGTCACCAGTCAAAAAAATTTTTTTTTCATTTTTTCTCCTTTTAAGTTGGCCCGGAAGAAGCTGACAAAAGAGGAGGAATCATGGCTGATTGTTTTTTTGCCTGCAGGCAACTTTCAGATCGTTTTTGTGGGATCACAACAGACAAACCTTATTGAAAATCCAGGATGTTCTCTGCCCTGGCCCCTGGAGCTGTAACACTCTCCCTGACAGGGCATTGATGTTCCTTCTGCCCCCGTGGAGCTGTTAATTGAATGTTAATCACCTCACTCATGCCACGGGTCCCTTTTTAAGCAAAGGCATTTATTATATATCAGCATTGATGCTGATTTCCTCCCTGGGTCTCGGGCAGGGTGTAGAAGGAGCCCTGATCTGGTGATTTTATTGGCATTGTTTTGGCTCTGAACTGACTGCATGTGCAGAACAGGCACTTGGGATCCCCATCTTTGGTTTGATACAGACTAATTTATTTATAATTTACTCTTACCTGCTGCTTCAGACTACTTATGAATGATCAACAAAGAAAGTTTTTTGATGTTCTACTACCAGGTCCCGTGTCTTTTTAGTTGAGAAAATTACTGTTCAGGAAAGTTGTATCATTGGGTGTTAGGAGAACTGGATCATTAATATTTAACTGTGTTGAAAGTAGAAAGCACTGTAACAGTAATAATAATTTGCACTTGCACAACACATTTCTCCTGAGGATCTCAAAGCACTTTACAAACCATTTAATTAAGTCTAACTAAATCCCTCTGAGGTTTATTATTAGTCCCATTTTACAGATGGTTAAGCAAGGGCATAAAGAAGTTAAATGGTTTGCCTAAATTAGTTAGTGGCAACAATAAGCACATACTTCAGGAGTCCTGGCCACATCCCTCCTCTTGGAGCAGGGAAGGACTGAAGTGACCACAGGTCCTGCAGCAGGAAGAGCAGAGCAGCTGAAACTGAGAGAGGGGAAGGGTTTTGTCTGAGACAGGTCCTGTGAGTGCTGTCCCAGGATCTCCTGCTGCCCTGGCTGTGCAGGATGAGGTGCAGGAGTGAGGTGGGGCTGAGTCCTGGCTCTCCATCACACCAAGGGTCTGTGTTCCATCCCACCCCTCACAGGAACCCCCACCTGTGGCATTCACATTCTCTGGAAAATCCCTTCCCCCAGGATTTGTCTCCTGGGAAGCTGAGAAGCCTCGGAGAAAAGGAAAACAATTCTTCTCTCATTTGCTTCTCCTGTGTTGTGCTCATGTGGAATGTGGTTGGAGATTGTTTACCCACAGGTGATTGTTCCATTGGATTCTGCTGGGAGTTGTTTTCACTCTTTGGCCAACTGGGGCCAAGCTGTGTTGGGACTCTGGAGAGAGTCAGGAGTTTTCATTATTATCTTTTTAGCCTTCTGTAAGTATCCTTTATCTACTCTTTAGGATAGTTTAGTATTCTTTCATATAATATAGTATCATAAAAGAATAAATTGGCCTTCTGAGACCATGGAGTCAGATCCATCATTCCTTCCTTCCTTGGGGCACCCCACAGATACAATGAACACCCACCATGTGCTGTCTCCTCTCTGTACCACACTGGCACTTTGCTTTCCTCAGTGCTGCAGCTCGGCCCAGCCAGGAGGGAAGGAAAGAAGTTCTTGCCTCTGGACTTAAAATCATCCATCCCTTTAGGATCCACCACCAGGAGAGGTTGGTGGCTCAGGACACAGAGCAGGAGTGTGCAGCGAGGGGGGCTCGCCGCTGATCCGAGAGCCACTTAGGAGGGTGCTCGTGTACAAATGCATTAGATTATGGTTAAGCAGCTTATGGACATAAAAACACATTAGAACTTTACAGCACACTATAAATTACAGTTTTGCAGCATTCACAGCCACAATGTTGGGTAATTACATTCATTAATCTACTACTAAGAGCACATAAAGTTGCTTCCCAAATGGTACAGTGTGTGCTTGTGCTCAGCTGGGGATGCTCTGAGAAGGGCCTCCCTTCCCCCACAGCTTCCTCCACCACTGCTCTGCTTTGCCTCAGAATTCTCTGGGCTTACGATGGTTTTCAGCAAACCAGAATGTCAAGCACATTGCTCTAAATATTAAGGATTCACAGAGGAAGGATTTCTGATCATGTCTCATACAGCTCTAAGCTTTTCTCAGTGAGCTGTAAGCACTGTGGGGACTCAGTGCAGTCATTCAGTGAGGAAGAAGTTGCTGCTTGTTGTCCCCTGGGTGATCCTTCTGTGCCACCTGATGTTTGGTAGTCTCTGTAAGTTTTAGCCTCACCAGTTAATATTCTGTTGAAACTTCCTTGCCTTAGGTTAAGCATCTTGTGCTTCATTTTCTTTTATATAGAAATATTCCCTTTAATTAGAACAGATTCTCAGCTGCTGTTTCCAGGTTGAAAGTCTGTCCCAGTGACTATTTCCTTTTTTTTTCTATCTTGCACTGTAGAGAAGGGCTTTCAAACAATTTCTTTGTGGTGCACCCGTGTTCTGTACAAGCAGAGTCTTCTGCTGATTCATTCTTGTTTTAATTTGTTTAAAGGACCCTTCATGACCACTTCTTCTTCCTCTCAATGGACCAAGTGTACTCTTTGGTATCCCCTACCCAAGGACAGCAAGCTCTCCAATCCATTATTCGGCCACATTTTCATGGGGACTTTCCATGAGTTTTTAGTTATGGAAGTGGGAGAGCAGAGAGTTGTGTATTCTCTTTTCTTAACCTCTTGCAGTGTGTGTTAGGAAACAGAGCACATAGAAACTCCCAAAAATGTCCTCCAATTTCAGTGGCTGCTGAGGAGAGTACACATAAGAAAAGAACAGCTCAATTAGAAGGCTAAAAGTAACAGAAATAGTTTATCACCTTGAATTTTTGAGAAGTCAAGCTACTAAAATAGATTCAGTGTCCCAGTCCTGGAAAAAACAAAAATGAGTTCCAAAAATCAAAGTCCCTCTAAAAAAACTCACATTCCCTCATGAAGGTATGAGTCCACTCAAACATAACTTCAGCAAGCCAGAAAGCAAAATCTATTGTTTTTTGTTAGTGAAACTTTAATGAATCTGATTGTAAAAACTGGAGCTTGTACAAGTCAATAGGAGCAGCAGACTTACAGAAATGACCCATTACTTCTGTGTCAGTTCATTAATTGGGTTTTCAGTTGCTGATTTCCTTTCACATCAGGATCATCTTCCCATCCCTGTGAGGAAGAGCCCTGAGAGCTACCTGTGCCTGTGCAGCTGCTGCAGGAGCTGTGACAGCTGCTTAATCACAGCCAGCCTCACTGAGAGGCATTCATCTATTTGCTAAATAGATGGAGCTTCAATGACACTTGAGTGCTCCAGTTTCCAGGGAATTTCTTTGTCATTACTGACAAATTTATTATCCTGACCATTAAATTAATAAAACAGCGAGCACACAGCAGCTGCTTTTTGAGGGAGGTGGTTTTTGGTGCCACAGGAACCTCTCCAGCCCCATGTCCTGAGCTGTCACCTCCCTGCTGCCCTGCACCTCTGTGGCTGAGGGCCAGAGGAGGGGGAAAAGGCAAGGCCAGCATCTCTCAGCTGTGGGACTGGACAGAAGAAGCACATTTGGTGGGGATGAGCCTCCCATCAGGAATTCCCAGCTGTAGTTCAGTGCTGTCTCTCTGTAGTGATTTTGGTTTGTTAATTTAAGATTTTTTTTTATTTTGAGATTTTTTAAACGAATGTGTTAATGAGTGTGGTGGGTTTTAGTGTTGGTTAATTATTCATGTACTTACTTCTTGTTGGAACGTTTACCTTCTTGGAGAAAGCTAAAGTAGGTTTAAAATGGTATAAAGAAAATTTTATTCATAGTAATTAAATTGTTTTAAAAAGTAGTAAGAATTAAAATAAATTTTTTAGAATACTTTTTGTCTAAACTATGAGACTCTCACAGGCTGCTTCTGCCCAGGGCAGAAACAGGAGCCACTCTGGGCCCCTGTGCTGCCTTTGGTCACTGAGATGGGGTGGTCACTGCTGCCTTTGGTCACTGTCAGCACAGTCCTGTGTTCCACAAGCAAAGCCTGCAGGGATGGCCTTTGTTTCCAAGAGAGCAGCACTTCAGGGAAACAACTGCCTGGGAAAATCCCATTTTTGACACTGTTTGCCTGTCACCTGCTTGGCTCCAGCCTCCTTTCTGGTGGCACACCGAGATATGGAGCTGTGTTCTTCTCGGTGGGCTTTACATGCCTCTTTCTGCAGGCCAACATGAGGAAGCCAGCAATGTTTATTTTTAGGGCCAGGGCAGCAGGCTGCTGGCTGGAGCTGGGTTGGGGTCCCACGGGTCTGAACCTCCCAAACTGCTGCACACCTAAAAAGCTCTGTTGAAAAAAGCTAAGACTCAGAAATGCAACACAAAGCAAGCAAAAACTCCTAAAACACAGCCACAGCCTCTTCCATACCCAAAAAATTCCTGAGAACACCAAGAGCAAAACTGTAGCCATAGAGCTCTAGCTCTCAAGCAGAAAAACCCAGCTGTGTCCCAAAAGACGAGCAACAGCCTCTGTCCCACTCTGCTGACCATCCCACACTTTAAAAACTTTCCCTCAGTGTCAGCAGAGCTGCAAAGCCCAACTAAAAGAAATCTCAGCAACTCCTTCCTTCCAAAAACTATTTTCCTGCCCTCCCTATAACAATTCTGCCCAGATACTGCTAGAGAGATCCCTCTGAGTATTTAGTTTCTGCAGTCTGCTCCAGCCAAAACAGTGTGTACTCTGTACCAGCTGCCATCCCGTGCTGCTACCAGCAGCATCTGAACCTCCCAAACTGCTGCACACGGGGCAGTGCCAGGGCACAGGGATGCTGGCAGAGCTGGGTTGGGGTCCCAGGGGCAGTGCCAGGGCACAGGGATGCTGGCAGAGCTGGGTTGGGGTCCCAGGGGCAGTGCCAGGGCACAGGGATGCTGGCAGAGCTGGGTTGGGGTCCCAGGGGCAGTGCCAGGGCACAGGGATGCTGGCAGAGCTGGGTTGGGGTCCCAGGGGCAGTGCCAGGGCACAGGGATGCTGGCAGAGCTGGTGTTTGATGTCACCTGCGGCTGCTGAGCTGGTCCTGGCCTCCCTGATGGAGCAGCTGCTGGTTTGGGGCAGTGTCATTGCTCCTGTACCATTGCAGGGTGACCCCCATCCAGGGAATAACACACAGTGACTCCAGAAGGCTGAACAATTGCTTTATTAAGCTATATTATATTACACTAATACTACACTACATTAAAGAGATCCTAAAGAAAACCCCATGACTGTCTCCAAAAGTCAGGACACAGCTTTGACCCAACTGGCCAATCAATCCAAACAACCTTCACCAGAGTCCAATTGACAAATCACTTTGGGTAAAGAATCTCCATAGCACATTCCACATGTGCCAAACAACAGGAGCAGGAAATAGAGACAGGAATTGTTTTCTCTTCTTTCTTTGAGCATCCTCACTGCCTTCTCCAGGAAAAATTCTGGGATAGAGAATTCTGTCTTTCTCTATTCAGAGAATGTGAATACCACACTCCTGTCCTTCTGATGCCATCTGTGTCACCCTGGAGCATCCATAGGCCACGTGGGGACCCAGAAACCTGGGCTGTCCCCTCTGATGAAGCACCAGGGTCAGTCTGTCCCTGCTTAACTTGGGGCTCCCAGAACACCAGGAAATCTGTCTGGTCACTCTGGGGCTTCACTGTGGGATGGCACCATGAAAAATGTCACAGCCATGATGTGGGTTGCTGGAACATGCCCCACTCTGCACTGAGATATTTTGGTCCATTTGTTACATATTACAGAGATTCTCCCTTTCTGGACTGAGCTGGCAGTGATTTCTCTAGTGGAAGCCTACTGGAAATGATGCTAATCTAGTTTCCAAGGATTTGTTTATTGGGGCAGCACATGCTGGGCTAATTTCAGGGTATGTGCTCCATGGTGTTTTTTCTATCCACAAGTGAAGTTTTAATAAGGGAATGTAGTACTCGGACAGCAGTTTGTGTTTTGGGATTTTTTTCCTTTTATTTTCCTCCAAAAAGCAGTAAAGGCAAAATTGGCTCAGTGAGTATTTATTGGCAAATTAATGTTCCTAAAGCCATCCTTTTTGCTTGTTCTTTTCTAGAGCTTGGAGAAATAAGATTTTCACATAATGCATCTGGGATTGGATTACTGGATTGAATTTTGCAAAGTACACCGGGGATAGCTGAGCCTGTTTAGAAAGCAGCTAAGCCCCTGTGAGTCAGTAAAAATTCAATTCATGATGGTTGATGAGTGCTTTTTTGATGGGTTTTGTTTTGGGTAATTTATTCGCTGTTGGCTGGTCACATTTCCTTTGAGGTATTTTATCAAGGTTTATTAAGCTTTTGGTGGGGGCTGTGGTGGGATACAGACTTTCTCTGAGAAGTGTGATGGAAAAATGCCTGGAAGCTGCCATCCCTCCTCCTGCTTGCTCGTTGAACACAAACACTACATTTTAAAGGAACTCTTCAGTTGGATTGGTGTGTTGTGACCATTTTGGAAACCCACAGACCCATGATCAAACCTTGTCAAAGCTCTGGGTGTGATGGGTTATCACTTTGCATTTGGGCTCTTGTGTACTGAGGCTCTCCTGCTCCTCCCTCCCTCCTCTCCCTCCTCTCCTGCTGAGGTTTTGGTCCTGCAGCCAGGACAGCCACGTTACCCCAGAGCAGATGGAAATAGCTCTGTGATTCTGTAACAGAGCTCAGGGCACAGCAGGGACCGGGAAATTCCTGTTCCCTTGCAGGGGCAGATCTCATCTCAATTAATAGTGCCTGAATTTAGATCCTTTCTGTAAAACTGGCCTGGTTTTTATCCCCTGGACTTCCTTTTCTGTTTCCTAGGACAGTGGTAGTGTGTTGGTGGTGCAGCTGGGGTTTTTTTAGGGGTTTTTTGGTAGTTTGTTTTGTTGTTGCTGCTGTTTTTAATGAGGGGTATTGTAGGTTTTTGTTTGTTTGGGTTTCGTTTGTGGGTTTTTTTTTTTTTGTTTGGTTTTTTTTTTTTTGGTTGAGTTTTATTGTTTGTTTGTTTGGGTTTTTTTTGATGCTTTGGAGTTGAATTCTTTTGGCAGAGAACATCAGAGAGGAGGAGGTGTGAGTGTAAGAACCTGGGGGGTGGCTGGGCTAAGCAGAGAAGCAGGAAGGCTGCAAATTTCTCAGTGTGTGGAATAAGCTTTAATAAGGTCACCGAGAACTCAAAATTAATTCTGAAAGAGGTAAAAACTGCCATAGCAGGAAACCATAAAATATTTCATGGTAACCATGTGTAGGAGCCTTTAGTGTCCTGTGCATCCTATAATGGCCCTGGGAAGGAGATTGCAAAGTGTGATATGGGAGAGGGCTGCATCCTCTTCTCCTTTAAAGAGGAAATGGGCAAAGAAGCAAAATGCTTTTGCTCCTCTAACAGGAAGAAATAATGGTTTTCTAGGTGAGGTTTAATGCTCTCAGCAAATCTTAGCAGATTTTACATTACAGTCATTTCCTCGAGTCAGACTTCCCTGCTGCCTGCTAAGTAAACACAGAAAGCATAGATTATCAGTTAAGGGTATCGACAGCATTTCAAGTGCTATCAGAGAACATTTAATTCAGTTTAATTTTGTGATAAATCTCATGTTTAATCCTCTGGTTGCTCTGTAATCATGTCTCTATTGATCTTCTCTGAATGACTGCATGCAGTTTAATAAACTTTGCCATTAACTCAAGCTTTCTAAAAGAGGAGATTGATTCCAGTATCAAGTCTGGATAGAACCAATAAGCACCTGAAAATCATTAAATGTGTCCATTATAAAATATTTGCATTAAGATCAAAGTAAAAGTGTAGAGGTGAATTTGCAGCTTATTAGAGAAAGGGTTTGCAATTGGAAGGTCTCAGTATGTCAGTCAAAATCAGCAGCAGTTTTCAACCTGGCTGATTCAAGCTGACACCTCCTTTCATTTCTTATTCCTCAAATCCCTCTTTCATCCTATTGAGCGACCTCCTCCTCTCGTTTCCCAGCCATAATTATATCCTTTAATTTATTCCATCTTTTTCACCCCAGGCATTTGTTTAGTCCAGGGGTTTGAGGTCATTTTCACCTCAGAATAAAGCTGCAGACTTGGGTGTCCTTTTCAAGTGCTGGTTTGGATTTTCTGTCCTGAACTCCTTTTCTGAGGAGTGTCCACGTTACATGAGGTGTACAACATTGGGATGGAGAAGCAGGGAGGGAAGTGCTGTGCTCCCTGTGTGTGAGGGCAGGCAGGGAGGAACAGGAGAAAGCCAAACCACGTACCCAGACATGGCTGAGTGACAGCAGTGAGGCTGCAGATGCTCCTCTCTTCCCTTAAGGATGATGAAAATGCAGAAGACATTTCCCACCTGCACATCAGCTGGGGGAGAATAAGGGATGTGCAAGAAGCCCCTGCTGGGCAGGAGGCAGGGAAGGGTCACAGGAGCACCTGGCCTGATGAAGCTGAAGGGCTGCAGAGGCTTGGAAGAGGAGAGACTGGCTTTGCTGCTGTTCCCAAAATAAACAGAGGGGCAGTGCAAGCCCTCATGTGCCTTGTGGGGGGCAGCAGTTGATCTCTCCTGTTCCCTGTCCAAGGGGCTGCCCTGCTGTGGCTCTGGGAGGAGGGAGATGTGCCAGGAGCCCCCTCAGCCTGCAGTGCTCTCCATGATGCTGTGCAGCTGTTCCTGGGGGGCTGCTCCGTCCACCTCTCCCAGGATTTAGCACTGCAAAGCACAGATGGAATAGGATGTGGTTTTACTTCCATTTCACAGATGAGCTCTGCTGCATGGGAGGGCTGAGGGCCCAAATTCATGGAGCCATTTATTTCCTTTGGAAAGGCAGTCGATGGGAATTAAATAGTTTTAGGCCCCTGAATGCCTTCTTTGTGGCCAGGGGCTTAGCTGAGTGCTGCAGGTCACAGGGAGCACTGGGGGAGATCAGGAATTCCCACAGCCACCTCCACGTTCATCATTTACCTTCCCAGTCCAGCCAGCTCTAAGCCTGTGCCTGGCAGGGCACGAGTGCTGGTGAGGTCAGACAGGAGAGATTTGGAACCAGCCCCTGCAAGCAGCTTAGAAAACAAATCTTTCCTAGGAAAGGTTTCCTTCCCAGTGCAGGCTGATTTCCTGCTTATGTTTCTTTTTCTCTTCAACACATTCTGTGGCTCTGGAGAGATCATTGCAGAGCTTTATCTGTTCCTGCTCCAGGCAAGTTTTACAGAGAGACAGGAGTTGGGATGTTTCCTACAGCAGGAAGAGTTCAGAGCAGGCAGCCGTGCCATGAAGTGGGGTTTGACTCTAAGTGCTGCTGAAGTGATGTGATTCACAGCTTTTGTAACTCCTTGCAAGTTTGCTGCAGGCATTAGCAAAGCTCTTAACTTGAGATGTTCTGCTTTGGAAGCAGATCCCCTGACTGTGCATCCCTACCTACCAAGTTACATTTATAGCTTCTAGGTGACTATAAACAAGAAATATTACAGTAATTGCTTTTCCAGCCACTAAATAGCCCTGAATATTAGATGACCCTTCAGTTTTAAAAGATGACTCTACAAAATATCTTGACTATTTGCAGAAGACATTATGTTTTCAGCCACAGTGAAGGAAATTCTCTTTTTCTCTGGTGTATGAGGTGGCTTTGCAGGGTCTGTGCCCTGAGATACAACTGGAGAAAGCAGCCAGCTCTGGTTTTCCCTGTTTATTTATCCATGCTGTGTTCTGTGCCCATTTAACTGGAGACTCTAATCTATATACAAATGGAAGGAGGGATCTGTTTCACCTCCTAGGAGCTGTAGGTGTGTACCTGGTGGGGTTTTGGGTGATCCCACAAAGGCTGTGGAGCATCCCTGAGCCCAGAGCTGAAGCCAGGGTGCAATGCCTGCACAGCAGTGCAGAAATAGAGGTGAAAATGTGACATTTCCCAGGGGTCTGGGCTCTGTGTTGGGCACAGGGTTTGTCCCTTTGCACAGGAACAACAGAACACTTCTGGTATTTATTTCCTCCTGTACTTGAGTGAGGACTCTTGAGACAGGAGCAACTTAGGTCTCTTTGTAAATGGGAGAAGGACAAGGCAATGATAAATCTTGTCTGTTATGCTAAGCTGTGCTTCTGAACTGCAGAGAGGGGGATTTGCCAGTGATCAGCACCGTACAAGAATGTAATCCCTCTGGTTTTTTGATCATCAACTTTATCTTCACTGTATCTCTTTCCTTGGGGAAGAATAAGCCAGCAAATGGAAAGGTTACATATTCCTCTGTTTCTTAAACTTTTGTTCTTTACTGTTCTTTTCCAGCCTGAATGCTACAAGGTGGTTTCATTTGCAGATGGGAAGCTGAACCATTGTTTCTTTTTTTCCTCTAATTGCAAAAAGGTTCTGATCCTTTTCCTAATGAGGAATATTGCCAAGCTCACCTAAAGTGTTGCAGTCCTCAGCTGAGCTCTCTTTCTCTCTCCTTGTTTTCTAATTACTGTTCTTTCTCTTTAAAATCCTTCCTCATCAGTCATTTTTGGCTGTATGCCACATGCCAAAACAGTGGTAGAGTCAGGGAGTTCCTAAAGAAGAAAAAAAATCCAGAGGAATACGAGACAGTAAGAGCTTAGAAAAGCTCCTGTGCTGAGTAGTTCAAATTCTTGACATATCAGATGAAAAAGGTTGTTTTAAAGTAGATTAACTTTTTCTTAAGGCTCAATAATTACAACCCATTATTATGTAGACATCTTTTTGTTGGGTGAAGAAATCTGCAGGTTGGATTACTCATGGATCACACCACCTGGCACAATCCACGAGTGCTTCTGCTAATTCTTTCCTTTGCTCATTCCTGCATTCTGTCCTGCTGGCCTGGGTGTGCAGAGGGATGCTCTGGGTTCCCCATGCGGGTGTAAGGTGCCTGTGGGGTGCAGAAGTGCATGGCAGGGGTGTCCCCATCCACAGCAGGGACATTCCCATCCATGGCAGGGGTGTCCCCATCCACAGCAGGGACATTCCCATCCATGGCAGGGACATTCCCATCTGTGGCAGGGACATTCCCATCCATGGCAGGGGTGTCCCCATCCACAGCAGGGACGTTCCCATCCACAGCAAAGACGTTCCCATCCATGGTAGGGACATTCCCATCCATGGCAGGGGTGTCCCCATCCACAGCAGGGACATTCCCATCCATGGCAGGGACGTTCCCATCCATGGCAGGGATGTTTCCATCTCTCCCTACAGCAGTTTCCTCCTTGTTTTTACCTGGGCTGGCTCAGGTTGGTGTCTCTGTCCCCACTCCAGGTGTTCCCATCCAGCCTCAAAGCTGGCAGGGCAACAAAGCCAAATGTCCCAGCTCAAAGTGGCCAGGGGATTCTAGGGATCATCCTGAGACCTTTGGAATGCTCTGGGATTTGCTGGTGCTGCACATCTTCCCACAAGACAAGGAATGCAGGGGTGCTTCTGATTGCATTTACAAACCATAATCCATTTTTTATGACTGCTGAGTGCTGTGCTAATGAGTGGTGCCAGGCTGAAGTCATCTGTTTCCCAGTGCAGGGATGAGAGCTGTGTAAGCCTACATGCATTTATTGCAGCCCTAAGATGAGGGGGATGCCCTTTAAATGTAAAATTTATTGGCCCACTAACTCCTTGCCTGGGTCTGTGGCCTGCCAGCCGAAGTGCTGTTTGAATTATTCAGAGAACACAATGTGTGTGGAGGGTGAGGAGCCCAGAGCCAGCTTTGTGCCAGCTGCTCCTGCAGTGCAATTTTATTTCCCTCCAGTGAAATCTCCTGGAATGTGTGTTTTGAGCAGTATATGCAAATACTGTATAACTACAGATACAAATGTACAAAAATTTTATTTTTGGGAGAAAGTTAAAAATTTTAAAATATTTTTTCCATTCTAAATGAGGAAAAAAGTGAAAATTAAGAAAACTATATGAAGAAAGAAAAATCCAGACGTTTAGGTGTAGAACTGAGGAGTTGCTCAATTATCTAGACATACTGAAATATTTGTGTTTCACATTATTCTGTGTGGTTGTTGTTAGCTGTTCAGTTGGGTTCTCCCCACCATGACCAGCCCCTTTCCCAAGGATAAACACTCCTGGCCCTGCTGTGACCTGAGCAAGGACAGCAGTGGGAGATGCCAGTCCCAGCCCGTGCCCACAGGGGGATGTGCCCTGCCCCAGATCAGGGCAGTGCTGTGCCAGGCTGGGCTGCCTGGGGCAGGACAGGTCTGTGACACCACAGCTGTGCCACTGCTGTGCCACAGCACAGGGACAGAAACTCAGCCCTGCTGCAGTGCTCCTCTCTCTGCCTTATCTCTGAGCAGGGCAGGAGCACTGGAGCCCTCTTCCCTGGCATGGAGATTTAAAAGGAGCATCCCTAGGGACTCCTCTGCACATCTCTTTTCTATTTCTTTTCATTCCTCAAACAAAGAAAATAAATATGAGCAGTGGCCCTGCTGCTCACAGGGTAAGTCAGGCACATCTATTTAAGGCACAGCACTGTGAGATAAGCCCAGGGCAGTGGGAATCCATCTCCCCTGGCTGCAGGGGCTGTGAGCAGCCTCAGGGCTCTCAGCTGGGTGGAGCACGGGGGGATGGAGGGGTTTGGAGCTGTGGTGTTGGACTCAGAGCTGGGGCTGGTTCTGCTCCCTCATGCCCAGGGAGCAGGGATGGGCTGCAGGGGCTGCAGGGCCAGCACAGCTCTGGCTGCTCTGCCAGGTCCCAGCCTGGAGGGGCAGGGACAGCAGGGTTAACCCCAAAGGGTCTGAGGAGTTTGCAGGAGGAGTTGAGAGCGCGTGGCTGAGATGGTGGCAGCAGAGGACAGGGACAGGCCAGGTCTCCCTGCTGTTTCAGTGTCACAGACACATTTTATGGAAAATCCTTTCCTTAGGATTTTTCCTCCTGAGAAGCTGAGAGGCCTCAGGAACAAAATGTGAACAATGGTTATCTGCTGCTGTGGAATGCAACAGGTGCATCTGGGATTGGTCTCATGTGGTTGTTTTAATTAATGGCCAATCACAGCCCAGCTGGCTTTGTTATCATTCTTTCTTTTTCTATTCTTAGCTAGCCCTCTGATGAAATCCTTTCTTCTATTCTTTTAGTATAGTTTTAATATAATATATATCATAAAGTAATAAATCAGCCTTCTGAAACATGGAGTCAGATCCTCATCTCTTCCCTCATCCTCAGACCCCTGTGAACACTGTCACAGTTTCAGCCTCAAAAGGCAGCCCCAGGTGTCCCTGAGTCAAATCTGCAGCAAAGACAAAACCTTGGGCTTTGCTGGCAACTCGTGTTAGACCCAGAAAAATCTCCAGAGAAAACACAATGGGACTTTGAGGCTGGCAGAAGCTGGCTGGAGCCAGAGCTTCAGGATTTCCTGGCAGGAACCCACAGGCTTCTGGCTGAGCCAGGCAGAGCAGAACCAACTGTGTGTATTTGCCTTCCACAGAGCCAGGCAGCCTCAAGAAAAACACTTCATGCTCTGCAGTGGAGGCTGGCATTGCTCAGCACTTCCTCTGCGCTGGCTCCAGAAGGAGGTTTTTGCTAACTCAGGCTGCACAGGCTCCAGCAGTTTCTGGACTGTTGTGCACAAGTGGAACGTGTTCTGGCACAGTACTGGAGTGACAGCACAGAGCAGGGAGGGGCTGACACGGCTGAGAATACCAGGTCATGTCTGAAAAACATGAAATAAATGAATAGCCATCAATTGCTCTGATGCTCATCTCCATGTATGACACCAGCTTTTACCAGCTCAACAGCTGGCACCAGAGTCTTAGATTTCCTCTACCTCCAGCTTGTATTTGCTGTGTGGCATTGAGGGAGGCCATGGCACCACATTATTTTAGAAACAGCTCTTCTCTCTATCCTTATAACACACAGTGCTCACTAAAGCCCAATTTTCAGGAGTTCTCAGCTGCTGAAATCAGTGAAGGCTGTGCTTCATTAGAGAAAGTGCTCAGTGGAGCCAAGTTCTCTGAAAAATCAAATTTCAGGTGTTTCCCAATGAATGCTTAAAATTAGCAGATGTTTCTGACCTGAACATGTCAGGACTGTTATTTCCACCTATAAAATGGGAATAGTGAAATACCTTTGGCAAAACAAGTGTAAAATGGGCCGTTGGTATTTGTTGAGCATCTATCTGATACTATCAGGAGGAGCTGTACAGAAAAGCCCTTGAGGAAATTAATCATTGTGCATTCAGAGAGGGCTGTGAATGGAGTGCCAGTAAACAAGGCCTAGGTCCGCACTGTGGACAAAGAGGAGCAAACAAAATCCTGAGTGGTTGCTCATTAGCTGAACACCTTCCATTCTGTGTAGGGAAATAGGAGCATGGGATCATGTAATTAAAGATTGTATCTTGGCATGCATGCACAAGAGGCCTGAATTAAGGTGGTGGCTGCAGCCTTAATCCTGGCCTTTCATAACTTCCAAGCCCTTGACTTTGTAACCTCAATAATGTTGCCTTAATGTATTTCTGTGTGTAGTTTAAATCAGGACCTGAAAAGGCACCTTCTGTTTATCAATGCTATTGTTAACAGATGGTTTTGGGATGAAAAATCAAAGCAATCTCTTTGCCACAGAAGGGCTTTTGCACAATGTATCTGGAGCAGACAGCAACTTGCTCTGCTGTTGTTTTCCTTCCTCTGCACCCATCCCAGCATCCCCAGCCTGGCACTGCCTTTCATCCCCTCTCTGCTGCACAACCCCTTCTGCACAACACTGAACCACTTTGTTTTCAGATTCCAGAGAGATGCAGGAGGCAATGGATTGCAACTTTATGCAATCAAAGCAAACAAAACAAGATTAAACCTTTCTGTGGAGGTCTTGTGGATTGAAGGAATTGCTGGGATTAATGGATGGGTTACTGCACCCAATATAGCTGACATCACACCTCTCTTCACCAGTCCCTTGTGTTTTAAAATACCATGACAGTGACACTGAGGATCCTTTTCTCTTCTGCATTGTGCTTTACACCTGCCTTCCTTTTCCCCTGGTGTTATTTTAAGAGTGTTTGCAATTTTTTTCCCCTAGATAAATGCTTCTGAGAAACCAGTCATTCATCAGAAGAATACACAGTACATTTAACTATTTATATGGAGGGAAATTAATGGTTATTATAAGCATCTCATTTTATTTTCTGGTTTTGATTAGAAGGACTGGTCAGTGCATTATGTTCAGACCCTTACATCTTGTTTCTGCTGGAATTAAAACAGCAAATTATGAAACATGAGAGAGGTATTGAAGATTTGGGGCTTTTTCAACCATCAGCTGTAAAAATTCTCCAATGTAACAGAAACACGATAGGAGTTGATGGGGACTGTCAAGATGGGATGGCAAATTGGGTACCCAGACTAGCAGTGTTTGTGCAGGTTTGGGTTGGGTTTGTGCAGTTTAGGTTAGGTTTGTGCAGGTTTGGGTTCAGTTTGGGTTCAGTTTGTGCAGGTTTGAGTTTGGTTTGTGCAGGGTTGGGTTTGTGCAGGTTTGGGTTGGGTTTGGGTTCAGTTTTTGTGTGTTGCTGTCCTGGATTCCCAGCTAATGATTTCCCCTGTGTGATCCTTCCCTGTGAGGGAAATTCCCCTGCATCCCTGGCAGTGCCCAAGGCCAGGCTGGACAGGGCTGGGAGCACCTGGGACAGTGGGAGGTGTCCCTGCCATGGCAGGGGTGATGCTGGATGGGCTTTGAGGTCCCTCCCAACCCAAACCCTTCTGGGATTCTGTGCTGGCCAAGCTGTAGGGTTTCTCTCAGCTGTACCCTGCAGGCATCCTAATTTCCTGCAAGCTGACCCTCTGTACCCAGTGCAGTGGGTGACTGTGGGGTGGTGCTTCTGCCATGGTGCTTCTGCCATGGTTTCTGGTTCTGTGCTGTTCCCTTTGGCTCTTTCTTGCTTCCCCCATGTCCATCCCATCCCTCAGAGCTGCTGCAGCTGACAGCAGGCTTGGGATGGAACTGGGAAAGAATTTCAAATTGACTTTTGTAGCTACTGAAAATGTATTTTCTTTTCCCTTAATTAGCTTCTTCCTTCTGCACTAGTGTTCCCCATCAAATGTGAATTGTTTGTACCTTGAAAGGCTCCAGAAGTTCCTTTCTTACAGTTCTGTTTGGCACAGACCTTCAGATGTCTGAATAGTGAACAGGGCAGACTGGCAGCTTCAAGCTTGATTTTCTAAATACTGTGTTTAAAGTCGAGTATTACAATGGTATTTCATAACTGTTTGATGTTTAAAAAGAATGTCCAATTTCTTTATTCTTGGAGTGAAGGATAAATTGTTGGGCTCTGATATAAAGCTGTGAAAGACTTTAGCAAGAACCTGAGGAGCAAATAATTGGAATATAGTTGTAGACTGTTAGAATTGTAATTTGGTTAACTAGCACTGCAGTGTAAACTGCTCCTGTTTTTAATAATCAATTTTTAAATGTTGTATTTTACTGAAGTCACATTCACTGCAAATTCAGAAAATAAGTTTTTGCAACATTGGAATTGTAGTAGTGATAATCCACGAGGATGGTTTGGAAAGGTCAAGGCTTGAAATCCCTGAGCAGCACCTGAAATGTTCATCCAGGGAAATTTCTGCAGTGTATTTGCTACACACTGTGCTTACAGGGCTGTTTTTCATGCAGCATTCCCAGAGAAAAATCCTGTAATAAGGAGGGGAACAGAGTTTTTTGCATGAAGTTATTCCCATGTAGTTATTCCCATGGAGTCGTTCCCATGCAGTTGTTCCATGCAGTTATTCCCATGCAGTTATTCTCAATCAGTTATTCACATGCAGTTATTCACATGCAGTTGCTCCCATGCACTTGTTCCCTTGCAGTTGTTCCCATGCAGTTACTCACATGCAGTTATTATCAATCAGTTATTCTCAATCAGTTATTCTCAATCAGTTATTCACATGCAGTTGCTCCCATGCAGTCACTCCCATGCAGTTGTTCCCATGCAGTTGTTCCCATGCAGCTGTTCCCTTGCAGTTGTTCCCATGCAGTTGTTCCCTTGCAGTTGTTCCCATGCAGTTGTTCCATGCAGTTATTCCCATGCATTTATTCTCAATCAGTTATTCACATGCAGTTGCTCCCATGCAGTTGTTCCCATGCAGTTGTTCCCATGCAGCTGTTCCCATGCAGTTGTTCCCATGCAGCTGTTCCCATGCAGCTGTTCCCATGCAGTTGTTCCCATGCAGTTTTTAAGGTGCTGTCAGAGGGCAGGGCTGGGCAGTGATGGGCTGGCTCTGGGGTGGGGTTCAGGGGGGTGATGCTGCACCCCTCCAAGCCCTGCTCCGCTGCCCCTGGGGGTTTGATGTTTAATCAGGCAGTTGTCATTTATGTAGCAAGAAGATGGACTTTTGAAATAAACCAGACACAGCTCCCTGAAAGACCTGATGAGAATGCAGTGTGTCCTTCAAGCCTCCTGCCATGAGAAACGGTCTGCTGGAGCCAGGTCATTGATGATCCAGGTGATTCATGATCTGGGGGCTGCTTCTCCTCCCTGGGCTGAGGCTGTGGGTGCTGACCAGAGCCAGGTGATTGCAGTGCCCTGCCAGGCAGGAGCCAGCTCAGCACCACAGGCCCCTCCCTGCCAGGGCACCTACAGCACCAGCAGCCTGATTAATGTGCCCAAGAGAAATAAAACAAATGGAAATTTTTTTAGATTACACAGTACACTCATAAATATTAATGCACTTTAGTATTGAATTGCGTGTAATTACATATTTATACATTTAAGTCACCTTCCTGATACACTTAAGGCACTTTACTGATGAAAGATATCTCTGAAAGAGAAGGTTTTAAACTGTGCCTAATATGTTTGTAGGATTTACTGAATAATGTGTGGGCTTGTATGCTGGCAGGAGAGGAGAAAAACCTCCATTAGAGACTGAAAGTGTTCATGGGGTCTGCTCAGGCTGAATCCACTCCTTGGGTAGCTGCTGAAAAATCTGTCTCGACATGAAATATTGCTACATCTTCTTATCTATGTAGATAAGGTCTGTGCAGTCCTGTCACCTTAGAGTAATTACAGCTTATTACTCTAATCATGATGATGCCTGAAGACTGTAATTAAGATTGTGCTGGCTAATGTACTAGCACACGGCATGGTACAGCTATTGTGCTATCTAAACAAGGCAGAGATAAAAATGGGCTGAGGGAGAAAGGGCAGAAGTGGGGAAGTGATTTATGCAGGGCTGTGGTTCCCAGCCAAGCTCTGCCTCCACTGAGCCTGGGGGCTCCACGGGGCAGAACCTGAGACAATCCTGGGGGATCCTTAAAATCAAAGGGGTTTGGGAAAGCTGCAGAGGGCAGGTCTCAGAGACAGCAGAACTGTGGTTGGAGCTCAGCAGCAGCCATGAGATTGGTCAGCAGAAAAATTATGTAAGAAGTTGAAAATTAAGGACAAATAGAACAATGGTCTGTGTATTAATGCTTGTCTAGAATAACTCCCTAAGCTGCAGAAAAGGTTATCTATTGAGATATTGGGAAGTTCTAAGCTTACTAATGGAGCTCTGTGCATTGTGTTTGAAGGCTCACACGCAGGTATTGTATTTGAAATAATCAAGCATTGTTAAAGGTACCTGTGCTTATAGTGATTGGACAGAACTACTGTCAGTGTGCTTTTGCTTTGTGTGATTGGTCAAAAAACTTATAAAGTGAGTTGTGACATTCAGTTCTCTGTCTGCTGCCTGGGATGTGAGCTGGTGGCATCTTCCCATTGTCATAACCATGGAATGAGGCTGATGCTGGAAAATGAAACAGCTCAAGGCACGTTCCCAGCAGTCCTGTCCTGTTTGGGATTTGTACACAGACCCCAGCCAGTGATAAATCCCAGCCAGTTTGCACCTCAAACACCAGGAGAACACCCTGGGAGAGCTCTATTCAAGCTACTTTTAATGCATCTTGTCCACCTGTGTCTAAGTTTTATCATGTCCTCTTTCATGTCCTCATCTAGTCAGTAGATGAAGAATTTAACACACATTTCTATACTCACATTTATTTTCAGGCCAAGTCGTGTCTCTGCTGAAATCCTTGAGAGGCTCAACCCCACAGGTCCCTCACAAGGGGTTTGATCCCCAGAGCTCTGTAGTGTCAGCTGGTGAAAAGCAGACAGCTCTTCTGGAGGAACAGGGCTGTCTAAACACCAATCCCTATGGCTACATTTCACAGCAAGCCCACCCACCAAACAGGATGTAAGGCCCCTTTCGCAAGTTAGGCATGTCTGGAGCTCCTTGGTGTCCTTTTTGCTTTGAGCAGAAGAGGAACATTCCTTAACTTTGAACATTCCTGCCAATCCTTCCTTCTGCCTTGGAAGGTGCCTTTCCCTCCAGGCTGGGGAAGGCTTTGTGCATTTGGTGTCCCTCATCTTGCCACAGGTGTGTGAGCAGATTCCTTCCTCCCAGCTCTCCTGGGTTCTTCAGGTGTTTCTGACAATTTGTGAAGCTTTGTGCAGTTGTGTGGAACAAGGGCTCTGAGGAAGGGTCATCCCAGGTACAGCCACAGTGATCTGCTGAGTCTGACCATCTCCCACCCCCCTTAAATAGGAACCAGTTATTTCTTGATGGAACTGCCTGGCCCCTTTAGACATTTATAAGCTTCTGGAAGCCTGCCACTGTTTCATTTAGATCACTCACAGCTGGGAGAAAAATCCCACAAAAGCTACTTAGTCATTAGAATAATTTTTTTTCCAGAAGGTTTCCCCTTTGTTCACTCCTTCAGCCTTTCACATTTACAGTGAATCCTCTTGAATAGCATTTGTGTCTACAAACATGAGCTCTGTGTTTTAACAGAAGTCTTTGCTGGTGTAATGTTCTACTCATAAAACACTGGATTTTTTTTTATGCTGACCTGAAAAAGAAATTAAGTGTTAGCAGCATGATAGCTATCCTAAGTCACAAATCAGTTCTAACATAAAATATCTGCTGTTTTATAACCTGCCCTTGCTGTCCAGGAGGTCCAGGGGTGTTTGTGGATGCTGTAGTTTTACAAAGCTGTTGCTGGAGAGCACTGGTGAAGTGGTTACTGCACCTGAGAATTTGCCTTCCTGCATTTATGGTGTGCAGCTAAACCTAAAACCTTCCTTGGAAGGGAGGCAGAATGTGTGCTGAAAACATAAGGGGCTGTTCCTGCTTTTAATTTCCTTGGGCAGCTCCACAGGATCCCTCTGCTTGTGCACTGGGAATCCCAAAGCATTTCAGGAAGATCAGGGCTAATCCTGAGCTCTTTCTCAGTAGGGGCAGGGAGGGACCAGTGAGCAGACACAAGAGGTTTCTTAAATTACTAATCCTGTGTTGCAGCTGAGGATGCTCAAATTCTCTTTCATGTGGTTGGACAAGGCTCCTAACTTTTTGGATAGGTATAACATTGTGGAGAAAAACCCTGGGGAAAGTCCTGTGGTGTCTTAGGTGAAGAATAGGTAGAAAAAATGTCTTATAGCTTCTGTTCATTACTCCCATCTTTAATGCCTGTAAAATCATTCCCTTTGCTAAATATCAAATTTGAACAATGACTGTCTTCAGTTTAATTAATCATCTCATTGGTTTCAGTTATGAATTTTGTGAAGCTCTTGTGTTTTAGAGAGTCATTTAGGGAGCAGTCTTTAATTAAAGCCAAACTGCTTTTTGCCTTTAGGCATGTTTTTTTGCATAAAAAGGTGCCATAATTTGAATTATATTCTCCTGAGCCTCAGTCTTTCTGTGACACGGGGACCAATAGCCCTTCCTGCTGTCAGTTATAATATTAAGTGACTGTAAACAACAGCTGAAAGGCTCACAAGATTACCCAGCACCTTATGGTGGGCATGGAAGCTTCTGGCCCAAGCCAGGCACGTTAGCAGAGAGTGCTGAGAGCACAGCCCTGCTTCAGTCTCCCCTCCCAGGGCAGCACCAGACCCCACTGGGCAGCTCGAGGAGTAGATGTGACTCAGCACGTTGCATTTGTTGGATGCAGAATCTGCACTGTAATGAGCATCTTCTCAATAGCTTCTCATTCTTCTCTCCCGATGAATTCTCCAGCCTCCTCTTCCTCTGCCTGTAATTCTGTGCTGTTGAAAAAGATTCAAGTAGCATTTGTCTGAAATGAAAATAGGGATTCTGTGTGTTGCAGGTTATTTGTAAGAAAACAGCTGTGGGCTAAGTGACACAACTCACGACTGTGTTACAAGAGTGGAGTATTTTTATAGACAGCCATTGGGGGTTAAAGGGTCAGTGACAAAGTTTTCAAATACAAGTTGCTTTTTTCGTGCACTTTTCACCCCTCTCCCTGAGACTTGGAAATCTACTGCTTAAGTCAGGCTTGAGGGAAGCATGCCCTGAAGTCAATAGAGATTCATTGGCCCTAATTGGATTTAGGTCAGCTCGTGCCTTGACTTCTCAAATACAAGAAATAATAAGAATAAATATTGAAAAGTCAAGCATTGTTTAGAGCAAAGCAGATTGTTAATTTAAGCATGATAAACAAATGCTGTCTCCTAAATGTGTGCTCTCTTGATACATGAGATGCTTATGAGATTTGAGGTTGGCTGCATGAAGTCTCAAGGGGGATGTGTCTCCTTCCATGCACTCACTTCATCCTGCCGATTTATTTAGCATTTTCCTATCTTTTGATTCAGAGGACATCAGTGAAGGGTGGGTTTGTTCCTTTTCTGGTGACTGCAGCATTCCCCTGTGAGTGCTTTGCAGGTCACCTGCAACCAAACCAGAGCTGTAGTTTGACCATGGTGTTTTTTCTCCTCCCTCTGCAGAAGGACATAGCTCTGAAACCTCAGGAACGTGTGGAGAAGCGACAGAATCCTCTAGCCAAGAAGAAAAGGGAAGCACTTACCAATGGGCTCTCATACCTTCCAAAAAAGAACAGGCTCCACCACCACCAGTACAGCTCGGACCGGGAAAATGACCGAAACCTGTGCCAGCACCTTGGGAAAAGGAAGAAGTTACCCAAGGGCCTCAGACAGGTGGGAGACAAGTTCCCTTCTGCGGGGAGGGAGGGCTCTGCCCGTTGGTTCATGGTATGTAGAAGCCAATTTCTCATTTTGTGGGCTTGCTTATTTTAATGCTTTTGTGGTTGTTTTGGTTTTGAGCTCTTGGGTGCGACGTGGTGCAGTGACCTGCCACTGAGAGGGAGAGCAAGTGGTGCATTGATGCTGATCTGGTAAATGTAATGTGTAAAAGTGAGAAGAGCTTTCCACAGGCTGGCTGTGAGACTGTCAGGGCAAACAAATGAGGTCTCTCTGCCGGTGCAAGGCCAACTTTGTCCTATAAAGACCTTCTTGTCTTCAGGCTTTGTACTCAGAAGCAGAAGAGCCCTCTGAACATCCAGGGTGAGGTGAGGTGCTTGCAAGAAGGGCAGCTGCTAATCAGGGCAAAGCTGATTAGAGTGTGAGGAGCTCATTTGTGAGGTGTCAGTGGTGCTGGTGTGTGCTCCCCTGGGTTACTGATCACCCACCCTGAGCAAGAATGTCTGCCTTCCCAACAGTGGTGGGAGTGAGCAGGCAACAGGCAGGATTGCAAAGTTGGAGGTAGAAAACACTGGATTTGTCTTCATGACTGTGCAGTGTTGTGTTTGTTGTGCTTTTCAAGGAAGAAAGTGTGACAAGTATGATTTCTATGATGCTGCTAATAGTACATAGTAGTAGGGACTAGGTCAGCTTTTCTATGTATTTGAGTGATATTAATGACTCTTGAACCAAAATTTAAACATTTAATGGAGATGGTTGATATTCATGGAATTAGTTTTCATCCTTGTTTAGTGCAGACCAAACCTTGCTTTGCAGAGAAAGTTGTAGCAAATAGTGAGAATTCACTGCTTCTCATTTTGTGAGTTCAGGGAGATGGAAGGAACATTGAGGATGACAAGTATGCTGAGTTGTATTCAGATTTGATATGCAGAGTTAGAGAAGCTGGGAAGAAATAGGTTTTTATGATAATTTTGAAGCCTATATATTAAGCTGTATATTGGAATATACTAAGAGATTTTACAGTTCTTTAGCAGAGCAAAGAAATTGTAAAATGCCTGTTCCACACTACCAGCTGTTAAAGGTGTTTCTTCTGATTTAATTTGACTTGGTATTTCAAAGGAAGGTGGGGAAAACTCTTCAGGATAGTAGATGCAATGATTCCATTACCAGAAGATACTGAAGGCTGCTGTGTTTCCTTGACTGTTTCCTGTGTTCACCTCTGTGGTCTCTGCTCTGTTTTGGTCTGTCAGACTGACTGTGTGCACTGAGAACTCTCCTAGTGGGGCCTAATGCCAGTGGAACCTTTCTGCCCAGAATTTCATATGTGAAGGAAATTGCCTTTCCTGCTGATGGAGATTATTTGTGAGGTTGTGTTTTTGGGAATGAATATGGATTGGCTTGGAAGGTATTGAGTTGACAAATGTCATAAAAAATGCTTTTCCTTTGAGCTGATAAATCTGAGTACTCTGCCTAATTCCTAAGGCATAAGACTGAGAGGAAATAAAGTATCTTGCTCAATATAAATGTAATACATTTGGTAGGGGTAGAGCTTCTCAGATAAGAACATTTAAGTCTTATGAACGGTTTAGGTGCTGACAAACACTTACAGCTTTGGCACTTAACATGGAAAAAAGATGTCATGGAAAAGACTGCAGAGTTCTTTGGAAAGACATGCATAGAAATACAAAGAGTTTTGGGTAAGCATTTTCTGACCTCTCTCAAGACAAATGGTGAAGAGCACAAAAGAAGGAGGAGATTAAGTTCTGAGCATGTTTTTTTTTTCTGATCATGTTACACTGTTCTTCCTCAAGTGACTCTAGGCTGCACACCCTGGGTTGCTTTCCCTACCCAGGTCCATCCCACTGAATCCCTGGGCTCCTGAAGGGGAAGTAGATTTGCTTGTCAACCTTGTCTGACAGCAGTGACCAAGAGCTGGGACCGCTGTGTTTGTGTGTGACACAGCAGGAGAGCCCTCATCTAAAGTTCAGGAGGCTTCTGCATGTATACAGTGTCCTTGCTATATCAGGGCTTTATATTTGATACACAAACAATTTATCCTTCCTGTCCTGTCCCTGGGGGAATCCTGGGTTGTCACCTGTGGTTACTGTAACTGGACGGCAGGATGCAATCTCAGAACTGTCACTTGCATTCCTGTGCTTGCATAAGACCTTGGCTGCAGTCTGTCCTTGCTGGGAAATGTTTTATACCTGGAGAGCTCACTCATAGTTTTTCTAGTGGTTAACAGTCCTGTTGGATATGCTTTCCTGTGAAATTTGTTATCTGCTGGAAGTAACTCTCACTGCAGGATTTAGGGTATGAAGCTCCCTTGTCAAACAGATTTAGTTGAAGTCAGCTATTGAAAGCATTGCTAATTAGTTTTCAGAGAAAATCCTTGCAGTATTCATGCAGGTATTTATCCAGCTCTGCTGAAATGCCTACAGGTTTATTGAAATCCAGAAAATGTGAAACTGTAGGTTAATTAAGGCTCATATTTTACTAGCGAGAAGACTTTTGAACTCTGCTTTGTGAGCTTTTATAAATGTACTTATTAAATGCCTCAAGGAAATTTTAGTTGGCGTTAAGCAAACATAAGACTCATCAGAATATTTCTCCAGCATTTTAAATTTAATTTCCTTTACGTTAATTGGTGATGGCATGTTTTTATGTGCTTTCTGTAAAAATCATTTGGAAATCTTAAAGTGAACATTTTTCAAGTAGTAAAAGGGTGGCAAACATTTTTAAATGGGTTTTAATGAGATTTTATTCCTCAAGGTCTGAGCACAGTGGGGCATACCAGGAAACAATGAGCTTTCAGGGCAGAAGGAGGGTTGAGAGTATTTTGATAATGAGGGGGAAGGATCATTTCTCTTTGTTCAGTGGGTGTGTGAATTGAAAGGAGCAGAAGACACTGACTTGTGCTACCTCCACCATTTCCTTCACTGTTTTTCTTCATCTGCTGGGAGGTTCTTGCACCTTCTTGCAGAAGAGGATCATCTGTGGATATGCTTCTAAACCATTAGTGTGTGTGTTGTGCAAGGGGTGCCTTGGCTGGCTCATGTGTGCACGAGAGCCAGCAGCTGCTGGGCTCTGCCTTCACCACCTGATTCCAGAGATGCTTCCAGAATATCAAATCCCAATCCCAGATACTGCAGGAGTGCAGAGGAGACAAATGGTAATAAATAGGAGGCGGATGATAAATAGAGGGAAGAAAACCCATGATGGAGAAATGAATTAGGAGGTAAATTATAATGAGATAAAGGAAAAATGGGAAGAACAACAGCAAAAGATACACTGCTGACTGGCAGTCCCCAGCTACAAGTGTTACAAACCACTGGCTTTCACCTCGTGGTCCATCACAATTAAAGGGGAGGGAGGGGAGTGCTGAAGCAGTTCCATTCAGAATTAAGTCCACGATCCCCTTGGCAGTGTCACCCTGAATCTACACATCCTAAATCTGAGACTGCTGAGCCTTTGAGTGGCTGACCTGGACAGCACACTCGTCCCCCGGTGCAGAGGTGCTCGTGTGCCTCAGTGCAGCAAAGCAGCGCTGCAGAGGGTGAAATGCCCGTGTGGCTGAGCCTCTCCTGTGCCAGGGTGGCAAAGCAGCGGTGAAGAGGGTGAAATGCCCGTGTGGATTTGGGTCCTGGGCCAGGGTGGCTGGTGCAGCTTCAGCCCTGGGGTCACAGGGTGGCCGGTGCAGCTCCCGGCCCCGCAGCTCCCGGCCCCTCAGCTCCCGGCCCCGCAGCTCCCGGCCCTATAGCTCCCGGCCCCGCATTTCCCGGCCCCTCAGCTCCCGGCCCCGCAGCTCCCGGCCCTATAGTTCCCAGCCCCTCAGCTCCCGGCCCCGCAGCTCCCGGCCCCTCAGCTCCCGGTCCCGCAGCTCCCGGCCCCTCAGCTCCCGGCCCCGCAGCTCCCGGCCCCGCAGTTCCCAGCCCCTCAGCTCCCGGCCCCGCAGCTCCCGGCCCCTCAGCTCCCGGCCCTATAGTTCCCGGCCCCGCAGCTCCCGGCCCTATAGTTCCCAGCCCCTCAGCTCCCAGCCCCGCAGTTCCCAGCCCCGCAGCTCCCGGCCCCGCAGCTCCCGGCCCTATAGTTCCCAGCCCCGCAGTTCCCAGCCCCGCATTTCCCGGCCCCGCAGTTCCCAGCCCCGCAGCTCCCGGCCCCGCAGCTCCCGGCCCTATAGTTCCCAGCCCCTCAGCTCCCAGCCCCGCAGTTCCCAGCCCCGCATTTCCCGGCCCCGCAGCTCCCGGCCCCTCAGCTCCCGGCCCCGCAGCTCCCGGCCCCGCTGCCCAGGGCTCCGGGCTGCCGTGGCACGGGCGGGGAGCGCAGCAGGTGGGCCGGATTGTCAGTGGCACTGTGATCCCGGCGAGAGCTCGCCGCGCTGACAAGCGATTTACAATGTGCTATTTACAGTTTGGGTTTGCAGGCTCTCAATGACATCTGAGTGCTCTTTAGCAACTGCTTTCATTACTACTTTTCGAAGAGCTGCTAATTGAAAATGAAATTGTGGGTGGGCTCTGGGAGAGCCGTTGCAGCTACAAGGACGATACACGGCCACAGAAATGTTTCATTTCTTGGACTCCCTATTGGAGCTCTGGGCAAGGGAAGAAATGGGGATATGTTTGTGCAGTGTGAGGTCAGACACCTTGGAAATCCTGCCTGCAGCATGCATCACCTGGAGCGAGTGATAAAGGCGTGAACCTCCTTGAACACAGCTGCTGGGATTTGGGATTCCTGTACTGGCAGCCGGTGGATTTCAGTGACTATAAAACTTGTGAAGATTAGGAAGGAACCTGGGCTGTGAAACTACCTTGTGCAGGGCAGCACAGGGGATTGGAAGCTGTATGTGGGGTTTTTGGGCTGGTTTTGCACTGCTGGAGGTCTGGTTTTGTATGAAGTGACAGGAAACATCAGAACTGACTGGTAAAATGTGGGACAAAGCCACATACATGCCTTGGGAGTAGTACCAGCCAGGATCAGGTCAGCAGGGATATGGCCACACATTGATGGAAAGGGAGATACTGTTCCCATTCTGTATGTAAAGGGAAAAGTTGCTTGGTTTAGGGATTTTTTCAGATTCAAGATGCTATTGCAGCCACTTTGAAATGAGTGGATTTGCTGTTTGTGCTGCAGCCTACACAGCGTGGTTTGATTCTGTGCCAGTGCTGCAAAAGTCTGAAGGCACCTACAAGTGTCACCAGCAGCAGGACCTGCAGGGGCCGCTGGTTTAACAAAACTGTGTTGGTATCATGTCAGTCAAAGCACTGGTTATTAATCTAGCATATCAAACAACATTTAATTTGAAAAATAACCCACAAAAATGTTGAAAAAAAGATTACAGCTCTGAAAGAATAGAAAGAGCCGTGTCTGGGTAACTGTGCTTTGAGGTTACATCACAGCAGGAGTGGGTGCAGCAATACAGTGGGAGATGTTCATATGATAAAGGGGATGGGTAGATCTGGGCTTTGAGAACCCTTTGTAGGATAGAAAAAGGGAAAGAGATCTGTGGGGAAGGAATGAAGAGGTGAGGCTTTGCAGAGGTGTAGGCTGGGCTGTGTGGGGTTTATGAGGGGTGAATGTTACGTATGGTGTGCAAACAGGGGGGGATGCCTAGAGAGGGGGCAGGTTCTGTGAGCCAATATCCTCTGTCTCTGCTAAGGTCCAGCTCAGTTTATCCAGTCCACCATGTGCTGTGGAAATGCTGAGCGTTTCATGCTGGCCAGTTGGTAATTTCACCCTTGGCAGGGACCCACACTTTATTTTCACACATGCACAATGTGTGGATTCCTGGCTGTGTGGGAGCATGTGCTGAAAGCTGGGCTGCCATTCAGTCCCCTTCTCGTTTCCCGTTTGGAAAGCGCCGTGGGTGACAAACAGTGCTTGAATTACAAGCATTTTGTGATTCTCAACTGCTGTTTGCCTCTGATCAGAGGCCACAGAAATCTCCAGCTGCACTTAACCCGCAGTCACCATATCCAGTACGTCATCTGTGAAGGCACCCAGCTGCTCAAAAGCATCCAAACAACTTCTGGGCCCTGATAATATATAATTGAGCTCAATGGGCGCAGAAAAGACTGTTGTTCTCCGCAGAAAGGACTGAAAAATGATGTGTGTGGCTTCGTGTGCCTGTTGTTCCGTGCTGCACATCCCCCCTGGCTTCCCCGAGCTCCTGAATGGGCACGTTGGATTCCAGGAGAGCACACACAAAGCCGGGCTTGGGGAGCCCACACAAAGCCTCAGGGAGTGCAGAGTCCCAGGACGCTGCTCTGGGCTGGGCAGGGCTGTGCTCAGCCAGAACAAACCCCTGCAGTCACTGCTCAGTGTTCAGGGAGCTGCCACTCCACCCAATGCTCGCCCACAGTGACGTGTCACAGGCGTCCCCCCTCATAATCACCAGTTTCACCTGCAATTTTTCAATAAGCCATTGAATTATACCTCTCTAAATGATACACTGCAAATCCAGCAGGTCCTAATTGCTAATGATGGTTCTGAAAGACTTTCATTTGACTGTAATTAGGTTTGCAAGCAATCAGCTGCCCTTATCAGGATGGAAACACATATAATGTAAAATACAGGCTGGTGGGAAGGGAGCATTTTCTTAAAAGGAGGAGTGAAGAGGAAGATGTTTTATTAGCAGAAGCTGTGACATATTTTAACACCTTGAAAACATCATGTGTGAAATTAATTCTGCTCAGTATTATACCATCTGGCAATGTTATTGTTCTGTATATATTGCCATGTAAGTGTGCTTTTTTCGTCTGGGTATGAGCCTGTGTTTGAAATAGTAATCATGAGTCAAATTGATTACTCAGGATGTTATCCCTGCTAGAAGGCTTAAAAATACATGTTGGGAAGTCCCAGGGACTCAAAATGGCTTCTCCATGGAGAGCTTCCCTTGCAGGGCTGATGAGGGTGGAAGAAAAGGGCCTGGTTTTTGTCATGCCCCTGTGCTGTGAATGAGTGTATGTGCCCAAAGGTAAGAGGAGCTCTACCCAGATAGTGTTTATTGATGCTGAAGTAGCAAATGCCTGTGTCTCAGCCTCAGAAGCACTGTCTTTGGGATGATGGTTTGATCCTGTGTGTGTGCTGCTCTGTGCACTGCCCAGCTCAGAGCCTGCTGTGTGTGAGCAGCTTCAGCACCAGTGCGGGCACAGAGTCCCCAGGTGCAGACCCAGAACGATTCAAGCTTCAGTCTTGGTTAGAGGCTGGTTTGGCCGCTCTGGGTGAAATATCAGGGTGGACTGTCCCTTAACCAGGACTCAGAAAGGCCATTGGCACCTGACATGGTGACTGTGATTGCTGTGATGCTTTTGGCTGGTGGAGCTTGTGCAGCCAAGGAGGAGCATGGAGGAGCTCAGGTCACATCTGGAATAGGCTGTGGGATATTAAGATCTCCCCCATTTCTCTCAGGCTGATGGTGTGAGCTGATCACCCCAGGGCTGAGGCAGAGGAAGGGCTTCTTTGCCTCGTGTGCTTGTGCCTGCTGTCGCTGTTGTGTTGAGTGTGATCAGGCTTGCAAGAAAATGAGCAATGTTGGCATGTTTTTATTTCTAATGCAAATATTGCCACTCTCTCTGCTCTGCCCTGCTGCATTTCACTTTGTCTTTTGGCTCCAGTTTGCTCTGAGACAGAGTTGCAGAGATGTCACCACGCTGTTACCTGAGCAGGCAATGGAAGGGCCCCAGTGTGACACAAACTCCCAGCAAATTCCAGCTGAAAAAAAGGAGATTAGAAACAGTCACTTTTCGGCTAAGCTAATTATATTAATCAATTAGACATCTTGAGAATTTTAGTTAAAAAAAATAGTTTCTTGTGCACAGAGCAGCTGTTGTCTCTCAGGATTATCTTTTTTCTCTTAATGCTGGCACCCTACTTTAATTGAAAACTTAAATGATTGTTAAATGTGCCAGGAAGTGAACCATATTTTAAATGCTCAGTGCAATCAATTGCTGTCTTAAAAGTTTCCATGCATGTTACCAGTAAGGAATTAAACAAAAAATTAATTTTGACTGAGTCTGCCTGGAGATAAATTAAATGCTACTTTAAGTATTATAAGACAGTATAATAAAGTGACCATTTTTAATTTAAAAAGGAAGTCATCCAGAACTTTCTTAAATATTTTTTGGTATTCTAGAAATAAATTTAGGCCAAGACTTCTAACCTATGGGTTTGCCTGCAGATTAATTGTAACTTGAATGTGTGGATGTACTTCTGTGCTTATGTTACTGGATTCTCGTTTTTCCCTCTACAAACTGTTTTCAGCAGGGCAGGATGGGAGTGATGGGTTTGGCTGTGGCTGTGGCTCCCAGCAGCGCAGGCTGGGTTTGCAGCATTGCTGTGCTGCAGGGGGCACAGGAAGGCTGGGGTGCCCCACTGTGGGTTCTGGGAGCAGCCTCAGGGGCACTTCAGCCTCCCATGGATGCTTAAACTCCTGCTTAGGCTTTTGTAGCCTTAGTCCAGCTCCTGAGTGCTGTAACTCCATGGATTCAGGGGCACAGACCTGGGCCATGGCTTTGAGGAATGTGCAAGGACACTTTCAAAGTGCCAGTGAACAGCACTGAGAGGAGCTGTTCCCTTCCCAAGGGTGTGGAAGGCTCCCTGGCTGGCCTTCCCAAGGGAAGCAGCAGTGCCTTGCCTTGGCTCAATGGGCTGCTTTTCTGTCTCTTGGCAGCCTAAAGGCATCACTCCTGCTTTTAGAACTGCTCCATTCCAGTCCCTTGGATGTGGAGGGAGGCTGTGACTGCCCTGGGGCCGAGCAGGTGCCCTTGGGGCTGGGATTTATCACAAGTGGGGAGCTAAGGGCAGGGGGATGGCAGTGTGCAGTAAATCCTGTGGAATTCCAGCACGGAGCTCACACAATTGCTTTCATGGCTTGCAGTGCTTTGGGGGCCATTGGGGAGTTTTGGAGCTTTCCCTGGATTTAGCCTGGCTGGCTCTGGCCAGCCCCAGAAGGCTGCCTGTGTCCCCAGAGGTGGCATGGCATTGCTGGGGGAAACAGGATGCACTTCTAAACTTTCTGCTGTTTATTTCATTTTGGCAAAAATGGCCTGGGTGTACAGCTTAAGAGAATTATTGATAATCTTCCTCAGCCTGGAGAAAGTTTTTCTCTGCTTTGTGGAGTTTCAAAAGTTGTAATCCTGCAATTTTATGAAATCAAAACATCTTAATTTGTGCCCAAACCCACTAAATTGGAACAAAATTTTAAATCCAAGTCCCACATTTCCTATGTTTAATGGTTTATCAACAGTAAATGAGTTCTGTGCACTTGGAAGGCCTCCTCTGTTACTAGCAAAATGTGCCATAGGTGATTGTTGTTGTGGTTGTTTTATCTGAGCTTGCTGCACTCTTGGGTAATTCCAATGGATATTTGGATCAGTGGTGGAGCCAGATGAAGAACACAGAGTGACCATTACTGTGCAAGGCCACAACTCCTAAAACAGACAAAATAAACTTCTCCTTTCCTCCTGACCTTTCCCTGCAACAATTTTTGCTGCTCAGTATTAAAATACAGTGAGGTTCTATGAGCAAAAATGAAAGAGTTACCCTTAAGAATTTTTATTAAATTTGCTACAAGAATACAAATATTTTTTAAAGAAGATTGACTGCAGAAGTTACCGTGGTTTTATGTTTCCAGTGCTGTTGGAAGTTTGTCTCTAATATCAGCAACACTGTAACAGGCTGTGACAAAGTACCTACTCCTGATGTGTCCAGTTTCCCATTTTTTATAGACAGTGTAAGATCAGTTTTGGATTTATCCATCTGTATTGGACCAGCTATTGAAGACTATTGAAATGAGTCACTCTGTTGCGAGTGGACTTCCTTGAAAAAACCTAACTTGTAGCAAAGTCCCCCGTTACTCAGGAGGGTGCAGGAGCCTGTTCCTGGCCATAGCTGCTCCTCTGGTGTCTGCCTTCCTCCTCTGCTGGGCTCTGTGAGCTGGAGGCACCTGCTTGAAAGAAATGCAAATCTCCACTTTCTCCAATTAAAGAATTGCCATTGCAGTTTAATCACAATTCCTCCTAGCATGGAAAACACCAGAAGGCTGTGCTTTCTGTTATCCAGCAAAACAAAGACACAGGAGTAGAGTGTTAGTCATTCTAGATCTGTCCATGGTGAACATCCTGAGACATCTCAGATCTATTGAAGGTAAAGTTTGACAAAATGTGACAGAGGTGTAAACTAGTGCAGGAAGTTAAGCCATCAATCCAAAGCCTGCTGAGATCCTGCAAGAAATTGTTGGAGAAGGAAGCAGGAACATAATTGGTTTGCAGGCAGAAGTTGATTTAGGTCATATAAAAAGCCATGGGCCATTGCAGTCTCTGACAGCAAAAACTGAGTCACTGACCTCAAAGTTCCCGTGTCCTGTGTGCCCTTTCCCACATGGTGGAGTTACAAATGGCTGTAATGGACCTGTGGGCTTAAAAAAGAAGAATTGAGTTCCTTCCCATGCAACTCTTTTCTGCATGACCAGAAAAACAAGAGAGAAACCCCCAAGTTTGCTCATAAAATGCTGTCAAGTCTAAGCCCTGCTAACCCTATTCCCAGGCTCAAGTCCTTAAATCAATAAAAATAATACACCTAAGAATGGGTGTAGAACTGGAAGCTGAGGTTTGATACCTTTCCTTGTGATTTCAGGTTGTCTTTTTCTAAATATGCTAATAAAAAAATATTTCAGTCAGAAAGCCAGGTGGATTTTCTCCTAGCCATTGGAAGCAGCAGATATTTGGCACATGAAGTTTCTCTATGGTACTTTTATTTTTGCCAACCATGCTCGTAATTTCCTTCTAAACAGGTTTTTGTCTGATCTAGTTGAACAAAAAAATCTCCTACTTTTATAAATGAAATAAGACTCGAGTACCCAAAGTATGCAGAGAGTTAATAAAAATGGAAATTCTGTTAAAATCACTAATCAATCTGTTTAATGTTTTATTGTCTCCCCTCCCCCCACACATGTTCTTTTCTTGTAAAGCACCTTATTGCTTCCTGCTTGTTTACCACCTTTTAGCAAGTCAAGCAGCATTCAAATTGCTTTGATGTTAATTATATAACCTGCTCAATAGGGCTTGCTAGGTGAAGGAAAATAGCTCCTATGTTTAAGAAAATAAATTAATATCCAGACAAGTGCTCTGCGCTTTGGTTCTGAAGAAGGAAATGACAGGATACTGATGACTTAGCGTTGTGTTGTCAAATAAAAGCTATATTTGGGTGGCATGATGCTCTCAGTTTGCAAGATTTGATATTGGTTGTCTTCACTTCTCTTGATGATACAGAATGATGTGCTGCAGACTGATCTTGCTAACTGGAAAAGGAGTGAGTTTCCATATCTCCTGTGCCAAAGTAAAAGATTCAGGAGCAGGGATGTGCCTTAGCCCACAGAAGCTGTTACTAACGAGTCCTTTGGATGCTGGGTTATCCCAGCTGCTGCCCTGCTCCTGCTCTGGACTCTGGCCCAGCCCGAGCTGCCCTTACTCAATTCAGTTCAGGTGCTGCTGGCATTAATATTTGAGCTGTAGCTCAGGCTGAGGATTTCCAAAAAATACTCTTAGAGTGTAGCAAAGCCTGGAGCAGCCTCTGCATGGACTGCCAGGAGCTCAGCAGTGTCCAGACGTGGCCCCTGCGAGGGCACAGCCACGGTGCTGGGCTGGAGCTGCGCCGGACCCACCCCACAGCCCCCAGCTCATCCTGCATGGAAGTGCTGTCTCATCAGGAACAACTTGTCTACCAGCCCCTAATCAAGGCAGATAGGTTTAATTGGCGAATTTGTGCAGAGTTTGGAGATGTGCAGATGAAAGGTGGTACCTGTGTGATGAATGAATATTAATAATTCCTAATGCAAAGCGCTGGAGCCACCGCAGCTGACGGGATTTGTGGGGAATGAGTGGATGTGTGGAATTCCTGGCAGCTCCCAGGGAGCAGTGCAAGCCTTCAGCTTATTAATGGCATCGTCTTTATAAATCAGTAACAGTGCAGGGAGGGAGGCTGCATTGTGTATCATTACAAAATGCTTTGGAAAGATCTGAAGTCAGATTTGTGGTCTGATGCTTCCTGTAAGAAGTGCAGTGTTTTTCATGATGGAAAGAGTTTATTTGCAGTACTGAGGCTTGTGCTTCCAATGTTTTAAATGAATCTGTGCTTTAATATGCAATAAATACTGAAAATGATCCCTTCAAACTTTATTCATTATCATAATGATATATTTTGATATAATCATTACTGGTGGGCTATTACTGGTCTAAATCATGTACCAGAGAGTGTGTTGTTTCCAGAAGGAGTGAGTGTCAGGAGATTTTTGTACTGTTTTAGAGTGATCATAAAGCATTTCCAGGAGTGGAGCTGTATGAGACTGTAACATCGCTTAGGGGGAAAGAGATCTTACCTATCAATAGCAATGCAAGGCTTGTAATTTTAAGTCTTTCTAATTTAAATCATGAAAATCTGTTTTTCATGAATAATTCAGGACTCTGATTTAGTAGAATTATTTCCAGCCCATGTATATTAAGCAGCCAACCTGCTATGCCAGCTCTGTTTTCAGACACTGTTGATGGGGGGTTTCTCTTTCCTGCAGAAATGATCATCTTTGTCTGTTAGAAAATAAAGCTGCTGTGGTATTTTGTTCTTTTGATTGCACGAGGATTTTGCTTTAAACCTTGTAGGCTAAAATTCAAGCTGAAGGAAAATAAAGCTCTTACTACAGGAGCTCCTAGAATTAAATTTGGAGAGAATAAACCTTGTACTATATCCATTAGGAAAATGGCAGTATTCTTCCATTTCCTGATGTTATTCAATTACTTACCCTGCTTCCTGCTTTTAGCGTAAACTGTATATTTTAGCTCATGACCTTTGACAGCAAATTGAATCAGAAGTGGAGATGCAATGAAAGTGGTTTTTTTAAAAGACTCTTCAAAAACATGGGTGTGTAGGAAATTTGGGATTTTGTTTTGTTGTTTGTTTTGGTGTTTTTTTTTTTAAATAAACATCACAGTGGATTTTGTAATATAATGCATTTTGCTTGGAAAAAAGGAAATTGAAGTTAATGTCCTTCCTTCTTTGCCCTGGAGAAAGCACAGCCTGCATAGCTGCTCTTGTTAGTGCTTGCCTGCTGAAATTAGCATTGCATATTTTTGTTAATACCAATAAAAGTGGAGTTTGTTTAATTTAGAATCAAACCCTTGTTTGGATTGGATTAGCACTTTAAGAAAAATATTTAACTTGTAAAGTGATGCAACACAGGTCGATCTAATCTTTAGCTCCTCCAAGATTGTAGCTCATTTACAAGCTTTAGATCCTACTATTTCCCTTACACTTGTGAATAGTGTTAACACATTAAAAAAAAACCCAAACCAGTGTATTTATCTGAACCTTTCCAACACAGGCACCCCAAACCATACAGGAACCATCAGTAATGAGGTCAGTGCTGTCCAGCTGTGTCCAGTTCCCTGATCCTGATGGAACTTCTCACGCATGGTGTTCCTGGGCTTTCCTATTAATTATTGCATGACAGTTTAGTGGGGTTTAGCTTTTTTTTTTTTGACCAGAATGCAATAATGTAACTGTTCCCCCCAAATTCGTCATTTTTACTAATCCTGTGTATCTATACAGTAATGACATTTTGAGGGGACCAAGAGCCCTTTGTTGTGTTTAGAACTTGCCTTGGATTGAACTTGAGCAGAACTTGAATTTAAGACAAAACTCAGGAGATGTCTTAATTTAATGTAAAGCAGTGGAGACTTCCCTTTCCTGCAAGAGCAGCCTGCCCCTTGTTCCCACTCTAGCACTGTTCACTTGCATTGGAAGTAAAATCTCTTTTTCTACTACATGCAAAACTTTCAGCTCTGCACACAGGGGCTGAGTTGTATCCTGGTGCCTCTTGGGGCTGTGCTAGGAGAGAGCCTGGCTTTTCTGTGTATCCATGTGTCTAAGCTGGTAGCAGAGCTTTGCCGCTTCTCTTGTGTTGTTCTGCAAGCTGCTCCAAGACAACACTGAATTCTTTCTTGTTCTGGCTGCAGCAATGCCAAGTGTTTGTTGAACATCTGTCAGTGTGTTCAGATTATTAACCTAACTTCTGCTCGTTTATGTTAATGAAAACATTTGAGCTCCATAACAAGCCTGTGTAACAGTTCCTCACGCCACCAGTCCCACTGACTCCCAGCTGAGTGCTGCCACAGTCCAAGCCTACCTGGCAGAGTTGGCAGCTCCTCCTTCAGAGGTGTTGCTGCACTCTGTGCTGCCCGGCCTGCAGTGTGCCACTGCTTACTGCTTGTATTTAATCTCTAAAGCATCATCATATTATGGGGCAAATAAAGAAAATAAGTGAAACAGACAGCAGAAATTCCAGATTTGGCATCTGTACTCAGCTGGGTGTGGTCTGTCCCCCATTGTGGTTCCATGCTGGCTCTCACATGCAGTGCCAGCAGAGGAGAATTGAGGAACATGGGCAACACAAAGGTCAGAACCCAGCTCAAAAAAAAAAAAAATCCCAAATAATTTAAGATTTAAATGATTAATCCCAAATCTGATCTCTGCTCAGATCTGCCAGGGAGGCAGGCAGGTCCCTTCGGCCCCAAGGCTGTGGGATCTGCATCCTTGGACCATCCACCTCTCCCCCAAGCAGCTGGATCTCTCCTGAATAAGCCTTGCTTGGAGTGGGGCTTGGATGAGGTCACCTCCGAGGGCCCCTCCAACCCAAACTGTTGTGTCACACTGAGCGAGTAATTTCTGGGAACAGAAAGTGCTGTCCACTGCAGTTCCTTGGGGTCTGCTCTGGGGCTGTTACTGTAACATGGAGAACAAGCACTGCTGAGGCCAGCTGAGGGAATGGTCCTGCAGTTGGGTCTCCAAGGGCCTTTGCTTTTTTGTTAGCACACAGCTTTGGAAGTTGAATTAGATGACTGATCTCCTTTCTGGACTGCGTATAGTCTGCTGGGCAGCAAATTGCACTCAGAGTCATTCTTCCAAGTCCTATAATCTTTTACTACAGATACTATTAGTAAAAGTATTAATTACTCTGTTCTGGAATTAGGAGTTCGTAATGAAACCTCAAACAGAACACTCAAGCCAGGTTAGCCAAATGTCATGGAACACTCAGACCTGAGCTGCGAGTAAAATAAAAGTCTGAGTTGCTTTAAGGTTTACGGTTAAAAGAATGTAAAACTTTTCAGCTTGTCCAAGTTTTGACAGAAAACCTTGTAGTATTTGGCAGGCCTGGCTGGGTTTCCTTAAGTGTGAAATGCAAGATAAAACCAGCGACTCGGAGCCAAGCACAACGAAAGGAGAAGGTTCTCCTGAAACAAAGAGAACTGGAGATGCACAGATACTTCTCGCAGCTCTCCTTCAGCTCCTTGCCCAGTCTCGTGGCTGGAGCACCCCAAGCTTGGCATGGGGGTGCTGGGGGAGAAGGGGCACTGGAAGGAGCTCTGGGGGCTTGTGCCAGCGCAGGGTTCAGCCCGTGGAGCTCCTGTTGAGCTCTGGAGGGAGCAGAGAGGGAGCAGAGAGGGACAGGCAATCCTGCAGTGCACCCGTGCAGTGCACAGCGCACTGCCAGTGTAGGAGCTGCAGCAAAAAGCTGCTCTGAATGCATTTCAGATGTTTGACTTGGATTGGAGGGGAAAGGCAATTTTCTCCATGTCCTTCCTTTCACCCTTGAACTGGGACTTCTACAGCTTGTTAGGTGAAATGAAGAACCTTTTTTTCATTTTCTGTCCAGAAAGGCTTTTTAGGAAGAAGTGGTTGTTAAAGTACTTGGGAAGATTTTGCTGATAGTGGATGAGAGTTGTGTTTGCACATGTGGGGAGTGGGGGTAGTCAGACCTTTGACATTTCTGTCCATACAATACACTACACAATTCTGAAAATTTACAATATTTTAATTTTTTTTTTACTTCAGTGATTTGGAAGTTTAAGTACTACTTTGACTTCCCTCTTATTTTTTAATGTCCTGATTGAAGTTTTGTGCTAAAAGAAATGGGTTTAGGTCAGAAAGAGGTAAAAAGCAAATAAATAGGATGTAAATAATATATATATTTATATATGTATAAAATAGATTAAAGAGCCCTCTTGTCTATGATTGAAAGAATTTAATTTTATTTTTAGGCAAGACTTTGTAACTCTTGTGAAAATTGTTTCTTGCTTTTTTATATCAACACAAAGCCTGCTTGTGAAGGGTGTTTCCCCCAGTAACTGTGCTGGGGCACTTGGGGCCCTTGGCATTAACTGTGAGTACAAGGAGTTGCAACCAGTTTTCTCCACCACGAGGTGATCTCCGCTGAAACATTCTGTAGTGACTTCTGTAGATGAGAGCAGCCCATAAGGGAAAACACTCCTGCCCCATCCTTTGGTTTTCCTGGTCACAGAATGTCCTGAACTGGAAGGGACCTGCAGGAGTCACCCAGTCCCAGTCCTGGCCCTGCACAGACACCCCAACAATCCCAGCCTGGGCATCCCTGGCAGCTCCTGGAGCAGCCTCGGGGCTGTGCCCATTCCCTGGGCAGCCTGGGCAGTGCCAGCACCCTCTGGGGGAAGAGCCTTTCCCAAAATCCAACCTGACCCTGCCCTGGCCCAGCTCCAGCCGTTCTCTGGGTGCTGTCCCTGTCCCACAGAGCAGAGGTGGCAGCTGTCCCTCAGGAGAAGCTGCAGACCCCTGACAGGTCTCACTTCCCTCAGTCTCCTCAGGCTGAACAGACCAAGCGTCCTCAGTCACTCCTTGTGTGGCCCTTATAGACCTTTCACCATTTTCATGGCCCCTCTGTGTAACAAGCTCCTCTTTCCTGCTCCCTTCTCGTTATTTAACAAAAATAAATTATGCACAGAATGGTAGAATCCCAGAAGTGTTTGGGTTCAAAGGGACTTTAAAGCCCATCCAGTGCCACCCCTGCCATGGCAGGGACACCTCCCACTGTCCCAGGCTGCTCCCAGCCCTGTCCAGCCTGGCCTTGGGCACTGCCAGGGCTCCAGGGGCAGCCCCAGCTGCTCTGGGCACCCTGTGCCAGGGTCTCCCCGCTCAGGGAAGGATTTCTGCCCTCCATGCCCCTCTCCCCGCTGTGTCTCCGCGGGCCGTTCCCAGCGCCGCCCTTTCCCCCTCAGGGCCCGGGGGCGCGCGGAGCCCGCCCGGGCCGGGCTGGGCGCTGCTGGGCGGCGCTGGGGCTCCCCCTGCGGGCCGCGCCGGGGAACTGCGGCACCGAGCTCTGAGGGCCGGGCGGCTGCTTTCCCCTTCTTTCCTCTTCTTTCCTTTTCTTTCCCCTTCTTTCCCCTTCTTTCCTCTTCTTTCCTCATCTCTTTTCCATTTCGTTCCGTTTTTGTTTCTTCCTCTGCTCTGGAGACAGGATTAAAGGGCCAAGGGTGTTCAGCCTTAAGAAGAGAAGGTACCAGGGAGACCTTAGAGCCCCTTCCAGCACCGAAAGGGAGCTTATAAAAAAGAGGGATTTTTTACATTAGCAGATAATGAAAGGACAAGGGAGAATTGTTTTAAACCAAAAGAGAAGAGATTTATATTAGATATTGGGAATCAGGAATTGTTCCCTGGCAGGGTGGGCAGGCCCTGGCACAGGGTGCCCAGAGCAGCTGGGGCTGCCCCTGGATCCCTGGCAGTGCCCAAGGCCAGGCTGGACAGGGCTGGGAGCAGCCTGGGACAGTGGGAGGTGTCCCTGCCATGGAGGGGTGGCACTAAATGGGTTCTTAAGCCCCTTCTGATCTGAACTATTCTGTGATTTATTGCCCTTGGCAAAGAATGCTTGTTTAAGGGGAAAAGTTTGCGGTGTGTTCTGGTTTTATAGTTAATGAGAAGCAGTTTTGGTCAGGCTGGTCAGTGCTGGCCTCCTCCTGCCACTTGAACAGGCAGACAGATAACAAAGGCAGCCATGGCATCAGCTGACAGGGAATCAGAGTTCCAGGATTTGTTCTTTTATCTCCCCAAAGTGGCATTTATTGGCTTTGCTTGTGCAGAGCAGCTGTTTGACTACACAGTGAGAGACTGAAAACATTCAGAGCCTTCACACAGGTCTGACAGCAGGACTAGAAGTGGAAATGTGTTCTGCTGAGAGGCAAGAGGCTGATGGTGTGACTTGTTGAGAGTCAGACATGCTCTTTGTTGCAATTTGGTCTGGTGAAAGCTGTCCCTGTCCATGGCAGAAGGGCTGGAACTAAATTATCTGTAAGGTCACTTCCAGCCCAAACCATCTGTGGTTCTATTTGAAAATAAAAATCTGTGAGAGAAAAGCAGACCTGTGTACTGCCTCTCTCCCCTTTTCTGTTGGCTGCTCTAGCTTGGCTGTAACTGCCTCACAGTGAGTGATGAATCCTTCTCCCACATCCAGTAAAACTTTAGTTAACACTAAATATGTCAAAACTTCTGATACAGGGATAGAAACCTTTCTTAGAGAAACAGAAATTACACTTCTAAAGGTGTCACTTGCCCCCTGCTTTCTTTGAGCAGTCAGCTGAGGGGCCCAGAATGGGAGTGTGAATGGCAATGATTGAATTGCTTTGGTGATTGTGGAAAAGAGTGAGGGGAGGGTTTGGTGTTGGAAGGTCTTCATGGCCTGCTGTGAGTGCTAGCCTGGCTCTGCACCCTGAGGGGCCACTGGCAGGAAATGACAGAAACCAAGGGGCAGGAAAGCCCTGGGGAGCAGACAGAGCCCAGGAAGGTGTTGGAGTCCCCCTGAAAACTTTCCTTATTAAAACCTATTTGGTGAAGTGCAAGGGGATTTGCAGAGGGAATGTGATCCCATTAAGCATCTTCACTATCATCCTTGGGCGTTCCTGGGCATGACTGAAGCTTACAGAAGCAGCAGTGGCTCCTCCTTGCCATCACCTCAAACACCAGCCATCAGAGCAGCTGAAATGGGGAACTACAATTCTGCTGGGTGCTGTGAAATAGGACAGGTTTGGCTGCTGTTATGCTGCTGTAGCAGATTAGGAGCAGGAGAACTGACAAACCCTATTTTGCCTGTGATCAGCCTTACTGATGTATTATTCAGCTGTGATTATGTTTTAATGGACTAAGAAGTGTAGAAATGTTTCAGTATGGCTGGATGGGAGTGGTAGAGATCACTAATTATAACATCTTCATTATAAATATGGATTAACCTGAAAGTTAGATATTATGTGTCTTTTCCAGTGGAGTAACTAATTCTGTGGAGTGTAGTGAGAGATGGAAATGAATGTTTTTCTCTTGCTTTGCATGCATTTAGAGAATTGGCCTAACTGGTGAAGGGCAGGTCTCTCTTTAGTAAACCTGTGACTCCTATAACTAAAGAGTAGCTGTTTCTCATCTTTCTCCCCCATTTCCCCTTTACTGATGAGGAGCAGAGTCCTGACACCCATCCAGCACAGCATGGCTTCCTACAGACTTTCCCCTCCTGGTGGATTCTCTGATAAGGAGAATCTGATAAGGAATAAGCTCACGCCACAGTCTGTCTTACCATGGAAGCACTTCAGCTCCTCTCCTCTACCTTCATTACTCCTCATCAATCAAATGTGGTTGCAAATAATTTTATAATGCCAAATCAGCATATCTTGCATTCAATATGATAGGGTATGTGAGCTGCAAACCTCAGATTGACAGTTAATGTGTTAGGCTGAGCTTTTTATTTCAGCCTGCTGGAATGGTGGAGGCAGGTCCTCCAGGTGGACTGGTAGGATTAAATTGTGTGCATCAGTATTTAATTTTACTACATCGAGGACACAATTCTGCTTCTGGAAGTGTTGTGGTTTCCTTGCAGCTCATCCATGCTCTGCTAGCAGGACTCCCTGCATGCTGCTGGGTTTGAATAGATCTCTGTGCCTGTTGGAAGCACTGTGGGTGCTCAGTTCTGTTCTGGGGAAGGGCTCATGGGTCAGGTGTGTCAGGGGCTGCCCTGCCCTGTGCTCCATCCCATCCCCAGCAGGACAGTGGAATCTGTCTGGGCAGGGATGATGTAAAGCTGCCACACCTGCCCTTTGCAGCCAGTCCTGGACAAGGAGCATTAAAACAACTGATTCCATCCTTTTTTTAAGTGGCCTAAGCCTTTAAAGTCTCTTTGAGTAAGTGAAATTGTGATATTGTGCCCCTGTGCAGGCAGGCAGGTTGTGTTTAGAGGTGCCTGTGTGTTATTGATAGAGACTGGTGCTTTGCTGTCCTCTTGCTTCAAAGCACTATCAGGAGTTATCTAATATTGAGATATCTTGTTATTTTATGACTTTGAACTGAAGGGTGAGAGCAAGACAAAAGACTGGAAAGGGAAGCTCAGGCTGTAATGTGTTTATGTGAAAAGTGGGTTTTAAAGCTTTGAAAGGATTGTAATGCTCTTCCACCTTGAGATGCTAATGCTGAAACTTGAAACAGAGCACAGTATCATTAGCAATTAAATGTGTCTGTGTACTGCTCTTACATCATGTATGGCTCTCACAAATCAAAAGGGAGAGGTACCCACATCTAATAAAATAATGATTGGGAAAGCAGAGTTCCAAAGCCCTGCTTGCAATTCACAGACAGCAGCTGCATGCCTGGCATATTTGTATAAGGTTTTAGAATTAAATTAATTGCCCCAGGCTTTGTACTTGTAAAGGATTGATTTTTGTTCTTTACCTGCGTGCTGTTGATACTTTGCCTTTTTACGCCTCTACTCCAGTGGCTTTTGTGTTGTACCATTACAAGATTTGAACTCAAATCTTCTTTTCTATCTTTGAACTGCTTATACCATTCTTTTGATGGCAAAAACTACATCTCAATAGATGGATACACAGATAACTTCTTGGAGAAGTTAATTCCAAATTTTGAGTAGCATATACAAGATTACAGAAGTAAATACCAATATCCAGTGAATTTAGTATGTTAGTAAGAAAGTGGAAATACTTCTGGATCCTGTCTGTAGAAGCCAATAGCTGAGTAGGACTGCATTGGATTTAAATTTTTGGTGAATATGTTTATTCCAGTTAAGAGTTTTAACATTTCTGACACCTGTTTTATGTTTATTTTGCTAAAACAAAATAGTGTGTATACATGTATATGTGCACATATGTATGTTTATTATGCACATGATGTATTTGTTACAGCAAATGCAATGTAAACATACAAAAGTTCACATTACTTTAAATACTGAGCTTAACTGTCAACCACAAAACATATTTGCAAACTCTTTCAACATGTGTAACATATACAATCCTAATTAGAACCAGCACAATAGCAGAGCTGCCCATATGGTAGTGATAATTATGTTGAAAGTGTTTGTCTTGTGGCTCAAAATTAAGTTTGGAAGATCCAATGTGGACTGCCTCATGCTGGGGGTTTGTGACATGCCTTTAAAATGTGCATGTGAATAATTTGCCATGGCCAGGCTGGGTTAGATGAGTTAAAGATGAGGGGGTTTGATACAGTGCTCATTTGATAGGAGTATTAAATGTGTATTTCTATCAGAGTTACTGGAGGGCTGTCCTGACAAAGGCAGTGTTGCATGTTTGTATGTGTGTTTCATCTATGTTATCTTTAGAAAATCATGAGAAAAGATGGGTTTTCTGTATGTTGTGCTGCAAGACACACCTGAGACAGCCCTGTCCAGGCACTTCAGAGCTGCAGTGTATGCCCCTCTGGCACACATAGAAAGCATCATTTCCAACAGAATAGTTAGAACTGCATTTATGAATGGGCCAGGGCTCTCCATTGAAAACCTGCTTTAAAATAGTTAATTTTTCTGCACACTGGTGACCAGCTCATGCTGTTCTTTGTCAGGTTAAATATGCCAAGGCAGGATACAAGCCTAGTAGAAAATGGGGATATTTAGCTTTCCATTATATATGGGCAAACAATAACAACTATGAAGAAAAAAGGCAATGGCTGCAGCAGTAGATAATGTGGGGTTTGTGATAAATACTCATAGGTTTACAGTTTGCTCTGTCTTATCTCTCAGACACGTCCTGTGGTTTCTGTATCCTGCAAATCAGTGTGAAATGGGAGCAAGTTGTGCTCTAAAATGGAGACAAGCAATTTGCAACACCCAAATGATGTTTTAGGTGAAATAGTGTGGGACACATTTGTATGTATGAATAACAGTCTTTTATTAATAACACAAAATGCAGCACTGTGAGTGTGGGATGTGTTGGTATCAATCTAGAAGTGTTCCATTTGTAGGTTTAGCATCTGAACTAAGACACCACACTGTGCTCCTGCTGGTAAACAGTGAAATCTTGGTTGGTGTTACAGTGTGCAGAAAGATCCCCAGGTTGATCCATTAGGGTTTATTTTTGGGGGGAAAATGGTGTAGTGGCATTTCACAACAGTTTCAATGGAAATATCCAGAGGAAAGTCTGTCTTGGTTTTAGGAACCCTGTGAAAATACAAATCATGATCAAAAGAAATGCATGTTATGAATGACCTGCTGTCACAGGCATTTTATTATGGATTTGTATTTACTAACAGTCCTAAATTTGTATTTACCACCACTCCTAAGTGCTAGCTTCTCATTTTAATAAGGGTCCTTCATTCCTGCTCACTGCAGAGCTTAGAATGTAAGGTTCAGAGGGGCTTTCTGTAGAGGCTGGATATAAACCTATCCCTCCCAACTGCTGGGCTTGTGCTCAAGGGCAGTGCTGTCAATACTGTGAATTTGCAAAGTCAAAATCTCGGTTGATCTTTGGTCTTGGCTTTTTTATTTATTTCTGCTTTGGTCTCTGAAGGTTAGTTGCTTGCTGTGATGTGAGAAGAAGAAGAATGCAGGGATAAAGGGAATAATGTTTTAATCCTTTCAGTGTTGTTGCAGAAGTGACTTCTAACTTAATACCTGTTTCAGTTATTGACCCTCTTTTGGGAAGATATTGATTGTGTGCATTTTATTGATTGTGCAAATGCTCATCCACTATGGGAAGTGCATTCCTGTGAAATATCACAGGTCAGTCCTCGCTGAAAGAGAGAATTACTTGCCTTAAAATCAATGGGATGAGGCCAGCTTGTATCCCACCACTTCTGATGGTGAGTGCTGTGTGTTTGGGTTTTTTGCATCAGCCATTTCCTTCATCAGTAACTGATGCCTTGTGTGATCCAAGTAAGGAACCACATATGCCTGTGTATTTAAACATTCACTTGCAATTTCATGCGGCAGGGGGTGGAGCATGGGTTTGTGTAGGAAAATGCTGGGTAACTCAGCTGCTCTGGTGCAGTTTAACTTTTTTAAGTGAATTCTGGTGCTTCCAGTATTTCACTTTCACAGGCTGGCTGTGTAGTAGCTGCTGTCCAGCCTTGGTGCCCAGCAGCTTGGTTTGGTGTAGGACTGCAGTGGTCCCTCTGCAGCAGGAGGTGTGAGCCAGCCTGTGCTGCTGTGGTTTGGGACAGCTCCTGCCATCTCCTGCTTTGGTGGAGTGCTTCTATTGAGCAGAAATAGATTTCTTTTGAGGGTATACATCAGATGGTCTGGGAGCTTTTTTCATCCTACCAACTGCTCGGTAGTTTGGAGTTGCTCAAACTGTCCACTTGTTACAGTAACAGATATCAGCAAATGTTGGTCGATTTGGAGTGACGACTGAATTTTTTCCCACTTACAAGGAAATGCCTTATTTGTGTATTTGCTCTCCCACCACCCCTGGCTGCTCTCCAAGAGTGTCAGTGTATGGCAGTGATGGTAAAACAAACTGGGAGACACCATGGCATGAAGTGAGTTCTCAACTCAGTGGCCTGAACCTGCCTCACAAGCACAAATTCTGAAACTCCAGGGGGATTGTCCCTGGATAAAGGTGCTGCTGCTGCTCGTGCTTCCCTCTGCAAACCCCAGCAGGCTGGCTGCCCACATCCTGGCTGTTCCTGAGTCACTCCCTGTGGCACTCACACTGGCTGAACACAGAGAGACGCAATTCTCTCTCCCAGGACTTTTCCTGGGAAGGCAGTGAGAACCACAGAGAGAAGAAGAGAAAACAATTCTGATCTCTATTCACTGCTCCTGTTGTTTTGCACCTGTGGAATGTGTTATGGAGATTGTTCACCCAAAGTGATTTGTCAATTGGATTCTGCTGAGGATTGTTTTGTTTCCTTGGCCAATTGGGTCAAAGCTGTGTCCTGACTGTCTGAGACAGTCATGGGTTTTTCTTTTGTATAGCATAGTGTCTCTTTAATATAATATAGTTATAGCATAGTATTAATGTTATATAGTATAGTGTTAATAAAGCAATTATTCAGCATTCTGAATCATGGATTTAGAGCACATTATTCACTGCCTTGGGGTTGCCTTTCTACAATAACTCCTGAAGGATCCCAGCTTTCTGTAGCCATCAGCAACGCTGCTGGAGCCTGGCAGGCCCCTTGGCTCGGGGACATTCATTGTTTGGGGACAATGACTGGGCTCAGGCTCCTGCCAGAGCAGGGGCTGGCTCCTGCCTCGCAGCCCCCTTGCCTTTGGGAGCAATTGAAAATGTTCAAACCAGGCAGCAGCGATTCCAGCCCCGCCCGGGGGATGAAGGCGTGCCTTGTTTCTGTGCCAGCAGATGAGGGTGTTGGATCACAGCCCGGCAGGGCTCCTTGTCCCCGTGTCCGTGGGAACCCTAATAATGCTTTTTGGGATGTGTCCCAGCTGTTCCCTGCACCTGACCCACCCTTGCTGCCCCTGTGCCCTGCTGGAGCACTGAGGGGTTGGTTCTGGGCACCTGCAGTGATGGATGCCCTGTTATTCCCTGTTGGCCTCTGCTTTACACACCTCATATTTTGTGGCCACCCTCTCCTGTGGCATTTATATTTTCTGGAAAAATCCCTTCACCCAGGATTTTTCTCCTGGGAAGCTGAGAAGCTTCAGAGAAAAGGAAAACAATTCTTATCTCATCTGCTTCTCCTGTGTTTTGCTCCTTTGGAATGTGTTTGGAGATTGTTTACCCACAGGTGATTGTTTCATTGGATTCTGCTGTGAGTTGTTTTGACTCAATGGCCAATTAGGGCCAAGCTGTGTCGGGACTCTGGAGAGAGTCACAAGTTTTCATTATTATCTTTGTAGCCTTCTGTCTGTATCCTTTCTGTATTCTTTAGTATAGTTTAATACAGCATTCTTTAATATAATATAGTATTATAAAGTAATAAATTAGCCTTCTGAGAACATGGAGTCAGATTCATCATTCTTTCCTGCCCCAGGGGTCCCTGCAAATACAATACTCTCCTGCAGCACAGCCTCACTAAAGCCACCAAGAGTGGACATTTCCCTCTCACTTCCATGTGCTATGTCAGATCTGCCTCAGGTGACACAGTCTTTTTGTTGGTCTGGTGACAATGTCAAGTTCTCATCTTCTGTGCTTGTTTTTCCCACTACAAAAGATCCCTCTGTGTAAAGAAAAAAAGATGTGTTTTTCCCCTGATGAAAGGCTTCTGTCCTAGAACTATCAGCGCCCTGGGAAGCGCAGGTCAGAGCTGTCCTGGCTGGGCTCTGGCTCCTTCTGAGCACAGTGCAGCAGCTCTTTCTTCTCTCCCTGGCTCAGCACCATCCAGCACAGGCTTTTGCCAAGAGCTCTTACAGCCCTGGATCAGTGGCTCTTTAGCAACACCATTGCAGGCTTTGAGAGAGCCTGGAGCGATGCCACGAGGCAGAGAGCCCTGTGCTCCTCCTTCCTTGTGTGAGGGGGAGATATTCATGCAGCAACTCTCACAGGAGCAGTGGATCCAGTGAGCTTGCAGCCAGATTCTGCAGGGCTTGTCCCGGGGATTTGTGAGCTTTGCAGAGCCAGAGCAATGCCTCGTGTCTCCACAGCACAGAGGGGATTGAGAGCAGAGTGAAATCCATGGTTGTGAGTCCTCCACCAGCTTTGGGTGTGATACCCCAGCTCTGTCAAAGCATGGGAGTGATCCACAGTGACTTCACAGGGCAAAAACTCCAGCAGAAATTCATTCAAGGTGTTGGTTTTGCCTTAGTTACCCCAGGAACTCAGATGTTTGAAATAGAACCAAAGGCATGGCTTGGGTGGGGCCTTTCAATGTTGTTGCAGAAGTGACTTCTAACTCAGTACCCGTTTCAGTTATTGACCCTCTTTTGGGGAGATATTGATTGTGTGCATTTTATTGATTGTGCAAATGCTATTTTTTGCCTGGGTGAAAGCAGGCAGCACAAAAATCACAGAATATGCTGAGTTGGAAGGGACCCACAAGGATCATCAAAGTCCAGCTCCGGGCCCTGCACAGGACCAAAGCTGCTGAGGTCACAGATGTCTCTGAATGGGAGCATGAATTGTTTCCTCTCAGCTCTTGGGCACTCTCAGACTTTCTCTTCCAGGGTTTCCTGGGAAGCCCTTCCAGGAACTCAGGTATTTTCCATTTGGTGTGGCTGCAGGAGTGTCCCCGTGGCAGATGGCCCTGCACAGTCAGAGGTGCTGCAGACCTGGGGCAGCAGGTCCTGCCCTGCCCAGTGACACCACAGAGGGAGCAGTGGGGTTGTTTGGGGATTTTTCTTCGGCAAGTCACTTGTTTCTATTTACAAGCTCTACCAGTGTTTTAATTAGGGTAATTACCCTTGACCAGCTAAGTGTAATGGCCTGCTGCCTCTCTAATGGCTTTTCCTTTGTGATTTCCCTGCTTGGCACTGGGATGGCACCATGAGAGGTGGGAGGGGAGGAGAGAAGAAACTGCAGGAGAGGTTATTGCAGCCTGCTCGGGACTGCCAGAACTTTCAGATCATTAAGAAAGCTAATTTATTGCCTTAACCCCTGCAATTTACTTTTTATTTTTACATTCTTTCTTAATTTCCTTTCCTTTTTTTTTTTTTTTTTGGTGCCTTTTTTTTTTTTTTCTTTTTTTTTTTTTTTTTGTTTGTTTCTTTGTTTCCTTCACAGAAAAAGTGTTCACCAGAGCCACAGTTTTCATTTGGGAATATCATCCACTATCTGGGCATGGTTGCCCAGTTGAGAAGTTTCCACTCACTACAAAATAATAAGCAAAATTTTGCTGAGTGACTTGTGGGAACTTGTGATGAGACCCTTTGAAAGAGGCTCCAGCAGGAGCAGTTTTCTGTCTGAAAATGTTTCCAGGTTGGGATGGGGTATGCATGAAGTGAGGAAACCAGAAAACAAAGTCAGGAAAATCAGTAGCCAGTAACTACATGACTGCTTTAAAATACATGAGCCAGTGACTCAGAGACTTTGGGGTTTTGATTGGTTTTGCAGGGTTTTGCTCAGATTTTCACAATTCTGTTAAGCAACCAAATGGATAAATTACAGAATACGTATTTTCTGGGGTTTGTGATTTGCTCACAGTACCTGTTCTCAGATTTTACTGGTGTAAAGACTTGTCTCCTTGTTCAGCTGATTAATACCCAAGCAGAACTAGCTCAGGGTAGCCTGGCTCACAGAGGTGCTGATAAATAATCCCAAATTGCAGAGGGTTTTTTATGCCTTTTGTTGGAGGAGCTCTTAGCACAGTGCTGTGCCACTGCTGCTCCTGGAACACGAATTAAAGATTTGGCTCCTGGTTAATTAATCAGGGAGGGATGGCAGCCCTCGCAGTGTCCTTGGGGGCTGGTGAGCAGCATCTCAGGCTGCTCTGGGGAAGCCACCTCACCTCCAGTGCTGCTTTCTCCCTCTGAAAGAAAAGCATCCTGAGATTTCTTTCCTGCTTGTAGGAATTTGGTACAGTATACGTTGTATATATTTGAGACATAGTTGAGCCACAATACACAGAGCATCACCACACAATTTCAGAAAGCTTCGACCCACACAGAGTAACATCACGTCACATCAGAAGGCTGCAAGTGTTTGTCCTTCTTTTCTTTAGCCCAGCCTTTTATACCCCTCATGTTCATGCATTGCACTGTGTTTCCTCTGTTCCCTGTGTGATTGCTCAGCACACCTGGGCACTCTCAGTGCTGCTCACCTGCTTTTCACAGCTGCACCCATTGGGGATGAGGCTGGGCCACAGCCCCACTGCCAGTGACCCCAAACTGTTCCTACAACACAGCCCCATCCCAATGACCACGAACTCTGTGCCACAGGAATTGTCCCTAGGAGCAGGTGCAGGTATAGGTGTAGGTATAGTTACAGGTACAGTTATAGGTATGGCCAGCATGTGCTGTGGTGTGGCTGGATGCTGGCAGAGTCCTGCAGTGCTCTCAGAAGCTCCCAGCAGCCTCAGCCTGTGGGGATTTGTTTCCTCACTGCGTTAAAGTTACTAATGGTTGCAAGAATTAGTGTAGATGTTGTGTATAATGTGGGGGGAGTATCCTGGCAGCCTAGTGCTCTGCTTCAGGTCTGCCATCCCTCCTCAGACAGCCTGGGCTCTGTGCTGCCCGAGGGAGGGTGCCCCCTTTGGAAACCTGGGGTGTAAAAGCACAGATCACCATCTCTGGTTGTAACCACACAGGGAGCTGTGAGCACCAGTCTTCAATTTATCTCACATTTTTATTTCTAAGCCCCATCAAAGCCCTAACAGTGTTCCTAGAAACAGCTTTTTAAAATTCTCACTTGTTTATACCTCCAAAGAGCTTTTTCTCTCAGACATGTGGTGCTAGCCACATTGAAAAATTTGGAACAGCTGAAAATATCTGTGTATTATAAATTTTTTACAGTAACTGCATCTGTAATCCATGCTATGGACACTTCCAGAGATTGTGCTGCCGCACTGCAGAGTTTCAGAAAGCTCTGCTGAGATTAAATGTTTAAAAAGAAATATTTTTAATCATTGGTGAAAGGTGTGGATTCTTTTGGTTAGGTGAGAATATTAGTGGTTATAAATTAGCAGTATGGAAAGGATTTAAGGATTGTATTGTCTGAACTTCAGATTTCAGAGGTGACAGATCTGGGCTCTGCCGCATTCAGAGACTGGCAAATCAAATTTATCTAAAGAGCGTGAACTCTATTTTTTGAAATTTTCCTGCACTGAATACCTTCAAAATAAAGAAAAATGCTCTTCATATCCCTTCATTAGCATGTAGTGTGACATGACAGATTTATGAAAGACATCTCAGTGCTGCAGTGCCCTGGTGTTTTATCCCATTTGGTAAATAGCATGGTGATGTGCTGGGCACTCAGGTTTCATTCTGGGTCCCATTCATCATCCTGCTATGTGACTCCAGACTATTGCACTCCTTTGTCTCAGTTTACCTGGGTATGAAATGTTGGTACTATCTCCTCCCACTCTCATGAAATGTAATTAAGTTAATGCTTGAAAGTATGGTTTAAGTACAAGCTGCAGCTGGCATTTCTTAAGGTTTTAATGCTTGTAAAGAAAATAATCCTTCTTGGTCCACTTCAGTTTGGGGTTTATTTTTGGTTTCTGCCTTTTTTAGTTCTTCTTTTATCTCCCTTTATAGCTGTTACAAGAAAGTCAGGAGAATGTGACATTCAGTGAGTGACACCAGAGCCGGTGGTGGAGGGAGGGCTCCGAGTGTGAGCAGTGATGCTGGAGATCATTAACACTGCTATTTATAACTGGAAAAACTGGATTTCAAGGGGAAACATCTAGGCTTAGCGTGGCTAATTATACAGCTGTTAACTAATCTAACAGTGATCCTAATTCCAGCAGCCCTTGGCACTGACACTTCACGGCTCAGTGTGGGGAGCTGATGTGGCACTGAGCCCGTCAGGTGTCTGCTGCCAGCACAGCAGGGTGGCAGGGGACAGCTCACACCTCCCTCTGCCACCCTGGCCATCCCAAACACTCCTCTTCAGGCAGGGAAAGGCACCTGGGCTGGAGGCCTTAAGGAAATCTCCCATTACTGCTAAAGTCAAAATGACAGAGCAGGAGTTACCGGAGGATTTGACAGCTGCAAAATTGCTGAATCCTCAAGAGTGACTCTAGACACACATACAGTGTTTGCATTATTAATTTAATGTCTTTGCACTTTGTAGAAGTGTTTTCTGTAGAAGTATTGCCTCAAGGATCTATCTGCATAGATTTAATGCTAAGATCAAGGTCTTTATTTCCATTTAAAGGCATAAATTAGAAAGCAATCTCACTGAAAAAGTCTGATCAGTCAGGATCAAATGGATTCATCAGAAGTGTGTGATGCGCTCTCCTGTCACTTTCCTTTCTCCTGTGTTGAATCCCTTCCTATTTTTGAAGTTTGAAGTCACTCAAGTGTGACCTATTTTCCTGTTCATGTTGTCTGCTTGCATTTTCCCCTGTTTGCAGGTGGGAGATGCTTGAAGGGAAGGTGAAGGCAGACAACCCTGCCTCCCACTGGCTCCTCGCTTCATGAGGGGCTCATGAGCAGCCAAACAGGGGCTCAAAGGCCCTGGGTGCACTGAATTACTGTCAGAGAGGTGGTAGTGCACACATTGACCTTATTGTACCATTTATGGCTTCAAGGCAGATGCAAAGCAGCAGAGCCTGCAGCAGGCAGGTTCCCATTCAGGGCAGCTTGCTCTCTGCCTTTGCTGGTGCTCTTGTTGCTAGTTTTCATGTGTGAGTGGTTACCTTGCTCTTTTCTCCAGTATTTGATCCTCACTGAGGGCAGCAGGAGGTGGCTCAATGGGAGGCAAAACCAGGTTGGGCCAGGGCATGGCATGTGTGTGGACAGCTTTTCATGTTTGCTTGCTGGAGTGCACGAGAAGAGCAAATTGCCTGGCTGAGAGTCTTCTGAAAATGTCTTGAATCTGGGATATACAGATTTTTTTTTATTATTAGCTTTTACTTAAAAAAAAAAAAAAAAGTGAAGCATATTTATCTCCCCATCTCTCATGGTTTTGCTGTTGTGTTACATTGATTTCCATGCATTCTGTGGGGATCCAGTCCTTCCAAGTGCTCTGGATCCCTGCCTGACACAAGTGCCCATTTTCTCCCTTCTTTCCCCTCACCCTCCATCTCAGCCTCCTGAGCTGTCACAGATCAAAGGAGAGTTCTGTTTTATTTTTAAATTGGGCGTTTATTGAGTAAAAGGGGCAGTGTAATGTCATTATGGATGGCATCCTTTAGAGCTGCAGAGCAGCAGCTGTTGTCCCCCTCTCTGTTTGCAGAGGCCCTGGCTGCTGAACAGAAAAGCTGCAAGCTCCATCCTGGCTTCTTCCCTTGGAGAAAACAGAAACAATCCTGAGGGAGCTCAAGGGATTTAAGTATCCCATGTATGTTGGTGTTTTGGGAATAAATACAGACTGTCTTGCTAGAAGTGTGATGGATTGCCATGGGTTTGGCTCTGCTCGCTGTGTTATGGACTGGAGCTGTTGTGCTCACCTGCAGTGTGCCTGCAGGGGACACGAGTGACAGTCTGCCCGTGTCCAAATGCTGAATGCTGCCTCTCTTTGCCTGGCTCCTGCTGTGCATGGCTACAGGAGGTGCCCAGCAGATGTGGAAAGGAGAAAGTATTTCATGCTCATTTTATGTGAGATCATACCGAGAAAAGAATATGTGTTTATTTTCTTTTCCTTGTATTGCCAAAATATTTGCGATACCATCTTTGCCGGAGGGGTTTTTTTGCAAGCCATTACCCAGCGTGTGCAGCTGCTCAGGGCTGTGGGTACCTTGCTTTCTCCCTTGTGCTCTGCTCACAGGAGCTGGAAACAGAGATTTGACTCTTTGTTACCTTACAGCATTTCCTCCATGCCCTGGTGTACTTGTCCCCCCATAGCCTCGTGTTTCCAGAGGAGCTCAGTGAGGTGTAATGTGCTTTGGGAGCTCTGGCTGCTCTCACATGCCCCTCATCAGCAGGTGTCATTGCAGCCCCATGGCTGTGCTCATCCCCTGAGTGTCTGAGCCCAAACCCACAGTCATTTCGAGGCAGCCATCCAAACCTCCTGGGGAATATGTTACACTTTTCCCAGAGGAAAAGCACTCACCAGACAGTGGGAATGGCACAGATTCTGCACAAGGCAGAGCTGTACAAGCTGAGCAAATCCCCACGCCCTGCTCTGGTCTGTGGGGAGCCCCAGCTCGAGCTGCTGGAGGGGATGTGTGTGTTCACTAACTCTGCTAATGCGAACAGGAGTCTGAGGGATCACCCCCTGTTCCTCCTGTGGGGCATGCTGAGCTAATGGAACTGATCCATCTGGCATCCTCCTGCTTTTCTAGCCCTGAATCTCCTTTAGGAGCCGCAGGGCTGGGACCAGAATCCTGTGCCTGCATCACTCCCCACGTGTGATGGCCATGGTGAGAAGAGCAGGAATGGGGCTCTGAGCAGCACAGGGTCCTGAAGGTGCTGCTTCCCTTTCTGCTGGGAATGGAAGCCAAATTCATGATTCACCTGCCATTTGTAGAGACCATTTAGACAGAAAACTGGGATAGAAGATCCATTTCTTTGAGCACCTCTATGTGTGTTCTGGTTTTCCATTTTCCAGCTGTATCCTGGGGTATCTAAGGGAGTCACCTGGGCCAGGCTGATGGGAATCTCCAGCTGCCCAAAGTCAGGCTTTGCTGTCTGGGCATTTCAGAGCACAGCAAACACTAAAGCTCAAAGCAGACAATTAAATAAAAGTGGAGTAAAACAAAGTCTTAGAGCCGGGGAGATTTAGGCATGACTATAACAAAGGAGTTTCTGGTTCCTGGTCTGTTTTCTACTAGAGTAGCTTTGTTCAAACTAGTTCAAACTAGGGTTTCTAAGCCAACAGAGAGGTTCCACAGAAGAACTAATTAAAAAAAAAGTGTAAACACCCTCACCCCTGTGCAGTTGGACACATTCCTGAAGAAATGTTGCTATGTGCATTTGCTTGCTAGTGGTGCCTAATGAAAACATACTAGTTTATAACACTAAGGTTGTTATTATTTAAATAAATCAATATGGTTCTGTTTAAAGAAACAATAGGTGCTCCAGTAGCAGCCTTTTCTTCCCAGCTGGAGGGAGAATGTGGAATATAGCATGGACTCAGATTTTATTTTTACCTCTCCAAAACAGCTTGGTCCTTCAGTGGAAAAAGGGTGGAGAACAACCAACTCAGATCATCTTTCTTATCTGGCTAAAATCCATCAGTGCATAAGTATATAAAAATGAGAGATAAAAGGAGGAAATTATATCAGGAAAGTGTTAAATTTTCTTTAATTTAGCTTGAAAGTTCATCTCCAGTAATTTACCTCACTGCTTTTTTTATTCAACTTGAGCTCTGCAATCCTGCTGGGTAAGGTGTAAGAGAACCTCTTACTTCTTTCTTAATGGGAGCTGTAATTCAGGAATTTTCATACTGGACTTCACAGCTCACTGATAGAGTTTGTTTGTTCAATACAATATGTGCTGTGGATCAAGTGTGTGGATGTACCCAAAATATGCTGTGCCTCACAAAGAGCCTGATTGTCAGGGCTCCTTTCAGGATGGGTGTGAAGCTGTGTGTCACACAGCCCAAGTGCACACAGAATGCTGCTCCTCTTTTCTTGCCTCTCTCCTTGGAAAATGTGACCAGTGAGTGGCAATGCTGTTGAATGCTGCTTTTATTAGCAGCAGCTTCTGTGGGGATGTTGTCCCATTCCTTTGGGCCATCTCTCCCATGTGCTTTGCAACAGTGCTGAAGCCAATGAATAAAAACATTCAGGGGGAAACAAGAGTCATTTGTGAGGAGCTCTTTGCCCTCTGCTTTTCAGGGCTGGGTGGCTGCAGAAGACTCAGATGCCCAGAGCAATATTGAAACACATAGTTCTTTTTCTGAATTCCTTTTTTCTGGATCTAAAACGTGTTCTGTTTTGGAAAGAAATACTAGCAAAGCTTGCTCTGCTGCATTGACTGTCCTGGGCCAGAGCTGGGGACTGCTGAGGGCTTTGTAATACCCATCAGAAAGTAGTGCACAAAACCTACAACAGAGAGAGGGCTGGTATTTGCTCTGCTACAAGAAAAAAGAAGTTTTAATTCCTTGGCATGGAGTTTGTACAGTCTGAGGAGAGTGGAAGCCTCTGTAGAAGCTTTGAAGGCTTCAACACTTGCAAGAATAGCACATGTGAGAAACAAAGCTCCAAAGATATTTTTAAAGATCTACTTATAAGTCCTGGTTTATCCAAAACCTGATTCTGGGATGTCCCAAAGCCATTCACAAGACAAGCTAGATGTTGTTGAATTTCAGGAATGGGGAGAATGTAGGAAATTCTGCAGATGGGTAGGAACTCTGGCAGCCTGGCTAAGTGAGGATGGGAAAACATCCTGTTTCCATGCCTTACTTTCACTGAGATCTGTATAACCCTGGCACTGAGCATTTGGGGTCATGCCCTCAGATGCTGGTGCTGCTCATTATTTGTGTCCTGTGTAAATGGCAGTGAGGAGGAGGAGGAGGGGGCTGCCTGGAGACCCAGACCAGGAGGGAGGATGGAGGAGCCCATCTGGCCCAGCCTGTCTGTGAGGCTGTGCTGGCAGGGGAGGGTGACCTGCCTGCTGAACACCCAGGTAAATTAATTTCTCTATGCAGAGGCTTGCAAACTAGTTTTTCCAAGTAATGTGGCCTAGATAGCCCTTTAGTCAGGAGAGATCTCAGTCTGTTGGTGGATGCTGTTTAAATTTCAGCGCAGAGTTAAACACAGCCTGCAGCAGGGCAGGAGGTGTGGGGTCTGCCCAGCCATCCCAGCAGGCTGTGCATCAGCAGGGGGAAATCCTGACACAGCCCTGTTACCTGGCAACAGCCACTGTGCTGCTGGCACCAACAGAGAGCTGCTTGAACCTACAAATGCTCAGTGTCCTCAGCACAGCCCTGGCTTCTGATGCTGAGCCCAACTGCGCTGTGACAGCTGCCAGGGAGAACACGCTCAGGAGCTCCCTGGGGAGCCGTGGCCATCCCTGGTGACAGCCCTGTGTGCCCGTGGGGACATCTGCAGGGCGCCCCCCGGGCTGGAATGGAGCCCTGGGAGCTGTCGGGGAGAGGCAGAGCAGCAATTCAGAGCAGAGTGGGGGCACGGGCAGCGCCTCAGCGGCTCCAGCCCCAGCAGCTGAGGTTGGTGCTTCCCCTGCCCTAACAGCAAATGGCACAAGGCCCCTCCTGGCTGGAGCCAGGGATGGCTGGTGTTGGCTTTCTCAGTTGTGCATCTCTGGAGTGATTGTTTAATTCTCTTTCCATCCTGCTACAGGGACCTCCTGGCAGCCTGGTGCCCTGCACCTCCTTGACGTATTCTACGCTGGCATAGAGACAAATCCCGATCTAATAATTCATATATAATTCAGTTCCCTGAGGTTTAGGGATTTGCCAGGTTATGCTAAAACTGTTTTTTTCCCCTACAGACTCACTTGCATATTAACTTTCCTGTGCATTGCTGATTTGGTTCTGGTGAAGTTCATCTTGTTGCTAGGAGGGATAAGCTTTGAGACACTGAAGAATTATTCAGAATGCCTGCAGATGCAAGAAGTTAATACTGCTCTGGTTTGTATTTGGATAGCTGTCATGTAGTATAAAAAGACTCTGGAAATTCTGGAAGCTTTTCCTTCTAGAAAACTCTAGGTGAGGTTTTAAAGCCTGAAGGGTAGCTCTGCCTGAATGGCAAAGTTCTTCATTGCAATGGGAATCACAGAGCTCCTGTGAGACCTGCATCTGGAAGGTGCTTATGGCAGATCTTTTCCTGAAGCAGAAATCCATTGGAAAACTCCTTAACTTATAAATAAATGGGAATAGGAGAAATTGAGTCAGTGTGCAGAGGAAATACCTTTCCTTTCCAGGCAAACTGGGACTTTATCTAGAAGCTTTCTTCTGTCTTCAATTAATACAAAAAGGCTTGGCTGCTTATAAGTGCTGCTTGCATTTGGTGCTCAGCAAAGTTTGCCTTTTAAAGGGATGCTCTTGGTCAGCTGTCACCTAATTCCTTTATGTCATGTTTATGTAAGAAGGGCATGCTATTTTTAGAAACTTTGCATAGATGTCAGTATGCTGAGGGATGAGATCTTGCTTGATGAGGAGGATGTACCAGCAAATTCACTGCACAGCATGAGCAGAGCATTTGTGTGTGCTGTGTCCTGGGAACACCAGGAGCAAAAGCACAACCTTAACTGGAATTTATCCACCTGGTACCTCTCCAACCCTCCAGCCCCTTTAAACATGGGGTTTAGCACAAAGGCAACTGTTGGCATTCTGCAGAAATTGCAAGATCCTGGTGCTCAATAAAGAGTCCTCTGGGAGTGTGTGTTTGTTTGTTTGTTTTTAACAGTGATATTTTAATAGTTTTTGATTCTCTTTGTTAATGGATTTTGAACTTTTTCTCTCTCAGACCATGTGTTAAACTTTTCTGCTAGGAGATCTGAAATGTGCTTTCTGCTGTTGTTGAAATGGGAACAGACTCACTGCGTGCTCACTGGAACCTTCTGTGAAGAACACCACTAAATATTTTCAGGTTTCAGAAAAGAGCAGCATTTGTCATCTTGGGAGCTGTCTGCCTGTAGCATATTCATGCATGAGCTACTCACTGGAAAGATCCCCCATTTCATTGCCCACGCTGTGCTGCAGTATGCCAGCTCAGATGTGCCATCTGATTCATTGGTAGCATTCCTCCAGAGCTTGTTCTTACAGATAAGGCAGCAGAGGACATCACAGGTACATAAATGTGTTTGGGCTGTGAACAGATAACTTCCAAAGGCACTCACTTGTGCTGAGAACAAAGAGGCTGCTCAGCAAATGTGTTTCATGATTTGGTGTATCCCATTCCTTCCCCTCTCCCTCCCCTGCAGTTGTATAAGTACTTTTGATGGCAGCTGCTGGATTAGACCCAGAAGCTTAAAAGATTAAAGAAACCACTAAAAGCAGCAAGGAGGAAGTGAAGGATCCGTTTGTCTGAAGGTTTGTGTTTTCGTACTGCTGGTTGAGAAGAAAATTGCAAACAGGCTCTGCTGTGCCCCAGGGTTCTCAGAGCATCTGGGCCATGGGGGGGTGGTGTGGGACCTGCAGGGCTCAGCCTGGCCCTGGGCTTCCCGTGTCACCTCCTGGAGCTGTGGGGGGACAGTGGCAGTGCCCACCCTGTGCCCTCCTCGCTGCTGTGGCTCACAGGCTGGTGGAGAGATGTGCAGCGTAGACACAGAAAGCTTTGCTGTCCAGAGCCTCTTATGGAGTGAGATGAAACTCAGGAGTTAAAACAATGAATGGCTCAATGAGCTGCAGATTCTGCATTTTCATGCTGTAGTAAACTGCTGCCTGCTGCTGCTTACGCTGTCTGTTTAGCTTTGCAGGGAATGTTATTTTTAATGAATGTGTTTCTTGTCCAGGTGGTTCCAGTCAGTGACAGAGCAGAGGGGGACACAGCATCTCTCACCAAATTCAGGCTGAAGTCAGATTCTTTGCCCCCATTTCCCTTTTACCCCATCCACCCTCCTCAGCCTCCAACCTAGAAGCAGCTGTTTCAATAAGTGATTTTTTTTCTTTTTTTAATACAGTCTTTTGCTGTGTAAAACATCTACTAATTTCTGGCTGATCCCTAAACATCACTGCTGGGGTGTATAATCAAGTAGGGTGAGGGGGGCTTGAAGAATGTGAGCTGCCTTGCCTTTGTCATTCTAAACAAGCAGTGTGTGCAGCACGGGCTGATCTGGAGTGGATGAAAGAGACCCCGGGCACCCAAACCCCGCTGCTGGGGCAGGGAGTGCTGCTGAGCACGTTAGCATTATTAACATTAATCTAATCTTTCCGTTTGTCAAACAGATTTTTGAGTACATGGAGACAGCTTACCCAGTTCTTAAGACAGTGCTCCCAGATCAGCTTGTAGTTTGTTCTGTAATACCATGTGGATTTGCTGGGATTTTCAAGTAAATACATTATGTATATGGCTTACAGATTGCTTAGGCTGTCTGCATCAATAATTAAAATGAGGGAGGGGACTATTCTGCAGTTTTCTTCTCCTCATCCTTTTTACATGTCTGTTTTAATCTTTCCTCTCTTAGGATGGGAAAGATAAATGTGTAGCAGGAGAGAGTGTTGAAGATGAGAGCTGAGGGTTTTCCAGCAGAGACAGAGCTCGTGGCACATCACTGCAGTGCCAGCTCGCAGCATCACTCTGACCTTTGCCATTCTATTTGCAGACACTTTGATTCTGACTTGTCAAGCAGTGCCAACCTGTTCCCTTTGCTGTTGAAACCAGCACACCTCTCCTGCTGAGGCAGGACACAAAGCTCTGCCTCTGAGCCCTGGGGCAAGCGTGCTGCTGTGCTGCTCAGCTGGCCAGAGGACAGGGAAAAGGTCTGGTGGGATTTGGAATTGCTGTGGTGAGTCTGGCATTGCCTGGATAGGATGGGGGTGAGCTTTTGGGCTTGACTGTACATTTTATAGTAGCTTTTAAGTTAATACTTAAATGTTAAATGTCAAGTGTATCACAGGAAAAAACAATTTCTTCTTTATACCTCCATCCTCACCTATTTTGGAAGAGCCTGTGTGTGAGGTGCAGCACCCAGCACTTGGTGCCACTGCTGCAGCTTTTGCTGTGGAGATTTTCACACCAGAGCTGGAAATACAGGCATTACAGCAATTTCCAAGTGCACACAGCATGTGCTGGTACAGAGTAAGACCAGTTTCAATTCTGTCACAAGAGGGGAAAAACCACTTGGTGTGCTGTGCTGGTGTAAAGAGGGTTTGGTGTTGCTCATGTACCATTCACAGAGCTCAGGGGAAGGTGTTACAGAGGCAGAGCAAGCTAAGCTTGTCCAACATTGTTTTGTTTTCACATCTGGCCAAATAACAAGGTTGCAGTGTCAATAGCCTATGCAACCTTTTAGTGCTTTTTGAGATGGCTCATTAGGATGATTTCTTGGCTGGAAACTTTGGAATTGGCCTGTCATCACCAAGTCATGGGCTGTGAAAAAAGTGTTAAATAATAACAGCTATCCAGTCTCATTACTGGCCTGGACAGTTACTCATTACTCTGCCCAGCAGCCTGGCACAGAGCAGTGCCAGCTCAGCCATGTGCAGCCCAGGATGCATCATCTCAGGTACCACTGTGTTACCTGTGTGTGCCACTCTCTTCCCACTTTCATCTGGCTTGTTTTAAGTCTCTTTGTGGTGTACTCTCCCTGTGAAAGTTCAGTTCTGATTGTGGGGCTGCCTGTGCAGATCTGATGGCATCAACAGCTTCTCTTGTCCGCATTACAGTTTGTGAGCTGGGAAGCCAAGTGCCTTTGCTGGGATCATTCTGGCTGTGTTGCTCTCCCTTTCCATGCAAAGGGGCAGTTTTGTGCATTTCTTAGGTACAAAGGCAGCAGTTGGTGCTCTGTGGGAAGCCCTGGTGCTCTAAGAAAGCCTGAAGCCTTGATCAGCTTCTCCAAATACACCTGAGATGACAGTGGGCTCTGTAAAAGCAAGACAAAAGCTGCTGTGCACAAACATAGCTGCTTATTTGCAAGAATTTTGCAGTCTGAGTGTTAGAAATGCTGTGAATTTGGGTACTACAGGTTCTCAATGTACAAAGCTGTTCATTTTGCTGTGTTGCTTTTGTGGATATATAACTCAACCCTTGTTTGAGTTATATTTCTTAGCTTTTCTCAGCTGCTTAAAAAGGTTGAAAGGTACTCACAGACACAGTACACAAAGTGTAATGCTTTATTTGCTACTTTAAACTCTCTGAGGGGCAGAGCAGTTGCTCTGGAGGAAGTACAGACTGTGGTGCACCAGGCAGTCCTGCCTGTGGAATATAAACCCTGGGTGCTGATGTAATACAGATGTTAATCAGAATTTCCAGTAGTTGAACTGAGCCTGGAATTTAGCCGAAGGGACTGAAACAGAGCATTAATCAAATGCCACAATTACTGAGCCACACTTTCTGCATTAGAGTAAACTAATGTAGAAGATGCTTTTCACCTCTAACATCTCAGTGTAAAATAAGAGGACATGGTAGCAGCAGTCATTAGCCTTCACCTTTGGCTGAGTAAGGGAAAGGGCTCTGAGATGTTTGTCTGCTCTCAGAAAGAAGATTTAGGGAAAAAAAGCAGAGAGGAAAAAAAAACCTGCTGGCTCTTTTTAATAAACTAGAGTAATTACAGATCTGTTTAAGTGGAGGCATATGATACATATGTTTGTGACAATTTTCCAGAGGGATGGTTGGGCTAGTGCTAAATAACCAGGCTCATTTTCCCATAATGCAAATGTTATTCACAAACTATTACCATAATTGATGCACCGAGCCACTGTAGAGTAAATAATGCCTTGTGTGTGGGAAGGAAACTAGAAGTCAATGAATATTAAAGAACAAAATCTCATTTTTAAAGGGAAACTTCGCAAGAATTAGAATTACTTTGAAATTGAAAGCACAGTGAGGGTGCCAACGGCCTGGCTGTGTTTTGGCTGGGTGTCCATGCACATGTGAGAACATGTGTGCTCTGGCTGTGGGCTCCAGGCTGTGTTTTTTCTGCCTGGTGAGTACAGAGCATCCTCAGAGCTGATCCTAGCCTGGTGCAGAGCTTTGGAGCATCCCAGAGTCACGGGTGATGCACCTGCCAGCCTCAGTGAGGAGCTTCCAGGGTTTGGTGCTGGGGAGCTGGGATGTGTAGCCCCATGCCTGGGGAGATACTGGTTGTTTCTTTGCTCTGCCTCCCTGCAGTGTGCTGCATGTCCTGTTTTGTGTGACACAAGAGGAATTTTGAGTCATGCCAGAGGTGGCCTTGGGTTTCCAGGTCATTATGCTGAGTGGGCTGCCCAGGGTGACCTGGGTTGGGATCTGAGACCTGCTTGGGTGCTGGGACCCCAGAGCTCTGTGTAACTCCTTCCTTGGTCCTTGGTCACTGTCCTTGTGCCCAGCCTGTGCCTTGGTGGCTGTTAAAGAGGTCCCAGCACTCCTTGCTGAGGTGTAAATTGCCCTGTGTCCATGGCTGCTGCAGGAGCTCTTGGCACTGCAGTTAATCTGTGCTGCTGGGGATTTTTGTGTCCAACATTTTGCTGAACAGGACTTGATTTAGCCGTGGGCATTAGTGCCCTGCCATCTAATCCCTTTTGATGTTCAAAGGGAACTTGTGTTAGTGCTCTAGTGTTAATACATACATTGAATGCAAAGGTTTGGTTTTTTTTCAGGGATTTCTCTGCCCCCCTTCCCCACTGGATGTATTGCTCCCTCACCCCTGTTCCATGTGTAAATGAGGGAGATCCATAAACTCTGTAGTGTATTGCAGAGCTGTGCTCAGGAGGAGGAAATGATGGAGTGTCACAGGAATCACTGCTTTCTGCATTTGAGAATCCTGTCATTTCAAAAACTTTAGAGTGCTGGTGTCATCTCAGAAGTGACTTCTTTTTCTCGAGGTAATAAACCTCTGTCCAGACAGTGCTGGAGCTCTAGAAACCAGAAAGCCAGGGAACAAAATGCAGAACCATTGTGTAGGATTACAAAAGCATCATTTGATCTCTTAATATCATGAGCAATTTTGTCCAGGTAGCAATTATTGTTGTTTTTTAAATTACAGATTATGGCACTGCACCTTCTTTCTCAGAGAGGTCAAAAAGACATTTGAAGCCACCTTTGCCTCCCACTGCTGCAGACAGTCACACGTGACCCCCTGGCACAGCTCCATATAGATCATATACCATCAGCAGCTCTGCTTGCTGCACCCTGAGCTAACTCTGTGTGGCAGAAGCAGCAGATTGTGACCATCCTGAGCCCAGCTCTTGTGTGCCAGGCTCATGGCTGTCCTGCTTCTGTCTCAGTCTGTCTCTTGCAGGTTGCAAACCACTAGCAAATGCCTGTTTTTTGTCCTCTGTGGGCTGCCTTGAGGTGGTTTTGACTCCTTCAGGGGTCTGTGGTTGTGCCTCATAGCCATCATTTCACCTGGAGAGCTGAGCATGTGCCCCAGCTGGGTTACCCCTGGCTGTAACTCATTACAGACTGGCACTTGGCTGGGGGGAGATAAACTACTTCAGACTGGTTTTCTCACCCTAATCTGTACCCTTTCTCTTTGAGTCAGGTCTGACTTACTAGGCTTTATCCTATTCCAGAAGGAAAGGCAGCTGTAAGACCTTACAGCACTGACAGACCTGACAGGGCTTAGAGCTGCCAGGGAAAATGTCACTTGCACTTCTTAGTCACTGGCAAGCAAAAAAACCAAAAATCTTTCTGTAAAGGGTGACTCTGCTAGTGGTGTTTGTCTCCTGGGCTGAAATGGTGCCAGTGGCAGGAACACCAGACATGGGATGCAGCCATGTGCCTGTGGGGGTGAAGGTACAGGAATCCTTTGAGCCCAGGCTGGGCTCAGAGCAGTGACCTGGAGAGTTTCTCTGCAGACGTGCACAGAAGGCCGAGCTGACAGCAGCCTGTTCCTGCTGGGATTATTCAGCAGCACTCAAGATGAAAGAGCAGATGGTGTTGATGGGCGAGCGGGGTCCTGAGGTACAAGATGGGATTGTTACCATGTTAATAACCAGACAGCAAATCCCACAGTGCTTTCTATTAGCCTGGAAGATGAGAGTTCCCTGGAGACCTCCCTGTGACCCACAAAGGTCTGGCAGCGCTGGCCTCGGGAGGCTGCAGGAGCCTCATTTGTTCTGCTGGTTCTGAGATGCAGCACTGATTTGTTTGAGCTTGGGCAGCCTGATCCTTCCCTCACTGTGTCCTGGGAAGCCTTCTAGGATGTAAAGTGTTGGAATACAAAGCTGGGGTGGTTCTGGGTTAAAGCAGAAAGGCTGCTGTGGAATCTGGGTGTTTGCTGGTTTAGAGCTGGGGGAGTGCTGGGCATGCTCAGAGGCAGGCAGGAGCTTCAGCATTTGTACTTCATTTATAAAATCCCAATTACTCTACAGTTCTCTGAATTTGGGAACAACTTTCTCTCTTAGTAAGCTTGCAGATCCCACAAGCTTCCCTTAATCTCCCAGGGGTCCCTGCTTTGGCTGCTACATTAGGAGCCATTCTGAACTGTGAAAAACATTTCAAAATCCTTTTTAGTTATTCCTATTGCAAACTGCCTATCCCCCCCCTTTTTCTTCCCCCTCCCCACAGGCTAATTATAAAAATTGCTGTAAACATTTTCTGGAGATGGGATCTTCCTTTGTATCTAAACTTTGTTGTTTATGTGCTGTTTCTTTCAGCATCCCCACACTTCACTCTGCTGGTTGGGAAGTGTGAAAGCTATTATGATAATAGGGAGGGAGATGATTTTCTGCTCTTGTAGTGCCAAGAATACAGGAATGGCTGTAATTCATCCTGGATGTAGTCCCTGCTGCAAATGCACCATCTTGCTTTAGCTTTAGTCCCCCTGCACACACACACAGATTGCTTTTGCTTGGCATAAGGGTCAGGGTCCTTTAGAACCCAGAGCCTCCAGAACCAGCTCTGCTGGGCAAGTGGGTTCTTCAAGGCATTTCTGTGACCTTAGGAAATAGTGAAAATAAGTGAAATAGTGCATGGAAATTGTGCCTGGTTTGCTCCTTCCCCCCCTCCCTTGTGACACCAAGATGTTAGTCTGACTTACCAACAAACCCAAAGCCAGAGAGAAGAGGATGAGGTACCCACTGCTGTTAGGAGACTTAAAAACCAGCTCAGTACTCACTGCTACACTGCTCATTGCATTAGCGTGTGATCAGCTTTGTCATGGGGAATAATTGAAATGAGCATGAATCGATATCTAAATATACATTAGGGTGTATTAAAAGGCTTAGAACCAATGGTCTGTTAAAAAGGAGGTTATTTCAATTCTTTTCTATGCTGTCTCACAGTTGAAATGGTTTATTAGAGTATGGCAAAACCTGCTGAATAATCAAAGTATGATTATTCCAGGAGAATTGTGAATATTCTACCAAAGCATGATTCCCTGTTTGGGGTCACATGAAAGGTAACAGTATGTTATTTCATGAGATTGCTGGGTGACTGAAGGAGAAGCTGTGGGCTAGCAGGGTTTTGGAGGTGAGTGCAGCACCTTCAGGGGTGGATCCCATCCTCTGTGGTGTTTGTCTGGCATCACATCCCTAGGAAGTGAATTGGCAAACAGGAGTGAAGCTCTTGTGTCACACACCATAAAGACTGTAGCTCTATAAAACAGGAGAACCAAACACAGTTCAGACAAAGTGCTGATGCTGCAGGTTTGAAAATAAATGGTGTGTTTTGTCCTACTGCAAAGATGAATGAAGTGTTGAAAACTTAAGCTGGTGTGTACTTTGTGTGTGTGCGTGCAAAGCCACGCAGCTGTCAGTGCTGTAAGGAATCACCGGGCTCTGCTGCTGCTGCCAGGGGCTGTTTGTGGATGCTGCTGCGGGGGCTTTCAACAGTGCACACAAAATGAGCAATCTGTGGCGTGATGGGCTCGTCCCTGCCCGGCTGGGGGATGCGATGGCTGCAAATTCCGCCTCTCCATTCCCTGCGCTGCACTTGTCCTTTGATTACAAAAGGACAGCTCTCGAGGGATGTCGCTGTGCATTTTCCTGAAATAAAATAATAGCTCTGTGTTTTGTGACCCTGGAACTTTAGGTCCTGCCAGATGCTAATGAACCAGTGGAAAACATCCAGGCCTGGTAATTGCTGTGAGCCACAGCTGTTTGTGCTTGGTACGCGGTGCCGGCTCTCGCCTCCGCGCCGGCTGCGCCCTCTGCTCCTGCCCCAAGGGCCGGGGTCGGGGCAGTGCGGGCAGGGAAATCCTGGAATTGGGCTCTGCTCCTGCCCCAAGGGCCGGGATCGGGGCAGTGCGGGCAGGGAAATCCTGGAATTGGGCTCTGCTCCTGCCCCGAGGGCCGGGATCGGGGCAGGGAAATCCTGGAATTGGGCTCTGCTCCTGCCCCAAGGGCCGGGATCGGGGCAGGGAAATCCTGGAATTGGGCTCTGCTCCTGCCCCAAGGGCCGGGATCGGGCAGGGAGATGCTGGAATTGGGCTCTGCTCCTGCCCCAAGGGCCGGGGTCGGGGCAGTGCGGGCAGGGAAATCCTGGAATTGGGCTCTGCTCCTGCCCCAAGGGCCGGGGTCGGGAAATCCTGGAATTGGGCTCTGCTCCTGCCCCAAGGGCCGGGATCAGGGCAGGGAAATCCTGGAATTGGGCTCTGCTCCTGCCCCGAGGGCCGGGATCGGGGCAGTGCGGGCAGGAACTCCCGGAGCTGGGCTCTGCTCCTGCCCTGGATCGGGGCAGTGCAGCAGGAACTCCCGGAGCTGGGCTCTGCTCCTGCCCTGGATCGGGGCAGTGCGGGCAGGAACTCCCGGAATTGGGTTCTGTTCCTGCCCTAAAGCCCCGGGATCGGGCAGTGCGGGCAGGAACTCCCGGAGCTGGGCTCTGCTCCTGCCCCAAGCCCCGGGATCGGGCAGTGCAGCAGGAGCTGCCGGCTGGAGCGGGCAGTGCGGCTCCGCGGGGCGGTGCGGAGCCCGGCTCTGCCAGCACGGGCGCGCTGTCCGCCCCAGCCCCGGCACGGCTGCGGGAATGCGCTGCTGCCGGGACTGCAGGAGCAGCAGCAGCTGGGGAGGAAGCGAGGCTCTTGCGCTGACCTGATCTCAATCAAATCCACAGTCAGATCTGTCCCCTTTATTCATTTATTTGCTGCTTCAAAAACCAGCTTTTGAGGCACAGAAAACAGAAGGTGCTGATAAAAGACAGTGTTTTAATTTTCTTTTTATGTTGCTCCCTACAGGAGATATTCTAATCCATTTTTAACATCTCCAGTTCCAAAAAATAGCTGGGGTATTCTACCACCCTTTTAGCACAGGTTAGCTGTGGCCATGGATGACCATGATTTGAACCAGTCCAGCTGACTGCAGTGAGGGGGCTTGGAAAGGCTTCATCCCAATTCCCTGTCTGAGCAGGGAAGAGCAGGGACCAAATCCAGAGTGTGGGTGAGCAGGGACGGGGTCTCAGGGCAGAGCAGGGCTGAGCAGCCTCTGCTCCACCTAAGTGCAGTGACCATTACTGGCCAGTATTGGTGTTTCGATCCCTTGTGTAAGTCCTAGTTTATGAAAAGTTCTAAAAACCTCTGTTGGCAGGTGAATGAGTAGCCAGGTTGTCAAAGCCACCACTTTGAGATAATGCACTGACACTGTTATCAGCACTGACAGTACTTTTTAGGTGAGTAATACTGACAAATTAGGTTTCAGGGTCTGTTTCAGCTGCTTTATATCTCTTGTGTGCACATATAGTAGGAGATGGTAAGTCAGTGGTAAATGTATTTATTTCATCTCACTCTTCCCATGAAGAAGATACCTAGGCCTAGAAGAAGTACAGGGAGTGATGAAAAGGATCCATGGAGACATGCACAGCCTACCTATAAGGAGAAATCTAATAGTCTGGGAGGTGTGATATAAGGGAGACAAGCAAAACCTATAAAGTCATGATCTGAAGATGATGAGAAGCAAATTATCCTCTCTTGTTGGGATAGGACACTGTGAGACACCCACTTAAATAACCAGACAGCTGTCTAAAGCAGCAAAATGAGGTGACTTTCTGCTGTAATGGAATTCTGAACCTCACTCATCACTGTATGGAAACATGAAGAGGTTCAGGTACCCGTGTGACAAGTTCATGTCCATCTGTGTTATTACATGTTACATTACACTATATTTTTATTACATTACTGAGGGCACATATTTGGACTCAAGATTCCTGACATTGTTTCCTTGTGCTTTGTGAAGTGTTTGGGCACAGGATGCTGGGCCGGATAGCTCTGGCTGCGTGCAGCAGCAACACAGGAGGCTGATTATATCCATCCTTTGGTTTGTAACTTGATATTCACTGCTCCGTGGATGCGCAGAGCTGCGAGGTTTGCAGCCAGCTCAATGTGTCTCCTCAAAGCAGAGCCAGGGAATTGGGCAGTGTTTCTGAACAGACAGAAGAACAAAAATTAGCTTAAATTCATAGTGGTGGTTGTTCTGTTGGGTTTGATTTGGGAGGTTTTTGTGGGGTTTTTTTTGCCTTACAGATGTTATTTTAAAACCACGAGCATGACAGCATCACAGCTTACCAAGGGTGTTTGTAGAGGGGGGCTGAGAAAGGGGGATCCAGGAGCGAGTCTGGCTCCTGACGACTTGCTCTGCTTCCACGGCAGCGTTACTGCAGCTGCAGAATCGGAAAGGAGATATTTGCTTTATGCCTAAGAGGCTTTATTGTTTCTAAACTATATATAGTCCCGTAATCTTGCTTTCGATGGGGGGAGGGCACGGCGGGACAGCCTCCGAAGCATCCCCGCCCTGCCTGCCGGGCGAGCGAGGGGTTAACGCGGGGCTCTCGCCGCCGACGAGCTCGTTGTCAGAATAATGTTTAGCCAGGTGTTAATCTGTGTCTGGAGGGAAGTGCTGGAATTCATTATTCATCCCGCTGGGGGAGGTCACGGTCCTGGGCGGCTGCCAGCGCCGGAGCCAGCCTCCTGGCTTTACTGACATGTGCCATTTGTGATGAGGGCGGTGAAGTCCCCGTGAGGAGCGGAGCTGCGTGAGGGCTGGCAGCGGCGCCGAGCGCTCGGCAGCGAGCGAGCGAGAGAGCGGGGACAGGGACAGGGACACGGGCTGGAAGGACGGACACGGGTGGAAGGACGGACACGGGTGGAAGGACGGACACGCCGAGCCCCAGGGCACAGCGCCTTTCCCGCCCGGCCCCTCCGTTCCCCGGCCCCTCGCCTGAGCGCTGCGTTCCCCTCAGAGAGCTCCGGCTCCTCGGCGGGACAGGGACAGGCTCGGGGTCGCTTTCGTGGCTTTGAGCGCGGGCAGAAGGTGAGACAATGATCAAGTCCAGTTGGTTCTACGTCAAGTTCAAGCATGCCGAGAAGGTAAGTGCGGGCACTGCTGGGGCTCGGCTGCTCCCCTCCCCTGGAAATGTCACCGGGATTTGGTTTTCCTGTGACTCCCAGATAAGGCTGTGCCCCTGGAAGTGTCACTAGGATTTGGTTTTCCTGTGGCTGTGCCCCTGGAAGTGGCACTGGGATTTGGTTTTCCTGTGGCTGTGTCCCTGGAAGTGTCACCAGGTTTTGGTTTTCCTGTGACTTCCAGCCAAGGCTGTGCTCGGAACAGTGCAGGGCACGGGCTGCAGATGTGGCAGCAACTTCAGCGTGGTGCAGGTGGAAGAGCAAAGCTCAGATCTGATTCCTCCAGGGCCGTGTCAGGGGAAAAAAAAAAATAGAGATAGTAGGGATGTGTTTGTTTTCCTCATGTGGAGCTTGAAAGGGAGGAATGTTTCTTGTTCTGTGGAGCCCATTATGAGTTGTGACCTGCTTCTGCAGGGAGGTCAGTTGTTTTTTCTCCTCTAGTAGCTAAGTATTTAATTGTCCGTGATTATTACCAGAAGAAAGAAGTTTTATTGACCAATTTGGTATGGGGTTTGCGGTGGAGTTTGCTGTAGTTCTGATTTCCCCCAGTTTTCTGGGGGATTTTCCTCTTGCACTCAGCTTCCACTTTATCTCGCCTGTGCCCTGGTACCCAGATGCCTGGGGGAGCAGAGGAGCAGGGATGGGGAGGGAGGATGGACCGAGATTGTGCAGGAACCTGCTTAACAGAGGTGCATTTTCACTGGAGATCTTCTGGAGGGTTTCCTGCCCCAGGGTAGAGGCTGATCTGATTTCCAATAGTGCTGAGGTGCAGGCAGAACGTGGATGTAGCTTTGCCGTTTCCTTAATCCAGCAAATTAGGGAAAAGAGCAAGACAACTTTTTACGAAAATACTAAGCAGCCTTGCTGTCTGCTCCCTAAACATCCATGAGCAGTTAGCAACTTGCCCTTTTTAGAGCAGAGGGAAAACCCTTGCATGTGCCATTAGTCTGAAATTTTCTATTCTGGCAAATAGTCCCACATTGATTTATTTCTTCTCTTTGTGCCTCAAGTTATACTGCACTAGTGAAAGCATATATATTTCATTTAACAAAAAGCATATATAGTTCATTTAACAAGATTGTCCTGTCATTTATCCCAGGCTGCAAATAGCATATTTAACAGTCTCAGATGTAACTGTTTAATTTTGTTTGTTTTGGGCAATCTTAAAAAGGCTGCAAAATCCACTGTATTTGACAGTTACTATCTTCTTGATGTTTCTCTGCAATAATTCTATGTTCTTTAAAGTTATATCAGACCTATAAACATCTATAATTAAACAAATCACCTCAGCATATATAGCATATGGAATTTCCTGGAAATAATCTAAGGAATCACCAGTTATGTACCAGTGGGTGAGGTTGGCTATTTAAAACGCATGGGATTTCTTTTTCCTCTACATTTTGCGATTCAGTTCCTTTCTATATTTTTTTTTTTGACACCCCTTGCAGTTGATCCAGAAAGCCCTGGAGTCCCTGAGCAGAGCAGATAATGTTCCTGCTCTGCTGTCACCGGGTGATTCTGTGCAGTGTTACATAACCTGTCATACCAGTTTTGTCAGAGTCAGATATTTTTGAGATCTACAACCTGGGAAATTTGAACATGGATGAAATCCAGGAAACCCATTTAATCTGTCTCCTCACAGTTACTTGTGCCTTACAAGACTTCCTTCTGATCCACCAGGGAAGGTGCCAAGTCTGTTCATCTGTTGGAGGGAAAAGCCCCAAACCATGGTACAGGAAGGCAAAAACTGAAATGCATGCCTGGTCTTTTACTGGATTGCATGTGTGATAAGGGACTGTTAGCCCTTTGTGTTGAAGTGGGGCTTTCCTAATGAAAGGCTCCTGAGAAGTTTTGGGTTTGGCTACGTGGGAGGGCTGCACCCCCTTGCTGAATGCAGGATTTTGTGTCAGCATTGTCATTGCAGTTGGGGCTTGGCTTGTTCTGATTCAGCTCCCAGTCTGGCTGTAAAAGTTGTGCTAGTGTGGCCTAGGTGTGAACTGATGCTGAATTTATGAAGCTGATGCAGTTCTCTGGCTGGGCACTCTGGGTACACGCTCCATGAAACAAGTATTTCTGCAATAGTGTAACCACACTGGCTTAAAAAATTAGGTCAAATTCTTTTGCAACTCCTCTGTGTTGTCATGGTCTTAGAAATTGGGTTTATGTGAGCTAAGCTGAAGAACCTTTGAAATTCTCAAACCAGCTTTTTTCAGCAGTTTGTCTAAAAGGATTTAAAATCTCCCTTGGAGATGCACTTTCTCCTCTTAGCTGGCACAAGTGTGGGCTGCTGCAGGAGCCCGTGCTCCTCTCCCAGCAGTGGTGCCTGTGCAGCCACATGGGGAGCTGATCCCACCCTCACCTGAGCTGCTTTGATTCCTTTTGTGTGCTGGCTTTGTTTCCAGGCAGGTCAGTGTGTCCCGGGCCCTGTGGGGTTGTACCTGCGTGAGCAGGAAGGACAGTGATGTCTCTTCTGGCAGCAGCCTGTGAAAACCAAATTAATTTAAGTTTGCTCTCCTCATGTGGAAGTGTTATATAATCCCTGTTTAAGGGAGGTCATTTTAGGTTAGGAAGAGGTTGGGTCTGTGCCCTCCTGCCAGTGCAGTATCTCAGTTAATCACAACTGGAGCTGCTCTTCCTGTGAGTGCTGACATTGCACCGCTCCCTCTTAATTCTCTTCTAAAGAAGTTCATTGACATTTTTACTGGCTGGCTGGTTTTGCTGAAGTTGACATCCTTGCCTCTGGCCATCACAAATATTTTTTTTTTCCTTTTGGTTTACTTCAGAAGATGTTGATGTCTGAAGACCCCACTTTGATAAAGCGTATGCGTTTATATACATGTCAGAGGTAACTGCAGGAAGCTTGTGTATTGCACAGTTTTGTTTCCCATACAGATTATCAGCCTGTTTTATTCTCTTGGCATCACTGTGCTTTCCTGCCATAAACTGTTCCATTGGTTTGTTTGAATACTGCTCATCCCAGCTGGGTATCTACAGAGAGACCTGAACTGAGGTGTGCATGGAACTGGCCTGAGCCTCAGGGATTGAACCCTCACAGGCCTTCTGGGGAGCTTCCAAACTCTTCACATCCACCTGGAACCTTGACATCTCTTTATCAGTTCATTCATGTCATCTGCCTGCTTGCTCAGTGGCTGGTCTGTGCAGGTAGGAACTGGTCATGCATTTGTGGCTGCAACACAAAGCCTGAAAAATGGTCACCTAAAGACATGTTGGAACTGGAAGCAGGAGAGAAAGACGTTGTTCAAGTTGATGTCCTTTGGTGTGTTAGTTTGCTCAAGTCATCCAAACAGTTTTTTAAAGTTGTGTAAACAAGCAGGATAAAACCTTTTCCCAGCAGCACATTTTTAGTTGTGATTAAAATAACCAGATAATAAAACTAACCAAAGTAGAATTCTCCACAACATCATCTTGAGCCTATTATCAAGTTAATTGCTAACATTCTGTAATACAGACTGAAAGGAAGCCCACAGGATAAACCCCAAAGTTTTCATGTTTGCCCTTTCAAAGATTTAATATAAGGTCATTTGGCCACGAGCCACTTGGACATAATACCCATATTCAGTCTGAGTGCATTTACACTGGAATTAAGATTCAAAGGCTTCATGTGAATAATATTGCTGACACCAGAAAATCAGTTTAATCTGAAGGGGGAAAGAAAAAAGGCAAGCTCTTGGAAAAAATCTGTGAAATTCTAGAAAGTGTGGGAGACGTGTGGAGGGAGGCAGCGTGAGTGGGCAGTCTGGCTTCACGTGTTGCTGCCTGGATCTGAGGGAGCTTATGGATGAAAATGGAGGACTTGAAAGGTTTTGCTTTGTCCTTGAAAAGGCCTGTCCCTTGTTTGAGGTTCATTGATAGCTATTGCTGAACTGAGGCAAAGCTTAATTTTCCTGTTCCCAGCAGTGCCCGAGGGAGAGAAGTGCTGTATTTGTAGCTAGAAAATTAGATTAAAACACCCACTACCTAGATCCAGGGTACATTCATTTCATCCTCTCTTGTAAGACTCTCACTACTCTGAAAGGCAGTTTACAGTTTTGACAGCTAAAATAAAAAGCCTGAAGGACAAGCAACCACTTTGAATGTTAGAAGGGCTTCATTTCCAGCAGAAAGATTTCAATTACAGTCATTTTCCTCCAGTAAGTACAAAGAGGTAAATGGAACCCCTGTTTCAAATGTTAAACTCACAGACTGCATTATTACCACTTGTACTTTGAAAGTAAAGGATAAAGCCCATCTAAATCAAAGCCCTGGTTCCAAATTACTTTTTAAGAGTATGATGAGGTCTGCACCCAGTAATTCAGCCACTCTGTGCTGAGCAGCACAGAGCACATCAAATGTGACTTCCATTAGACCGTGCTGCTCTTGGGGGGGATCGAGGCAGGAAGCATCTTTCTTGACAAGCACTGAGAGTTGCAACTTGAAAGGGCTGCTCTGCAGCTGGAAATTCATGAGTTGGCTGTATTTTTAGAGAATTCAGGGTTTTTTTCCATCCCTGACTCTGCTCGTTATTTGTCTTGTCCCTTTTAGCAGTAGTTTGACAAAGATCTGGTTATTTATCTCCTGTGTGGCACAACCTCTTCTCCCTCCCACTCCCCACAAGAAGGTTTTTCATCCCAAACCATTTCCTCCCCTTGCTGGGGTAGGAAACACCTTTCCACAATGTATATTGAGTAGATACTGAAATGTGCAGAGTGTTTGCATAATGCAGTGCTCTAAAGAGCTGACAGCTGAGGTGATAAATCAGCCTCATGACCTGGGCTCACCAGAACATTCATTGTGCCTGGCATGATGAACCCTCCCAGAAATCTGTACCCCTGCCTTGCTGGAGTCAGGATCACTGAGCCTGGGTGACTTTGGGCAGAGCTCTGCCCAGGGGCATGGCAGGAGTGCAGGGAGTGAAGCAGGAGAGCAGCTCCCTGCTCCACTGGCACTCAGACCACTGGGAGGTCTGGGAACCCACCTGTTCCTTCACCAAAAGCGTTTGCTGGAGATAATTGTGCTGATTTTATTTATTTCTCTTTGCTGCTTCTTTTCCTCATTGCCTTGTTAGAAGGATTTCTGCAAGTGTGAAATCAGATGTTGCTGCTTAATCTGATGGGGATGACCAGCAAAGGGTTCTGTCGTCCTGAATTACTCAGCACAGACACCTGGTTCACTATTTTTATCACTTTTAGCTGCTAAAATTTTCAATTTTTCCTTGCCTGCCTGTGAATACTACAAGTTTGCATTTTTAAAGTTGTGTGGCTACTGTGACTTACAGCATTTTAGGGAAATGAGTGAGATTTGTCATTTTATATTCTCGTGAACAGAAATTAAATGTAATCAAGGAAAACAGATGTAGGGATTTAATTTACTTGTAAATACAAATTACCACAAATCATAAAATCATAGAATGGTTTGGCTTGGAAAGGTGTTCAAAAAATCATCCAGTACCACCCTTTGCTATGGGCAGGGACACCTTGGAGCATCCCAGGTGGCTCCAAGCCCCAATGTCCAGCCTGGTTTTGGGCACTGCCAGGGATCCAGGGGCAGCCCCAGCTGCTCTGGGCACCCTGTGCCAGGGCCTGCCCACCCTCCCAGGGAACAATTTTGTCCTAATCTCTGATCCAAATGTGCCCTTGTGCTTCAGAAGCCCGTGCTCACTCGGGCTCAGCTCCTCCCTGCCTGCCTTGGCCGTGTCACCCTGTGAGTGCCACTAAACCCTGTCACACAGAGCTGCCGTGCCTCGTGTTTTGGCCTTCCATTATTGCACTTTGATTTTCTCTGGCCTTTCAGTGAGCACGAGGAGTTTGCCAGTGGTGGCTGCAGCCTGCACAGCTGCTGAGCTTTGCCCAGCAAAAGGGGCAAAGGGCTGGCAGGGATCTGAGGAGGTTTTTCCTTCCTTCCAGCCTCACTTGCGGGTTGGGCTGGAGCACCAGCAGCAAACAGGGGTTGTGTCTCCATGGCTTGGTGAGCCCAGAGAAGCAGGCAGGGCTGGAAGCCAGAGGAGGGAATTCCATCCCTGTTCAGTCTCCAGCCCCAGAGGGGTGGGAGGTCAGGGTGAGCCAGCCCCTCGGCTCTCATTTGCTCCTGGGCTGCACAACCAACTGAAGCACTTATTTATTTTGCTTTATTTATGTATTTGCTTATTTATTTTGACTAAAATGGATCCTTCTCAGTTCTGCCAATTCCTGGTAGTTGAACTGGTTCCTGTGTGGTTTTGGATAAGGATGTTTAACTAAGCTGTAAAACCTTTCTGATTTCTTTCCATTTGCTGTTTGCTTTGTGCTCTACATGGTTATCAGCAAGGGCCTCAAAGTTTTTTATGCTTTCCTGGGAATGTGGTAGAGATGTAAAGGGCTTTTTCTTCCTTGATCTGGGGCAGTGGTTGCATGCTGTGTGTCAGGATGACTCAGGGGCTGCTCCTGCCCGGGCAGGTGCTGGGAGCCCTGTGGGACTCTCAGCATCAGCAAGTCCAAGCACCACCGGCTTCCCCCTTGATATTTCTCACAAAGGGAGTCACTGGAGCAGAACTATTTAAGCATCTCAGTGACACTTTAGGATCCTCCCACTTATAAATGCATTTTTTGCACTTACGTGCAAAATATGTGCATTTTTTTTCACCTGGAGCCAGCATTAACAGCTTTGTCTTTAACATGGATTGGGATCTAGACCTCAAACTTTTCCATCCTTAGTCCTTGTTTTTTGCATATTCTTGTGAGACTGAGAAGAACTGAATACTAATGGGAATAGTCAGTGGCAGATAAAATAGCAGAGAAAAAAAAACCCTGTTACATTCTTCTGATGTAAATTTTTAATCAAACGTATTTTCTTCTGTTAAGCAACTTTTACAGCCCACTGCACAAAACATACAACCAAAAACCTTTGCACAATGAACTGCATGTAATAGGCTAGCAATGCATCCATTACACGTTTTTAGGTCTGTAATGCATTTAAATCCATTTCTGTGTGCATGGTAGTGTAGCCTTCAAAAGATAATTAGAATTTACTCAGTCTTGCCTTCATAGTTCCTTAGGTTTTCTTCCAATTGCAATGCTTTGGAAAGCTTCATTAGAAGTGGTCCTTTCTGTAACTAGAAGGAAATGCCATTTGAATGCCTTAGGAAGTTGTCAATATGTTAGAAAGCTGGAAGTTCTGTATCAGAATTGCTGAGATGCTTGTTCAGCCACAGTGAGCACCGTTCTGCAGCACAGCTGGGTTGAAGCATTGGTAGATGTCAGGAGGCTGTAAGAGCAGTGATAATTACATTAAATAACAGTTCTCAATCTGAATAATGGCAGGTGAGTTTTCTAGCAAGGTGTGGATGTAGCAGTGCCCTTTTTGCAGCTGATCAGACTCAGCACTGCCATCACCCTGTGTGTTCTGTGTGGGGCTCCTGCCTGGGCCCTCATTTCCAGCCCAGCTCCTGCCTCGTGCTGCCATCACCTGCTGGCCTGTCAGGGCTCAGAGCAGGCTTTTCCCTCACTTCCAGCATCCCTGTTGGAGTTCCCCCTCCCAGGCTGTCTGTGGTCCAGGACTCCAACCCCCTCTGGGATGTGCCCATGACCCCTGGGCTGGGCCTTGGTGGCTGCTGCTCATGGTGGGATGGAACCGCTCGTGGTTCAACGCTGGCTGTGGGGAGGACACCTGAACAGTGACATTCCTTGTGGTGTGAGCAAGTCACAGACTGGTGTGGGCTCAAAGGGACCCATCCCATTCCTTAAAACACATCCCATTCCATACAAAACATCCCATTCTATACAACACATCCCATTCCTTAATTCCTTCATTGATTGGTTTGTGTTCAAAGGGACCCTAAAACACATCCCATTCCTTGAAACACATCCCATTCCATACAAAACATCCCATTCTATACAACACATCCCATTCCTTAATTCCTTCATAGACTAGTTTGTGTTCAAGAGACCCTAAAACACATCCCATTCCTTAAAACACATCCCATTCCTTAATCCCTTCATTGATTGGTTGGGCTCAAAGGGACCTTAAAACACATCTCTGTTACTGATGTATTTTCTGGAAAAATCCCTTTGCCCAGGATTTTTCTCCTGGGAAGCTGAGAAGCCTCAAGGGAAAAAAGAAAAAAAAAAAAAAAAAAAAGAAAACAATAATGATCTGATTTGCTTCTCCTGTGTTTTGCTGCTTTGGAATGTGTTTGGAGATTGTTTACCCACAGGTGATTGTTCCATTGCATTCTGCTGTGAGTTGTTTTCACTCTTTGGCCAATCAGGGCCAAGCTGTGTCAGGACTCTGGAGAGAGTCAGGGGTTTTCATTGTTATCTTTGTAGCCTTCTGTAAGTATCCTTCCTGTATTCTTTAGCGTAGTATTGTGTAGTATTCTTTGATATAATATAGTACCCTAAAATAATAAATTAGCTTTCAAAACATGGAGTCAGATTCATCATTCCTCCCTTCATCTGGGAACCCCACAAATACAATAACAATAACATCCCATTCATTAGGCCCCATCCTATTCCCTTTAATGGGCAGGGACACCTTCCACTATTCCAGGTTGCTCCAAACCTGTCCAAGGCCCTGAACACTGGCAGGGATGGGGCAGCTTCTCAGGGCAAACAGTGCCAGGTATGAGGAACAATTCCTTCCCAGTCTCCCATCCATCCCTGCCCTCTGGCAGTGGGAAACCATTCCCCCTTATCCTGTCACTCCATCCCTTGGAAATTGTGTCTCCATCTTTCCAGGGGCTCCTTCAAGCCCTGCAAGGCCACACTGGGGTCACCCTGAAGCTTCTCCTCTGCAGGTGAACCTTCCCAGCTCCCTCAGGCTTCCCTCCCAGCAGAGCTGCTCCATCCCTCTGCTCATCCTGGTGCTCCTCTCTGGGGGTATCTGTGGGGTTTCTCCAAGCCAGGGGCTGCTTTCACCCCTGGAGCTTTGGGCAGGAGCTGTGTGAGCTCTCCCATGGCTGTGCCCAGTGAGCTCTGCCCTGCAGGAGCAGGTGCTGGGGTGTGCCCAGGGGACAGGAGTGAGCTCCAGCTGCCTTCCCTTGGGCTGCTGTCTGGGAGGGATCCTTTGGGGTGATAAGGCATTGCTGGGCACCCAGAAATGCACAGGAATTCTCTTAAACCCCTGTCCAGGACCCAACTTCTGCCTTGAGAGCCTGTGGTGTGTTTAACTCTGTAACCAGTAGCGTGGAGGTACTGGGTGGATTAATATTCAGGACACAGTAGATGAGAGAAACTGGCTGGGGAGATGTCACACACAATCTGTTCTTTTTGAATTCCTCTCTGTTTTGAAGCTTGATTCACCAATTCTGTAGGTGGGAAGGAAAAAAAATTACAGGCTTACTCTGATTTTTAAATTTTTTATTCTCCCCTCCTGGACTTCATTTGCCTGAGGGCTAGCTCTGCCCTTTAATTATTTAAGAACTGGGTTTTGTTTACAGTTTGTAATAAAACTGATAAAAGATTAACAAGGTGCTTGTGAATAATTTTAAGCAAATTAAAGCTTTGAAAGACTTACAACTGCAAATATTTGAAAATTGTACAGCAGAAAAAATAAGAGCAGACCAGAGCAGATAATCAAGTTATTGGATTTGTTTGGGAGAAAAAATAATCTTGTTTGCAATCAGATGTGAGAGCAGCATTGTCTGCTCTATGAATCATTTATATGAGCTTTTAGCAAATTTGAAGACACTGGTTGTATGGAACAGCACCAGGCCTGTTAAAATCCTGTTTTGTTACAGTGCAGGGCCAGAGCAGGGGGTGGAGAGGGGATTCTGAGTGGGATTAGTGTGCCCAGGTTCACTTAGCAGCCAGCCTGGGCCAAAGCAGGGCTGCCTTACGCTGCTTTTAGGGACTCTGGTGGCCCTTCCCTAAAACAGTCCTAATGAAATGATGGGCTCTGAGCTGATTTCCATGCAAAAGTAAAATTAGGGAGGTTCTAACTCCATTTCTAGGCACAGATTTTGGGGTTCTAATGGATATTTCCATCAAAACATCAGCACATGGCTCAGTAGTGGTACAAAAGACTAACCAGCTAGAGATAAGGCAGTGTCCTAAGGAAGGAACAGGGAACATTGCTGAGGAATCAGAAATTCCTGATTTACCTGTGTCATGGCCATGTGCTGCTCTCATCATTCCCTCACACCAAGGGCTCGGAGAAGAAATGCAAGGCTGGTCAGAGGGGTCAGACTGCCTCTGTGTGAGCAAGAACTGAATGAACTACAACCCCTCAGCTGGGTGGATAAGGAAAGGAGATGTGGCAGGGGTTTGATAACTGGGGCAAGACAGCAGGAAGGTGGGAATTGTTCACTGCCTTGTGACACAAGGATGGGATGCCAGAGGAAGCTGGTAAGAGCCCAGCTGAAGGAGATCAGAAGTAGGTGGTCCTTTGGGAAGGTGTTGGCCAGTGCAGCTGGGTGTTGTCAGGGAAATTGTAGATGCTAAAAGTTTACATCACCTGTGGGGAAGTGGGCCAATTAATGGAAAATAAATCAGTGGATTCCCACTGAACAGGCAGGGACCCTGTCAGGAGCTCAGTGAGCTGGGAGTGGAAGCAAGAGGGAAAGATGTAGGCATATAAATAGAGAGACAGGAGTATTATATGTACCTATTCTATTTTTATTCTCTTCCCTTGGACACCCTTTTATGGCCACTGCTGGAAAGAGGATGCTGAGCAAGATGAGCCTTTGATCTGGCCCAGCACAGCCGTTCTCTGTGCTGGTGGCACTGGGGCAGCTCTTTGTGAAACATCTTGTCCTGTGTGATGGCTGCTGCATAAAACACGTGTTCTTCCACACCCACCAAGCTCTGCAGCTTTGGATTTGGCTGTGGTTGTTACCTTCAGACAAAGGCATGTCACACAGTGATTACAGCGTGGTACTAATTGCTGGATTCCTAATTTTCACTGAAAGTGCTCTGGGTCTGGGAAGGAGAATCTCACACTGCCTCTTCTCCGTGCTTCATTTTCTCCAGCCATAAAATGGGTGTGAAGGCACGTGTGTTATCAGGAGTATTGTCTGTGCAGCATTTTGGAAGGAATTCCAGTGCACTTCTCTGAAGCCATTGGACAAGGCACAGAACCAAGAGAAGGCAAGCAGCATTCCCATTGCAGTGTCCCCAGAAAAGTTTAAAGATGGGTGAATTATTGCATTGCAAAGCTCTTCAGCACCCCAGTGAAAAATCAGGACAAACCTTTAATCCTAAATTACATTCACAATTGAATGAGGTGACTGGAAACTTCTGGGGGCAGATGAGGAGAGTTGGAGCCTAATTAAATGGAGTAATTTTATTCCTTTGGGGATGAGCTGTGAAAGCCAACACGGTAACACAGCAGGTTCAAAGGTCTCTGTGTAGGTCCTAATCTGCTTAAAAGATGGGATTGAATTTCACCGCCTGTATCACAAACTTGAGTTCAGTAACTAAATGGTTCCTTTCCTGAGCATCCAAATATAAACTGGGAAAGAAGGCAGAGGAACTTAAAGGAGGGGAATTAAGCTGTGCCTGTGCACAAGTGCTGCCTATAGCTCAGTGATAATCACAGAAATATTCTGAAAGCTCTATAGCTGCTCTTTTTGACCACCCTTTTCAGCTCTAACACACCTTGTTAAAGTTATGCTTCGAGGCAAACATCATCTGTAGGTCTCAGCAATGGTTTAAATGTCTCCTTTCTCCTTCCCCTGTGGCTGATGTTTCTGCTTTGCTCTTCATGTTTGGAAATGAATTCTGAGCAGTGGGAGCTGGCAGGGTGCTGGGGCTGAGCCCTGTCAGGCAGGGCAGGGGGTCCCCATCTCAGGGGTGCACGTGGGTTGTATTACTCTGCAGCTTTACTCAAGCAGGATTTGTAGCTCTACACAATACAGATGTTGGAGATGAACAGATAGTGCTTCTATTTCCTTGTTTAGTGTTCTGTCATTTCTGTGTTGTGATCAATCTTTGTCCAACCCTCTTGAAACTTGGCCTGTGTTTGTTGTGCTCTCTGTGATTGTCAGTGATCTCCTTTAAAAGCCCAGGATCCATTCCATCTGGTCCTAGGAACTTGGCAGCTTGCATGGCAAGCAAGAGCTGATTTTTTTTTTCCTGTGAGTGCTAGTTCAGAGAAGTCAATTCATGGCTAAAAAGATTAAATTCCTAAATCAGAAAAGCTGGAAAAAATGTAACAATGGCAACTCTGCCAAGGAAGTGCTTCTTGTTGGATTAAAAAATCTTATGACAAGTTGAAAGAGAGAGATTTGGAAGGGTAATTCAATTCTGTTGTCAATCCAGGAGAGTTAAGGCTGGAACGGTGTTAGAATACATTAACAGCACTGCCTGGACAGAGAGAATCAGCTGCTTCTCACAGACAGTTCTGTGCTGGGCTCCACTCTGCCTCTCCTGTGACTGCTTTGGGCTCCTGGACCTCGATGTCACTGGGGTTCATCACCTGCTGTTCTCTGCTCCCTCGTGCAGGTTCCTCTGGAATCCCCTGTGTTTGCAGCAGCAAGGACACAGGCAGTGGGATGAGGAGAGGAAGGGAGTCAGGCTGGCAGGTCTGGAGAGAGAGGCACCCATGTGGTGTGTGGGAGGTGACAGGGACACCTCACCCTGCAGGCAGTGTCCCCTCACTCCTCAGGGACTGCCAGCACTGTTCTGCTGCTGTCCCCAGCAGGGGCTGCCTGCTGGGAGCACAGAGCTGCCTTTCCCCAGGGGATGGTGTGTCAGAGCTCTGGAGTGCTGGCATCCTTGTGCTCCTGGAAGCCTTGTGGGAAGGCAGCACTCGGTGCCAGGGAAAGCCCTGGCTGCTGCTTCCTGCTCCTGCTGTGTCCTCACCAGCTTCCCAGACTTCTTTTCTCCCCATCCATGTAAAAAAGGGGAAACCAAAGACAAGCCAAAATCATCTCCCTCCTTGGCTTAATGTTCAGATTGAAGGTTTTCTTGTTTTGTCTTAGCAAACAGGCTCATTCAGTGCTTGAATATCACTGTGGTGTGTTCCTGAGAGAAAATGGGAGCACAAAATCCCACTTTTCTCCTCAGCACAGACAGAAGATGACAGAGAGAGATCTGGGTCCTTGCACTGTCTGTGGAGGGAGGTCACTGAAAGAGGTGCTGCTTTTGTGATCTTGTTTAGTGGTCATTCTGAGACCAAAAAAGGTATTAATGTAAATCTCTAAATCTCTATATTAGATATATTGAAAAGTGTTCCAAAAGGTGCCTTGGCATAGTGCCCCAGAGATTTCATATTGCATTCTTCTTGCCTTGTAGGTTTGTGTGGGGTTGGGATATGGTTTTACATAAAATCTCAGTTCTTTCAAAGACACCTCTGTTAAAACCACATTTCTCCTGGCCTTGGGCAGTGGGCTGATCACATGGGGATATCTTACATGTTCATGAGAAATATTAAAACCCATTAGTTCTGTTTGATGGACTGCCTGCCCTGGGAGGTACCAACAGCTGAATGCTGTAGGATGCCAGGCAGTGAGTGACCCATGTGGGGTCCTGCACCCACAAGGGGAGGGATAGTGAGAGCTGTTTCAAGAGCTTGTGGGTTTAAAATCAGTGTAAACATTCCCTTCTCTCTCTGGGCAACTCAGATTTGAATCCTTTCTCCTCTAACTTTAAGCATGTAATATGTCTGAATTGGGGAATCTCATCTCCTTAAAGCCCCCGGATCCAGGAGGACAGAAATGAGCCCACTCCAGGGCCTGAAGGGCTTTTGAAGGCTCTTGGTTTTCCTTGATAGTGCAGCAGCCCAGGCAATGGGGCCTCTAGGTTAGTTTTTTTATTTAAAAACACTTGCTTATAGGTGGGTGAAAGTTTTGCCTCTCTGTGTAAACAGAATATTTTTTAATTTTAATTTCTCCATCTCTGCAGGGGGATCAGGTTTGGACTGTTGGAGGTGCTGGGGTGCTCAGTGACTGTGGGGGCACAGATGGGGCCCCTCCTGTGCCTCTAACACGGGGAGGAAGTGTGTGTTCAAATATTCTGAGTGATCTCTGTTTGTGGGAATGAACAAGCACCTACAGATGTTCCTTGGCCACGAGTCTGGCAGCTTTACACTTGCAGATGTTGTTTTTACCCAAAGTAGCACTTGGAGAACCCCAGGAAAGCCAGAGCCTGCCTGCAGCCACACTTGGCCTGCCCTGAGAGCTTGGCAGCTGAAAGGGCCTCACAGGACAAGGCTGTTCACAGCACTGAGCAAACACAAACAAGGCTCTCAGGGATGGAAGTGGCTGCTGCAAGTGTGGTTTGCTGGCCAGGCTGCACAGCCAGCGGCAGCAGGGAGCTGGCTGTGCTGGCAGGTCACCCAGGGAGCAGCAGGACAGTGCTGGGCACATCCTGCCCTCCCCTGGCACTCAGCACAGCTCACACACTGGGCTTTGCACCTCTGAGAGAACAGGTATAAATACACAAGGAAATGTGGGACCTCTGAAGCCCAGCACATCCATTGCTGTCACATTATTTCTTTCATCCTCTTCAAAAGTCAGAATACAGCCTGTGTTTCCACAGGCATTTCTATCCAAGACTGGAGTCCCTGTGAAACGGAGTCAGTGCTCAGTACTGACCTGGGGAGAGTTCCCTGCACAGCTGCAAACTGATTTTTATCATGACCATAGTCAAAACTCAAAGGATTTGTCTAGAAGCATCTGTGTGTGGGCATGTTTATATATGTAATGTAATACTTGAACATTGCATGTAGTGTTTAATGTGGAATTACATGAGACATATAATTCCTCTGGGTTTAAACACAGACGTGGCTACAGCCCTGATTGGATCTGTATGATTTTGATAGTCTGATATCTTTCCTTTTTTTGGAATAATTCACTGATGTGTATATAAGCAAACAGCAATAGCCTTTATTTCCTGCAATAATCCTGACTCCCACAATCAGTGCAGTGAAAGCCAAGGCTGGAGGTGCACTGCTAGGTGCTTGTGTCACTGCCTCAGGGCATTGCAAAGACTGGGAGACAAGATAGCAGCCTGGGAATTCCATGGAAACCTTTTCTGAGATACGCTTCTGTTTTGTCACGGGGAAATTTTGCATAATTCTATAGATCTTCTTAGTTTGGATTAGGATTTAGCTAAAATCAAAATTGTGGAGCAGCTTCATCAGGATGTTTGCTTATAGACAGATCCTTGCATTTCCCAGGGCAGATGAAGGAGTTAAGCTTTAAGGGATCAGTGAGAAGCAGATGCCCAGATTCCTTATGTGATATTGAATTTTACACCAAGCTGGTGTTTGCATCTCTGGGAGCCTGACTGGAGATCTGCTCTGGGATGTTTTGTGCAGCTCCTCTGGCCTCACTGCAGCAGTTAATGAGCCAAAGCCATGTTCACTTCCCAGAGCTTTCCCGAGTGTGCCCCAGCCCTTGTCCTCACTCCATCATTCCCTGTGTGGTCACACAGAGCAGTGACAGTCCCAGCCCAGAGGGCACTCCCAGGCTCTCACAGACAGGGGCAGCCAGGCAGCAGCAGGTCAGTGCCATGGGCTGAGGAGGAATTCCTAACAGAAGAATAATGAGATCTCATCCTGAAAGACCCTAGTCTGTCATGCAGCTAATCTGTTTCTAAAAGGAAGTCAGTTCCTCCTTTTGCATGTAGGAGCAGCGGTTTAAAAGCCTGAGGGACTTGCACAAAGAGATGGCACAGAGGGAAGGCAGGGGTGAGGTTCTGCCTGGGCACACAGGGTCCTGCCTGTCCATGGCAGGCTCTCCTCACAAAAGAAACACAAAGGTGCTTGTGTTGTTATTTTTCCCCTCACTAGATCAAAGCTTAAGCAGACTCAGGAGCAGAGTCTGGAGCACAGAGCCCTGCGTTCCCTTTGGAGATGAGCACCTTCCTGCAGCTGAGGCTGTGCTGGGGCTGTCCTGTCCCACCAGCAGCTCTGCTCTGGGTTGGTGCTGCCTGGGCTTCCCTGGCAAGAGCCTGACAAACAGATTTCCCTGCTGGAAAATGGCATTACATTAAATAGGTATCAGGCTGCTGCTCTGAGAGCTGAATGTCAGTGCTAATAAACCAGAGGCTCCATCTTTCCCAAAGGACCTTTGGAGTCAGTGGGGAGCTGTGTCCTCCATCCCCCTTTCCCAGGGGGTGAATGCTGCCCTGCTGCTGTGCCACTGTGTCCTGGCAGTGAGGGACACCAGCAGCACACGGTGCTGATTGACAGCATTGCTGCCAGCACTGGAGGAGAGGAAGTGACCTTAAACCCTGGGCTTGCGCTTCTGTTTTGACTGGAAGAAAATACTCCTTTTTTTCCTTTTTTTCTTTTTTCTTCCTTTCCTTTTTTAAAACATTGCCCTGCCAGCCTGGCTTTCTATTCATCTCTATGTATTTTTTAAGGTCTTAACCCCTTCCTGCCCTGAGGTAGAATTAGATAAGCTTTGAAAGCAGCTCAATGTCATTTGTTTAAAAATAAAAAAAAAAGAAGAAAAAATAAAAAAAAAAGTAGAGAGAGACTAAAGCAACGAAGGTGACCTTGCAAAGTTGTCTGTAGAAAAAGATCTCTCTTATCATAAGCCTAAAGTAATTAGCTTTATTTTTGGTGTTGCCTTATATGAATTTTTCATGGATCTCAGCTGGCTGTGGAAATGCCTAATGACAGCCTGAGTGTGCTTTCCAGGCTGCTTGGCCACTGCCTGTGTCAGTGCAGGGGTTTCCTCTTCCCATGGAATGTTGGAATGTGCACTGAGCACTCTCCCTTCTGCAGGGGAGTGCTGGTGCCCTCTCTGGTAAAGTCTCTGTGGCCAGGGGGGATCCTGCATCACTCAGCACAGCAGCTCAAGCAAGAAATAGTAATATAAGAAATCATCTCTGTTACTATCTGTGCAACAAATTTTTCTTGCCCATTTTACTATGCAATGATGAGTGGTTAGGGTGGCAGGTGGGCAGAAAGGATAAAGGATCCCTTGCCCATTTGTGTTCCTTTCTGTCAGCAGTTGAAAACTCCTGACTGGCTGAGCTGAGGCTGTCGGTGGTACTGGCAAAGCCATGCAGGTGTGTGCAGCTGTGTGCAGGTGTGTGCAATGTGCCAGGTGTGTGCAGCTGTGTGTAGGTGTGTGCAGTGTGCCAGGTGTGTGCCAGGTGTGTGCAGCTGTGTGCAGTGTGTCAGGTGTGTGCAGCTGTGTGCAGCTGTGTGCAGTGTGTCAGGTGTGTGCCAGGTGTGTGCCAGGTGTGTGCAGGTGTGTGCAGGTGTGTGCAGTGTGCCAGGTATGTGCCAGCTGTGTGCCAGGTGTGTGTAGCTGTGTGCAGTGTGCCAGGTGTGTGCCAGGTGTGTGCCAGGTGTGTGCAGTGTCAGGAGGTGTTTCCCTGGAGTCCTGCAGCTCCTGCACAGGAGCCCAGGAGGGGTTGAGCTGCAGGGATGACTCTGCTGCTGTGGCTGTCGTGGGCTGCTTCTCTTCCCTCAGCTGCTGCTCCATGCTGCAGTCACTCCTCAGCTCTGGGGCAGTGGATTTGCCTCCTCACCTCCCCAGAACACCAACCCCAGCTCCCCTTGCCCTGGGAACAGCTGATGTTTCCACCCAGCACAGGGAGCAGCCATCCCCAGCCAGGTCACTCACCGTGGGAAATGTGCTGATGGAAATTGTGGAATGCTGTCCCTGTCTGTTCCTTGGCTCTCAGTGATGCTGAAAGCTCCAAAGATGATGTGGCTGTTGGTCTCCTCTTGCTAATGGCATCAATTCAGCAATTATTTTGAGCCACAGTGAAAAAGTAAATGCAGATACTGTTGTGCGGGCTTAGCCAAAGCACTTGGCTTTGGTGTGTAACCTATTTCTGGGGGTAATTACCTTCCCTGTTATCACTGTGGTTGTTAGGGTGCAGCAGTAATCAGGTTTGGCAGGAGATAGTGCTTTGTGTCTGCAAAGCCCTGGTCTAATCAGGAGGGAGGATCAAGCTGTGGCTGCTCCTGACCCATGGCAGGGGCAGAGTGCTGGAACCAAAACAGCACCTCTGAGAGCTCTGGGCCTGAAATGTCCAGAGAATCAAGCATTTGTGGGGATGCTGATGCAGTCTGGGGGCAAAAAAACGAGCTGTGATGTCAGAGGTGTGCAGGATGTGAGAGAACAGGTCAGTGTCCCAAATGCAGCCTTGGGCAGCTGCTCCCTCTGACAGAGGCAGTGCTGCTGCCAACAGAGGGAGGTCATGGCAGGCAGATGTGGGATAATCTCCACCTTAAATCTTCTCCTGGTTTAAACCCCGAGAACAAGCTTTAATAGCCTTCTTAAAGGGTGCAGTTCATTGAATTCTGCTTGGATTATGGCTTGTTCCATTTGCCTTGATTAGGTTCAGCAAGGAATTGGGAACAAACTTGAGAGCGACTCATTTTGAATGGGGAATGAGATCAGAGCTGACTCTGCCATGTATGACTCTGAAATGCAAAAAATGAGTCATGTTTATTGCCTCAGCTGAGTGCACACACTTCATGGGCTTTCAGAGGATCACCCCACGGCCCTGGCTGTGGTGGGCAGCCGTGGCAGTTCTGGGCAGCCCCTCTTAAAAAGGATGTGTTTTCTGGCTAGCACAACAGGAGAAGTGGAGTGTCTAAATGTGCATGTGAAGCATCACTGCAGTCATTCCCCTACTCAGGCTGACCTCCAGGATCATCCCTGCTCATTCCACTTATCTAAATACATCAACTGTAATTTCTTACATACAACTTGTGTGGCCCAGTGTTGATTTTCTTTTTTTTCCTTTTTTTTTTTTTTTATTTCCTTACTTAAAGCAAACTGAGGCCACTTCTGCCTAAGCATAATCTCTTCTGTAGTGCAGTGATTAAATGCTGGTGGTTGGAGGGCTAGGGAAGTACAGGAACTGCTTCTCTCAGGAAAAACACATTTTAGGAAGATCTGTTTTGATTAGTCACTAGAATTTGTTTAGAGCTCAGGTGTTTTGGGTGGATCAGAGCAGGTAACAGCTGTGCTTCTGGGATCAGTACAAAGTGCAGGATGAGGCAGAATAAGTGTGTCACATTTATGGTAATCTGTAAGGAGGGAATCCTCCTGCAGCCTCTCCCTTACCTTCTTCAGACTCCCAAAAATGCCTGATCTGAATCAGCTTAGAGGGTTTTATTTCCCTTTCCTTTGTTTGAAGTTTAAGCCCTGTGAAAATCCATGAGAAAAGATGCATTGTTGGGCAGGCCCCGATAGCATCAGCTGCCAGTTTATCTTTCATGTCGAACAGTGGCTCTGTTACTGCTCAGGGGCTGCTGCCTTGGATTGTTCCCATCGTTTGGGTGGCTTTTGACCCAGCCCGGCCCTGCTCTGGGCTTTTCCTTCAATGAGCTCTGTGTTATCAGCCTCCCCAGTGCTGGTGTACCTAGCAGAGCCTGGCACCGTGTCAAGGCTGTGGGCGTCCTTAAGATCCATCCTTGATAGCTCACATGCTTCTTCCTCTCCAACGAAAACAAGCACTTTTTGTTTCAGTTCACTAATGTTTGGCAAAGAAATATAGTAGTAATTATACACCCAGCCTCCTCCTCCCCCTGCACCCCCAAGCCCACTTTTATAAAGGCAGCTAGCACTGCAACTGAAATAAATGTCATGAATGAATAATAATTTCTTTCATTTACACAGTAATTAAACTTGTTGAATGCAGACTTTATGCTTTACTGTGCAGTGTTTAATTTGAGTGGTAGATCCAGGCTTTTGTTAAATTCAGGAAGGGAAAAAATGAAATATCTATATGACTATCAATGTGTTTTGTTACACACACTTTGTGGTTGGCTTTTAGTTTTTTTTCTGCAGTGATGCTGACAAAGGGGTGAATGTGCTTTTCAGGCTGTTGTTTGCATCTTTACAAAGGTACTTTGTGGCCAAGGTTTCAGAAATGTGGCAGAGATGTACCTCCAATGCTTTAAAGCTGCAGGGATTAATCAGCATTTCTGAAACCTTGGTTATGGGTGTAGATACATGGCTATATCCCATCTAGCAATTTGACTTTCCACAGGATTAATTTTTTCCTTCCGTGCAATCTTTCAGTCCTTTAGGTGCAGCTCTCCCCAGGAATTGGCCTCTTCCCCTTCCCAAACAGATGCAGGGCCAGGATGGCAGCAGTATTTACAGAGGTGTGTGCCTGGTGATGCCTCATGCAGGCAAAGGAGGGGCTGGGCAGTGACAAGGATGGAAAAGCTGCATGTTTTACATGTTTTACATGTTTTACATGTTTTACATGTTTTAGACGTTTTACACGTTTTAGACGTTTTACACGTTTTACATGTTTTACATGTTTTACACGTTTTACACGTTTTACACGTTTTACATGTTTTACATGTTTTACACGTTTTACATGTTTTACATGCAGAAGCAGTGCAGGTGGCAGAGGTTACCTGGTGTGCCCTTCCCCTGCAGGAGGGAAGTCAGGGATTGTTGGAAAGGAATGGGAATGGATTAAGCTGCACGGGCTGAAGGGAACCTTGGGCGACTTGAGGATGGGAACAGGGATAGTGTTGACAGGAAATGCTTTGGTTACTTGTCAGGCATGAGGATTTTGTGTGGAAACAATAAATTTCCACTCCAGAGAAGGACAAAGTGAGCCAAAGGATCCTCTGTGCTTCCCAAGGTCCATCAGCCCAGGCTTCACCTCAGGAGCTTCAAGGCTTTGGGCCACCTGTCCAGGAGAAGACACTGCACCAAGGAGATTCTGAAGGTGTGTTCAGCTTGGGCCACCAGCTCACACCTTATGCTTCAATTTCAAGTTTTGTGAATTGTGTGTCATTATTTTTTTGAAACAGAGACTTGTCACAGAGCTGTTCCCCTTTTCTGGGAGTGTGTAACCTCTCAGACACCTTGTGTTTGTTTTTCTGGGCAGTTCTGCTGCTGTTGAGCTGTTTGGGGCAGGCTGCATGTCTGAGCACAGGAGCTTCAGCAGGGCCAGGCCAAGGGACTCCCTTGCACCTGAGCAGGAGCTGCAAATCACTTCTGAATTTCTTAGGCTGCAAAGCTGCTGGTTGGTTTGGTTGGGACAATTGCTCAGTCTTGCCAACATGTTGTGAATAAAGGGTTGTTCTGGGACACTCCCCAAGCAGGTGTCAGCAGCTCCCAGCACGTTTTTTGGATGCTGTGGAAGAGCAGAGGTGACAGTGAGGGACTGCAGGAGGTGCTGGTGCAGGTGCTGAGGATGGGGCACAGCAGCTTTGTCCCTGGGCCTCCCAAAGGGACTTGTGGCAGGGCTGGAGGCAGCAGCAGCTCCTGCTGTCACCTCTGCTATATTTCTGTGCCAATTACTGCTATATTTCTGTGCCAAGTCCCCACGAGCCCTCCGGTGTCACAGGATGGGGGGACAGACAGGATCTGTGCTGAGGTTCACAAAGGGCTCCCAGGACTTGGGACATGGGAGAGAGAACCACCCATGGCTGGGGATGGTGGGGCATGTGTGGGTTGAGTCTCCAGGCAGCTGTTACCCCAAACCTGCAACCACAGAAGTCTCCCAGGAGCTTCCCCAGAATGCTTCCCAAAAGCCAGACAAACTGTTTCTATTGTCCCACATCCAAAGAGTATTTTTTCCCCCTTTTCTGCTCTCAGGGGGCTGACATCTACAAATGTGTGTTGCTAACTTCATTTTCCTTCTTACTGAGGGAACAAGAGGCACTTGGGCTGTTTTGTTTATAGCTGTGCTCTCAGCCGGCTGCATGTCTGGAGATGAAGGTGACAGCTTGAGATTTGTGAGCCTAATTGGCATACAAAAAAATTAATCCACTGGGAAATGAGTTATTTGCAATTATCTGTAGATTTGGCTTTATTTCATGGAGACAAATATAGTTGCTTGGTGACTTAATTACAACATTTTTTTAAGATTATGAGATTTTAAAAAGGATATCATTATTAACAAGATCTTGAGACTATATTTGGTGATTTCGTAATTACAACTATGGCCATATTTGTTAGCTCAGAAAATAATACGTGGAAGCTTTTAATTAAAATAATGAGATCTGTTCTTGCAGATAGACTTTCAAGTACCACCCTTGGATAACAGGCCCCTTTATTGTTCAGTACAATCTGAAAGGAGCTGTACTGTGCTGGGAGGGTGTCACAGCTAAGGCTGACACAGATCAGCATTAAAATATTCTTTGGCTGCTGGTTAAGAGGATGAGCATGAACTGGGTAAAGCAGCTAATTGTCCACAGCTCAGCTGAGCTCTGCTTGCCAAGGCAACTTTCTCAGAGCCCTGCTGGCTGGATCACAGAGAAAATGGTTAGAAAGGGTAAAATATTCTCCATCTGTGTGGTTTCTGTTGGTGTTTAGTGTGTACAAATGTGAGCACAGATCTTAGGTGGCTGATTCCCAGTGGCTGTAACTCACCCAGCCTGGCTGCCCCAGGTGGCTGCAGGATGAGCACTGGGAAGGATGTGCCACCATCCCTGTGCCCCACAGCACCAGCTGGGTGTGACCCAGGTTGATCTGTCACTGGGGGTCACTCAGGTTGGTCTGTGACACTGGGGGTCACTCAGGTTGGTCTGTGTCACTGGAGGTCACCCAGGTTGGTCTGTGACACTGGAGGTCACCCAGGTTGGTCTGTGACACTGGGGGTCACCCAGGTTGATGTGACACTGGGGGTCACCCAGGTTGATCTGTGACACTGGGGGTCACCCAGGTTGATCTGTCACTGGAGGTCACCCAGGTTGGTCTGTGTCACTGGGGGTCACCCAGGTTGGTCTGTGACACTGGGGGTCACTCAGGTTGGTCTGTGACACTGGAGGTCACCCAGGTTGGTCTGTGTCACTGGAGGTCACCCAGGTTGGTCTGTGACACTGGGGGTCACTCAGGTTGGTCTGTGACACTGGAGGTCACCCAGGTTGGTCTGTGTCACTGGAGGTCACCCAGGTTGGTCTGTGACACTGGGGGTCACTCAGATTGATGTGACACTGGGGGTCACTCAGGTTGATCTGTGACACTGGAGATCACTCAGGTTGATCTGTGACACTGGGGGTCACTCAGGTTGGTCTGTGACACTGGGGGTCACTCAGGTTGATGTGACACTGGGGGTCACTCAGGTTGGTCTGTGACACTGGGGGTCACTCAGATTGATGTGACACTGGGGGTCACTCAGGTTGATCTGTGACACTGGGGGTCACCCAGGTTGGTCTGTGTCACTGGGGGTCACCCAGGTTGGTCTGTGTCACTGGGGGTCACCCAGGTTGGTCTGTGACACTGAGGGTCACCCAGGTTGATGTGACACTGGGGGTCACTCACATTGATCTGTGTCACTGGGGGTCACCTGGCTGGGTGTGGTGGCTCCTGATTGCCAGAACACCCACAGGGCCCCAGTGAGGAGCAGAGGAGCTCCCTGTCCCAAGGGTGCCCCTCTCCTTGGGGACAGACCAGCTCAGGGCACAGCTGGAGATCACTGGGGGTGTCCTGTGACCCAGCAGTGCTGCACCCACTCCCAGGCTCTGCTGTATCAAACATTGTGAAACCAGTTTGATGCTACAGACTGCACCTTCCCAAACTGGCCTGCCTTGTGCTGCTAGAGCAAAAAGCTGTTACTGCTCTTGTCACTCACTGGGATGGGCTCATTGAAGAGGCCTAAAGGACATTCCTGAATTATTGTCCAGGACCCATCAGCAAGGGGGCTCCAGGAGGTGCTTTTTACCCTTCTGCTGACATGGTTACTCCACCAGACCTGCTTGGCATCTCTGTTTTCATGGACAGGGTGCTCTCATTTTGCTGTTCTCCCTGTAAAGGGAGTTACAGCACACAGCCCTGACATAAAGCAGTGTGGAACTGCACAGTCCTGTGCCCTCTGGAAGCAAAGAAAGACTTGAGTGGACTTAAGTATACACTGAATCAGAGCCTACAGGAGAAAAGAATTAGACATGCAACATCAAAGCAGTATTTCCACATTTGGGAAAGTGTTCAGAGAGTCCCCAAAGGTAAGATTAAAAAAAAAAAAAAAAAGTCAAGTGTGTTCGTTTCTTATTAGCAATGTTATTGGCAATGAGATATTCTAATTGAATTACTCCTAATTAAAATAATTATGTTTTCTAAGTACTCTGATCTGTAGAGACCATGTACAGAATCAAAGGTAGAAATAAACAGCACCTTGTAAATTCTCTCTATGCTTGATGATGTTTAAAGTGGTTTTTTATGATTTCACTTGCTCTGCATGGGCTGGTGCTCATGCCATGATGACTTTTGGGAACCTTGCTCCTGGCTCAAAAAACCAACTGCTGTTGTGGGGAGGATTAGCTGCAAAAAGCTCAAGGGTCAGATAAGGAAAATAGGACTGGTTCTCTGCCCCTGCCACACCATCCTGCCTGAGCTGGAGCAGGAGCTTGGACCTGCTCCACCTGGATTTTCCACCAGCTACTGGGCTGTTGTCTCAGTTATCTGTGCATTGCTGTCTCAGTCTGGTCTCTAACAGAGCCTTTTTGGGATGCAATAACCAAAAATCTCAGCAGTGATCTCTGATTTCTATCAGGATAGAAAAGTAAACCCAGGAAGGCAGCGATTTGTTGATGAGGGGTGGAAGGTGAACCCCAGAGTCAGACACTGAGTGCTCCTGCAGGGTGGCTGTCAGGATGAAGCTGTGATTCCTGCTGAGATCTGGCACTGGGATATTGCCCTGCTGTGGGCAGCACCTTTCCTTCTGGAGTGAATAATCTTAGTTCATCTGCTGCAAAACACTTGGATGAACCAAGGACTAATCCCTCTGGGGAGGTAGAAGTCATCAGTCTCAGGCTGTCCAGATCCATCTCTGCTCTGCAGGTCAGGGTTATCCCCAAGGTGAGCTTTCCCTGAGCCCTGTGCTGGGAACTGGGAACACCCTGCCTGGAGGGCCAGGAGCCCAAAGTGCCCAGCTGCCCCCCATGGCAGCTGTTTCTGCTTGGGGCTCTGACCTTGCAGCGTTTCCTATGGCCAGGTCTGTGTCAGTGCTAAAGAACTTGGGTTTGTGGGGTCACACGAGGTCACACTTGACAGACCCCTCCCAGGACCCAGCCCTTGGAACAGCCAGGCATTCTGTGGGATGGGTTTTGGTGCTTTCTGTCCCTTCAACACACAGCTTGGTGTGGGCAGACACCTTGGAAAAACAGTTTGCACCAACAGGGAAGGGTGGGACATTCAGCCCAGGGCCACGTTGAGGGCCTGGGACGTTTGGATCCCAAAAAAGGGGATTTGTTACCTGCTCAAGGGAAGCCTGCTGCTGTCACAAAACATTTCTCTGCTGGAAGGTGTCTCTGGCTTTAAGGTCCCTTCCAACCCACACCATCCATGATTCCATGATTCTCTGATTTATGGTGACCCTTAGCATTGTCCAGAATTAATGTAAAGGCCTAATCAGTCTCAGATTAAGCTAATATTTATCATACACAACCCTTTATAAAGGCCAAACATTGCAATTTCTTCTGAGGAGGAGAAAATTTCAAAGGTTTCTCGCATCAAATACTGCTGATTTTTCTTTTTCTTTTTTCTTGTGATCATGATTAAAATTCATTCAACATCCTCTCACAAGGAAAAAAATATATATACATTTGATGGCTTTGTGCTTTCTTCCCCTCCCTCTGTAAAAATAGAAAAGCTTTCAGATGTTGCATGAACAAAGATATGGAAATGTGAGAAGAGGGCAGCATCTGGAGGTTTTCAAACACGAGAACACGGGCTGTACGTTTCTTTTGCTGTTAGAAGAGTGAAAAGCTGTTTCCTGTCATTTCCCATCTTGTCACTTGGAAGGCTGGCATCTTGCAGCTCCTTGCACCAGCTGTTGTTTTTTTCTCCACAGACAGATGGTGCAACCTCTTTGATAATTTTTTTTTCCATGTTCTGAGGATTTTGCATGTGTACTACCTTTATGTAATGATCATATAACCCTGTCACTCACTTTATCCTGTTAGCAGTGTCATCCCTGCAAGAAGGAGGAGGAGGTGGCAGTGTAAGGAACTTAATCCTCCTCTTGTGTTCTGACATGCTTTGAAAATACACTGTGGAGCTGCAGTTACAAATGTTTCCAGGAGCCTCCTGTCTGAGGGATTCCAGAATATCTGCTCTGGTTTTGTAGGATTCCTCTGCCTGTGTGAATTTTATGCACATTTATAGTAATTAGAGGGGGTTTTGTCCCTTCCAGTGTGTATTTCCACAGAAGTACATTTTTACTTTGTGTTCCTGGAATACAAACCTGGACTGTTACAGATAATTCCAACACAGCTACATGTGTATAGAAATGGAAATGGCTTCTAGTATCTCAAAAATGGCTGTACATAATGTTGTAATTACTTCATTCCCTTTGATTTCCACCTGCTTTGCAGTGCTGGCATGTGGCCCTTCTGATGGCTCTGCAGTGCCAAGGATTGAAAGCTTTTGAGGCTTCCTGGACATAGCTGGAGGTCCTGAAGCTGCAGATGAGCAGATCACCACATCCCTGCCTTCCCCAGGGAGGGCAAAGCTGGATTCTTCTGGGAGAGGCAAATTGGTGATGAGCCCCTGGAGTGGTTTCTTCTGTACAGCAAACTTTGCTGCTCACTCCCACCTGCAGAGTTAAACTGTGAGCAAAGAAAGCTGTGTCAAAGGTGGGAAGAATTGGTAAAATAATGAATCCTGAGCAGCCAAGCCTGGGTGGGGGTGAGGGATGGGGTGTCTGCACCAGTAGCTGCTGCAGGTGTGTTCCAGTCCATTTGAGGGAAAGGATTCTGCTCCTGGGCCCAGGTGAGACCCCACCTGCAGAGCTGCCCCAGCCCTGGCCCAGCACAGGCAGGAGCTGGAGCTGCTGGAGGAGCCCAGAGGAGGCTCCAGGATGAGCAGAGGGATGGAGCAGCTCTGCTGGGAGGAAAGGCTGGCACAGCTGGCAATGCTCACCTGGACAGGAGAAGCTTTGGGGTCACCCCAGTGTGGCCTTGCAGGGCCTGAAGGGAACTTACAGGAAACCTGGAGAGAGACTTTGGACAGGGGATGGAGGGACAGGGAATGGCTCCCACTGCCAGAGGGCAGGGCTGGATGGGATATTGGGAATCAGGAATTGTTCCCTGGCAGGGTGGGCAGGCCCTGGCACAGGGTGCCCAGAGCAGCTGGGGCTGCCCCTGGAGCCCTGGCAGTGCCCAAGGCCAGGCTGGGCAGGGCTGGGAGCAGCCTGGGACAGTGGGAGGTGTCCCTGCCATGGCAGGGGTGGGATGAGATGTGTTTTAAGGTCCCTTTGAACCCAACCCATTCTATGATTTTCAGCAGTCTAAGTCAGGGATCAAAAGTTTGTTCCTTTGTTGCAGAGGACCATAGAAACATTTTTGAGGAGGGAACAATGCATTAAAATGCATTTTAAATTGGAAATTAAATCCAAACAGTCTAGTTTTACAGGTATCAATATGCATAATTATTATTAAAGATACAATAGCAATGTCATTTTGATGATGAGGTGTGTGAATTGTAGGGGAGCCCATTTTTCCAATGAGTGGTGTTTATTTAATGGTACTTTGGATGTTTCTATATTTCTCTCAGAAAATACTGTTGCAGAGTGAATATGTATTTTTTTTGGCACTGTGTTGCACATTTATTGGTCCTGTCACCTCCAGAGTAATAAGTGTAATTGGAAGAAGACAGGTAGTAATGAGCCATCCTGTTTGCTGTTCTTTGTTTGCCTTTGCATCGTGTTTGTCTGTGCTGAAAAGAGCATCCTCTTCCCACAGCCAAAAAAACATTTGCTCTGAATTGTTTACTGAGTGCCATGAATAAAAGTGTGGCTGCTGCCACAGAAGTGACTATAAAAGTGACACCATGGGGCTCTCTGTTTATTTTCTTTTTCTCCCTCTCTTGGAGACCTTCTAGAGCACATTTTCTCAGCTCAGCTACCAGTGCTGCAGTCTCCAGCTGTCAGCAGGAAAAGCAGAGCTCTGTGAACCCCACAGGGCCAGGTTCATGATGTTATTGGAAAGTTGAGAGCTGGAGCACTCTGAAACATCCCCTTTATTTCCCACCTCTGGTGCCTTCATAAGGGCACCCACAGGGCTCCCTCCTTATGGTTTTTTCTTGGGTTTTTTTTCTTGTCATCTAATCTACTTTTTCTGGTTTTTATTCACCTGTGCTGGAAATGTGATAGAAGAGGCAGATTCTAATCCCAGCTGCTTCTGTAAGGACAGGCAGGATGAAAATAGTATCCAGACATCAAATGGAAAACAAAAAATTCCCTTTGAGCAAATACAGGATTCCTGCATGCGAGGGGTCTTAGGGACTCAATGTTTAGATCAGGACCTGTACCACTGTGCTAAATCAAACTTCAGTCTCAAAGAAATCTGGATCTGTGCTGGCTTGTTGGCTTTGTTCTGCATCAGATGCACCTGTATTTGTGTGTTTGTGTGTTTATTTTGATGTTTGTGTGTTTATTTTTATGTGTCTGTGTGTTTATGTGTGTGTCTGTGTGTTTATTTTGATGTTTGTGTGTTTATGTGTGTGTCTGTGTGTTTATTTTGATGTTTGTGTGTTTATTTTTGTGTGTCTGTGTGTTTATTTTGATGTTTGTGTGTTTATTTTTGTGTGTTTGTGTGTGTTTTTGTGTGTGCTGGCAGAGGGAACAAGGAGGATCAGCTCTATGTGGGGAGGGCACACAGAGTTTTGTGCTCTGGGGTTTGGATCTAGGGCAGCATTTATGCCCCAGTGACCAAGGGGGTGCAGTTAAGTACTTTGTCAAGTGGATGTGGGTGGGGGAGTTGCACAAGTGACTTAGAGGTTTGCATGATTTTATTTTAATTTCCTCCTTTAGTGTAATAAAATTTCATTCCATCAACTAATGTTCCTCTTTTTTTCATTTTTTTCTCTTTGCCTCCCTTTTTGTTCCACCTTGTCTTTTTAAGTTCCTGCTCTCCTTCACTCTCCTTCATCTGTTCAGAATTCCTCCTAGTGCCTGATGAAACAATGTTTTCCTTTTCCCCCTCCTCTTGCATTTATTAATTTGAAACAGAATTAGAGAAAAAATATTCACCTCACGGATAACTGCTTGCTGGCATTTCTAGACTTTTCTGGTCCGCAAAGTTAATCAGGGCTAATGGTTTCCTTGAAGAGGTGGGAACACTGAATTTGAGTGTAATCCTTGTTCATCAATATCCTTGTTTTTTCTGTTTGATCAAAGTCAGGAAACACAGTACCATTCATGCTGTCTGCAGTCCCAAGATTACCAGCCCAGTTTCTCATATCAAGTAGTTAGGGAATATTAAAATTCTGCAGCATTTATTCAAGGGAGCACTAAGAGTTCCTTGCAAGGCACGTAGCACTAGTTGGTTGTGTTATGAATTTAAGAAGAATAAGCTACCCTGGATTTGGCAAATTCATGCTCGATTCTAAAGAAGCACTTAAAAGGATTATTGAAATTTGTCTTGTAAAACCCCCTGAAGATTTTAGCAGTTTGTGTGGGATTTTGGTTAGCATGCGTGGGACTTGGCAGGCTCAGCAGCTGCACAGAAGGTCCTGTAATCCCTCAATAATGGCAAGGTGCAGCAAAGGTTCCAGCAGCTCTGAGCACCATCAGCACTTTGTGCTGGGAAATTCTGCTCTGCTTCTCTGCCTGACAACCATCCCTCCCTCATCTTTCCCTGTAATTTGGGCCACTGCAGCTTCAAGCTCTTACCCTGTGAAGCAGACTGATGGTTCCCAGAACTCTGGAGCTGAGCAGGAATGACCCTGAAGGAGCTTAAAGCCAAGCCCAGCTCAGCCTGGGTGGGCACAGGCACCTTTTGCCATCAGTGTGTCAAAAGCACAGAAGGAAATAGGGATAAACACAGGAGATAAACACAGATCCTGCTTTTGGGAAGTGAGCTCTCAGCAGAGAGCAGATTGAATTCCTTGGGGCACTTGGGACTATGGCATTCAGAGTCATGGCTGAGAGTGCTTTGGGCAGGGCAGAGCCTGGGCACTGCACGTTCCTCTGGCTCTTCTCTCTCTGCAGCTCTTGTGTGGCCCTGCAATCACCTGCCCTGTCCCACGCTGCCTAAACGGCATTTTCTCTGCTGGAGTGCAGTAAATGATTTACAGCAGAATACACTGAATAATTTCAGCCTATTCTTTTCCTCTTTGCCCGAGTATATACAGAGGGGTTGTGATTTCCTCTTTGTTGCTTGAACTTTCTATCTTATAGATAGGGTTGTTTTGTAATCTGTGAGTTTATCACAAATATTAAAATTTCACTTGTCATTTTAGATGTGTTGTCATGCCAGCTCTGTGATGGTATTATACAGCATGGGAGGCAGCCCCAATGAAGCTTATTGCAATTTATAGTGGGTGGAAGGGGCTCACACAGTGCCACAGAGGGAGCCACGGTAATACCTAAAGACAGGCAGTCCTTGTGCCAAAAATAAACCTGTGCTGTGATTAGCTGTGTGGATGTGATTTCTCAGCAAAAGTAATTCTGTGAAGATGTAAATAATGATTCTTTTAATCCTGGGAGCAACTTTGAAATTCACTTTTCTGAAGCATTTGTGCTGGTAAGATTCAATTGCTCAATTTTATGCGGAAAGCAGGCGTGAAGCAGACAGAGGCTGAGCTGGAACAGACTGCAATTCCAAACTAACTGCTCATTGCATGGAACTTTGGTTTATTATATTTTTTATTTTACTTGCTTTCTGTAACAGCTGGGGTGCAATGAGAGCTATGGCAGTCTCCCCATGCCTGCAGCCCCAGTGAGCCTGATAAACGAGCAGGGATGCAAAGCAGGCTTATGGCAAAGCTACTTGAAACCCCCTTGCTCTGTCACTGTTATTAATTAAGGGCATTTCTCTTTTCCCACCATGAAGAACAAAGTGTGTCTGTGGAGCTGCATGAACACATTCCATTTTTCATGCTGCTACACTTTGTTCCTTCTCGCTGAAAACCCAGAGGTGAGCGGGTGCCTCCCCGGCCCAGGGTCTCTCACAGCGGTCATGGAAACCCCCTCGAGGGTCGGGGAAATATTGACAAGGAATTTCTGAGCATTCCCAAGGCTCTCCCAGGAGCATCCAGCTCTCCCATCTCACATGCACACGAGCCACGTGTGGTGACTCTGCCACCACTCAGGAGCGCATTTAGCAAACAAGGCCTGATGACAATCGCGGTCATTTCAAATTACGGAAAGGGCAGGATTTCCCCAAAGGGACTTATTTTCTGCCATGATTGAATCAAGAAGGGAGGCAGCTGCTGAGACTGGAAAAGGTCACTCAGTCACATCGGTTGATGAAGGAATCAGAGGAGCTGTCACCCCCGCCGCAGCCTGGCCTGCCAAGTGACGGAGCTGTCACCACTGGCATCTGTCACGGGCGGCCCGGGGGCAGAGCAGCCCCGCCATCCTCTGCTGGGATCAATTGTTTGTTCAACAAATGGTGTTAGGAGACTCTGGCTTTTCTCTCCTGCAGCTCGGAAGATCAAGTTAAGCTAAATATTTGAAGCTGTACTAGGCTGGTATTGACAAAACACAGGAGCACTTGGGCTGCGAGGGAGACGGACGTGATGGGGATCAGGATGCGCCGGGGGCGTTGCAGATCGGGTTCCTCTGATGTATCCATAACTGAAGGTGTTTCTGCAGGAAGATGAGGGAGCTAACAGTAAAGATGGCTCAGCAGGGGTGTTCTGTGAGGGTTCAGGTTGCCCTGGCTGCAGGTATCCTAATGTTATGTCAGTTGTGGTGGAGCAAATCCATTGTAGGTTTAGGGAGCAATTGTTTTCTCCCCTTGGTCTGCTCAGAGGAGATGCTCATGTGATTTTTCAGCCATTCCCGTGCTTCCCTAAAAAAGGGAAGTTCTTGATAAATGTTGGAAATGACTGTTAAGAATGAAAACTCAAAATTAGCAGGTATGCATGTTCCAGTGACTTCCAGTCATACACTGACCAAGTAATAGCTGTTAAAGTAATTTCTTTGTATTGCCTGTGAATAGGGCTTCTCTCAAGATCACAAGTCCCTACCAGTCCTGAGAGCTGTAGATCTTTCAACCTAAGTGTTTGGCTGAGTGGCATTAAGTCTTGCACTCACCTATAACTTAGGCAGAGATTTTTCAGAATACAATAATATGGAATTTTCAGAATATAATGGTATAATTTGCCTGTTACTCAATACATACTGACATGTAGAGTCCCATGGTTTGTTTTTGATGGGAATTCACCATGTATCCCCTCTTCCTCTTTGTGGCTACCAGAATCCTGCTTTAGTAGACCCATCTGCCTACACTTATCCTGCATTTGCTGCTTTTACACCCCCTGTGTAATCTTCATAATTTTTTTGAGTCTGACAAATATATCTTGTTTTTTAGGAATAAATCTTTCCTGATGGGTCCTGTTCAACTGGGGAAAAATCACAGAATGGTTTGGCTTGGAAGGGACTTTAAAGCCCATCTGGTTCCACCCCTTACCATGGGCAGGGACACCTCCCACTGTCCCAGGCTGCTCCCAGCCCTGTCCAGCCTGGCCTTGGGCACTGCCAGGGCTCCAGGGGCAGCCCCAGCTGCTCTGGGCACCCTGTGCCAGGGCCTGCCCACCCTCACAGGGAAGGATTTCTCCCCAGTATCCCACCCATCCCTGTCCTCTGGCAGTGGGAGCCATTCCCTGTGTCCTGTCCCTCCATCCCTTGTCCAAAGTCTCTCTCCAGCTCTCTTGGAGCCCTTCAGGCAGTGGAAGGGGCTCTAAGGTCTCCCCAGAGTCTTCTCCAGGCTGGACAATCCCACCTCTTTCAGCCTTTCCTTTATGGCAGAGGGACTCCACCCCTTGGAGCATCTTTGTGGCCCCCTCTGGACTCACTCTGGCAGGTCCAGGTCCTTCTTGTGCTGAGGGCACCAGAGGTGGACACAGGACTCCAGGTGGGGTGTCACAACTGCAGGACAGAGGGGGAGAACCCCCACCCTTGGCCTGTTCCTGTGCTGTTTCTGATGCTGCCCAGGCATTTTGAATGAAGTTAGGGCATTGGTTTCCCTGGCACAGTGCACTTACAGTGGGGTAGCAACACCCAACATCCTCCTCCAGATCCTCTAATCCAGATCCGCACTCAGGAGGTTTGGGAACTGACTGTGGTTTATGAAAGGGCAGATGGCAGGAAGCAGTGACACAGAGACAGAGCTCTCCCATTAGCTTTGTCAAAACATTTGCTAATTGCAGTGTGATCCCTCAAAACATACTTCTTAGGAAAAAATGAATCTAAATTCAAACCCACGCCGACCAGGGAAGAGCAGAGTCCTCTCCAGGATGTAAATTAGATTAGTAGTTGAGTGGAATTGATTCTGCTGAGACTAAATTAATCACAGTGCTTAATCACTGTAACCTTTAAACATAGCAGTCCTGACCACAGCTGTGGGGTAGCACATTGTTCTGGCAGACTCCTGACCTTCCCAAGGCACTGGCACTCTCAGGCACAGCAGCACGAGTGGAGCACAGTCAAAGCTGCTTCAGCCTGACCTTCACGTTCTTCTACCACTCAGAAAAGGGAAGAAAGTTCATACTTTGTGGATATAAACCCGTGGTGAGCAAATGATAATGTCAGTGCCAGTCAGGACACTGTCAGCTCTGTCTGTGCTGGGATAGAGCAGTTCATTATGGAGGGCTGGGAAATGACCCTGCATCCACCTCCACTCACAGCTCTTCAGTGGCTTTGGGGTGTGTGTTTTGGACCTCAGGATGAAGGACTAATCTTTTCCTTGTAATCCTGTAGGCTACACATGCTTCCTTTTGTTCCTTACATTAGCAGAGAGTGAGAGTTCTGGCAGAGATGTGTTTGGGCACAGGGGAGACACTGAGACAGACATGCACACACTTCCCATCAAGATGAGTATTGTGGGACACTGAGATCCCAGGGGTAGAATCTCCAGCCCATAGACTGATGCCTTGTGAAGGCTGACCTAGAACAGAGGCTGGACAGAGCCAAAGAATAAAGCAGGGATTTATTAGGAGGCCTCCATGGATCCACCTTGGGCAGCACAAGAGCCCAGCAAGGGCTGCACCCCAGGTGAACCCAAAATGGTCACAAAATGGACAACAGGTCACAGGGTCTCTCACTTTATCAGTTCTGCTCCATTTGCATCTTGGAGTTCATTGTCCAATTCCAGCTCCAGCCCATGCAGTCCCATCCTTGTTTTTCTCTCTTCAGCCCACGTTGTTTGTGCTCTTGGGCTGAGATTTGGATCATTTGTCCTTGGTCCCCAGCTGGAGCAGGAATTGTTTTGTCTCCTCCTCTGTGCAGAGCTCACCATCCCCTGATATGAAGTCCAGACCCACACACTAAAGCAGCACAGAGTGTGAAAAACACAAAAGCCAAAACCTGAGGCATCAGATGATCTTGAAAACCAAACACCAGATAAAAATTACTCATGGTTCCTCAGATCAGTCTCCTGCAGATCAGTTTGTACAGGGGGTGACAGCTGGTGCACTTGCATAAGGAGAAAAGCAGGGAGGTTTTAAACATACTCCAGCCTCAGTTTACAAGAGCTGGGGGGCCTGTGAGTACAGTGTCCTTCAGGGGTTTACTTTGTAGTGTTGATGCCAAGGTCCATCCTCTAATAAAATGTGCCAAACCCCTGAGAAGCCCAAAATCTCTAGATTCTCTTGAAACCCAAGGCCTTTTCTGCAGCTTTCAGCTGCTCCATCCAACTCTTTCAAATGCCAGAAGAAGCCTCCCTGTCACACCATGAGAGGTGGGACAGATGGGTTTTCTTTGCTCAGTGCGGACAGAGCCTGAAGTTAAAGGGACCAGACAGTGCTGAGGAAGCTGTGTTTGAGGTTGATTCTTTTAAAATTGCATTTTTGTTTTACTTTAGACATATTTGGGGATATTTTGCTGTGATGCTGTTTAGAAATAACATCTTCTGTATGGACATGAAGAAGACTTGAGATGAAGAGATGAGAGCCCACCTGTGGATGTGGTTTGTTGTTGGGATCTGTTCCCTGCTCTTATCAGCCAGCAGTCAGACTTGGATGTGTGCTCAGCTCTTCCACTCATCTCCTTACATTTTCTCCTTCAGATTCTATCTTGTAATCTGAAGATGACTTTGTTTCTGTCCCCTACCATCCTTTGTAATTTCTCTTTTAATTGTTTACCTTTTGGGGAGGTATGGTGCAGCACATGAATAATGGATGAGCAGAGTTTTCCACCCAGCTTGATTGATGATGGTCAGACAGTCAGAGCAGCAGCTCTATCTGTAAACAGTAGGCTGAGTTATTCTTTAAGGCTACATCCCATCCCTATGTAAACCTTTAAAAAAATCCCCAATGAAGCTTTAAAAACCTGTGCTGAGAGGAATTTGTCATTGCTTTTAAAACTCATGCTTGCTGTGATTTATTTTTTTCTTTAAATAAGGTATCCAAAAATTTCTGCAGCTAAGGGACATAAAATCCTGTTTTGCTGTAATATATTGTTTCACACATCTACTTTCCATTAATCATGAAGTACCTTTGTGACAAGAAGCTGAGTAAATTGTATGATTCCTTGAAACCATCTTTCTTCGCTATGAATGATTAAAACAACACATCATCACCCTGAGTTAACTAAGTGTCCCTGCTCTGTTAGAAGCAGAGGGAGAGGCTGAATGCTGACAATTTGCCCCTGCACTGCCATAGGAAGTACCTATTTAGACACTGAACATGGGTTAAGTGCTGCCAATGTGAAATAAAACAAACAAAACATGACCAGAGTAATTTAAGATGTCTTTGAAAAATATTGTTCTCTCTCTGTATGTTATTTAGTTATTAATATCCGTATCACAGCTGTATCCTCACAGGAAGGAACTGAAAATTTACTGTTAATGGTCATGGGAGTCAGAAAAGTCTGAAATATTCAATGGGAGCATGGTCTGTGAACAGGGATTGGGATTGGGAATTTCTTCACCTGGTGGGAAAAGCTGGAAAGAATCCAATGGCAGCATGGACTCAGGTACTGAGTTATCAGCTTTGGAGTGTGCTATTTTTGAAGCTGATTGTTTTGTGTCAGCTGTGTTGAGAGATTTGAAGTTTATCCCTTTCCACAAAGGAATATCCCATGGTTTGATGTCCATCCTGGACACACTGGAATTGGTCACTTCAGCAGTGGCAGGTGGCAGAGCTGTGCCCTGGGGACAGGTGGGACTGATGGGGCAGAATTCCCTGCCTGCTCCCAGCCCTGCCCTCCTGCCCCTCACTGAGCCAAACCTGCCATCCACACTGCCATAGCATCATTGAAAGGAGATTAGCCATGACTGCCAAAATCAAGGTGTGACAATTCCGTTTTCTACAGGTGGTGTAGAATTCTGTCATTCTGTCTGGGAATTTTGGCTTGCAAACTGAGGCCAAAAGGAGGCACCAGCATGGGGCTGCTCTGCTCCTTGCAGAGCTGCAGCTGGCACCCCTCAGGCACACCTGAGCCTTGGGGAGGTGTGGAGAGGGCACAGGAATTAAAGGGTTTGTGGAGATGGCACAGGAATTTAAGGGTTTGCTTTCTCCCCAGCTGCTTTCTCTCTTGGGTGTCTTTGCACACCTCAAGGGAAGGGGTCACCTTGCAGGTCAGAGGCAATTCAGTCCCTGAATTTATTTACCTGAGCTCACATCTCAGCTGGATCAACCCAGGTGCCAGTTGTGGTGCTGGTTATGGGGTCGGGGAGTGCCTGTGACCATTTCTCTGACTGTCACACCCTGAGCAAGGGCTGCTCTGCTCACTCCTGTGGGGAATTATTTGATCCATGATCATGCAATTGGCTTCCTCACAGCTTAAGCAAAGTGCCAGAGCAGGGCTTGAAACTGGTTAGGTCTTCAACAGAGATGGTGCTTTTCTCCTGGATTTAATTATGCACATATATTTCAAACATAAATACATGTATATATGGTTAAACTTTTATTTTGTCATTTCCTGCAGCTGAAATTTATTGTGGATTGAAATACACAGGTTTATCTGCCTGACCTTTTGCTAATTATTAGATTGAGATAAGTGTGTATGTAAGTGACAAATTGCCTTTAATGACATTTAATCTGCACACTGACATTAATGGTGGGTTTAGCAGCCTGGTTATAGTCTTTGTTGCTGAGAGACGAAAAGAGCAAGGACTTTTATCTTAATTTGACCTTATTCAAAAGGTGTTTGTAGTAGTAGTCAATTTCTGATTAACTTAATGACCTGTTTTACATAGAAAGCAGTCAAACATTGATATATGAAAGGGCCTCGAGGTGATAGATTACAGAGGCAGCAGTGACATTGCCAGATTCTCATTCTTAAAGGATGGGGAGAGGGAGGTGGGAAGAGGAGCAGCCCCAAACTCTTCCTGCTGTTACCACAAGGGAACGTGCCACATGCAGAAAACATGGTTAGAAAAGCATCTGCTGAAGGCTGGGTGCAAAGAGCCAATATCTGGCTTTGCTGAATGCCTTTCTGTGCAGGCCAGCCTCGTGAAACACAGAGGTGCAGGGCTGCACATGCACTGAATGGAGTGAAAGTGTCTCCACTGGGGATTACTGAGCTGAATCTGTCTGGGAATTACACAGCCCCATATCGAGGTCAGCCGTGGCCTATTTCTGTGCCAACAGACCTGCACATCCTGGAGGGCAAACACAGCACAGAGCCCGAGGTGGGCAACTGCAGCCCTTCCCTCTCACTGCCCCGTGGGACATTTTCAGAATGATTTAAGAGGGACTTCAGAGACAAGAGCAGAGGTTATAAACTGCTTTTAGGAAAAGTAAACACCTAAGCAAATCATTCAGGAACCCATTAAATGGCTAGACAGCTCCTATAAATACAGTCCATAATGCACTTTGGAATGCTTCAGCACCTGCTGGCTCTGATGGGCTTTCCTCTGAGAGCTCCTGAAAGTTACATTTTAATGGTAAAAATTGTTCCTTGCACATCACTGAAAAAATGTGAAGATGCAGTTCAGAAGAGAGCTGGAAGGATAATAATGTTCCTTAAGTTTGTAAAGCAACTAATTAATTTATAGTGTAATGCCATTTTTAATGCAACAGAAATGCCTTGAAAACGAAACCAAACGGAGTGGCAAATTGACACAAATGTTTAGTGAATTGAGATCAACACTTATTACATCAAGTGACAATGGAAATGCAAACAGAATGCCTTGGCATGTTGTCGTGGAGCCCTTCAGCTGCTGCCTGCCTTGGCAGGGAGGTGCTGCACAGGCAGCAGTCACTGGGCCATCACAGAGCCTCTCAGGGGCTGGAGAGCAGTGCTCGGGACTGGAGGCTTCAATTTGGGGTTTCTGGAGTGTGCAGTGTGTCTGCAGTGCGTCAGCCACATCAGCTGGAGATGCTCTGCCTGTCCTGCTGCTGGAACAGCGGTGACACAGGAGTGTTGTGTCATTTCATAAGAACAACCAAGCACAGCTACAAACACCAAGCAGCTCCGTCAGGGGACAGCCTGGGCTCTGCTGCTGCCTCAGCAAAGGGGAGGCAATTCCAGCATGGGCTCACACCACAGTTTGGGCATTTGCTGAACTCCATCTTTTACCAATCCTTTCCCTCCAAAATGTAAGTTCTTTGATAATTCTCTGTGTTCTTCCACTGTATTGAGGTGAACTTGAGTCTATAAGTTAGCAATGTTCTGGGATTGGGAAGAGTACCAGCTCTTTGTGGGAATAGGAAACCAAGCAAAGCCCCAGAAAAACACCCCCCAAATGGACGAAGAGCCTCATATGTGTCTTGTATACTGCAAATTATTTTATGGCTATGCCTTTTACAAAAGGATTAAATCTTAAGTTGGTGCTGCCTCGTTTAATTTTTCTCTCTGTTACTGTAAAGGGGAATTTGAATACTGCACCCCAAGTGGATAAATTGTTATCCAAGGACTGTTTTCCCTGTGTTGATGCTTAGTTCAAATGTTGACCCTTTAGAGAGCAGGGATGGTGTCTCCAGGCCAGCACCAGTGCAACTGTAATTGTATTTCCTTGTGAGTGCCCCCAGTTGTTCTGGATTGCTGTCCAATCTGATCCAGGAGCAGGATGTCAAAAAAGATCATTTGGATCATTTTGAGTGAGCTTCTGTAGCACTTGGGAAGCAGGAGTTGATGTAATTAATTCTTGTTCAAGCATATCTTTAAAATAAATAAATCTGGTCTTCACTTTGAATTGCCAGTAATTGAGAAACCACTGCAGTCCTTAGGAAGTTGTTCTAGTGGTTAATTACCCTCACAGTTAAAAATTAGCATCCTATTTATAACCCAGCTTTTTTTCTCACTTCTGCTTGCAGCCACTGGATTTTATCAAGCCAAGAGAACCCTTTCTTTGGGTATTGTCCCATGTTTTCAATCATTTCCACATCTTCTTTCACTTCCATGTAGATACAATGCTACAGCAATATGGTTTTGGTTTTGTTTTTGGTTTTTTTGGTTGTTTTTTTTTTTGTTTTGGTTTGGTTTGGTTTTTTGGTTTTTTTTGCCTGAGGTTGGATTACATTTGAAATGTATTCTAAGATTCTTGGTTGAAAATAGCTACAATACACAAATTTCACAAAGACCCATTAATTATCCATTTTCCCACTGTGACATTCTGTACCTCCCAATGGTGTACACTCAGCAGGGTTTCTTGCATGCTTTTGTCTCCTATTAATATTGATGCTGTTTTCCTAGGACTGACACCTGGGGGAGAAGGAAAATCCCCTGGCTGGTGGCTGAGGGTTGAGTGTGTGCCCCTGCCAGCTGTGGAGCACAGCCTTTCCCCACACTGGGGTGTGCAGCACCAACCCAACGAGCTCCACTGCCACTCTGGGCTTTCACCTCCTCCTCAGAAGCCTCCCAGCCTTGCCAGCTGTGTGCTGCAGCGCAGCAGCAATGGTGTTTGAGAGGGAGGAACACTCGCTGCACGTTTCATGGTCTCGTGCACTGAGGTGTTATTTGGTGGCTGATAATGACAGATTGCTGTGCTAACAAACCTGCACTGAAACTGCCCTTCTTGTCAGAGCCAGAACCAGATTCTGTGCCCCAAAGGCTTTAAAAAAACACATTTTTATCAAACTTACTCAATCTGGTGACCTTAGCAAAGGTCTGTGTTGTGCTTTTGCAGATATGGATGGTATGTGGGTTCCTTAGTCTCCATGACCTTAAGTTATCCAGAAATACATTGGCAGATGGGCTTGAAAGCATTTGCTCCTCGCTTTCTCCCTACTTAGGAGCTCTCCAGACCTCCCATAAACTGGAGGGCTGTGAGGATGAAGAGGGCCTGGAGCATCTCTGTGCCCAGGAAAGGCTGAGGGAGCTGGGGCTGCTCAGCCTGGAGAGGAGCCCCAGCTGAGAGGGGCCCTCAGGCCTGGCTGTCCCTGTGTGCAGGGAGGGGCAGAGCAGGGCCCAGGCTCTGCTCCAGGCCCAGCAGTGGCACCAGAGCCACGGGCAGGGCCTGAGCCCAGCACTGCCCCTGCCCAGGAGGCACAACTGCTGCCCTGGGCAGTGCCCAGCCCTGAGCAGGCTGCCCAGGGAGGGGCTGGAGTCTCCCTCAGCGGGGATCCTGCAGAGCCCTGTGCACACAATGCTGTGCCCTGGGCTCTGGGATGGCCCTGCCTGAGCAGGGAGGGGACACCAGGCACCCTCTGGGCCCCTGCCAGCCTGGCCCAGCCTGGGGCTCTGTGGTGAAGCCATGGGTAATAAACCCCAGAGCAGACCCTAAGGCCCTGGGGTCAGCTCCAGAGCCAGCTGTTAGCAGAGCTTTGCTGCTGTTAGCTGAGCTTTGGGGCTGGCCAGGCTCTGGCTCTCTGCCCTGTGCAGAGCCTCCTGCAGCTGCAGGGCTGTGCCATGGAGAGCTGCAAAGCCTCTGGGCAGCAGATGCCAATGCCGACTTTAGGGGCTTCTGCTGGTCACTAGGTGTAGCTGGTCAGTGAGATGGACACCTCAGGTCCTGCTTGACTTTGTGTCTGTGTCTCTTGGAACTTGGAAAAGGCTGCAGAGATTTTTTTTTCTCTGTGTGTTTTCACTGATATTTTAAATGAACATGCTTTTCCAGTGTCAGCTCCTGCCACCATTGTCACTTTAGCCTTTTAAAGTACCTTTTCTTGTCGCAATCTCCCTGATAAAAGTGTCTGTCGAAAAGAGGAATTATCAGATGTGACAGAATATTCATGTTTTGAAGGTGCATGTTGGACTTCTCTTGGCAGTGACAGCTGAAACGTTGCTGCAGTCAGAAAATACAGATGAGTGGTCCAGCTGATATGTAGGCTTGGGGTTTTACCCTTTGCCTGTTGGTATTTAATTTGTTTTACTGACAGAGGAGGATTTGCAGCACCTGCTGCCAGGCCCAGAGCCAGAACCAGGGACCCTTTGGATTTCTGCTCCTTGTTACGGCAGTAGAGTCAAAAGCTGGTGTTCAGCACCCAGTGCTCACACAGCCCTGGGGTGGGTGGGGGGTTTCTCTGGGCTGGCTGGGAATCTGTGGCCGAAATCTACTTTGGTGAGCACTGTTTGATGTGTGCTTTAAATTCCTGTTTAAGCCTTGAAAATGTGTCCCCGAAACCCACAAAGCCCTGCCCGCTGATGATAGAGCCAATCTTGTGTGAAATCATTTATTAGAAAGGTCCTGGGTCTTTTTTTTCTCCGTTTGCCTTCGTTTCCCCACCCATGAAATAAAAATACCAACCTTCCCTTTCTTCCAGGCTTTCTTATCTGTGCTAATACAAAGCTGCTCGGGGATGCTTTTGTGCTGTGTCTTCACAGGGCTGAGCAGAGGGGGGCTGTCAGTCTCAGCTGGGGGCCTGTATTACTCCTCATTCTGTAGTCATACAAATAGTGGATAATATAATAATGATGCAGAAAAGAAAGTAAATGCTCTTTATATGGAATAATTGAATATCGCTGTGACGTTGAACAATGGGTCTTAAAAGGATGGGGGGAAGTCATGCTTTTTTCTTCCTTAATTACAGTTGAACTCAAATTACTATATTTAGTTATTTCTAAAGCTGCATTGTATTTTTCTGTGTCTGAAAGAACACAATGATTTGGATACGCATGCATTTTCCTCTCCAGATGTCCTATTGCCTCTTGAATGTGGTTTTATATCTTCATATCTCCAATAATGGAAGCTTGGATTTCTGCTCCAGTAGTGTGCCAATTATGCAGGTCAATATTAAAGGAATATTATAAATGGTCTCTGTAGGCTTAGAATAGCTTTATCTCACTCTTGCCAGTACTTTGTATGTGGATAACTGTCTTAGCTTCCTTGCCTTTGTGTTTTATTTGGATTAATGGGTAACCTAGATATTTTCAAGTGCCTGTAATACAGTTCTTTCTGTAAGAGACTGGAGAAGTTCTTGTTCTCTAGGATTGAATTCCCTGTTAAATTTGCAGTGGTGGTGCTTTTTGCACCCTTGTGGGTGAGGGAAGGGCTCAGTGTTGAGGGGAGCCCGGTGTCCTGGGGTGGGCTGTGAGGTTCCTGCTGGCAGCTCCTGCAGGAGAGGCGAGCTGTGGGATCAGCCAGCAGCTCCCTCTCCTTGTCTGAGCTGGAGAATTCCTTGATTTCCTGCTGTTCACACCCGGGTTTAGCCCCGTGGCAGTCCCGGGAGGGGCTGTGCTGTCCCCACAGCAGCCTGTGATGTGCTGGGACACGGTGGCCCCACTGTGCCCAGGCTCTGTGCTCAGGGCCTGGAGGCACACACTGCGCTCAGCCTGAGCAGCCACTTGCCACGGAGTTGAATGCACAACTTAAGAAAGCAAAGCACTTTTTGCCCTTTTAAAATAAGATTTTTTTTTTTTAATTCTGACATGTTTTGGTGACTGGGGGGCTTTCATCCAGCTCTTCCTGGTGGCTGAAGGCCGGTGTGCCCAGTGTAGGCTCCACTTCACACTGCCCAAAGGGGAGCTGTGGCTCTGGCTGGCAAACAAGACTGTGAGAAATTATCCTTACTTTTAAAAATATAAAAGGTTTATTAAAACCTTATCAAAAATACAGCAGAAGACTGAGTAGAGAAAATAAACACGGTGCCAGGAGCAAAGGATCTTTCCCACCACAGTGGAGGTTTCACCTTTTAACCCTTTAGCCCCTGCCAAAGTTCTGTCCATGGACTCCTCCTTCCCTGCCCAGTGCTGGAGATCACTGCCTGACACCTTGATTGGAGCTCAGGTGCTGCCACAGGAACGAGTGACCCTCCCAAATGTCCCAAACCCAGGGCACCCCTGAGAACAACACAAGGGGGTAAAACCCCCCTTTTATAAATCTATAAAACTTCTCCTAACATATATACATGATATTTGCCTTTTAATTGTGAGAGCCAACCTTCCCATTACTCATCTATCACAAGCTGCTCAGGCTTCTCCTTCCCTGCCTGCCTGCCCCAACCTCCTTCCCTTACCATCTCCCTACCCCAGGTTCCCTGTCTGCCAAGCCCCTGCGATATTTCTCTACTTCAAAGCAGAGTAACACAATGTAATGGTGGCAATATATTTTAAGATCCTTGCTAACCAGCTTGTCTCACTGAGCTGAGGAGTTTAATAAGCTGTAAGACATGTTTTTGTCTTGCCAGCCTCTGCCTTCCCAGAGCAAACTATATTCATATCAAAGAGTAGCTGATGTTAAGGGTTATGTACATGAGAGCACCCTTCATGGGAGGCATGTAGCAGTGATAGCAGAAGTAGTTTGACACAAAGCAGCCTGAAAAGGGGGAACTCCTTTACACACATCTTCACTCTTATGTGCATTTCAATTTACACGACATCAAATTGGATTAGTCTGTTAATTCAATTAATGACTACATTGAAAGTTTGCCTTTGCTCATAGTGAAAACAGGAGGGCAGCTCCTAATAGCCTATGGATTTAATGACTGCAACTTTGAAGAGTGTTAAGCTAAAGTGAAGTTCAGAATGGCTTGTTAACTGGGTTTATTAGCTGTTGACCCTTTCAGCATAATAGTAGCAGCCAGACTGAAGAAAGCATTAAAGTCCTCATTAGCATTTATCTAAAGATAGGCTGCTGCCCATTCCACAGTAAATTAGCTCAATCAGCCATAAAGAGCCTGAGAAACATTTTCTCACATACCTTTAATTCTCTTTCTTGCTCTCATCTCCCCCCTCCCTCCCCTTTTTTTTGAGTTGGTTGAGTTCATTTTATCCAGTTTATTGAGACTGAAGCCCCAGGACAGTTGCATTTAAAGTGTTTCTACATGCTTATATAATTACAGACCTTCTCCTGTGAGACAAAGGCATGGGAGTGGAAGTACAGACTTTCCGGGATGTCCTTGGCTTAGCCTTTTGCAGAGATTAGGGATGTCTTGCTTGATTTCCAAGCTGACAAAATGCCCTGGGTTGGCTCAGCTGCAGACAAAGAAGTTTTGTTACCTGCCCTCCCTCGCTGCTGGCCCGGCTTTAAAGAGAGGAAAAGAGATTGGGAAGTGTCAAACCTGGTTTAGATTTGTCACATCCAGTGGTGAAAGGGTTTCTGCCTTTAGTGTAGGGTTTTGTTTGATGTAAATAATTTCTATAAAATGGATTGTGATCTTCTGTGCATCGATAGCTGAGAAGGCTCAGAGTGCCAGCCTCTTTCCTGCCCACAGATCTGAGGCCCAGCTTGTGAAGTATAATTTTTGACGAACCTATAAGCCCATGCATTTAAATTGCTTTCTGGGTCCTTTATTGTTCTATCTATTCAATCTGAAAAGATGCTAAGAATGTCAACTCCAGCTCCAGAATACTTTGCTTATTCAGATGAGATAAGCCTTGTTTATTTACAGTTCAGAATGTATTTACAGCTTTTGCTGTATCAAATCTCATATTCCCTTTCAAAGGTTATCAATGAACATTAATATAGGTCACTGAAAAAAACCCATTAATAAGCAGATAGCATTTTCCTACTTTTTCGGTACATTGGAGAAAAAAAAAGAAAAGAAGAGAAAGAAATTAAGAGACTCTTAAGAAAAAAAAAAGCTGTTTTAAAAGGAGCCAAGGAAGCCAGTGGCAGTTTAATTACAGTAGTATCTCACTCGGTCCTGCTTGCTTTACAGCAATTTAGTGGTTTTTCTTCTTCAGCACTTCATGAGACTTCCTCTCACAGCTTTAGTTATATGAAGTATTACAGAAACTTCTTTTACAAGACTGTTTTCCTCAAAGCTTTAAAACAGGTGGTTAGACAGAAGCAAAAAAGCAATCTTGGTGCAGAGGGAGGAGGAGGAAGATGGAAGGACGAGATGAAGGAGGAGGAAAGTTCCCAGGTAACAATTGTCAGGGTAGGAGGAAATGGTCTCAAGTTGAGCCAGGGGAGGTTTAGGTTGGACATTTAATGGAATGGGCTGTCCAGGCCTGGCCCAGCTGCCCAGGGCCGTGGTGGAGTCCCCAGCCCTGGAGGGGTTTAAGATGTGTGGATGTGGCACTGGGGACATGGTCAGGGGTGGCTGTGGCACTGCTGGGAGTGGTTGGACTTAGAGGGCTTTTCCCAACCTTCATGATTCTCTGGCAGTGTGAAATTGCCCTCCTGGGACAGTCAGCACTGCCTGTGTGTGCTGGGCCTGTGCCTTTCCCTGAGGTGTTTCCCTCGTTTCTCCCTTGCCCTTGAGTTACTGCGTTGTTCTGAGCCCAGCTTCTGCAAGAGCAGGAGTTTTACCAAAGCTCTCAGTGCCCCTCTCCTCCTGTCAGAACTTGTTTGATTTATAAAACTTCCATAGGAATTTTGTTTAAAGTCGTTTCATTAAATTTCTGTTTACTCTTAACAGGTCTCTGCTTCCTGTCTTTAGATTTTCCAAACCAGTAATTATTCAGGATTTTATGTCTGATGTAATACTTCTCTTGCAGGAATAATCAGAAGCCAAAAGTTTGACAGGCTCAACATAAACAGTTAAACATACACTCAGGCTCTAAAATTTAAGAGCTTGATCTTTAAAAGCGTGGGTCCAGGCCTAGCAAAGTACTTAAGCATGTGCTTAATCTTAAGCCCCTGGGCAGCACCATTAACTGCAACAAAACTCTCCCTGTATTTAAAGTTAAGCTTGTCCTGAAGGATTCTGCTGAGCTGGAGCAGGAATACTTGGCATCTTGAAGGATAAAGCCATAAAACCAGCCCAGTTTATTAAGGCAGCTCAGCTTCTTCAGCTGTCGTGAGTTTTAAGAGGATTTTGGAACTCAGTGGTTTTCTTTGCTTCTGGGGAACCCACTGTGTTGGCTGCTGCTGTAAAGGTATTCCAGCTGCACTCAGGGAACCTACATTTTGTTATATACTTCAGGAAAAGTTACTTTAAATAAAATGGTGGAGGACTTTCACCTAAATAGAATGTCTTAAGTGTTGGAAGGGAAGAATTTTCTTCCCTTAGAGTAGAAACCTGTTTTTTCTTTTTATTTGTGAGCATCATGTCATGATCTGGTCACAGCTTTGAAATTTGTAACCAAGAGGGGCATTTGTTGTTTGTGGATTTTCTGGCACTTGTTTTGCCTATAGTACATTTCGGGCTGTGAGTTCAGTTAATTAAAAATAAAAAAAAGTTGTGCTGATGGGGAGAAAATAGATGCAACCCTATCTTAGAGTTACAAAAGCCCCATGGGTTTAATAGGATTATATCTGACTCCTAATAGGGATGGGCATCATATAGAGAGCTGTGGCTCAGCTCTGAGCACTTTTACTTGTGCTGCTCGAGCTTCTGGGATGAGGGATGGAGAGGGGCAGGAGGAGGGATGGAGAGGAGCAGGGTGAGGGATGGAGAGGGGAAGGATGAGGGATGGAGAGGGGCAGGATGAGGGATGGAGAGGGGAAGGATGAGGGATGGAGAAGAGCAGGATTAGGGATGGAGAGGAGCAGGGTGAGGGATGGAGAGAGGCAGGATGAGGGACAGAGAGGGGCAGGATAAGGGACGGAGAGGGGCAGGAGGAGGGATGGAGAGGAGCCAGAGCATCAGGGCAGGACAGGAGCTCTCGGTGTCCCCCTGAGCCCTCGTGGAGTGAATCTCTGCTGGGTGAGGGCAATGCCTGCAAGCACCAGGATCATTTATTTGGTCTGTAGCTCCACCAGGACAGTTGCGATTGTGCTGCTGTGAAATGACTTTTCAAAAACTCTCTCAGTTACTCTGGGGCTTTGCAGCCACATCCCGGGCTCGGGGTGCTGCAGGGAGGGGTGACGGTGTCCGGAGGGCTGAGGACACTGGCCTGGGGGTGACTGGGAGCTGTGCTGCCCGCTTTTCCTCGGGCTGCAGGGAACTTTGGGATCGGGAAAAGCTGGTCGGTAGCACCATCTGCAGGCTGCGGACCAGGGCGGGCGGCGCTCGCCGCGCTCCGCTCGGCACTCGCGGGGAAAAGCGGGGACAAAAGGCACCGGGAAGAAAGGCAGGAGCGGCGAGGGCTGGGCCGGAGCTGATGGCGGTGGCTGGGCACGTTCAGTGGGTGCTCTCGCACCCTGCAGCGGGGCCGCTGCCAGGTGCAGGTGGCAGTGCGGGGACAGCGCCGCTGTGCCAGGGCTGTGGCTGGCTGAGCCTGGAACCTGTGACCCAGCGTGTCCCTCTGCCCTCAGCCACACACCCCTTGGCTGTGCTCCGAGCTCTCCTTGCTTCAGACGTTTCCCCTGCGAGCTGTGGAAACCGTCTGAAGTTCCAACCTTGCTCTTCAAGTCTTTCTTCAGCGAGCGGCCTCTGAGGCGTCACACTGCGAGCTGGAGTAAAAGACAACAGGGGCAGCTTGCAGCCGGGAGATGAAGCTGCAGGGTTTTATCCATCCCTGCTTTGCTCCGGTTTTATCCATCCCTGCTTTGCTCCAGCCAGGCCGCTGGCAGCTCCAGGTGCATCAGGGCACGGCTTGGTGCCCAGCCTCCCCAGCATCCCATCCCAGAGCCCGTGGGCCTGCAGGGAATGCGGCTGCAGCCACCGGAGACAGCCCAGAGGGAGCAGGAACCCCCAGGAACCCTCCAGGACCCCTCGGCCCTCTGTGCCCCACTCCCCCGGAGCCTTTGCCCTGCCCCAGCCCGGTGCCCGCCCCGGCGCTGCCGCTGCTCGGCCGGCCCGAGGCTGCTCCAGCTCTCTGCAGCAGATGGCACTCTTTAGTTCTGTTTCGAGCCCTCTCCTTCTGGAAGTTTCTCTGGGAGAATCTGTTTTAAAGGGGCCTCAGCACTTTCGCAGCCCTATTCTCCATGAGGCTTCATGAAAGCTCGTAAAGGCTGCTGGCTCTGGAGGGAGCCGGTAGTGGCAGGCGGGCCCTGCCAGGCCCCAGTGGTGCATTGGCTGCACTTCTGCACAAATTCAACTGGTTTTGTCCTTCTGCTCCTGGATCAGTAACACCACCCCCTCCAGGAAACCCCCTTGGGACCCAGTTCCTCTAGGACATGTCTGGTTTCTTTAATCCACAGTGGACGAGGGGAACCCCTCTGTGTTCTTGACCCACCTTGATCTTGTCGCTCCCGTCCCACCTTGTGCATCAGACCCATAGTAGTATCAGTTACCTGGGAGAATTAGAAATGATCACAACCACCACCACTACCAGCTTCATCACCTTTCTGTATCATGGAAGGGGAAAAAGTAGTAGCTACAACCTAAATGAGCCATCACTTAAGGCTTGGCATTGGTTGTAGTTTATCTGCATGAATAAGGCTGATATTTAAGCTGCATAAGAGCATGGGAAGATGTGAATCCATTCACACACACTGCAGGGACACTTGGTGCATTGCCATCCTCCCACCCCTCTCCTGGAGAGGCTGCTGGCCAGAACTGTCGGGCAGATTGCACAAGGGGCTCACTGAGCTGACAGGGGACAGCAAAATGTGTCAGTCAGGAGCTTGGCTGGAGTGCCTGCTGAGCAAAATGAACTTGGTGGCAGAGAGGGCTGGGAAGGCTGGGCTGCTGGACAGGGAGGGACTGCTGCTGTGTTTTTGGCTTTGTACACTGAGATGATGTTGTCTCTGACCTTGGCACCAAAGCCAGTTTTGTCACAAACCTCAGTAAAATAGTTGGTTAGGGCCTGGTGCTACAAACACCAAGGTGAGTTTGATTCCTGTATAGGCCATTGACTGAAGAGTTGGACTTGATGATCCCTGTGAGTTCCTTCCAGCTCAGAGTATTCTAGGATGACAAAAATGTTATATGGAAAGCAGGTTGCAGCCCTGGGACTGGGAAAATGTGCTCCATCCCATGTGACAGACTGAGTTGTGGCTCCTCCACAGGGCATCCTTTCTGCCCTGTGTATAATTTTAGAGGTCACCACTTCAAGGAACTGAATTTTTTCATTGAAAATTAGGTAAATCTGTGTTTGCACATGTTTGCAGAGGTTATTCCAGGGAAGATCAAAGTTTTCCACCCATTACTTTATGTATCTGACTTTAGGAAGAAGAGTTTGATTTTGTTGATTTGGGTTATTTATTTATATGTTTGTCTTTTATTATTGTCCCCTCTTAGACGGGATGCTCTGTTGGTTTTCACTAATTACAACATGGTTGCTGTTCTGAGCAGAAACTGCTGTCCATGGAAGTACACTACAAGATGTCTCTGCTCCATAAATCACTCTCAAGATTTTATTAGACTGTTTATGTAACCTTAGTTTATGTGCAATAATTCTTTGCTGTGTTGCCTTGAGTAATTCCCAGAGAGAATGTTTGTTCTTCTTGCTTATAAATTCTTTAGTGTGGGAGCTTTGCTTAGGACTTCTTTGCTCTCCATCACTTTCCCTTTCCTCTTTTTTGGGGTAATACTTGGTAGCAGTATAAATTCCAGTCATTAAAACCTAACTTGTATTAGTTACTCACACATCATGAGCTATAAGAATCTTGAAAATGGGAAGCTTTGTAGTTAACCCGATTGCATTGATTTTCTTTTAAATGCACGTGGAGAAACTTTGGAAGTAGCTAATCCCACAAACCTTGGTGCAGTTCTTGCATGGAAGGTGTCCTCCTCTTTGGAGACCTTTGAGTGGACATGCTTAGTTTTGGTCACATCACATCTCATAAGATAATCAGTAATAATTGAAGCCAGTAAAAATCTGGTGATTTTGGGGGTGCAAAGCACAAGGTGGATCACAGGTTTTCCACAGAGGGTCTCTGAAAGCAATACATCTGCCAGTAACTTCTGAAGGCAGCAGGACTGCTTAGGGGCTTTTGCTGACATGTGTTCCGTCAGTTTATAAAACCATAACCTCAAACATCTGATAAAAATCAAGTGTACTTCTCTTCTGAAGTCATTGCATGGCCACATGCAGAGTGTTTTGACATCAATCCCCAGGGCTGCAGTGGAAATGGCTCCATCAGGGTGGGGGGAGGATGGAGCCATCTCCCCAGCACACACTGCCTTCCATCCCTGCGCTGCTGCAGAGGCTCCCGTGGGGCTCTGAGCTGGGGGAGCTCCTGTGCTGAGCCCTGCCCATGGGGCTGAGGCTGTGCCCCACATCCTGCCCAGTTCACATCAGCCCTGGGGAAACATCAGCTTGTTCCTTACCAACACTTTCTGGTGAACCAACAGGTCTACTGGATTGTAAGTCCTTTGAGATGTTTAAATACGATATTTTCTCCCATGCAACAGAAATAATTAACATCCTGATTTCTTTGTGTTACGGACTAGCACATGGTTGTCATCTCAGGGCTACATGGCTAAACAACCTCTACCCCACATCTGACCCTGTTATTGAATGTTATTTCCTTTACCATGTCTACCTCTGCTCCTCTTTCTTACCTTCTTTCATCCTCCCACAAATACCCTTATTTTTGTGCGTAGGCACCTCTGCTAGAGGCAGCAAATTCCCACTGTGCTGCCTCTCTGCATTATGGTCTGTAACTTGCTCTTGTTCTCCTTTTTTTTTTCTTTTTTTTTTTTTTTCCCTGTGACCAATTTGACCACATGTGGCCAAAGCTACCTGAGGCAGGGGGGACAGTGCATGGCTTTGTGATGCTGCTGTCCCCAGGCTGAGCCAGCCCCAGTCCTTCAAGAGCCATCAGGGCTTACAGGAGTCTGTAACAGATTTCAGGACAGCCTGCTTTCTCTCTCTCTTCTCTCCCCCCACCTCTGTAAACATATGAAAGAAACATGAGAGAGCATTAAACCACAGAAGACAAATCATGGTCAGAATAAATATACTGTTTGCTAGCAAACTTAAAAATACGCTTGTGGATTCTAATAGCTGTAGGCAAGAGTTGGATATTTATTGCAACCAAGGCTTACTGTGGTTTATTATGTTTATAAAACAGTTTAATACTACTTTTCTTTTAAAATGAGTTTTTAATTTAGAATAATTTTTTAGGATTTGTTTCCAGAGTACAGATGGCTGATCGCTGCGGGGGTGCGGGGTGAGAGGGAGAAATGTGCTTGTGGGTGTGTTTTAAAAGCGCTCCCAGATGGAGTGTATTGAATGAAATTTAAACCATTGCCCTGTGAACTACAAGTGTGATAAATATAATCAGTCAATCCCCAGAACCACGGCGGAGGGGGAGCAGATTGATGGGCACGTGGTGGGGAGGGAGGTGGGTCAGGCAGCCCGTGGGCCACGGCAGCAGCTCCAGCGTGGACTTCTCCCGTGGAGGGTTCCTGATCTGCACCAACGTGCTGACAGCATCCCCCAACTCCTCTGCAGCCCCTCCAGTCCCTCAGTTCCTCACAGCACACCGAAAAAAGGGAGAATTCATGCCAAAAGGAAGGTCTGGCTGCTGGGAGTACTGAGCTCTTGGAGCATTTTTCATTTACTCAGTCTTAATTACTTTCTGTGTGTAAGAGTTTGCAGCTATCACTGTTCTCTTCCAGAGGTTAGTGTAGTCCAGTCTTTTAAAGCCCATAGATTTCCTCAGAAGGATTTGTTTGTACAGCTTCTTTCCGTGTTTAAGGCAAGTAAGCCACGCTGAATAAACTGCACAGACCTTTTTGGACAACACAACAGAACAGGTGAAGAAAATTGAGTGAATTTTAACTGCTCCAAAGTTCTGGGATCTTCCAGGCTCTGGGAAACAATTTTCAGTGAAAAATTATCAATAGGCCTTGAGGTGTAGTGTGGGAAAGCGTGTCTGAGTCCTGATGTGCAGATGAATGATGCAGCATTCCCCTCTGATGGACTGTGGAAGAGAGTGTGAGATGGACATTCACAATCGCTTCTCTCATTGCAAACACGTAGCAGCTCAGCCTCCTTGGCTTCCTTCCTGCCAACTTCCATCAAAAATAAAGTCATCTCTGCCCTGGCCGAGATAAATGTCTGGCCAGCTCATTTTCCAAAAGGATGTGTTTTGAGCAGGGCTTATTAGAAGGGTGACAGTTTGTTTTTTCCTGGCCAATACAAATTTAAGGCCATGTCCACACTTGCAAAATCTGGCATGTTTTCTCTCACGTTCTCCTTCCATCACGCTTTCATCATGCCTAATGTCTGGATATAAAACTGCCAGATAGGCTTCCAGACTTCCACACTGCCATTTGGATTAGATATGCTCCAAGCAAGGCTTGCTGGTGCTCTCTTGCACGCTGCCAGCATGGACAGAAATCACTGGCACGGTGGCTGTGGCCAGACAGCCACTCCTGCTGCTGGGCTGGGTTGCCCACAGCTGCCCAGCTCTGGTGCTCCCTGCCCACTTCTGGTGCTCCCTGCCCACTTCTGCTGCTCCCTACCCAGCTCTGGTGCTCCCTGCCCACTTCTGCTGCTCCCTACCCAGCTCTGGTGCTCCCTGCCAGGTTCTGGTGCTCCTTGCCCAGCTCTGGTGCTCCTTGCCCAGCTCTGGTGCTCCCTGCCCATCTCCAGCTCTCTCTGCCCATCTCCAGCTCTCCCTGCCCATCTCCAGCTCTCCCTGCCCATCTCCAGCTCTCCCTGCCCATCTCCAGGTCTTCTTTCCCATCTCCAGCTCTCCCTGCCCATCTCCAGGTCTTCTTTCCCATCTCCAGCTCTCCCTGCCCATCTCCAGCTCTCCCTGCCCATCTCCAGCTCTCTCTGCCCATCTCCAGCTCTCCCTGCCCATCTCCAGCTTTTTTTTTCCCATCTCCAGCTCTTCTTTCCCATCTCTATCTCTCCCTGCCCATCTCCAGCTCTCCCTGCCCATCTCCAGCTCTCCCTGCCCATCTCTATCTCTCCCTGCCCATCTCCAGCTCTCCCTGCCCATCTCCAGCTCTCCCTGCCCTGTTTCCATGCCCGTGGGCAGTTTGCCTGGCAGGCAGTGCCTGTGCACACACCGTGAGCTCATTTGTGAGCCTCTCTTGCGGCTGCCTTTGTGCTGCCCCAGCCCCAGCTGTTTGGGAGGGCTCTCTCAGAGCAGCCTGTGCCAGCTGCTGGGCCCTGGTGGCCACCAGTGCTGCTCCAGAGGGCTGGGACCCCGTGCCAGGCCTGCTCTGTCATTGTCATCACTCGGTACATTTTCAGCTGACACTGCTGAGAGGATATGAGAGATGTACAGTCTGGTGCAGCAAGGATGTGCAGCAGTACTGGTGGCTCTGCTCAGTTAAAGTGGACTTTATCTGATGGTCTTTGAAAATCTCAGCAGATCAGAGTGAGGGACAACAGGAGGACATCTCTTGGGACTAGGCTTTGAACAACTAGTCTAGTGGAAGGTGTCCCTGCCTATAGCAGGCAGCTGAAGGTAGATGGTCTTGAAGGTCCCTTCAAGCCAAAACATCTTATGATTCTCTGTAGTTTTCCACATTGCTGGCCAACTTTGAGCTGAGATGCAGGATGCTTCCTGGGTGTCATGATTTATTTGAAAAGATTCAGCCCACAGTGGTACAACAGAAAGGGACCTGGGGGTCCAGGTTGATGCCAGAGGGATCAGAGCCAGCAGGGCCATCCCTGTCCTGGGCTCCAGGCCCAGCAGCACCAGCCAGGCCATGAGGGGATTGTCCTGCTCTGCTCTGGGCTGGGGCAGCCTCAGCTCCAGAACTGGGGCAGCTTGGGCACCACAGTGTGAAAAGGACATGAAACCAGCAGGGAGCATCCACAGGAGGCCACGAGGATGGGGAAGGTCTGGAAGGGAAGCTGTGTGAGGAGCAGCTGAGGGCACTGCAGGGTTCAGCTGGAGGAGACTGAGCTCAGAGCTCATTGTGGTCTTCAGCAGCCTCAGGAGGGGCAGCACAGGGCAGGTACAGAGCTCCTCACTCTCATGGCCAGGGATGGGGCCAGGGAAGGGCTGGGGCTGGGCCAGGGCAGGTTTAGGGTGGAGATGAGAGAAAGGTTGTTCCCCCAGAGGGTGCTGGCACTGCCCAGGGAATGGGCACAGCCCCGAGGCTGCCAGAGCTCCAGGAGCTGCCAGGTAATGCTCACAGGCACAGGGGGGAGCTACCAGGTAATGCTCACTCTTGGTCCTGTACAGGGCCAGGGGTTGGACTCCATGATCCTTGAGGGTTTCTTCCAACTCAGGGCATTCCAGGATTCTCTGGGGGCAGTTTGCAAATGGCTTCTGTTTCAAGTACCTTTGTTGTTGTTGATGAGTAGAAACACAGGCTCAAGGCCTGGAAAGTAGCTTTCCATGTTGTCACAGAGCTGTCATTGGGATTTGTGTGTCACATGAGGACCGGGGGGCTGGGATGACAGAGAGCATCACTGTGGCTGGCATCCTTGTGGAGTCACGTCATTAAAAAGTCTGATTGCACTGCAGGGCTGCCGTTTCCTACACCAAATGCTGTTTTTCACTAACTCCTGTGTATCTGATGCCTGGTACAGTCACATTAGGCAGGAGTGAAGTAGCTGTTCTTTAATTACATGGAGGTTTGCTTTGTGGAGAAGCAAACCTGCCCTCCAGGTAAACATAATCCTTGAAATAATAATGGATATAAAACCTGTACAGACCTATAAGCAAACTTTGTAAATAAGCTGAGGAGAGGACCATAATTAGGAGGAGACATTCTTAAAACTTTATAAAGGATGTTTGGTCATACATAAATTAAAAGTGGAATTTAGCATATTTAACAAGTAAAATTGCCTTGTAAGACATGCAATGCAAAAACATTAAACTTGCTGTAACTTGACAGTTTCAGCATGCCTTTGGGTTATTTTTGGGCTCTAGACAGTTTTTGCACAGAATCTCTGGATTATTACTAGCATTATTGGAAGTTTCTGTTGGAGCATTCCTGAGTGGACTCAGTTTTGGTGGTGTAAGAAAGCAGTCAGCCCTGCTGTTCATATTTCATTTAAAAGAATTGCTCTTTGTATTTCACCTCCCTTTTCAAAGGAAGTGTAAATTTTGCTAACCAGTGGTGAAAATTCAGGCTAAGGTATTTGTAGCCCTGTAGACAATCAAACAAAAGCACAGGATGGCTACAGATTTTATCCATAAAACAAGTCCTGGAGGCTTAGCTCACAACTCTAAACCTGATTCTAATTTGCTTTATGAGTCTCAGTTTTTCCCATGTGTAAAATGGAGATCTCTGGTGAGGGAAGCTTTGATCAAGCCAACACCTTGAGGAGTTGTGTTCCCCTGCTCTGCATCAAACCATTCCCGTGCTCCTGAGCCTGAGGATGCAGCTCCACTCCCCTCCTGCCTCAGATGCACACAGCAGGATCTCTCATCTGCCAACAGGTAGAGAGTTCTTGGGAAAGCACAGCTGCCATATGGAGAGCAAGAAATCCATGTGTTTCTCATAGTAATAGAAGCCTCAGTCTGCTGCCTGCACATCTTGGTCAGCCTTTTGCTTGGTCCTTCTCTGTGTTGCCTCTTTGGATACAAATCCTGGTCCCTTGTGCTGCCTGTCTCCTGCAGCTTTCCTGAACCTGATGTAATGCAGTTTTTTTTTTCCTCTTTTACCAAGGTCTTTTGATTTGTCTTCATTTTGTTTTAAACTCTGAAACACTGGTAATGCAATTGTAGAGCTAAATAAACACTGTATTATGTTTGGGGATATTACTTTCAGGAAAAATGGTCCAGTGCACAAATTGATAGTGGAGTGTATTGCACTTAAGAAAGATAGACTGTGCACTTACTGCTTGCTGGAGAAAAACACTGCGGGAATTTCTGGTTCTATTTCTTTTTCTTTTTTTTTTAATTTCATTTTTTAGTCTGTCTATTTTTAGAGTATGAGTTTGGTGTGTAAAATCTCATGTCCACGGAGACATTACATTTTGAAAAGCACATGTTGTCATCTCAGTCATTTTCCAGGGTGCTTCCTGTAGGAAATCCTGGAGAAGCCTAAAGCCTTTTTTTTTTTTTTTTTTTTTTTAAAGGTTGTGGAATGACTTTTTAGGAAAAAACCACAACAGGTTTCTTTTGATCTCAGTACCAAGGAAAATGAATAGTAAGGGTTTTCACTGGCTGCTTTTGGTCTTGTCTCTAAAGGGAGATCAGTGACAAAAGGGAGAAGACAGCAACCACTTTCCATCCTACCACCCTTGTTTCTCCCTCCTAACTTTTTTTCCCCCTTTTTTAGCTGGGTGCCTGTCTGTCCTTTGATTCCAAGGGCTTTGGGAGCAGGTGCTGTGCTTCCCTGTGTGTCTGCAAGGAAACACAATATTGTGAGTGCTGCCACAGAGAGACAACTGACCCCAAACAAGCCCAGGGAGGGGCTCACTTTCCATCCTGTGTCACACAGGTCCCCACACTCCACTGCCAGGTCAGGGGGCACTTTGAAGATGATGTAGGGAGAGAAGACAGGTAATGAGAGGGATTTAAAGACACATAGCTATGGAGGCAATAGTTCCCTGGGTGGAGCTGTACCTGGGAAGAGAACACATCCAAGACTTCTACTTCTTCAAGCCTAAGTCTGTACCGCTTGATCAAGGGCTGGATGTGTTATTTGAAGTAGCAGCAGGCTCATAAATCTCTATTTTCTGGTTGCTTTGGGGATCCATACTTAGCTGGTACAAAACCTGGGTAGTGTAAAAGCTGTGCAGTGCTGCTGGGATTGCACTCTCCAGAGAAAATACTGAGCTCTGGGTGAAACCAAAGGAATATTTCTTACCCATGCACATGGTATTCCAAGCTCCCAGTCTGCTCCTTTCCTCTCTCAAGTGACTCCTGGTCCTTAGCAGGCAAATACAGTCTTGGTTCTCATGTGTTTGGCCCCAAAAGGACAACCCACAAGTGTTTGTGGCTTTTCATTTATTCTCTTGAAAGTTTTTCTTTCTGAGAAGTCCAGAACTGTGGTCCCAAGAGTCCAGGAAGTGTAATTCACTCCACAGGGTCACAAGGCTCTTTGTTAATTTTGAAGGGAGAGATTTCCAGTGTCCCACAGAGGCTCATGAGTGTGTGTCCCCACTGGAGGCTAATGAGACCTTTGTTACAGGTTGCATCTTCCTTCCAAAGAAGGTCACCATTTATATTGCTCCCAAACGGTTCTTGGAAAGGAAGCACTGCAAACTCTCAAATTGCAGCAGCAGGAGAGCTAGAACAATTTGACTGGTGGTCAAAAGGAGTCAGAAAGTCATTTTGCATTCACCAAAGGAGATGTCTCTCCCTGCCCACCTGGAGCTTCGGCATCTCAGGCATTGCTGCGCTGCCCAAGGTTAAATAAACTGAGCTTCATGGTGGTTTTAAATCCTTCATCCTCCTTTCATGGCATCAAAAAAAATCATTAAAAATAGAGCCTGGGTATTTGCAGACTGTCTTCCATGCTGGCAGCTCTCTCTGGTTATCAGCTGGTTTTGGTTTTGCCCACTGCAGGCAGAGGAGCTGAGCTGAGTGCCCCACACACAACTCCAGCAGTGTTGGAGCTGCAGTGGTCCAAGGAAACAGTGGGACAAGGGCTGGAAGGAGAGATAATATCTTGTGCTGGAATAATTCAAACCTGCTTTTTATTATATCTCTTTTCACTGGTGCTTCTGCCTGGCACAAAGAGCTGCCAGCAAAGGCCAGGCCCTGTGGATGAGGAATCACCAGCTCTCCCTTGTGCCAGGCTTGCCTTGGATGAGGGAGAGACCTTGGAGCCCCAGAGCCCTCTCCAAACCAGGGGAGCTTTACTGAAGCTAAATGCATGTGAGTGTTCATGATGGGATGTTCTTAACAAGGGCTGTTTCTTTTGAGCTGGTTCCATTTTAACTTCTAATGGGTAAGAGAAAACCACTGGAGTAGAAATGCATGTTTTTATCATTAACTTCTGTAGGCAAGATTGCTTTTCTAGAATAACTAGATTTACTTTCACATCTTTTTCTTTCTTCCTCTCATTTTCTGTCAGAATTCACTATGTTCACCCTCACTGTGGCTTTATTATCTCGCTGCCAAAATTAAAATCATACTGATGCAAACTGATTTTCTGGTGGTTGTGGTGACAGATCTGTGATGTTTAGAGGTTTGCATTCCTGCCCTCCCTCTGAGTTCCCCCTCCCCTCAGGGCTGTCTGTGCCAAAGAACAAGACTTTGCCTACAGCGCTCATCGTTGAACCTTCAGATCAACCAGTTAATACTCAAAACATTTTCTATTTAAATTAAAAACTTACTTATCCTTAATCTCCCCGTTCCCCACAAAAATCTCAGGCTCAACCTCTCACGCTTCAAATCTAAACCCAAGGGTAAATGATCTTTACTGTAAGAAACTAATCAGATGGAGGAATTTACTTAATAGAGAAATTTTTTGAAATGGATCTCTTTGATAATAAAAAGTGAGAGCCTCAAAACACTTTTGTGCTTTTTGAAGTCTTAGCAGAAGGTATCAATAGACATCTTCTGTGGTAAGGATTTAGCCTGAATTTATTGAAATCCATCTATTAGGCCTGAGCCTGTTGACTTCTGAGGGCAGCTGGTCCCCCAGTATTATTTATGACTCTTTGAACATCTCAGATACAGTCTCAGATTTTCGAAACAGAATTATGTTTTGGCAAGTGTCCCATGTTTATGCTGCTCATATGCCCTGTATTTATACACTGTGTAACTGTGGAGAAGTGCTGTCTGCTGAATTGCTGGGTTAATGCAGTGCAGTGGCACTGCAGGAAGGTATTTCCTTCATGGAATCATTCTAGAAAATCCCTGAGGATGGTTTAAGGATGGGTCTCTATATTTCCTTTTAAAGGCTTTGAAAAGGAGATTACGTACTGAGCAGCATTAGGTAAACTGGAAGGCAGAACTGAACATTTCAGAGTGTTTATACTTTGTTTCTTAATGTACTGTTCAGAGGCAAATTGCTTTTGTTTTACTTCTCAGCCTTTTTTCAGTCCTTCCTCTCCTACCTGCTCTTCCTCACCTGCCCTGTGCTCAGCAGCATTGAAGGAGGACATGAGAGAATACAAAGGGATTAGAAAAATTAACCCTAATTCTAAAAGGTATAATTTTGGAAAAAAATAAAGGAAAATGTTGTGGACATTAAAGTTACTCAAGGCCAAGCACAGGATAGGCTCTGCTTTGGTGGTGACTGTGGAGTGAAGGGAAAGCAAAATGGAGACGAAATAATGTACTTTGCTTTCTTTTCATTACTCTTTTTTTTCTTTTCATTACTCTTTTTATGTGCTTTTTCCTTCCTCATCCACTTCCTCCAGAGAAAGACCATTTGTTCAGCAGGAATTTCTGCACACCTTCTTTGGGGAGTAGCAGTATTTGTCTCCATCCCTCTAATCCACTTCCCCCCTCTGCCTGTATTTCACACCTCTGAGCAAATCCAGAGGCACTTCACTCCCTGCTTCCCTGGCTGCCTTGAAGTGTCAGCAGGGAATAGGAGCCAGGGCTGTTGTGCACCAGGAGGGCAGAGCCTCTCTGCAGCTCTGTTCCTTCATCCCAAAGCATTTCAGAACCCCCTGCCAGGCTGGCCCAGCCCTGGGCACCGTGTCCCAGGTGATTGCACAGCCTGCTGGGGCCATCACCATCCCTCTGTGAAGGGCTTCCATTAGCACTCACAGCTCTTGGAAGGGCTCTGCTGGAATGCCAGCAGAAGGTTTTCATTTGGGAGTCATAATGGGAAATACATCTACAGAGCCTTGCCCAGAAAAGGGTTAATGTGACAGAGCCAGACTTCTGATGGAGTAAAGCAGGAAAAACTATTTCCATCACGGTAAATAAAAGTGCATTAAAAAGACATTTAGTCATGGGAATAAAAGCTAAAGAAACACATGCTACATTGGGATGGTTTATATTAGTGTCATTAACTCCTATGTTTTGGAATAACTCCCAGATGAAGGATTATGCTGAGAGGAGGAATTAATGGCACTAATGTAAGCCATTCCGTGGAGTGTGCATTTGTACCTTTGATTTCCAGGCACACAGGGAGCGCTTGGTAACACAGCAGAGCTCAGTGTTGGACAGGGCACAATTAAAGTTAGCCTGAACCAGCCCTGCTTAGGGCCAAGGCAGCTTTATCCCATGGAATTGAGACAGCTGGGAGGAGGATGGAAAATCATTAAGGAACCTCGTGTAACCTGCCATTAAGGTCTTGAGCTCCTCAGAAAGCAGAACCTTCGTGCAGAGAAAAATGCAGGGTGGAGTGGAGAGCAGCCTGCAGCCTCAGCAGAGAGGAGAAAGGCCTTCCCCAAAATTCTTACAGTGTTTGCAGCTGAAATGAGCCAGGTCCTTTGCAGCTTCCAGGAAAGCTTGCGAGCAAAGGAACATTATTTGCTGTGGTGGAGCACAGCTGAGCTCCCTGGTGAGTGCAGAGCAGTAGCAGTTGGCTCCTTCCACTGCCAGATCTGCTCTTTGGGGAGTTTTAGGCCAATAAATGTGAATTTCACTGAAGAAATGACCTGTAGGACATCAGTAAGTGACTCAAGAATAGATGCTTGGTTTTTTCCATTATTTTTTTTTACCCTCTTCACTCAATTCAATGTTTACTTTATCACTGTTTTTAAAGGGATGTTTAAAAGTGTGTGAGCCTTCAGAAAGATAACTACAAGAGCTACACCCATCCTTGTGAAAACCCCATCTGTAATATTTGTATTGCTACACTGTCCTTTATGTCTGCTTGATTAACCCTTTATAAACTGCCACCTCTTGAGCACAGGGCCTGTGGTCCCAAATACTGATGGTCCTGCCTTACTCCCTGCAGCCCCCCTGGTCCATGAGGGTGTTTGGACTTGAGCACAAATTATTTCTTTGTTTAAAATAAGATTATAAGTAGTGCTTCAGTTGTTTTGGATACACATCAATACTCTTTTAAACTCTAGTCAGAGTATGCCATTTCTTTCTAGTAGTACTGTGAAAAGTTTAAGGGAATAGAAGATGTGCTCATGGCTGTGTTATTCTTTTAAAAGTTGAAGTTATTATAGAAGGATACACAAAAATAGCAGACCCTTAATTTTTATGAATGTGGTAACTTTAACATTGAACCTGAGGCATTTTTATTTTAACCAGCTGTGGTGTTTCTTGGATCATACCTAGTTTAAGATAAATCCAGCTTTGGGTTCTTTCCCTCCTCCCTCCTGAAAGTTGAGGCTCACACAACTTGTGCTCTGGAGGAGCCTCCTTAGATTTTCTCATCATTGTCTAATGTCTGTAGAGGTATTAATGCCTACAGAAGCATTAAAAATAGATCTTTTTTTATCTTTGTAGATTTTTACAAGTCTCATGGCCTGTAAAACATCTCCCATAAGGATTGCAGTGTCAGTGATGTACCTGCACATTTGTACTAACTCCTCCTGTCCTCTTCTTTGCTCCTCATCTATTTGAATAAAAGGAAATGGTAAAGAATCCTCTCTCAGCATTACAATTGTATGTATAATTTGGTGATTTCTCTGCTTATAACAAGTGTATGTGAAACTGTGAAATCCTGTGTTTTGATTAACTTCTAAGGCCCAACTAAACTTTGAAATGGAAACTAACTTTGCTGAAAACGGAAAGCTTCTTAGTTTCTGAAATAATCCTGGAATTACACACTGGATTTGCTTCATGGAAATAAGTGTGCTTAAAACATTACCTCAGCTAAGTAGGTTTGCATTGTTTGCAGAGGCCAGGAACAATGGGTGACTTTAACCCTTGCCATCGGCGCTGTCTTTGTCCCTGAGCAGGGCATTCAGGTCAGTGGAGCTGCGGGTGCCAAGGGAGGTGTGCTCACCACCCAGAGGGGGGCTTTTCACCACACCCTTGGCACAGAACCCATCGTTCTTGTCTTGGTTTGGAAAGCCAAGTGTCTGCTAAAGAAGGCAGGCGCCTCCCTTGAAATGGAAAATGTAAACCCCTCCCTCCGAATTATTGTAATTTTGAAATTAAGGGGCTCTCAGGCAAAGATATGGGAACAGAAATAACAGGTCTTTATTAGGAAAATTAAAAAGAAATACAAATGCAGTAGTACCAAAAAATTTAAAAAATTTTAAAAAACACCATTGCCAGAGTCAGAACATCCCTGCCCCCTGTGTGTCAGGGGGTGGAACAGCCCCATCCCATGGGGGCTCAGCCCTCCTGCAGTGCCAGCTGTGGCTCTGCTGGAGCAGGGATCCTGCACAAGGGGGGAGTTTTCCTCTGCAGCTCCAGGGCTGCTGCAGATGGGCCTGGGCTCCCTCTGGCAATGCAGGGCAGCAGAAAGCTGCTCCTCTGGCACTGCAGGGGGCAAAGGCTGCTGTGCTGTGCCAGGCTCAGATTGGATCCAGGTAGGAATGCCTGGCTCCTGCCCTGGGCGCAGCATCTCCCCATGGGATGCTGGAATTGGATCAGCCCTGCAGGGACACTCAGTGGCCATGGACAGCAGAGATCTCCTGGAGGGAGGACTGGCTGTGGCAGAGAGAAAGAAAAAACTGCCCCAGGAACAGCAGAGAACTGCCCCAGCTCTGACAGAGGGGGACAGAACACACAGCCCCAGCCTAAGCCAGTTCTGTACAAGGTGATTAAAATCAATTACAAGGTAACTTCAAAGCCCCACAGCCTCAGGGGTGTGTCAGTACAGGTTGCTATGGCTGATGATGTGATGTGAGCTGGCTGGTGTAGAACAGGTCAGATTGTGTTCAAAGTGCTCCCCAGCCCTGTGCATTCACCTGTTGGAACCCTGGTTACTGAGAACCTTAGACTTTCTGTGCTGACAGGCACTGACCCCCATGAAAACAGTGCATTTGACCTGAAGCTGAGCAAGAATACCATCTGACACATTTAATCCCAACCCTGGCAAAAAGAAGATCAGATTCCACACTCACCAGGCCGTGCTTGGGGGTGCCTGTGCCCCTGAGGTGTGGGAGGGTCTTGGCTACAGTCAAAGCATCCATTTGCTGGCCCTGAGCTGTAGATGCAGACCTTGGCTGTGAACACTCCTCCCTGGGGAACGCTCTGGAACTCCCCTGGGATGGTGTCCCGGGCCAAAGGTGTGTCAGAGGGCAGTGGGACCCCTGGGCAGCACAGTGACACGGGCCGTGCCATGGGGCTGCCATGTCCTCTCCTGCTGAGCCTCAGGATGTTGCTGTGAGACAGCAGAAAGGTCTGGAAATCCTTCTGCTCCATGGAAAGCCTGGGACACGTTTGGGCAGGGAGCTCCTGCTGGGCAGGGGCACTGATGGAACACATGAAGGGAATAATAATCCTGCACTAAAGTGTGTTGGCTCAGGGGACACGGGCTTGACTTTGTCTCTGCTTTAGGCTCAGTCTGTCCACAGAGACCTTCTCTTTTCTCTGCCTCATTACCCCATTTGTGAAGCACCTATAAATTCTGCTTTTCCCGGCTGGGATTTTGTGCTGTTTAATTCCTTTATGCCTGTGGTGGCCTCGGATAGTGCAGTGAGGGGTCCATGTAGGTTCAATAAATAAATGATGAATATGATTATTTCTCTTCTGTTGCATATTTACAAGGCTGTGTTCTCTTGTGCACCATATTTAGTGCAGAATTTGCAATGCATTATATGTTGCAGCAGCTTTTCTAGTGGCTTTAGAAAGGTCAGGGCGATTTAATTTTTTCACTGTGTCCTTTATTCTGTTTAGCTCTGAATTTGAGATTAAAACAGGCTTTGCTGAGTTGTGACTAAATGCCAAAAAAAAATATGTTCAGTTTTAAATTCAGCTTCACTTTTCCCCCTTAAATACATAATTCTTCACAAGTATCTTAGAGGTCTTTTCCAACCATAATGATTCCATGATTCTTCACAAGTGAATTTAGAGGCAAGTAGTTTACTTTAGGATAATTGTACACTACAGCCATAGCCCATCCTTCTCCTCATGCCTGTCATCCTGCAGAAAATGGCTTTGATTTTTGTTGTTGTTGCTTTATGATTTAACGTTTAAAGTGTCCCATCAGTTTCTCAGTGTCAATACTTTCCCCTGCCATTAAGCACTCAAGACAGGGAAGGAAGGAGGGAACGTATATCTATAATTTCAGAATACCTTCTGTAGAAACTGACATTTACCACCATGCCCTCCAAAAGCAGAGCTTTGAGTATCCAACAGCTCTGCCTGCACAGCTCTTGCCAGGCATGTTTAGCTCGAGCAATGAAGAGTTCTGAACATCTTCAATATTTATGCTTCACCAGGCAGTTATCCTCAGTTATCCTTTTAGCAAGTCCCATTTCTCCGTGTTCCGTCATGGGCTCATTTATACCAGGCTGATTTAGTGCTAACTGGGGAGATTAGATTGCCCTGCTTGATGCTGTCAGCTAAAACTGAGTCAGTGTCTGTGTACTGTGGCCCAATTGCTCAAAGCACCTTACCCTTTTCTGTATTGCTCATTCTATTAGCTACAAAAGCCTTTCTCACCCCGCTTTTGTGCTGGGGTCAATTAGCTCCTGAAATAGCTCATATAACACAAATAATCATGGCAGCACTAATCCTTTGGGCCAGCTCCATACAATGGCCACTTCTGGCCCCGAGGACAAAGAGGGCTGTTTATCTTGCCTGCACACAGGCTCCAGGACTTTGCCCAGTCATTTGCAGATGAATTTATTATCCCAGAGGTCAGAGGTGGTTTGCATTGGAGGAGATTTTCTACCTTGCCACCATATGGGACGTCCTTGTCTTATTCCTGTAGGATGGAGGGGTGCTCCAGGTGAATTGGATCACAAATACACACGTTCAGATAATGCTATCTTGGGTAAACACGGGCCTGAAAGGCATTTAGGCTAACACAGCCCATTGGATGGTCCTTCTGGTGTCAGCAGAGAGGATTCCAGCAGGAGAGATGCCTCCTCCAGCCTGCAGCTCCCACGGCTGCAGGCACAGCAAAGGCTCTCACAAAGGACAAAGCCTCCAGACAGGGGTGGAGTCTGGCTGGGCTGCATCATGTCCAAGCCCCTACCCTCAAAATAACCTGATCTTTGTCTTTTTGCTCCTTACACTGGTGCAATGTATTTGCAAGGGTTGGGCCATAGTGTGCACCAGACAGCCTGCTTCTAAGTTTATCAAAACCTCAGGAATTCATCAAGGCTACTAAAATAAATTGTACTAAATTAAGAAAGAAGAGGCTGAGAAACCAAATACCAAGACTCAAGAACTAGATAACAGAAGACTGTGAAACACCTAGGCTGTAACCAATCACAGACACTGAGAAATGGAAATAGAAAACAAAGGAACAAGACAAAGGCACCAGCAAGAAGTGTGTACTTGGTAGTTTGTAGACTCTATAAAAGTGTGTTTAATGTAAACAATAAATGGCTTCTGCTTAATCATATTGGTCAGTTGTTCAGGAGTCCTGGCTTTCCCACAATATTTCACCTTGGAAGAAAGAAAAGAACTGCTAGAATAAATGAGTGGTAAGAATTTGCTGCGTGTCCACAGAAGGAAAAAAGTTGCCCTCATCCTAGGATCCTGCAGGTTGAAACTGGCTTTGAGTTGCACATTTAGATTTGAGTATTTCTCTCTTTAGAAAGAGACAGGAATGGAAATGCTGACAAAGTTACACTGCAGTTAACCTGGAAACCTTAGCACTGCACTTAACCTTCCTGGGCAGACATGATCCACATTTGATAAAGCACGAAAAGTATGAAGAGCTGCTCACCAGACGGGAATGAAGAGGTGTTGATTTCCTTCATCTTAAATATTTCTACTGGCCTTTTAGCACCATAATTGGCATGCAGAAGGGAACATCATATCCAGATAATCTCTATTGCTCTTTCCTTTGCAGGAAAAGCTGTGGTTCCTCTACAGGTGTTAGCGTGCCTGTAGGACAGGAGAGGGATGATTTATAGGCCTGATACATGGAAACAGCACTTCCCACTGAGCACTTTCCAGGCTCACATATTTGTTAATTTCCTCTATTGTTCATTTGTTTTTCCTTGTGGTTGGTCTTTCTCCAAAAGAATGATTTGCCTTCTCACTCCCTGCATGAGACACGATCTTCCATTGGTTCTGGGATAGAGGGTTTATATTTCTGTCACGTTTTTGGGTTTGTTGAGTTTTTAATTTTTTTTTCTACCTCATTCCCCAGGAAGCCTTGTGTTTCCCTAGTAGTTGTTTCTGTTGCACTGTAGCTCAAGATTTCCTGAGCCCTGAGCTTGCTGTGGGATTTCTAAAGGATGGGATCATCCCAGGGCCCTGGCTGCAGATCTGGGCTGTGCTGAGAGCTTCTGGAGCCAGAGGCTTCAGCAGATCAGTGGGGTCATGAGGAGAGAAGCTTTTAAAAAGCTTGATGGCTTTTAAAAAGTTCCTTTCCATTGTTAGTCAGTGTTAGCCAATTACAGACCATCCTTGCTGGAAGTCTGGAGAGGGGCTGTGTTGCCTTTCTGTCTCTGCAGCTCCTCTTATCTTCCCAGAGTACTCTATGAATTTGTCCCAAGGACTTTTATTTCCATAGTTCCTTTTCCTGTGCTTTCCCCAGTCTAGTTTTGCCAGATTTTTTTTTCTCCTTGCTGATGAGAAGAAAAATTGCAGTAACTTTTCCTGCTCAGATAAACACTTTGAGATGAAAGTGGATGAGAAGAGAACATGGCAAGCAAGTTGTACCCACAGTGTAACAACCATTACACCAATTGCTTTAGTTTAGTTCACTCCTGGTAATAAGAGCTGCTAAACTTTCAAGGCTCAGCATCAAGGGAACTATCTTTTAAAAGAATAACAAGAAGATATGTTTTAAAATATCTCCTTCAGCCTTGGATAAATCTAAGGGTAGATGACATGTAAGCCTCTAGGGACTCAACTTTCTGAAGCAAGTTGGATGAGCTTCCCCAGCTACTTTTTCATTAAAGAGGAGTGTATAGTGCATGTTCAGAGTACATTAATGACTACATCATCAGTAATAAATTAGGTTAAGAGCTGTGTGTGATGCTATCAGATCATTGTAGCCATCCTGCTTTCATTCTCTATTTTTAAATTACTCTGGAGTCATATCTAGAGAAAGTCAAAAGCCTCTGAGGCCAAAGGGGAAAAAAAGGCTGGATGGCTGACTGGGAGAGAGGAGCAGTAAACTTGTGGAGAGAAAAAAATAAAGCTTCAGGGTTTTTATTTCTGTCTCACCCCATTTTTGTGTGTTGTATCTGCACCTAAACTCCAGTGTGAGTAGGAATGAGTCCCACATGCAGCGTGGGGTTAGCAGAGCTCGTACAGTGCAGTGTAAAATGGGCATTTTAGGAGCAGCAGGAGGGCAGTTGTGCCCTGAAATGTGGCCTCCCTTCTCTGAGCTGCTGGCAGAATCCCCCCAGCTGCCCTGTGCCCCAGGCAGAGCTGGGCTGGCTTTGTTCTGTTCTGGGGGTGCCCTCCCCTCCACGGCCACCAGTGCCAGCACCCTGTCCTGGGCACACCATGGACTGTGTTTGTCTGCTGCTTCACATCCTGACACAGCTCCTGTCCTGCAGCCTTGCCTCAGCAGGGATGTGGGAACAGCCAAACCTTCATCTAATCATTCAGAAAATCAGCTGAATTTAGTGACTAAAAAGATTACCTTGGTCTGAAATAGATCCTTCCCACATGCTCTTCCCCAGTGCTTGTCCAGCTGGTTGAGTTGGCCACTAGTCAAGTGTGTTAAAGAACCAAATCCTACATTGGAACATTGACCTTTTCTCTATGAGACATCTAATTTTATCCCAAGAGTTAGGGCAGTTTCTCTTTAGGAAATGTGCCTCCTCATCTGCTTTTGTGTATTCCAGAAGATGTTGCTACAGAGTTCACATCTCCATTTATTCTCCTTGGCCATAAAAAGAACACAGCTTCCCTTGGACAGGAGATGATTTCATTGATAGCCTTTAAAGTTTTTTTGACATAATCTCGTACTGGGTTATTTTTTTCTGTTTCAGGCCATTCCAGGTGAAGTGTCCCATGCACAGATAAAAAATCCTGCTGACACATTATTTCAGTTCTCAAACATTTACCTGGGGAGACCACACTGGCATAGGTGAACTGGGTTGCTTTTTTTGAATTAGGAAAGTTCTGTAATTAATATAAATAACTGGCAGAATAAATGCATGTTTAAGGCAGAATTAGCTTTTTGGTTTGCTTTTTGTAGTGAAAAAGGATGAACTTGTGTAAAAATACAGATTTTGAGCATTATAGTCTATTTTTATTCTGTCTTAGATCATGAGAGTGGTGTGTAAACAGTGCCCCAATTATTTCCAAACAACACAGCATCGTCCTGCCACCTGTTTAAACAGAATTTCACAACTGATAGTCATCCCCTAGAAGAGACCCTCTTCCAGGACATATTTGTTGTCCAAAGTTGAAAGTGTGAAATTACATTCCCGTGGGGTTTTGTGTCCAGTTGTGCCTCTGGCTCTGCTCTGTGTCTCCATTTATTCCCTATAAATTGGTGTGTATCACTTGCCTGTCTCCCAGGAATGTAGTGAAATGTGGTGTTTGCAAAGCTGTTTGGTTAAAGAGATTATTCCCAATAAAAGCTGGTTCTAAACATCTGAAAAAACTGGACAACATTCAGATCCCAGATGGACATCAATGGCATGTGTCCATAATGATTATTGACAGCAGGAATTGGGGCAGAATTTTCCTAAGGGCTAAACCATGAGGGTTTTCCTCATCTGCCTTAAATTTGGGTTCTGAGCTGTAAATCACTGCAGTTTTTTGAAGCATGAGCTCTTCCTTGGCACACAGCTGTAAAACAAGTTATTTGAGGGTGAGGTAGTCTGTGGGTTTAGAAAAAAAGCAGATTCTCTGTGGTTTTTGGCTGTGGCACAGCTGTACAGAACAAATCCATTGCTGCTGGTCCCACCAGGGCGAGGGTGGGTGACTGGAATGGAGCAGGGGATTCCCTTAGAACCTGCACACTCATTTCCAGTGTTCAGAAGGGAGAAGGGTTTTTTCATGCTCTAAAGACCCACTGGTGAGTGTTTCCCACTGCTTCAAGAGCCCCATGAGCTTTAGTCCCATCAGCACTTCCCTGGGATTTACAGCAGAGCACCTTTGTCTTCTGCTAACACCAGAATGCCAATTTATGTAGTTCCTCCCAGTGATTTCTAGAACAGCTCACAGATTAGGGAAAGGAAGGGTTTTACTGTGAGTATTTCAGAGGGCTGATAGGGGCTGGCAGGTGGCTCCATGCCCCACTCGGTCCCCACACCCTCCTCGTGTCCCCAGGCTGCCACAGGGCCTGCTGCTGGCAGATGACAGCCCTGAGCTGGTGGTGTGTGATTTATTTGAGCCTGTGTCTCCACCCTGTTGAGCCTTCCTGGGCCAGCATCAGTCCTGCCACGCTGCAATTCCTCAGAACCCACAGCCCATCCGATGCTTCGATCCGCCAGGAATTTAGCTAGAGGCGCTTAGACAAAAAAGAAATATTGTGGCTGGGGAAGCATTTAAGTTAGAGGAGGCAGCCAGGGCTGTTTTATTACTTAGACCTCTGTCACCTGTGATGACCCATGAGAGTGGGGAATATTGATCTCTTGTCACTCACGGCGTTCAGCAGATTGCATTGACAAAGCTTGTCAGCCTCTAATCGTGGGTGAGTGGCCTTGGCTGCCACCCCGGGGACAGCGCCTCAGCCTTAACTCCTCCAGAGCTGGGAGTGAGTGCTGACAAAAGGGAGGGCATCACTTTGTGCTTACAAATGCCCTTTCCTGCTCTGGGCTTTGTTTTGTGTTTAATTTCCTTTACTTTTTGCCCTGCTGTTCTTTTGCTGAGACAGGGAGATTGGGTCGGTATTTTCCTCTTCCGTCGCCTTCTCCAGTCCAGGCCTGAGCATGGGAGGTCCTGGAGAAGCTGTCTGGTCCCTCAGTCTTAGAATATATTGCAACATGTTCTTACAGACAGGACAGAGACTGAGATACAGAGCCCAGAGCTGAGCCTGATACCTGCAGCACTTAAAAATACAGTTATCAATCACCGTGGAGGGAAGGTTAGTGAACCATAGCAGATTTGTGTTTATCCTCAGATCTCTGTCACTGCCACCAGCTCTTGTTACAAAGATAGAAGCAAAGAGTGCTGGATTTATCTTGCTTTGACTTTATCTTCCCTGGCATCTTGGTGTGGGATTAGGACTGACTATTAAATGTGTATATATATATACACATACATATGTGTGCTGGGGGAAGGAAGAAGGGATACCCATGGCAGTTGGACTGGATGACTTTGTGTGCCCCTTGTAAATGCAAGATTCTCTCCATTCTAATCTCTTCTTGAGTGTGCAGTTTATCTGCACACAGAAGTACTGACACTGCCTAAGTGTTCAGATGCATCTGAGCCCATTGTTGGTATTTCCAACCTCTTTGTAGTTAAGATTTCAGTTAGAAAATTGGCAATGTGGGCACCTCAGAGAATGCAGGAAAGCCAGCTGGATTTCCTGAGGGGAGCTTCATCCCACACCTCAGATCCAGCTCTTGCCTGGCATGGCAGTGTGTGCTCCTCTGGCTCCAGGTAGTGTGAGGCAGCAAGGAATCAACTTTATTAATTAAATCTCTAAGGCAAATGAAGAGTCAGTTAGAGCAAATAATTGTTAAATGTTTGATGTACACATGTTCTCTCTCTCTGTGTCTGCTTTTTTGCTTGTTTTTAACTGTGTTTTTTCCCCAATTCACTTGCTACTGTCTATTGTTTGAGGTAGGACAAAAGGCATCTAAAATATGTAATCCTCACCAGTCTTTTCAAGGGATTGTGGTCAATAGTGTGTGAGAAATGCATTCTGTGTAGAAATGGAACAAGAGAGCAGCTGATAGCATTGCATATCATTTTAAACTAAGCTGCAGTGTCTATCCATTGAGAAAGGCCCCAGCTGGAGCTTAGCAGCACAGCTGAACTTTTTAAAGAGAAAGAGAAAATCAGGACTGTGGGGTTTTTGCATGCTTCTCAAGGCTTTCTGACCAAATGTTCTGCTTTGCTTCCAGTAATTTTCTCTGATCCTTGCAGAGGGAGTGTGAGCAATAGTAAATAACTTGTGTTTCCTTGCAATGGCTCGTTCAAGGAGTTGGAAAGCAGTGTGAGAAGGTAGTTTGAGTCCCATATGAGATCTAGCAATCCATGTTGAATCGTGGTGCATTTAAATGGAAAATCACCATCATGTCAAATCCCAGTGTGTATTTCTAAACCTCCTGTGGGAACTGGATGTGCTTCTTTCCCACAGTGCCCAGACCCTCCCTCTGCAGCAGGCTGACAGCAAGTGAGCAAAGCTGATGCTCAGCTCATAAAGCACTGGTCTTCTCCCACCCAAAACATTTAATTACACAGCTGCTCATCATTCCTTCTCCACAGCCACAGCACAGGACACCCTGTCATCCTCAGAGCTCTTCAGCATTCTGCTTTTCAGCCTTTAAAATCACCAATAGTTTGAGTTCAAAGATGCCCTGCTTGGCTTTGTAGAAGGTAATGATGGCATTTCTGCATCTAAACAGCAAAAATTAAACTTAGCAGGAGAAATAAACACTGTGGTAATTAGGCAGGTTCTGGATGTGCTGATCCTGCAGAGCATCAAAGTACACTTGCAAAAGTGGTCGTGGTTATTAAACTTAAGCACATGCTGGAACATTTCTCACTGTGACTACAGAGGAATTTTCTGCTTGGAGGATGGAGCTGGACACCAGGCTCCAAGGAGCACTTGCTGCCAATATATTCCCTTCTTGCTATCCCCAGGCATCAGGAGCTTCAGCTCTGTCTCAGGGTTAAGACTGAGCTGCTTTTTGCATCTACTGACCAGCTCTCCAATTCTTCCAATCTTCTGTGTGGAAAAAGCCTTCCAGCTGTAATAAAATGTCTGTTGTATGGGGCATGGCTTCCTCTGCCTGCCTGAGCGTGGTGGCTGGTGGAAAGAAAAAATTAATTACCTGTGTGACTCTGTCCCCAACTGAAACCCAACTCTGGCAAACAGATGCCTGGCATGCTAATTCACTGTATCACATTGAGCCTTGAGTTGGAGTTCTCTCTGAAAGGTTTTATAATTCATATAACCTGAAATAATTTACACCTAATTAGATTTTGTCAACTGAATAATTCTGTCTCATGCTGCTTCTGCAGAATAATTTAAGCAACTTCATTTTACCCTCAAAATAGTTGTAAATGTCACAATAATTTTATTGACACTAGCAACTTATAGGAAAGTCAACCAAACATATTATGGGCTTTTCCCACTGAGCAGAGCCCAGGGATGGACATCTGCTCTCTGTACAGGCTGTGAGACCAGAGTTTGTGATAAGGTGCAAAAGCTGTTACGTCAGAGGTCTGGAGATAGTTCACATCCCTGGGATAATCCAGGTGCTGCAGGTTCATATTCCTGGGATAATCCAGGTGCTGCAAATTCACATCCCTGGGATAATCCAGGGGCTGCAAATTCACATCTCTGGGATAATCCAGGTGTTGCAGGTTCACATCCCTGGGATAATCCAGGTGCTGCAAATTCACATCTCTGGGATAATCCAGGTGCTGCAGGTTCATATTCCTGGGATAATCCAGGTGCTGCAGTTCCTGTTGAGTGCTGAAGAGCTGATGTGCCTGGCAGAGCCTTTGGTGCCTTTCTCACTACCCAGAGTGATCAGAGCCTCTTGTGCAGCCCTGGAGAGCCCTGGTTTATCTGTAGGTCTGCATCAATGACCCTGGGCAGAGCTGGCACTGGGGGAAGGATCAAAACCCCACTGGAGGGGGAGGATGCACAAGGTTGGTTCAGACCTGGTTCGAGCCAGGTTTTATTTGCCTTCATTCGAAGCAAGCAGGGAAACATCTACATTTCAGCATTTTCATAAAAAACAAACTTTGCAAACAGATTTCAAGAGAGGCACTACTCAGGCAAAGTTCTGCCCTCTTTACCAGGAGAGTTCTGAGCTCCCCTATTTATTTAGCAACACTTGAGTTCTGCTGCCTTTACACAGATGCTACAAATTCCTCTAACTGATGCCTTAGCTGGAAAGCCAGCAGGGCATCAGGGCAGTTGCTGGTGCAGAACCAAACTTCTCTGTCTCCCTGGAAAAACGGCAAAATTCCATTCCTCCTGGGAAAAGATTATTTTAGACACAAAACCAACCCAGGGTGAAACCCCCATGCCTTTGATCCCACAGTCTGATGTTTTACATCCATTGCCTGGAGGAGATTTATGTCCATTAACTCGTGTTGGAAATAAAGCCTCTCTGATAGAATGTCTTTGTTATTGATTTACAGCCTTGCAGGTAGTGCAAGACTTACTGTGCCCAGATAGAAACTGTTCTAAGGCTTGATTTTTCTTTTACTTCTCCTTAAAGTAACACTTTGTTTTCCTTTTGTGCTTCTTTCATCTCTCAACTCCAGCCACAAGGCCCCTCAGAGGTGCCTGGGACATGACTATCGGTGTCCTGTGTAATTCACACTATTGGAGCCTAATCCCACTGGCAGCAGTGCTGACCTGGACTGACTGGGATGCAGATATGATGCTCTGGTGCCATCATATCAGCTGTCGTGGCAGTGCACACAGACCATGCTCAGAGGCATCAGGTCCTGCAAAATTTCCAGAAGAGCTGGGGAGGACTTGACATGAGGGCATTTCCGTTTAGAAATTGTGGTAGGTCAGCTAAGGGCACACCAAATCCCCCACACTGCTGTGCTGAGCCACTGGAGTTATACTAACAGTGCTGTTAAAAACAAACCAAAACAAACAAAACGCACACAAAAAGGGTGGAATATGCAAACTGTGATACTGAGGGTTTTTTATAAAGAAGTTGATCTGTGCTGTGACTCAGGTTTCTCATGTTGAGCACATTTTGGCTATAAAGCTAATTATCATATGGATTTTGAAATGACTCCCTCCTAGTTCATGTCTGGGTACCAGAGGAGTCCTTGCTCTGTTTTGGAGCAGATAAAATTCTCCTCCTGGAAGCATTTGTTTATCATATTACAGCTTCACATGAGCCCAGCTGAAGCCTGACCCGATGTTAAGTGTCTGTGGTGGATTTCATTACATCCATATACTGGAAGTCCTGCCAATATACTGGCAGCAAAATCCTAGTGGAAAATAAATGGCAATAAAAGAGAGAAATGATGGGCTCTGTGAGTGGTGAGGAGCAGAGCTTTATTGAGGCTGGACAGCCCTGGAGATGTCACTTGGCATCGAGACACGAGCTTAAGAGAGTGCGAGTGAAAGCTGATACTGGAATAACGACTCCGTGGCACAGGCAGGGGAATAATTTAATTAATTGCACCGAAATTTCTTTGATGAATAGTTATGTGGTGATAAGTATGAGGTTGAACAGTGGAACGAGTTTCAGCTTTTTAATGGGCCAGCACAGCTGCAGGTTTGGAAGTGTTCCCATTTTATTTTTGCCCTCCACGCTCCCCCCTGGCTCTCGGTGCGTGCCCACATCCAGGCAGGCTCAGCCTCACCCTGCCCCGGGCACAGAGGGGAGCTGGCCAAAGCCACTTGGCTCAGGTAGCCCCTTTGAAATCAATGCCAGATCGAAAGGAAATTGTAGGATGGTTTCTTTATGAATCCTGCATTTTTCTCCGATGATGCTTTTAACAGGACCTCCGCTGCAACAGTTGTAGGAAGATTTTTAATAAAACTTTTCTGGTCTCCAGAGGAGGAGGCATGTCTTTGTTGTTGGAGAGCTGGAGGAAAGAGAACAATGCAACACAGCTGGAATTTGAACATTAATCCTGTGATTCCTGGGCTGTTTTTTCAGACAGATCAATTTCTCCTGGCTGTAACCAATCTCCAGCCATTTCCTCACGGTCCAGGGCTCCATTTACCATCACTTGGATGCTGCAGCTTGACATAACCCCCTGACTTCAGAGCAGTCCAGCTGGAAATATCACCTGCCAGACCTGTGGCCCCTGTCAGCTGTGGTTTACCAGGAGTTCACTGAGAAATTAGGGATGAGAGCAGTGGGTGGTGCTGGCTGTCTGGCTGGGAGTTACATTTAGTGCTCCTGTGTCCAACCAGCTCTGGGGGAGAGCTGCAGTGAGCTCTGTGGCTGTCACTGGGATGGTTTGCTCAGGTCAAGGCCTTGGGCAGAAGCCACCACGCTCCATGGCAGGAGAGGGGCACTTGGGCTGGGCCATGAGGAAGGAGGTCTGTGCCTTGCTGAGATGGTGTCCCTGAAGATGAACTCCTCCAGCAAAAATGAGACCCCTCTCCTGTTAACCCAGGCTTGGGGCCAGTCAGTAATCTGCCACAGCAGATACAAACTCTTCAAACACAGTGAAAGAAAACATGTAAATAGCTGGTAAAATCTGTCAGCATGCAAGCATTTTTCCCAATGTAGTAGAGCTGTACGGACACCCTTGGTTTTGATATATGTTCTCTTATTTGCCTTTTTAAAAATTTCCTAAGTAGAGTAAGAGTGGGTTATTCTCCAGCAGCAGCTTCCCACCGAGGTTCTCGTTGTGCCTTGCAAATATTCATTTATTGAGCCATGGAGGCTGAGACCCAAATCCCAGCCCAGTCACAGCCATCGCTTGGGCCTTCCTCCCAGAATAACAACCAGCTCTCTTCTTGCAAAAATCAGAAATAGACAGTAATTTCTCTTGAACTCATGCAGTTTGTATGTGGCCTCCATAAGGACTTTCCTCCCAAGCTCTCACATCTTTCCATTCTTGGTTGGATATGGAATCCTCTGCAAGATACACCATTATCTTCACTTGCAGACATTGGTCCTGCTCTCCCTTCTCAGCCTGATTCATGTGTCTGCATTTGAGTATCTGATTTATTGAGGAGGGTCACTGGCAGGGTTGCACAAGAGCCCTGTGGCTTTGGCCTTGGCCAGGGGCTGGGAGCGCCGAGCCTTGGTCGGGTTTCTTTTTTCTTTCTGGAACTCTGCCCATCTTATTATGAGTTCTTCAGAGAAATGAAATGCAGCAGTAGCTTGAAGAAATCATGGACACTTTCCAGCAGTAAAAGAGCTCTGGAGTCAGTATATAAGCTTTCTCCCCTGGCTGCAGTTAGGAAGGCAGTTGACAGTATAATGGGCTTTTGGAGGGGGCGCGATGGTTTGTGTGTTCTGTTTGATGTTGCAAATACTGAGCCCTCGGGGAGATCAGGAAAAAGGATGTTCTGTTCTTTAGGAAAGGAAAAGATTAACCTGAAATGTGAACTGAAACTTAGGAACTCTGCAGGCCTTAGGTGCACCAGAGATGAGTTTGCTTACTTTAATGGAAATATCTTCTGTCTTGTAGCAGAGGCGGGCAAGTGTTTTTGCAAGGATTTGGTTGGAGAAGTAATGTGTGTGTGTTTATAGAGAAATAAAAGCCACAGCCAGGGCTCAAGTAGGTGCATCTTTAAAGCACAGCAATTCCCTTAAGATGAGTTTCTGACTGGATGCTTTTCAGAGTCAGAAAGACTTGTAACTGTTGTCAGAGAAAGTCTGGAAATCATATGTGGTCAGTGTTTTTCCAGGAAAAAAAAAAAAAGGCTTCTGCTGCCTTTCTTCTTTCTCACTTCTGCATCCATTTATAACCATGAGGAGATTTCAGAGATGGGGCAGAACATCTAATGTCACTTTTGAAATAAGTGTAGGGGAGAAAAATTTAGGCCTTTCCTTTGAACCAGGCTATTTTTGTCCATTTTTATAAATATTGCTGCTGTCAACATATGTGGCTTTCATCAGCACAAATGTTCACATCTTACCTTTACCTGCAGATTCAAATATGCCTTATATCCAATAAGCTCATGCCAGTCTGACCAGGTTCCATCCTGGTTACACCCACACCCTCTTGCTGACATCTTTCTAATACTGCAGCTTGGGTGAATATAATTTGTAATGTGGACGATGGGTTTGTCTCATTTGAGTCACCCTCAGTCTTTTACATGGCTCACAGAAGTTATTTTTCCTTTTTTTCTCTGCATACCACAAGCTTTAGTGTTTTTCCTCTTTGGGAGCAGTCAACAGGATTTTGGGCTGGAGGTCTCTTATAATGTAGAATCCTTTGGATATTGTTCCTTTATCATCTCTGTATGACTCTCCTTGTTACCTTGAGATTCTTTTATGAGTGATGAGAAGGTTAATGCTTGATGCAGGGAGATGCATCTCTAGTGAGCACAGATGGGTGGGTCCTTGGATTTGCTCTGCTGGGCAATTTATAGAGTTAAGTTCTGATTCTTAAATGAGATAGACTTTCAGTCACCAAGAAGAACTCCAAGGAATTGGAAAAATGTGATCTCTGGCATTCTCTGCAGTTTTTTTCATTCCATCTCAAGGATTTCTGAGCTTGCAGGAGCAGGAGCAGAACCCTGAATTTGCAGCCTGAAACACAAGATAATTGTCATTTGGTGAGGGATTCATGGCTTGTTTTTCTTATGTTATTTCCACTGCACTTACAGTTATTGCCAGAAGAGTTGAACGAGTTCTCCTTTAGTGTACAATGATGCCTGAACAACAGGTTCATCCTCTCCAGCAGCCTGCTTTTCCTGGCCTGTGGTAACCATAACACCCAGGAATGAAAGTACATGAGCACAGTTGTAATTACACAATGGATCTTAATCTGGGCTGATACTGTGAGATATGAATCTATGGCACTTTCAAACTGAAAAAAAAAATCAATAAATAAAACTTCAAGCACTTTCAGTGCTACAGATAATGGGCATATTCCAGGATTTAGCACCAGCTCTGGCTTCTCTCTCAAAAATAGTATCCTGAGCTTTTACAGCTTGCCTGTCCTGCTGGAATTTCCCATTAAGCAGGAAAGCTCTGCTGAGTAAAAGATGATATTCTGATCTTGCAGTGTTTTTGTCCTTCAGTGTAAATGAGTTTCCAGTTCCACAGACTTGTATTTCATAGAAAGGTGATGGGGAGTTTTAAAGTAAAATTCAATATCCCCTGTTTAGTTTTATGCTTTCATAACACTCTGTATTTACAGAAAATACTGATTATTTTTACTTATGCTATATTATTAACACAATCCCATTTCTTGTAGCTTTGTATCAATCTCAACTTCAGAGTAAGTCCAGGTTTTAATCCAGTCACAATATTCAAGTCTCTGGAGGACAGAATCTGCCAGCAGCTTTATTATTTCTCTTCTCCTTCCCCTTCACCCCAAATATGTTATACCAGGAAACATACCCAGTAATTTTTCCCTGTAGTTTTGTCACATAATTTCTGTGTCAGGAATCAAGGGAAAGAGGGGGAGCTCATCTCACTGGAAGAGTGAGAGTTTGTCCCTTTTAGAGTCTGCTCTCACTACACTCTGTGTAGTCAGTGAGATAAAAACCTAAAACTTGTACGGCCACTCAAGTTCAGAGCTTGGTTCAGGCTTTTCTCCCAAAGAACAAGTGACAGGACAAAAGGAAATGGCCCCAGGTTGCATCAGGGGAGGTTCAGGTTGGATACTGGGGAAATGTTTTCACTGGAAGCCCCAGCCCTGGCTGTCCAGGGCAGCAGTGGGATCCTGGGGGTCTGACAGATGCGGGGATGTGGCACCTGGGACAGGGCTGGTGGTGGCCTGGCAGTGCTGGGGCCGTGGTTTAAACCTGCTGCTGTGTCCTTGCTTTAGTGCCAGCTGGGATTTCAGAGTGAGTGCTCCCAGCACCTCAGGGCTGAGGGCTCTGTCCCAGCGTCACCAGTGGTGCTCCAGGGGCAGACACTGAGCTCCCACTGGAGGCAGCATTTTTCTCCATGGGAAGAGGTGGTTTTTTATCACAGTTGCCTCCTCCCAAGCCTGAATCCCAGAGCCAGGCTTGCCTGAGGTGCTTGGTATCCTGAGAACTTTTTCAAGAACTGTTAGAAATCAGAGTGTAGGGAGTTCCATGCACTTCAAAGTATTCATTAATGAAAGTTTGGCTAAAGCAACATCTTAAAATAGAATGTGCAATCAGTGTGCTGTTTCCAAAAAGATTTTTTTTTCCCTTAAATCTCTTAAAATTTATTAGGTGGGCGTGAGCAAAAGGGTTGTCTCCTTTAAAAAATGGCTTTGTAATGATTAGCAGGGGCCCTGTATAATTTAAGATATTCTTTACAGTTTATAAATACGGGCTCATAAAAAGTGTAGATATAAAGAAGCTGCGACTTTAAGTCATTAGAAGCCCAATGGTTTGATAAAATAACAGGAAACAGACAATTTATTATGAGCAATCTCAGTAGCTCTGGATTATCTATAAAACTTTTATGGCCCTCCCCAAGTGGCAAGAGGCCATAAAACTTGCCTGAATGAGGGACTTGTTAATTTACTTGTTAAAGCAAATTAAAAATTTATAAGCGCTTTTAGGTAAATGAGATCTTCTCTCATTGCTGCCCTTGTGGGCTCAGGAGTCCTGGGAGGAAAGAAGTGGTTGCTCTCAAACATCACAGCAGAACAATAAAAGCCATTAAATTGGCTCCGTTTATTACTGCAGAGCCAGGCAGCTGTTGCCATGGTTTGCTGGGGGATGCCAGAGGTTGACAGCATGGCATTTCTGTGGCCTTAAAAAGGAGGCAATAACATTGCCTTTCACCCAGCCAGCAGCTCCTCCAGCCTCCCTCCTTTTCCTCCTCTTTCTCCTTTTTCAGGTAGTTTTCATGTACAGCTCTCAAGGCCAGCCCTCAGCCTGTCACAGAAACATCAACATCTCCTTCTGTCATTCCTTGAATGAGAGGCCAGTCTCAAGCTGCTTCAAGGGAAATATATGTTGGATATTAGGAAAAAGTTTTTCACAGAAAGAGTAATAAAGTTCTGGAATGGCCTGCCAAGGGAGATGGTGGAGTCACCATCCCTGGGTGTGTTTAAAAAAAGACTGGATGTTGTGGTATTTTTGGGGTCCCTCGTGGCAGGAAGGAAATTATGAATCTGACTCCATGTTCCTAGAAGGCTAATTTTCTATTCTATTCTATTCTATTCTATTCTATTCTATTCTATTCTATTCTATTCTATTCTACTATACTATACTATACTATACTATACTATACTATACTATACTATACTATACTAAAACTATACTAAAGAATACAGGAAGGATACAAATAGAAGGCTAAAAGATAATAACGAAAAACTCATGACTCTTGCCAGAGTCCCAACACAGCTGGACAGTGATTGGTCATTAAGTAAAAACAATTCATGTTGGATAAACACTCTCCAACCACATTCCAAAGCAGCAAAACACAGGAGAATCAAATGACATGATGTTGTTTTCCTTTTTTTCTGAGGCTTCTCAGCTTCCCAGGAGAAGAATCCTGGAGGATTTTTCAGAAAATAATGATGGTGACAGGATGAGGCACTTGGTGCCGTGGTTTAGTTGAGGTGTCAGGGAACAGGCTGGACTCAATGATCTTGAAGGTCTCTTCCAGCCTGGTGATTCTGTGATTCTGTTGTAAAATACATTTATGAACACCAGCAAAACCTTCACAGTTTCAGATTGCTTAACCAGGATGCTTAACAGCAAATTGAGTTTTAATTTAATTCAGTGCTCCTGCTGTAAGTAAATGCAGTAGTGAGGAAGGGCCTGGCAAGGCAAACGGGGTTGTTGGGCATCTTTGAGCAATCTTTGAAAGCTGTTGAAATGGATTGGAAAAGTGTTTCTCCAGATCACTTCAACAACAGCTTCTTACAGCAGATGAGTTCCAGCTGTGGAAGCGTCATGAGGAGCTACACTTGGTCTCTGCAGCTCCAACTCAGGGGAAAAAAACTACTAAGAAGGAAAATTTCTACTGAAAACTCTTAATATTTAGAAAAAGACCTGTTTCAGATAAGGTTTTGAATGAGGAGAGATCTAAATCAAGATGCAGTGAACTAAACAAAGTCTCTCCTGAACAGCTCTTCTATAAATTGTATCTATACTTGTAACTACTTCTGTTCAGGAAATATCTTTTACAGATCTGGTATTATTTAGAAAAGAAGTTAACAGCACGTCCAGGAGGGAAATAGCAGCATAAATTCAAAAGGTTTGTGTTGAGAACACTTCAGGTGATCACTTCAGATATTTCCAGGTGTCTCAAGACTGGGCACCCAGAAGTGAACCTGCCTGACCAGTCTGTTGGCTGAATTCAGGCCACAGCTCTCAGTACCCATTTCATCCTTCCATATTTCATTTAACACTCATTTTGCATCAGTATGATTTCTATGGTTCTGTATTTCCTAGTGGATATTGCAGGACTTTCCCTTCAGAATTGGAAATAATTGATGTGAGAAATACGTGGAGTACATGGAGAAAGTCTGAAAGTGTGGCCTGCAAGAGAGGCTTGAAAGAATTGGAGCAATTTAGTTTAAAAGAGGGAGTGGAGTGGAGATACTGATAACAGTGCTCAGGCACAGGAAGGTGCTGCAGGGAGCAGAGGAGAGATGTGTTGTGCACGTCCATGACAGGTGGGACAGGGGATGCTGCAGGCAGGAGATGCAGTGGGGCTATGCAGGTAATTCCTGCAGGGGAGGGCAGTGCAGCACTGCACCAGTGCAGCTGCAGGGCTGCAGAGCTCACTGCATGTCTGTTGTAAATGAAAAGCGACTCTGACAAAGGGGAGAGAGAATGATGCATCTGATTCCACCATCAGAAGGCTAAAAAATTACATTATTATACTCTACTATGTACATTTCATCTAAACTGAATCTGCCATGCACTCATTCTTGCTCACAGCTGCTCACACTGCACTCATCTCTGATTCTCCTATGACTGCCCTGTGACAGTGCCACACACACACCTGGCCCTGACAGGCCAAGGGAGCAAAGCACCCTCACTGTGGGTAAGCAATCTCCATGTTGCATTCTACTTTGGCACAACACAGGCCCAGTGAGATAAGAATTGTGTTTTCCTTCTTCTCTGCTTGTCTCAGAGCTTCTCTCTGTTCAGAGGGCATGTGAATACCACAGATGTCTGCAGCAGGTTTGGGCTGCCTTAGCTCAGGGTCTGCCTGTCAGGAGGGATGCAGGGACCCCTCCTTCTGGGTCTGCACCTTCCTCTGCTCTGTGATTTTATACTGCTGAGACTCCTCAGACTGCAGTGGGTAAGCTGAGGACTCAAATACTTCAGGCAGTGCTGCCCCAAAATCTTTATTTCCCGTGTGGTTCTGCAGGGAGAGACAGATGTTTAGCAGGACGCTTTTCCTTCACGCTGCTAGACCAAACAAAAGCTTCCAATCTCCAGGAATTCAAGTGCAGCAATTGTAATATTCTGGCACTTCCATCACTCAATACTTGTATTATAAATATTTCATGGAAAAACTGAATCATAAAAGTATTATTTTTGTAGTGTGCCAAGAGTAGATCCAGGCACTTGGAGCATAAAAAGTATGAAAGTCACATTTTAATATTGTGCTCTCCTCACTAAATACAGTGCTAGCCTGAAACTGTCTGACATATAAAAATAAGGCAAAGCCTCCAAGGTATATTAATGTTGGTTATAGAGCTAATGGTTACATGGCAAACTCCCAGTGCAGTCATTTCAGCGTGCACATTTCTCTGAACCAGATATAACTGGCTGGAAAGGTCTCTTGAAATCCCATCTGGCATCTCCTGGGACCCCACTTCAGCCATATTTCACTGCCCCAAAAGTGGATATAAAATGAGCCAAGAGCTCACTGTCTTTCAGTGAGGTTACACCCCTGCCTCTGCTCAGCACATCGGAAACTCCCAGCCCTAATCCCCAAAATTCATAGTGATGACAGTGCTTGAAGTCAAATAAATAATCTTTCATGTCCTTCTTACCTAACTACTGTTCTGGTTCCAGACTTTGGAAACCCAAAGAAATGGGTTTTTGGGAATTCCAGATAGGTTTGTGGGTGTTCTCAGCCTCTCTGGATCTGGCCTTAAACCTGCAATAGCCTATTTATAAAAGGAAAAAAGCAAGAACTGAGGCAGAGCCAGCTTTGTTCAGGCCAAGCCTCTGAGAAGGGTACAGGCCCTCAGTGTGATGGGGGTAGGATGTGTTTTTGCTGTAGGTGGTCTGTTACAGAAATTTCTATGGAAATATGTAATTATTGCTGGAAGTACATTGGGCCCAGAGTGTTATTTCTGGTGTAAACTTGAGGCAGGGAGATGGAACAGGTAATACCCCTTGGTGGGGCAGCAGTCTGCAGGTAGAAGCCCCAGGTTCCTGGCCCTGTTTCTCCTGCCTTGAAGCAGTAACCAGAGTGTCTCCTGTTCTACTTAACTGCCGTACAAACATTTCTTGGTGCACCATGAAATCCTTGCTGAACAGCACAAAGTGAATCCAGGAGGCAGAGTCCTGCAGCTGGCTCCTTCCCCAAATCTATGTTTTCTCAAGGCTTTTTTCAATGTTTATTAGTTTAGCCTTGCAATTCCATGTTTACATAAATTACATGATTAAAAGCAAAACAGGAACCTGGGCAGAATGTGGTTTCTGTTAAAATCATTCCCAGTTCCTTGCTAACTTAACCCTTTTGAAAACCAGAGACACTTAGGGAGGTGCCTACGTGTTTAATGCACGGGGAGCCTATGTTCCAGCCCCACAGGGAGGTGTTTGGAGTTATTCCCCAAGATATGTATTTATTTATTGGCTTCATTCCTACAGTAGCCAGGCGTTGACAACAAATATTGAATAACATCAGCCTTTTGCTGCACCCTGGGAGCCAAGAGAAGGACTTGCCTCGGCTTAATTTAAATCATAACCTGCTAAATTGGGGAAAACCTGCAGAAAAATTCATCAGCTGCATATCTGAAGAGGGAACACAGGAATTAGCTTGTATGGGGCATAGAGATTTTTTAATATCAACTAGTGTTTGCATGGATAGAGCTTTGATGAATACTACCCCACGTTCTTATCATAGATGAAAAAAGGAAATATAAATTAGAGGCTCATAAATATAGAATTCCCCTGTCCTTTGAAGAACTTTATTCCATACAGTTTGCATGAAAATGCTTTCATTGATTTTTAAAAAATGAGTTTGTTTTTGGCTGGGTTGTAAGTATTGTGTAAAGGCACAATATTTTAAGTAGGTGTCCTTTATCTGAAATAGCTAAAAAGGGACATGAGATCTGTGAGGGGTTAATTCCTATGTTCTAAATGAAAATGGAATTAGAAAATGAATTCCCCTCTAACATCTCCACTCAGTGTGCAGATCAAAGCCATCATAGGAGTAAATTTATGTCTGATAGTGTGGACGGTTTCAATGCACACTGGCGAAATATCATGCTGATTGCTGATTGAAAACAGTTGTTAATTCTCTACTTCACTAAATTCAGAGTGGAAAAACTTTCCTTAATAAAGAACAGATTGAAGAGAACCAAGACCTTACTGTGTGGAAATTAATGGCAGATGCATATACTGGTAGTTAAAATGTTTCATTAGATGTTAATGTCTTGCTGTGTTTTTAATTGTTCAGAAATTAGCCTCTAGAATATTAAAACCATCTGTTTGTTATCATGATGAAACAGAATACTTAAATAGTTATTAATTTTGTAGGCTTTTTTTCTCCTTGTCTGCAAAACTTTGATCTGTTGAGATTTCAGTGGATGCTGGATGCAAAAGTGAAAAACAATTTTAAAACACCTTGGTGCCCCAAATCTCAGCATTTGCTGCCTGCCACCCATATTTTGCATGCCTGCTTTATTTCACAAATTATTATACACCAAGGAGAAGTTGACGTTTTTTAGTGCATGGAAGGAGCGTGCTGATGCTTGCTGAGCCTGTATAATGGTTGATTTAAACTGTAATATGGTACTTTCTCACATGCTGATACTTAGTTTTTAAATCTTGTGGGTCATTTTAAAGCCCAAATATTTCAAAGCATGGAAGGGATTCCGTGTTGATCCATCAGCACATGGCTTTGTCTTCCTCCATTTCCAATTATTTACAGCTTTTTTTAATTTTTTTTTTTTTTTAAGATTGAGTTTTGGGGAAGTTGGGGTTTGACAGTTCTTTGGGTTATCATTTCTGATGGGTTTTTTAATGATCCAAATGAACAATAATGGGCTCCTGCAGGCCCTGACTCAGGTGAATATTCCCCTTTATGAGAGCATACATTGGATCTATTTCTGGCATAACAGCAAAGATAAGCTTCCCTTGTTTCTAAGGTGAATTTAACTGAGTGCTGAAGTGCTGTCTGCTGGGGAGGCTGTAACATGTATGTACACACAGCTCTCCAGTGTGAAGTGCACGATTTATAATACGTTTTGTAATGCTTGTTATACGTGACTTAAGTGTGAAAATTTATTCAGCAAGTCTAAACATTACTTAGAGAGCCATTAACATATCTTTCCAAGTGATTTTTGACCTTTTTCTGAATAAGCACTTTACGAATTATTAAATGCCAGGATGAGGATTAATTCAAGTAACTGTAATTTGATAGTAGTCCTCTATTATAGATTTTTTGCACTTATCTTGAAACAATAATAAAGCTCCACTTATCTAATATATGACTATATTTTCAAGATGGGTAAGTTTAATATAATTTTAAAGCATAGAAAAGAGAAGTTAAATTAGGGAGGTTTATCAGTATAAGGTACAGAAACAGTCTGTCAAGTATTTATGGTGGCCACCCAGTTCCTAAATGGCTTCTGCATCCCGTCAAGTTGGTGACAATCCTGCAGTTGTCCCCTGGAATTCTGGTGGCCATTGGGTCTTACCCTGCTGCCACCTCTCTGCTGAGGCTGCCAGCACAGGGATGGGTAACACTGGCTGGCAGAATGATTTTCTGGAAATAAAGATGGTTTTGCACTTGGGCTGAGGCAACCAGCTCATCAGATCTATCAAGCATTAAATCACCTTTGGTCACTGTTGACTGGGGACAGACTACAAGATTGATCAGGAGATCTTTTTTTTTTTTTTTTTTTTTTTTGACATTTGCAAACAGCAGGATTCATTCTTTCAACTGGCAAAAGTAGTTCAAGGTGAAACTTTGAACTGGAGAGATGGATGCAGGGATGGATGGATCAGAATGGGGATGGATGGATCAGAATGTGGATGGATGGATGGATGGATGGATGGATGGATGGATGGATGGATGGATGGACAGAACAGTCAGAAAGCACAGTGCTGCGATGTATTTTACATTATTGCTTAGATGAGGGAGGGAGAGAGGTATGCAAAAAGAAAAATGAAGATCCAAAATGCTGGGATAGCTGAGTGTGTTCAGAGCTCCCCTCAAAATTCTGGGATAGCTGAGTGTGTTCAGAGCTCCCCTCAAAATTCTGGGATAGCTGAGTGTGTTCAGAGCTCCCATGAAGATGCTGGGATAGCTGAGTGTGTTCAGAGCTCCCCACAAAATTCTGGGATAGCTGAGTGTGTTCAGAGCTCCCATGAAGATCCTGGGATAGCTGAGTGTGTTCAGAGCTCCCCACAAAATTCTGGGATGCTGACTCTGCCCAGAGCTTCCCTCTGACAGAGGCAGGTGCACCACAAGTGTTCCCCAGTGGCACCTTGCCATCTATCAGAACTAATCCAGATTCAAACAACTTCAGCAATAGTTCCTCCTTTGCTTTTCTCCTGAGTTATTTGTGATGACTAAACTCATCTCCACATCAATGACAGCTGCTAATGAATTCAGATGCTTCATTCCCTTCCCTTCTGTGCTGCTTCAAATAGATTTTCTTTGCCAGATACTTCAGCTTCCCTTTCCTGCTAACAAATTGATACTGAGGTATATTGTTGTGACTTCTGCTTCTCTCATTCAAGCAGGAGGAAAATACAATATGTATAGATGTGAGTTATATGTCAAAATGCTTTTACTCCCTCTCCCCCCTCCTTCCTTCACATTATTAAATTATAGAGAAATGCTATCATAATAGCCTCTTGGCCAAGTCACCGAGAGCAGAGTTATGGCTCCCTTGATAAATTGCAAAGCATTATTAAGTTTTGCTCTTTGGGCTGAGAGTATTGGCATAAAAGGACATCAACCCCAGTCAGATTGGTCCTGATTGCTGCTTAATTGCTGCATGTTTGTGTTAGCGATCATGTGGTTTGATTGATCTTGCCCTGCTTTTGTCATTATTGTTACAACTTCCTAGTTTTCTCCTTGTACAGAGACCACAGGATGACTTTTAAGTCTTGAATAATTTATCTAGCTGGGCAGTTAAACGGCTTAAAATAGTATTAGAGTTTTAAGCCAATAGCTCAACCTTCAAATCATTATTTATGCAACCAAATTATTAAATATTTATTCTGGGCTTATACTGAACAATGAAATAACAGGGCTCCTTTATGTTAGCAGTGGTAAGCAGCTCGAGGTCCATCCATGAATACTGATACTTCCTCCTTCAAGACATTTATTTACTTCTGTAATGTTAGCTGGTGTCACATTAGTGGTCTGCATTGAGGAAGGAAAGGATGGTGGTCACCGTGACTTAATTCAAGACAGTCACTGCTCTTTCTCAGGCTGCTTCACCTCTTTAGGTATTCCAAAAGGTCTCATCCCTTCTTGCATCTCCTTTGCACATGAGGAACAACTATCCTGTGGGCTTGAAACAAGTGGAACTCTACAGGAGCTTCCTTGGGGTTGTGTTTCCCCTCGTTAAAGCAGATGGAGGCTCTTAGCTGGATTTCTGGACAGTTCTAGAGCTGCAGAGCTGTTGGAGTTTTTCATCCTGGCCTATTTTCTTTGTTCCATCATATGATTGATCTGATTTTCTTACTAAAGTGTTCTTTCCCTGAGTTACACATTTCAAAGGCAACCAGAGGCCTTCCTTAGAAAGTTTGGTATCAGACACTGGGCTCAGTGGGGTCATATTTCTGCCCTCTCCTCTTTCTGAATATTCAGGTTAAAAGTGGTGTTTACCTTCACTTTCCTACCTCACCTGTCATTTCCCATGTGACAGAAAGAGGAACTCCTCACAGGTCCTTGGCTGAGGCTGGGACAGAGTCCCTGAGTCCCCTGTGCCTGTCACCACCAAAACCAGAGCTGACAGCAGGCTGGCAAGGATCTGGAAACTCATCATTGCCCCCTGCTCTGAAACAGGCACAGGATGTTGAGGCAAAACTGCCAGCTTGGTTCTCTATTCTCTACGTGAGCAAGCCTAAATGGGACCACAAGAAACAGTCCCTGGTGGAAAGTGCTGCAGCCAATGCATGTGCACTGCTCCTTGTTGGGTACTCCTGGGGAGAGGGGGGACAGGCACTGCAGCAAGAGTGCATGACTCTCCCCAGAACACCCAAAATCTGGTTTGGGAATGTGCAGAGCAGAAGCAAGAAGTGTGAGTGGTGTAAATGTCTGAATAACTGCCAGAAATTGTACATGTAAGGATGAGATTGTGGATGGATGGATGGATGGATGGATGGATGGATGGATGGATGGATGGAGGGATGGATGGATGGATGGATGGATGGATGGATGGATGGATGGATGGATGGATGGATGGGGGATGGATGGATGGATGGATGATGGATAGATGAGAGATGGATGGATGGAGGGATGGATGGATGGATGGGGGATGGATGGATGGATGGATGGATGGATGGATGGATGGATCGATGGATGAGAGATGGATGGATGGATGGATGGATGGATGGATGGATGGATGGGGGATGGATGGATGGATGGATGGATGGATGGATGGATGGATGGATGGAGGGATGGATGGATGGAGGGATGGATGGATGGATGGATGGATGGATGGATGGATGGATGGATGGATGGATGGATGGATGGATGAGAGATGGATGGATGAGAGATGGATGGAGGGATGGAGGGATGGATGGATGAGAGATGGATGGATGAGAGATGGATGGATGGATGGATGGATGGATGGATGGATGGATGGATGAGAGATGGATGGATGAGAGATGGATGGAGGGATGGAGGGATGGATGGATGGATGGATCAGAATATGGATGGATGATGGATGGATGGATGGATGGGTGGATGGATGGATGGATGGATGGGTGGATGGATGGATGGATGATGGATGGATGGATGGATGGATGGATGGATGGATGGATGGATGGGTCAGAGTGTGGATGGATGGACAGATGGATGGATTAGAATGTGGATGGATGTATATCCATGCAGACAAAGATGGCACTCCTGTGGCACTGTGCATCTGTGTTTCTCAGAGGTGGTTTTTAACCAGGCAAAGACAAGTTCCCTTACACGGGGCCTAGGGAGGGCCCTGGAAATCCAGGCTGGGACACAGAGAAGCCCAGCAGCAGGGCTGGGTACAGCCTGGGAGGGCAGATGTGTCCCACCCTGGCTGCAGCCCCTCTGGCTGTCCCTGAGCAGCCAGAGCCTGGCTCCCCATCCCACTCTGCTCCCAGCCCGGGCTGTGCAGGCTGCCTGCACAGATTGATTGGTACAATGGAGAGCTTTGCAAGGTGTAATTTTAAAGGCTGTGTTTCTCACTGTGCAACCATCAAAATGCAAAGGGTCAGGAGAAGCCTATATTTTTTTGCAATTCAGCTTTTGAAGTGTGCTGAAATACGCTTCATTTGCTGCAATTGCCAACAGCTTGCTGTTTCATACCACTCTTAACAGGAGCTGGGGAACAGAGCGAGTCTGTTACACTTTCTGTGGTGTATAATGTATGTATGATTCTGGGGTGTGATGAGTTTATGCCAAATTTATCTTTGATTTCTGTATAAACAGCACAGAAAAAATGATGGGCTGCATTCTCTGTGAAACTTAGATAAAACAGAGCTGCAGACCTCCTTCAGTGTACCTTCTGTGTGCTGTGGATCTAAGGTTGCCCAAGCATATAATGAAGGAGAAGAGGATCTGGAAATAAATGCCTGTTTCTTTCTCCCCCACCCCCGCCTGGCGAGGATGCTGTTTATTCTTAGCCTGTGTTGCTTCAGCTCCTGCTCCTGCCAGCAGAGCCCCATCCCTTGGTGTGTCTGCAATAACAATGCTAAATAGCCAAATTCTCCCCAGGAGCACAGGGAGGGAGCTCTGCTCCTTTGCTGGATCTCCCCCACTTGAGGTTGTAGGGGATGAGTTCCTCTGCTCCAATTTCTTGAGCAAGTGCAGCAGCAGACTCTGGATCAGCTCAGAGGCAGCAGGAAATGACCAGCAGTGCTGTAGAATAAGTGAGTTAAAGACACCCTTGTTCTGTATCATCGAGCTGATTACAAAATTGTTTGTAGCTATTTGTTCAATTTAGATTTTTTTTTTTGTCAACAGGAAATTGAAAGAACGTACATATGTTTGTTCTTGTTTTTTCATAAAAAGAGTTTTGGAACAGAAAAGTTATTTTTTTCTTCTAATTAAAGGTAGGAAGGAAACAAAAGATAAGATGTTGTCTTTGTTGGTTTACCTCACTTTTACCATAAAAGTAAGCAAAAAAATTAAGCTTCATTTCTGGTAGGGATGTCATATCCCAGGATGATGGCATGGAGGCCTGGATCCTCAGAAGATGGCAATTTCTTGGAGCATCTGCATTGGTTGTCATAAGATTGTATATCAAGAGGTAAACAGAGAGCCTCTCCTAATGTTTTATTGTATCTCTCAGGTAACAAGATTTTTCTTCCCTGAGGTGAAAAATGTCTTTGCATTAATAATGTTCAGAGTCCACACATGGTGTGAATTCTTTTTCCATATTTACTGCCTAAACTTGTGTGCTGTAAATATTCTTTCTCCTCATTATCTCACCTCTGATTTGCTTTCCTTGTGCTGCTCCCTTGTTTAGGCAGTTGTGGTGTGCATGGCCTTGTTAGAAATGCAGTGGAGAGGTCTTGCTCCAGACCCAAACCACCTTTAATGCTGTGGGTGACATGGGAGTGCTGTACAAGGAGTATTTGTCTAACTTCTGTCAGTAGCAGGAGAGATATAAATAGAAGTTTTGAAATGACAGCTGTTAATCATGATTGAAATCAGAAATAACAGCCCTTGATTTATCCTGTTGGTTTTTGGTTATTTCTTGCCATGCAGTTCTCCTTTTATTTGTTTTCATACAGGCAGATTTGTTCTTGATCATTGATAAAATATGTTTTCTTTGCAATCTGAGTTCTGCATGAGATGTGCTGCTGCTCTTTTCTGGCTGGTTGAAGGCACGTGTCCTGGTTTAGGGCAAATTTGGGAGAAAACCTCCAAAGGGCCTCTCCAGAAAGCAAACCCACACGGCCCCTACCCCTAACAGGTTTGGGAAGGATTCCTGGGAGAGAAGTGGAAAGAACCTGTTTATTTAACAGGCACAGCCCCCCCAGCACACAGAATGAACAATTCCAGATGACACCACTCTGTCACTGCTCTGACAAAGATGGCAAATTCAGAAAGTCTCTCTGGGGGTGCTTGCTCTGTTCTCAGTCCCTCCTGTGCTGGGGCAGCTGCTGCAGCCACAAGGTGCAAACTCTCGGTGTTCCCAGGGCCCAGCCTGGAGCAGGCTCCAGTGGGTCCAAAAAGGGAAAGGAGAAACAGTCCAGGGGAAATCTGGACTGCTTGGCTAAACTAGCTAATGAGCAGGAGCAAAGAGCAAGAGCAAAGCAGGAGCAAAGCAGGAGCAAGAGCAAAGCACAAAGCAAAAGCAGCACCATGCACTGCCCTGTCTGTGTGTCCCGCCAGCCGTGGGGTCTCAGAATCTCTGCTGCTCAGAGTGACTCTGAGATATGTACAAGCTTCTTTTACCCAGCCTGGCCATCACAGAAGGAGTCAGGATTCTTCTGTTCTCGTTCTTAAGGTTGTTTATTATTTCTTATCTATACCATTCTTTCTCCAGCCTGCCTCAGGTCTGTCTGGCAGGTCAGGTGGTGTTATCTTTTTATACTAAAAACTACGTGTACATTATTTACCATAACTTCCCAATACCTATCACCTATGTTAGACAGTGAGCTTCTACTCTAAACCAATCTAAAAGTGCCACCATCACAGCAGAAGATGGAGGCCAAGAAGAAGAAGGAGAAAGACAGAACATGCCCAGATTCCTCCATCTTGCCTCCTGAGCCCCCATTCTAAATCCCCAAAATTCTGCATTTTCAGCCTGTGATAAATTCACTATCATTCTACTTAAACTTTCTTGACTTGTAATTCTTCATATAAAGGTTGGTAATTGTTTTTCCATGGGTCAAGATCAAAGGCACAGAGGTCTTGGGCTCTGTGCCAAGGTCTCTGAGCCCCCTGGCAGGATCTTGAGTCCTCCAGGGCAGCCAGAGGAATTTCCTGGGTTCTGACATTGGGGGAGCAGCTGATAACAAAACAAAACAAAACAAAATTTTGCTCCTCAGAGCCAGTCTTGAAGGCACAGAACATACTATCCAACATGAACAGAACACACAAATGGGGATACAAGCACCATAAAATCACTCTTGGGCAGCACCCAGGGCTGTGTTTGCTGGGCAGGGCAGGGCTGGCCACTCTGGCCACTCTGGATGTCAGAGCCCTGCAGGATGGCCCAGCAGGCCTGGGCTGTGCTGGATAACTGGGATCTCACAGCTCCAGCCAGGCTTCATCTCCCAGGCTGTGCCCCCTGGCCTTAGGAGCAACTTGCACTCATCAGCATTCCCTGATCTGTCTGGGCTTCTGCCTAGACCTGTGTGTGCCTCGCTGGGGAAAAGGCTGTGCCTGCCAGAAGTGACCAAAATTCCCATTCTTGTGTCCTGTTCCAGGCTGGGAAAAGGCCAGAGAGCAATTGGGGGCAGTGGGGATGTGTGTGTGCTGTTCCCTGCTCAGGACAAACTCCTGCCATGAGCCAGGAGTGGGGCTGGGCTGTGCCTGGCCAGGATTTTGGGAAGCAATCCTAATGGCACATGCAGGAATCAGTTGAGCTGAGCTGGGGAATTCGCTCACCCAGGTGGGAGCAGGGACTGCCTCAGCCTTGCAGAAGCTGTTTAAACAAAGGATGACAGGCAGAAGTGCCAGTGGAATTCTCCTCCCCACAGCAGGGTTCTGCCATCTCTCAGGGAGCAGCTGTCCCCTTCCTTTAGGACTGGCTGTGCTCTAACAGGGAGAGGTGTTAGTATTCATAATTTCAAAGTAAAATGTAGTGAAATAATCCTTTAATTCCATATGGCATAGAAGCTCAGGCACCTCGAAACTACACTATAGATTTACTGCTGCCAAATGGTGTGGGGTTTTTAAATTAAAATATATTTGAAAATAAAAAAGCTCAGGAGAGCCACATTAGGGTGTTTTGACATATATATAAGCTCTGTGAAAAAGGCTTTTGCCAAATTCTCAGCTGGTTTATTTATATTGATTCTTGTTTATGTGCTACAATGGAATTATCTAAAGTGGCTTTGGGATCCAGCACAGCCAACTGTGATCCCAGGACAATGATTCTCCCTGGAGTCTGGGGCTCAGCTGCCCTTCCATCCTCCTTTACACTCTTAGCATGATCAGCTCTGTCCTTCCTTCTTTTCCTCCTGGGAGAGAAGGCCACAGAGAGCCCTGCTGCCATGGATTACCCTCAGGAGAGTTTTATGGCTTTGTCCCCTCCTCTCATGCCCCAGAAGTGTCTGGCTGGCACAGCAGCTCTGGCACTGCTGCTCTAGGCCTGTTCTGCTCCTAAACCTGAGAGTTTAGCTCTGCTTTACCCTCTAACACTGAATGGCAGAAGGAGCACAGCAGAGCTGCTTTCCCTGGACACAGATGAATATTCAGTTTGCACTTTCACTGTCACAAAGTAGGGCTGAGTGTTTCCCTGCTGCAAAAATAGTTCTGTTAGATTCCAAGTCACCTGAAAATCTCTCTGTGGGCTGACAGAAGAGTTCCTGTTAGCACTTGCTGTGACAGCAGTTTCATGTTGATGTTTCTGCATCTATTTTGGTTTATTCATAATTTCTGGATGGTTTCTGTGTGACCTTCAGGCCTGAGCAAGTCTCTCTTTCTTCATCAAATGGTTCCTCTTGGTGTCCCATATCTTGTGCCTCTCCTCTCTGTGCTCTCTGTGTCCCTCTCTCTCCCTGCCCGGGTCCCTCATGCCAGTCCCCAGCTTTGCCTCCATTCCTCATCACTCTGCAGGGCAGCAGAGTTGTGACTGAAGCTTTGTGACTCAAAAACCACACCATGGCTGAGGCCAAGCTCCCCCAGCCCCTCTCACACCCCTCCTCAGCAGGGGAGGGAAGAAGTTTGTGAGGTAAAGGCAAGGAAATCACCCATTAATATCATGGGCAAAACAGCCTCCACTTGGGGAAAAAAATTCAATTTATTGTCCATAAAAATAGCTTTGAGTAGTCAGAACAACAACAAAAATTGCAATGCCATCCTGTGCCCCCCAGTTCAGCTTCCTTCCTCCATCCCTGGCTGTGGTGCAGTGGAATCCACCATCACCCCCTGGAGAAACTGCCCTGAGGGAAAAATCCTCCCAACAGTCCAGTTCTGGAGAGCAGGGAACACCTATTCTTCTCACTATTTGGGGCAGGTGTGCTGAAGAATCAGAAATAAATCCCTCTGCTGAGCCCTCAGCCAGCAACCACCCTTCCAAATCTGCTTTTTGGCCTTTCCCTTTCAGAGAAATGGAGTTATAACTTTATGCAGTTCTGCTTGACTTCTGGTGTCCTCCAGCAGATTCAAAGGCATTGCAAACAGATTCTGTAGTGCAAGGAAAGATTTCAAAAAATGCAATGCTAAGAATGACCAAAATCTAGAAAAGTTTTGGAGCTGTGGGTGTGCCCCAGGATGGAGTCCTGTGTGGTTCAGCCTGGGCAAGTGGCTTGAGGTGCTTTTTTTGCATGTACCCCATCTCTGCTAGGGGAGTCCCTGAGACTGCACGTATTCCTTGTGAGTCAGAGACACTCTGAGTTTTCAGGGCTTTGAGCTTTTAGTCTAGAAAATGTCTGTATTTCCTCTGACACCCTTTAGATGGATCCCTTCATGGACAAATTCATTCCCACTGTGCAGTGAAAGCACAGAGTCAAACACACTTTTTGTAAACTCTTCTTCACTCCTTGCCTGGTACAAATTAGAAGATTAATGCTGTGTTGATGTGGGAAGTTCCTCAGTGAGACCTTTGTAGAACCACAGAATAACCTGAGTGAGGAGGGATCCCCGGGGTCACCCAGTGCAGTCCCAGCCCTGCACAGACAGGCATAATGGGATTTTCACCATGTGCTGCTGTTTGCATGGGGTACCCTGCTGGAAACAATAGAGGAACAAGAGCTCTCAACATTGCACTTCAATTTTTTCCCAAGGAAAGTTGCATTTCCATGGGGAAACTGATTTTAGGGTTCTTGTGTGCCCCAGGTGATGAACCAGATGCACAGAGTGTAACTGAAGATCCACTCTGTTACCTGTGGGCCTTTGGAGCAGCCCTGTGCTGTTTCAGCATTGCTTTTAGCAGTTGAATCTGTGCAAATAGATTGAGATGAAATGACCCATGGCCTGTCCACATTAAGTGTTCTCATGTGGGTTGGAGTGTAACTTTAGGCTCTTAAGAGAAGATAACGGGCACATTTCCATGCTTTACTTTTTTAATATAACACAGATTGATGGGTTCTGGAATCAAATGCAAACCCTCAACAGTTTGGCACATGGAGAAACTCAGCTTGGAAAAAAAGAAAGGAAAATATGGAAAGCTTATAAATCTTAACTTGGACTTATTTCTGAGTTTGCTGTCTAGTCCCTGCAGTTCACTTTTTTTTTTTTTTCTACAGAGTTTCAGGCTCAGATGTCTTCACCATGTTCTCTTACTCCTTGTAAATTGTGTCCAGAAAAATGACACCTGCTGGGTTTTTCTTCTCTTCTCTGGAAATAGCTGGAATTCGTGATGTAGAAGAATTATAAAACTGGGCTGTTATTATTAGTTAGCAAATAACTAATGTGTGAAGATTGTGTACAAACTAAATTTAGGTTCTAGAAATAAAATCTGAGACTGGAAAAAATATTCTTAACACCCCACTTGCAATAAGAGTTTTCCCATCATTGGGCAGATGTTGACAAAAGACCAAGTCAGGGAAACTTGATCCATTTTCCTTTGGGTGGGTAAATGTTAAACTTGGGACCATAAAGTTACAGGACATGGAGGTCCTAGATAAGATCAGTGAGTTATAGATGAAATGTAAGACTTCTTGAATTCGTTATCCTCCCCTCTGCCTCCAAGAGCTGCTCCCAAGATCTCTTAGATCTGACTGATAAACCGTTCCATTGGAAATAAAAATCATTTCACTGGAAATGTTCTGGCTGAGCTGTGGAATATTTAGTTTATTTATTGAATTGTAAGTGTCTGACAAATAGCTCTGGTCCTTCTGCTACATTTTCTTTGGGCTGAGAGTTTGCCTGTGCCATTTTTTGCAGTTGTGCTCATGCATTGCAACTCAGTTGTGCGTTGGAACTTTTAGTTTCATGGACTTTGTGTCCTTATTTTGATTTGACTGATGGAGAGCACCCAAAGTTTCCCTTTAGTGGTGAGGGGAGTAGGGGATCAAGGAGAAGTGGCACACAAATACCAAACTTGCAGATGCAGTTTGCTCTGGCTGTGGTGGGGAGAAAGTGATAACCTGAGGGTGAGGATGCTTTTTGTGCTCCTTCAGTGACCCTGGGAGGGAGCAGCTGTGGCTGTGGGTGAACAGAGTGTAGGAAAACATCAGCAGAAGTGTAGGTTTTATTTGTGTGCCCCTGTAAAAGTGCATTTGTGTGAATTTTTGTGTGTGTGCTTCTTTCTGGGATAACTGAAATTAAATGAGAGAGAGAAGAAAGAGGGGAAAAACGGGTGATGGAGAACATTGGCAGAGGAACCTTTGGTCTCCAGTCATGGTATGGAGATGAATGAATACCTGCTCCAGTAGGGTGTGAATGGAACCTACCATCATCATATTAACAATTAGAATAAGTTAGCAGGAGTTGTTTGGTGTTTGTTATATAGATATTGGTAAGTGTAGTAGGTCTCATAAAATATTTCATTAGGTACCTCACCAAGTATTTTCTCTGCATTTACCTCTGCTTCTAGTCTTTATGTGTGTGATTTTAAGTCTAAATTTCTGAAAGAGACTTCTTGCCAGTATTAACCACCAGAGTTAGTTCAAACAAAGCATCAGCAAGGCTAAATGAAAATTTTAATACATTCAAGGAAAGTATAGGGAAGGATACTTGAAAACAAAGGTCTGCATTTTCAGCATTGCAGTGGATGTGGATCATCTCTTCCTCTTGCTCTCTAGGTGTGCATGTGCTCGTGGACATGTGTAATGGGTGTCTGTGAATGTTCCTCTCAGTACATTGCTGTGTAATGTGGTGACCTCAACAGTCCAAAGTGTAAGAGAAAGCAGATGTGTTCTCAATTGTAATGAAAATGTAGTTTAGGGGTTTTTTTTTGTAGGTTTTTTTTTTTTATTACAATGCCAGTAAATTTCATTAAAGCTGATTTGAAAAAACAAAAGCAGTTTGATACCTATTAAATAGATCCTGTTGTTTTATGAACATTGAGGTTTGTTAGTCAAAAATTGTTTAGAGTGTCAGGCAGTGTGGTTCAGGGCTAGTCCAGCAAAAGAAAGGCTTCTCTGGAGTGGTGACCTCCTCTTCCCCTGGGGAGACTCAATGGATCTCAGGTCCTCAATGCTCTTATGCTGTAAGGAGGGAGGAACTGATGCTGTGAGTGCTGCACTGTGATGGAAACCAAAACTTCATCCATGGCAGAAATACCCTGAGAAGCCTGAAAGGTGAAGCTCTCAGAGGAAGGTCTCAAACTGTGATTTCCTTGGGACACAGGTGTTGTTGGGACACGAGTGAGCTCCTGCCTGCAGCAGCTGCAGCTCCCTGGGGCCGTGGCGTCCCTGGGCTGTGCCCTGGCACAGGGACACGGAGCACTGGCACTGCCACTGAGCCACTGCTGCTGCTGGGAGGGGATAAAGGACAGTGGGACAAGGACACTCACCGAACCAGGCTCAACTCTTGCTCTCTTTGTGTCTCCTCTGTGCAGCTCAAGCCAGGCCAGAACAGCTGCCGGGACAGCGACAGCGAGAGCGCCAGCGGCGAGTCCAAGGGCTTCCAGCGCAGCAGCTCCCGGGAGAGGCTCAGCGATGTAAGTGCAGCTGGGGGGTTTGGTTCCTGGGATGGCTTGTGGCTAAAATCTCCTTCCCTTTGGGGCTTCAGCTGAGACTGGGGGTCAGAAAATTAACTTAGAGTAGGAAGAGAAAATTAACTTAGAGTAGGAAGAGATCCCGCATGCACCTGGCGGTGAATAAAGGTGCACACCGACTTTACAGCTCCTACAAGGTGTGGGGCTTTGGCAAATCACAGAAGAGGAAGAGGTAACTTAGGTCTCCTGCCCTGGTTCAGTAAACTTCTTAAAGATTGATACAATGTCTTTCTGTGTGCAAACCACTCAGCTCTTTGGAAGCAGTTGAAGGCCATTTAATGAGGTTAAGATGTTCTGCATAGTTGAGAAGTGAGTAACATTTTTACCCCAACTGGTGGAGGGAAAGAATGTATTTCTTTGGGCTACATACTGTCTTTATGAGAAGTATTTGAGTGTCTAGAGAGACTCAGTTATGTATAATGAATTGATATAACATGGCCAACAATAGCATAAGCTCTGCCTTTGTTGCTCTACCTAAAATGCTGTGGAAGGGCCTGAGATGGCAGCCCTGTGGGGAAGTGTTTTTCTCCATGGGAGAATGCTGCTCATTCACCAGTGACACACATGAGTTGTTCTGACAGAGCAATGACTACAGAAATCTTCTGTTGCTGCAATTATATTACTATTTATTATGTGTACCATCACAATCCTTGAGTGTTTTATTCATGGCTCTGTGTCCTCTGTGCCACATGCTTTACAACGCAGAATATAAAGAAAGCCCTGTCCCAACAGAGTATCTAAATTGGGGATTTTGTAGGTCAGATCCTTTGCTGGTAAAAGCATGGATAGCTACATCAGTCAACCCAATTTGTACCAGCCAGCAATCTGGCCCTACTTTTAACTAACCCACATTTTGGAAATGGGGATTTTATCGATAGCATGTCTGTGTAGATTTAGATGACAGATACCAGATGGTGTCCTCTATAGGCCAATCCAATAAAACTGAACTGAGCAGGCATTAAAAGAAATACCTTTGTAAAGGATACATTTCGTTGTGCAAATTTAAGCCTGAAGGCACACAGCTAGCAATTTTTGCTGAATTGTGCATATCACTGGAACAGATGCCTGATTTTTTTTTTCTGTGAAAGTGTGAAATCTGTAGCACTCTCTCTCCACATCCCTTTGTCACATTTAGAGGTCCATTTCTTCCCCAGAGCCAGCCTTTATGGGTTACATTCAGCTAAACACTTCAGAGCTTGCCCTTCATAGCTGTCAGCTGAGGTCAGTCTCAGGGCTGTGAGATCTCTTTGGAAAAAGAGAGTGAAACCAGAGGAGGTAGTAAGGAAATGCTCTGTACAGGTAGCAGTGGAAGGCAGCTGGATGTCAGCCTGTCACCGTCATCATCCTGGCTTATCTGAGCCCTGTGGCAGCTGGGAAGCCACTGCAACCAACTTCACAATTACACAGCACCTTCAGAAAAAATGTCACAGCTCCTTACAAACATGGTTTTAATTAGCTTTGTCATTCCCTTGCCATGTAGTGAGTGGAGAGCTCTGAGGTTTATTGGGCTTCTCAGCAGCTCACAGAATTGCACTGCCAGACCTGGCAGTGAGAGCAGAGTCCTGGGTCCCCTTCCACCCATCAAATCCAGTTTTTCTCTGATGTTTTTACAATACTTTTCCTTTGTCTTGGTGCTGTGGCAAATTAAAAGGAAGTAGAGAGCAAATACAACTTCCCTAGTGCACCCAAGAGAGGACAGAGGGATTCACAGGTTGCTCAAAAGAAACATTATGTAAATATATGTGGAGATGTATATTTTAAAGTGTTATACATAATTTATGTTTTGCTTAATAAGGGAAGTTCCTTTGCTTTGATAATTCATTGCAATACAAGCATGTCTCTGTGGTCTGGCATCACCAGTTCAGCTGAGATTTGAAAAACTCACACGAGACAGCTCTCACTGTGCCTGGGTCTGTCCCAGGCTCCTTCAGTTCGGAGCAGTAATTCCCACTGCCCCCTCTCCCAAAGTCTGTTCAGAGCTGTCCATCCCATTGTCCCCTCCCAAAGTCAGTTCAGAGCTGTCCCTCCCATTCCCCTCTCCCAAAGTCAGACACCCCATGTGCTGAAATGACAGGACCTTCCCAATGTTTATTTTAAATAATACTTTTTGAGGATGTCAGATATCTAAAGATACACACTATTTGCTGTCCAAAAAAGCTACAGACAACAGAGTAAGCTTTTCTCTGAAGCTTAGCTTCTGTTTTTACATCTGTTTTCTCAGGGAAAAAAATTTATGAAAAGTGTACCAAACAGAAGATAGAACAAAAAAAATATAAAACATTGCAAGCAGGTTAACCTTGAGGTCAGAAAGCAAATTTTGGCCATGAAATATAATGAATCTCCACTATTGTCACCTGGCAGCACTGTAAGGCTAAACATGGCTCCTGTATGGAAATGTGGCTAATGACTGAAGTGCATGTTCTCCAGGTGGATGATCCATTTTCCCATCCCAATTTTGAGCAGGCTGGTGAAACAGGAATGTGAGAGCTTCACAGGCCTTCCTGCAGGGCCTGATGAGAGCTCAGTGACAGATGCAGAATGAGGGAGAGGGGATAATGAACATCCAGTTGCAAACTGACATGTCAGTGGCTTCATTCCCTCTCCTGTCAGGGATCTTTCAACTTTGCCTATTGTAAATGTTCCTGCAGCCCTTGGATAATGCAGAGTGATGCAAAGTGTGTTTACAAGGAGGGACTCCTTTCCAGGCTAATGAGATCCAAGCAGGTAATTTGCAGCGTTTGTGAGAGGTGGGCAAAAATGAAAAGAAGATAATTCAATGAAAAGACCATGTTAAACAGGAGATTTTTCTTATAATGAGGCTTGAAATAGCATCAGACAGTAGGAAGGGGAATATCCTCTGTTCTTGTCAGATGCAATGCAGTGAGACTGATTTCTGTCAACTCCTCTCTTTGTCCTCGCCTCGCACATGTGTGCACACACCCACCCCTCTGTGAGAGAACATAATTAGCAGAGAATCTGACCTCTGCTAGATTAGGGATAATGATTGCTCAAATGCTCCAGTGCAAGCAGTGCCCTGATCCAGCTCCCCCCTCTGAATTTCATAAACCCATGGCTCTCTGCCTTTCTCCCTGGTATAGTTTTTTTTTTTTTTTTAGGAATGACAACTTGTTTTTTTCCTTTATGGACAGAGGTAGCTCCAGGGGCCTAAAGAGAAATTGGAGAGCTGCTCCTCCTTTATATATAGGGTGCTGTAGTCAGTTTAATCTCATCAAAATCTTGCCAGTAGTAGAATTCATTTTGTTGAGATCTTGCTTGGAGACAAGATGGCAGCGCTTTCTCTTTTGCTCAGCTTGGAGCTCAGTCAACTTCTTTTTTTTATCTCCCCGTATGTATTTATTTTTAATTGAGTCCTCCCTCTTTGGAATACATTTTTGTCATGTTTTACAAAACAGCCAGGAGATTTACCCGAGGAAAACATGAGAGTTACAGCTAACCTGGATGGTAAATGCACCGAGTATTCAGGGGTTCAGCTACCTCTTTGCTAATCAGAAATCAAACCACCTGATATCTTTGGAGCACATTCCTAAATTCCTAATCTACCTGATCTCAGCCCTGCCTGCTGCCTCTGGTGTTGGTTGCAGGCTTTCAGTGAAGGGATGAACAGCAAAAGCCTCTCCCACATGGTCACTGGATGGGATTCAGCACCTCATCACCTCTTGCTGCAGTTGGCACCTTTCTGTCTGGAATGTTTTTCCAGTTCCTGAACAGGGCATGGGACAGGAATCTTCCCATTTGTCCCTACATTAGAGGTCTGCTCTTGGGCTCTCAAAACAGCTCATCAAAGCTGCTGCACCCTTCATGAGTGCTCCCCTGCTCCCAGTGCCCTGTGTCTGTGTGCTCCCCTGTGCTGGGCACTTTGTGCTTGAGAGGAGCCACAGTGAGGAGGTGACAATGAGGACCAAGTCCTGAAATCCTGACCTGCCCTGCCCACCAGGTCTGTGGCTGTTTGCTTCAGGAAGAGACTCCAGCAGTGTAATCCTATGGGCAGCTCATGCTTTCAGCCCCAAATCCAGAATATCTTCAATTCTTTTGTCCCCCATCCTTCTCACTTGTACAGAGCCAAAGACAAATTGAGGAACAGCCTTTGGGTTCTGTGCTGTGAAACCCTCAGTGCTGATCCCTCTGCAGAGTATCACCAGTGACTTTGGCAGTGTGTGGAGTGGAGGCACATGAGCAGAGCTGTGTCTGTGTGCTCCTCCTGTGCTGGGCACTTTGTGCTTGAGAGGAGCCACAGTGAGGAGGTAACAATGAGGAAATCCTGAAAGTCCCCAAGTCCTGAAATCCTGAGGTCCCTTCCCACCAGGTCTGTGGCTGTTTGCTTCAGGAAGAGACTCCAGCAGTGTAATCCTGTGGGCAGCTCATGCTTTCAGCCGCAAGTCCAGGATATTTTGATATTTTCAATTCTTTTGTCCCCCATCCCTCTCACCTGTACAAACTGAGGGACAGCCTTTGGGTTCTGTACATACAGGGGCTCCCCGTGATGCCAAAAGTCACAAGCCAAACAATATTAAGGTGATGAAAAGCTGTTACTCTTTAATGAAGGTCTTCCAGTTGCAAGTATGGCAAAATGCACACGTGATACAGGACTTGGACAATTTTATAAGTTTAACAAATTAGCATACTTCAGAGAAAGTGTTCAATTAGAAGAACAGTTAATTAAGTAATCCCTCCCCCCATTTGGTTCTGCCCCCATTGCTCTCCCCAGCTTCTAGCCCCACATTTATTATGTCTACAATATATGGAAAAAATAAAACATGCTTGGTTCCCAGTGCTGCTCCCTGTGCAGAAGATCAGCAGTGATTTTGGCAGTGTGGAGTGGAGGCACAGGAGCAGGGCTGTGCCTGTGTGTGTGCCAGGAGCTGCTCAGCAGCCGTGGCTGTGCTTTGTGTGCGCGTGCCTGCGAGGGTGGGGATGTGTGTGTTTGTGTGTCTAAGGTTGGGTGCTTAAATGCTTTGTTGCATTATGTTAATTCCTCGGCAGTGCAATCAAATTCATGTCGTAATTAAAGCTGTCAGTTGGAAGGCAAGCCAATCGCCAAGAAAACACAGCATAACAAATGAAGTGAAATGATTCTGCGTGTAGCTATACAATGCTTCGCCAGGCATGAAATTAAATAAGTAATTTGATGTTGACATCAGAAATTGAAATGATACCCACTGTTCCTTCATTCAGTCAGACCTGCATAAACAATAGCCAGAACAAATATGTACAACACAGTCTTTCTCCCCACCCAGCTCCCCAAGTAATGCACAATATATATGCAAAATGGGTATAACTGTGCCTTCCAAGACCTCAAGGATGTAATTTTCTTTGGTACACAATAAACTAATGCTTACACGAGGGTTACTACATTTTTGCTTCTGGGCCAAAGTTCTTTTCTTTAAGAAAGGATGGAAACAAAACAAAAAAAAAAAAAAAACAAAACAAACCAACCAAAAGAAAAAAAAAAAGGTGGGGGAAAAAGCCCAGAACCCTGTCAATTTTAAGCAAGTGTATTTTGCTGACGGGCACCTAATGCAGGCTTCTGCTGGTGGTTGTGTGAATATCAAACAGTATTTCTAATGTCCTATTTTGCAAAGGGTTTCGGAAAGTGAAACCATTACCTCTATTATAGGCACACTTTAAATAAGAGCTATAGAACCAGCCAGTGCAGGATCACGACTCAGCACGGGCTTGTAAAGATGTTTGCACAGTTGGTCCCAAGGCTGGGCACGGGGTAGTGGGAGCCTTTCGCTCTTGGGAGTTCCCAAAAGGTGAGAAGCTGTCTCCTTGCATAGCCCTCGCTTCAGCCTCTGTGCTCTGCCAACACACGGTTCAACACAGCTGACAGTCATTCATGCATGTGCAGCACAGTCTTTCATACTTCAATTAAATAGAGTTTGCAAACTGTACTCTCCATATGCAGCATGCAATGTGTGAAGGGCTATATTTCCATCCAGCAAACTCAAGTTCCCTGAAACTGCACAGTTGTTCAGTGGAAGTCATTTGACTGCTATGTTTCGACTGTCCTCCCATAGCCATTGCAGCATTGCTTTTGAAGGAATGAAAATATTCAGTGGGAAATATTTTGTTTGCTTATTCTTTTTTTTCTTCCTCTTTATTGTTTTGTTTTGATACTCTATCCTTCCAAAACTTGGAATAAAAAGCAGACAAAAATTACACACAGATGCAGAATGCAAACTTTGGAGCTTTCAGCCAGTAAAGTAAGTTTTAAAAAACTGTGAGTGAAAGAGTGGGACTTGCTTGGCATCTGCACATAGCTGAAACAAAAGTGGTTCCAACGACTGCACATGTTGTATTTGTGGGTAAATCTGCAGCTGAAATGAAAGGAATCTCAATGGCCTGGAGCAGAGAGCAGGGTGAGGGAGAGGAAGGCAGTGTGTGTGCTGGGGGATACTGAGCAGGGTGTGCTCTGTGCCAGGGCTGCAGAGGGCAGCACCACAGGGGCTCCCCCTGATGCCAAAAGTCACAAGCCAAACAGTATTGGGAGGATGAAAAGTTGTTACCATTAATGGAGGTCCTCCAGGTGTGAGTATGGCAAAATGCACATGTGATATAGGACTTGGACAATTTTATAAGTTTAACAAATTAACATACTAAGAGAAAGTATCCAGTTAGAGGAACAGTTAATTAAATAATCCCCCCTCTTGGTTCTGCCCTCCATTTCTCCCCCCAGCTTCTAGCCCCACATTTATTATGTTTACAATAAATGGAAAAATAAAACATTCTTGGTTCCCTATAGAGGCAAAAAAGACTGAATAAGAGTCCAGGAAGGTGAACTTACTGTTCTAAAATCTCAGAGAAAGGGTAGGAGAAGGACTAGAGCTAGTTAGGGAGCTATGCAACTGTATAATAGTAGTCTACAGAGTTATGAATATATGAAAAATGTATAAAAAGCTAAAATCTTTTGGCACCCCCAAAGCAAGACCCGTGCCCAGAGAGTGGCTGTGCCAGGGGCTGTGCCAGTGCCCAGGGCAGTCCCAGGGACAGCAGGGGAGCTCTCAGGGACATCACCCCTGGCACCAGGGGGGTGTCCTGTGGGTGATGTGGCACAGGGGACAGGGGGACTTTGGAGTGTCTTTGTTTGTGTGCAGTTCCCTTCCCTGATAGCCAGAGCTGTGCACTGCAGATCTGCAGTTTGGCTCCCTGTCCTGGCACAGGGGTGAGTGACAAAAATTCTCTGCATTCCCAGTGGTCTGCCCAGGTCCCTCTGCAGGTCTGGCTGTCCCCAGGCTGTGTCACCACGGAAAGGGAGGCTGTGCTGAGGAACAGGAGTGGGAATGGAGCTCCAGGAGAGGGAATGGAGCTACAGGAGAGGGAATGGAGCTACAGGAGTGGGAATGGAGTGGGAGTGGAGCTACAGGAGTGGGAACTGAGCTACAGGAGTGGGAATGGAGCTACAGGAGTGGGAATGGAGCTACAGGAGTGGGAATGGAGCTCCAGGAGAGGGAACTGAGCTACAGGAGTGGGAACTGAGCTACAGGAGTGGGAACTGAGCTACAGGAGTGGGAATGGAGCTACAGGAGTGGGAACTGAGCTACAGGAGAGGGAATGGAGTGGGAGTGGAGCTCCAGGAGAGGGAATGGAGCTACAGGAGAGTGAATGGAGCTACAGGAGTGGGAATGGAGCTACAGGAGAGGGAATGGAGCTCCAGGAGAGGGAATGGAGCTCCAGGAGTGGGAATGGAGTGGGAATGGAGCTACAGGAGAGTGAATGGAGCTCCAGGAGTGGGAATGGAGTGGGAATGGAGCTACAGGAGAGTGAATGGAGCTCCAGAAGAGGGAATGGAGCTACAGGAGTGGGAATGGAGCTACAGGAGTGGGAATGGAGCTCCAGGAGAGGGAATGGAGTGGGAATGGAGCTACAGGAGTGGGAGTGGAGCTACAGGAGAGGGAATGGAGCTCCAGGAGTGGGAATGGAGCTCCAGGAGAGGGAATGGAGCTCCAGGAGAGGGAATGGAGCTACAGGAGTGGGGAATGGAGCTCCAGGAGAGTGAATGGAGCCACAGGAGTGGGAATGGAGCTACAGGAGAGGGAATGGAGCTACAGGAGTGGGAATGGAGCTACAGGAGAGGGAATGGAGCTACAGGAGTGGGAATGGAGCTACAGGAGAGGGAATGGAGCTACAGGAGTGGGAATGGAGCTACAGGAGAGGGAATGGAGCTACAGGAGTGGGAATGGAGTGGGAGTGGAGCTACAGGAGAGGGAATGGAGCTACAGGAGTGGGAATGGAGCTCCAGAAGAGGGAATGGAGCTCCAGAAGAGGGAATGGAGCTCCAGAAGAGGGAATGGAGCTCCAGAAGAGGGAATGGAGCTACAGGAGTGGGAATGGAGCTACAGGAGAGGGAATGCAGCTCCAGGAGAGGTAATGGAGCTCCAGGAGTGGGAACTGAGCTCCAGGAGAGGGAATGGAGCTCCAGGAGTGGGAACTGAGCTCCAGGAGAGGGAACTGAGCTCCAGGAGAGGGAATGGAGCCCCAGGAGTTCCACACTGGTTCTCTGGCAGCCTCACCACAGAATGCTCCTCTGCTTTTGCTGCTGTGCCCACGGGCTCTGGAGGCTGGAGCTGGGCACTGCTCCCCCTCTGATGGAACAGCCTGACCTCGATTAGCACCAGGATCCCCCATGTCTCTGAGAGAACCTGCTGTGTAATCCCCATTGCTTAGATGAAAAACTAATGAAACAAAACCCTTTATCTCCTTAATTCCTGTGAATATAGAGGTTGTGATCGTGTCCCACTTAAACTGAATTTCATGATGCTATTTTTTAAAAAAGCATTTCAACAAATTGATTATTTTTCATGGTAGTAATATTAGTTTTAATTATTTTTATAGGTTTGAGTTTTGAAATCTATTTCACACTGTAGATATTTGCTGTTGGCTTTTTTTGTGGTTGTTGTTTCTATATCCTTGGTTTGTCAAACAATGTGGACATCCAAATGGGAAATTGTAGTGACTGCATTCTCCAGAAAATGGTACATTGACTAAAGCAGCTTCTCTGTGCCCACGCATTCTTTACATTTCAGACTACTAATTATGTTTACAAAATGTCTCATTTTAGAAAAGCACTATGTGTGTACTAACCAGGGCCTTTCGGGAATAAATTGGCAAACAGGTCATACACTGAAAAAGTCATCCAAACCCACCGGGCTTTTTGTTTTGAAGTCAGTCTACTTTTTTTCCTTTTCTCCCCCTCCCTCCTGCCCCTTTGTGGCCACGGAGCTGAGGAGCTGGAGTCCAGGGCATTGAATGTCAGCATGTCAGGGAGGCTGGTTGATGAGTGTCTGTTTAGTCTCAGTGCAGGGCGAAATGCCATCATTAATTCATTACCCAGCTGCCTGTCAAATAAATTGGCAATTACGTCCACGGCAGAAGCTTGGAATTCAGTAAATAGCACGTTACCATCTCCGAGTGGTTGAGAGATGTAAAGGGAAAAATTAAGCAACATTGTGTTTGTTTCAGTAGCAGATGACAAGGGGCAGGACGCTGGGGCTGTGATGTGGTGATGAAAAGCTTGGAAAGGGCTGGTAATGAGCTGTGTGGATTGGAACGTGTTAAAAACCATCACTGACTTTCCACTTTGTCTTTGTGCTTTATTGCAGAGCTCAGCTCCTTCCAGCTTGGGAACAGGCTACTTTGTAAGTGTCTATCTCCACTTTCACCCTGTGCCTCAGCAGCAGAGTGTTCCTCACACAAATATTCACACAGAACTCATGGACACAGGGAATACCCCCCAAACCCCTCTGCCCAAGGGCTGAGTGCCCTTCTTATTTATTCCTCACCAATACCCTGCAAGTAACATTTCCAACATGATGGTTTGTGTTTCCTTGAGCTAATCAGGTGTCATTTTAATTACTACATACATTTTACCAGCACTTAATTTACACAATTATAGCAGATAAAGTGAGCCATGGTCTCACCAGCTCTCTAATGGGAGATGGTAGGATCCTGATCCCCCCTTGCACCCATTCTTGTTGGTTCACAGATTTTAAAGAGCCCATGACAATGTTTTGCCTCTTCTCCTGTGTATCACAGCCCAGATAATGTGGCACAGTGATTTCTACCTGTTGCTTAAAAGCCTGTGGCTCATGGACACTCCTGGAAAACACAGAAGTTATATTTATGCCAGATTTCCATTTTATGTCCTGAGAAGCAGATCAGGCCCCAGCTGGTTTGAAAATTGATCAGGTTTCTTGGAGTTTGTGATTTATTTGCATGCCCCTGTATTGATTTAACAGTCTATATTCATACCTTCCTGTTCATTCCCACATTCATCAATATATCTTTTACTTGCACAGATAAATTGGGAGTGGAAAAAGTTTTCCATTCAAGCCAAAGTACTGCTTATTTTCTTCCAAGATTTATATCTAAATTGCTCATATCCTGTTTCTCTTGTAACTTATGCTGTATTCTCCAAGCACATCCTTTCTGCCTTTATAATACCTGTAGGAGAAGCAGAGCATTGTGTATGTCCAAAACCAGGTGGGTAAAATGGGAGCCCTGTCCCATAGCACTGCTCTGTGAAGTTATCAGTATAATCAAAGCCTCCTTCTATCTTCTCGTTGAACTCTGGAGAAAAGTAAACTCTGTGGTATTCAATTACATGATGGAAAAACTTGGCTGCACTCTTGTCACATTCCCAGAGAGTTATTTTCTTCTATTGGTTCATGGTGAATTTAGTCTTTTGTCACAGACGTCTGTGATCCTGTCAGAAAGTCATGGGATTAAATTGTGAACGTGTGGTCTCACAAAAATTGCACAAAAATTGCTTAATACCTGGAGAAATGCTGTGTCCTGCTGGATTTACATTGGACTTCTGCACAAACAGAACCTTCACACTGCTGGTGGTGAGGTATGAAAAGAGCATCCTCAGGTTTAAAAGTTTTGTGGTAGTTATTCTAATTATATCAAGGCCCAGATCAGTGTAAGGTAAGTTGTGAAACAGAAAAACAAGCTAGTTTCCTTTTTTTATCACTTGCCCTGGTTTGTGTCATGTATTTTTAAGAGGGAGGGGATGAAGGAAAAAAATGTTATCAAATGGCTTAACATTTATTTAGAATTAAAAGTAAACCTTGAATGTCTTTCCATAGTTCAGAATGAATTGCTTTTCCTTTGTCTGGGAAAATTCAATCATGCAGAGGTCTGTAGACCTGCTCTGGAATGGGACAGGTGTATTATGGGCTGGGGGGCTGTGCCATGGATAAATGAGCCTTGTTCTCCTTGCAGGGAGAGCTGAATATGCATGGTTTGAGAGCAGTGCTCAGCTTCCTCTCTAGGCAGCAGAGGTAACAGAAGAGAAGCCATCTGCTGTTCCCTGCACCATACTGTCTGTGGGTTGGTCCACTAAAGTGAAAATCTGGAAGGTGTCAGCATCCCCTATGCTCCAACAGAAAGCTTGAAAGTTTCCAGCTCTCCTGAGCAAGGGATTCAGTAACAAGAAGAAGCCTGACATCTTCTAGGGCTGATGGATTGGCACCTTAAATCTTTCCAATTTGGGTCTGTGTAGGTGGGGGAGACATCCCTTGTTGGTGCCATTAATATATTTAACTGAGCTGTTTCTTTTCTATAGTCACAGTATTGAGAGTCTTTAACTTCCTTTTTTTCTTTCACTAATAGCCAAGTAGGTAGAAAATGTGCTTCAGTTTCTATCTTAAAGTTGTTTTTACACTTACACAGTCTTGGATGAAACATGAAGGTTTTTTCCCTCCCTTTTCACTTTGGAAAATTGTTTTTAGGATTATCTTGCTTGTTGTTTTAAAAAAGCCCATACTCTTATTAACTTACATGGGGCAAATAAAACCCAGATGTGTTTTGTGGTACCAGACAATGAGAAAAATGCTCCAGAGTGATCCAATTAGCATATGTTTCTGATCAATGTAATTATTGTATTGTCAATGTGCAAAGGAATATGCACTTGAATTGATTTCTTTTTTCCAAAGCTTTTAACTAGAAAAAGACTGTTAGTTTTGGTGTTTGGTGTTAACCCAGAACATCAAAACAGGGGTCATTGTCTCAAATAGTAAAAATAACTCCTAGTTTAATAGATAATAATAAACCTTCGGCCCTTGGAAGTGATTTGATGTTGTACACTGGCCTATGAAATATTCTGTACTGCAGCTCACCAGAGGGAGCAGAGGAACCAGGTAGGTGAAAATGGACTGATGGACATCCACTGCAGGGGGAAGCAGGTTTCATTCAGAAAGGAGTGAACACTGAGGTATGGATTGAGTAGCACAAGTTTGCTGTTTAAATCAACTATTAATGGAATCTTCATGTGTTTAGCATGTTTAGCATGCTGCCTAGCATAGAGATAATCCAGCTTGGGATCCCCTTTGAGGACCCTGCTTGCACCAGGCACTCTGGTTTGAGGGATGGCCTGGGCCATGTGTGTGCAATGTTTGTGCGTGCCACAGCAAAGCTACAATGACTTCTAGGTCCTGATACTCTATAGAGATCACAGAGTGTTTAAGGGAACATTTATAAAGCTGACACTTCCCAAGAACACAAAATCATTCCTCCAATGACTCTGTGATAGCTCCAGCCCAGCAATTCATTATGCAGCTTCAGTGGTAGTGGTGAAGGCTGAAATTTTACCTGATTCTCTACTGTAAGCAGATCAATATCTGAATGGCAGAACTGGAGACTGAATTCTTCTGTTCTTGCTGTCTCTGTGTAAGTGCTCCTGGAAAAGCAATAGGGAAAGGAAAAATGTCCTGCTCTGGAGGGCATTCCCAGCCTGCTTTGGCAATGGACAGGGTTGGGAATCTCCACCAGGTGATTCAGCCCAGCCCACACCCAGCTGGGGTGACAGAGCTGCCCTGGACTGAACAAACTGTGTGAGGAGCTGCCTTCAGCAAAATGGGATCGGTGTGAGCGGCCACTGAAGGAGAGGGGATGGTGCAAAGCTGTCAATGAGCTCTAAATTCACCCTCAAGTCTGGGTTTCAGTTGGGAACAACTCTCTTCTACTCTTTTCACAGGTGTTGGTAGTTCTGCAGATTCTGTTTAAAGACATTTTTGTTGGAGTGTGTTTCACCTGTCTTGGTGCTCCTTCTCAGAGGAGACACTTTCCCGTCCTTTTTGCATATTATTAAACCAGTAGTCAGAAAAGAGGAGGTAAAAATCATTCTAATTCTCCTGGGAGCCTTTTGTGCTGGCCTGACTTTACTGCTTCCTGTGGGATCAGTCCACTCTATGATTGGTGCATGTGAAAAAAAATTTAGGCATGCTGTTAATATTGGTACACCCTAAGAAATCATAACTTAATACTTCCTGGAAGATCTCCCAGTTGTCTTTGATATTTTTTGCATTGCAAATTGTCATTGTCTCTCATCAAAGACAGATTATAAGGTAGATTACATCTCATCAAGATGTCAGATCAGATAATTGGAAAGTAGTGAGAATTTTAGAAAAAAAATCACCATCTCTTTAACTTTAAAAGGAAAGCTGTTTGAATTAGGGAGTTTTTAATGTTGTCCAGCTGTCTTGAGATTTCAGAAGGTTGAGATGTTTTAGAATACAATTAGAATTTGTATAACAGTAAAGCTTTTTCTCTTACCTAGCTTTGAAGAATGGTTTTTGCTCATTTGTGTATCTTGCCAGCCAAATTCCTTTTAAGGTGGATAGAGGTTCATTGGTTTGCAACACAGAACAGAGCAGAAATCAAAACTTAAATAACTGAGTCTTTTGCTTCTAAACAACAACCCTGATTCCCAAGATTGTCAGGTTCTTTGGCAATTGTACAGTTTCTCTGCTTTTGGCAACTTATTTCCATTTCTGTATATGTCTGCTTCTTGAGTCTTTGTTTCTGAGCATTTTCTGTTCCTCTTTTAATTTTTTTTTTATTGCACGTTTGTGTTATTTTCTTTTCCTCCAAATGCAGAGAGTTTGTGAATTTTTCAAAATTGGGTAGAATTTGGAAATAAGCTGGTGATAGAAATAACACTGGGAAGGCAGAAGACTCCTGTGACCCTTCTTTTCCTAACAGTGCTCTTGCTCCACCTTAAAAAAAAAAGAAAGAAAAGCTAAAACTGTGCTTTGCACATGGGCTGGTGACTCAGGCAGACATAAATTGTGAGCTTATTCCCCAGGGCTCTGGCTAATCAGTTGTGCTATCCAGTTTGGCCCTGAGTGGGTTGGGTTCAGCAGATGTTTGTGCAGCTCCAGCGTGCCACTGGGACACTGCCTTGTGCAATGTTGCATTACATTACTCAGAGCTCTAAAAACCCATCCCAGGGAGAATAAGGGGAGCACCAGTGGTGTTTGGTATGGATATGATGGAAAAACCAGTCTTTGGCCTAAATAAGGGCAGATATTTCTCTGTGCACTGGGAGTGATTTTCATCTGAGACATCATCCTGCAGCAGAAATGTGGAATTAAATGTGGAATTAGTTACAGCAGCACATTCTGTGCTCTCTGAGAGCCCTTCAAAGAGCAGATTTCCCTCATTGCCTGGTCCATGTGTTTTGGCAGTGGTCCTGAGGAGCTGAGCTTTGTTCCTTGAGGTGGTCAGGTTTGTGATGCTGGGTGAGAGCCTGTGGAGAGACTCGACTGCAGTGAAGTGCAGCAGGAGCCACTGGCTTCCTCAGGAGAGAACAGATCAGATCAGAAGTGTTGTTTGAAAGGGGCTCAATAAATCCAACCTGCTAAAGCTGCAGAAGGGATGGAGCCCTTTACTCCACACCACGTGCACAGTGCTGTTGGTAAATAAAAAACTGTTCTTGCAAGTAGGTTAAGCTGCTCAGTTAATTTTAGAGCTTGACTTCAGAAGCCAAACATTTAAGTGTATTTTGCTGATGTAGAAGTGTGTGAAACACCCTGAGGTCCGCAAAGGCTCTGCACAGTGGCTGTGGGATGGCACCACAGCATGAACTGTCATGTCCCCTGTGAATAGAGTTGGAAAGAGGATCCTTGTTATCCTCTCTCTGGCACTATAAATCATTGTTAACAAATCCTAATTTGCTTAGTAGGGTAATGAATGATCTCCAATTTTCTCACTGTAATTAGTTTTACCAACTATTATTGTGAAGGGTATATTGAAATCCATTTTAACTTCACTTTAAATTCTCCATGTGCCCATTCTTTGCAGAAGTGAAGCTGACAACAGAGGTTATGAATCTTCTGATAGTAAATTCAGATTGGAGCAAAGTGGACAAGATCCCCAGTAGAAATCTCTCTGTGGGCTGTAATTACTCATTAGTGTTTGCAGCCCTCAGTGGAGTGGGTTTGGTGTGGTGCACTGAGACCAGGAAACCTGGTGTTTCTTCATCTAAAATCTTTTAGGTGTTGTCTTTTGTTTTCCAGGAGCCATTAAAAGTGCAGTTTATTCTAACTGCTGCTGTAAGGGAGACATCATCATTGCCAACTAAATACATTGCATGTAATAAAGTCTAGCCCAGGTCTATTAATTTTAGCATTTATAAACCATAGTGCTGCTCCGAGGGAGAGCTGAGGCTCATTAAAGAGTTTGCTAACAACATGACCAGAAAAGCAAGAAGAACAAGAGCAGCTGCATTTCCAGCATCCTGCTCATCACAATAAGAATTCTTGGAGCAAAACAACAGTTTTTGGAGAAGAAAACTGTATATTTCACATATTATGAACTCAGTATTTGGGGATAAATTAGGCTAGCAGAATAAATGACCTAGGCTGGAATTTGGTCAGGATTGGTCTCTCCTCAGAAAATTTTGAGCAGAGGGGGTGAAGGTTGGAGTTATTTTTACAGCCCTTCAGGATGGTATTTCCTCAAACACTGTGGAATCCTGCCCTAATGCATGCTCATGCTTTTTGAATAGCATGCTTTGAATCTAAGATATGAATCCATATATTTATTTGGATTGTGTGTGTGGAACTGTGTTGTCTAAATGTTACAGAAGGAGAGCAGGGCACCACAGCAGCTTCTCACCCAACCAGACAGAGCTGAGAGCAGATTTCAGAACTTCAGGCATTTCTGGTTTGTCCCCTCACTGCTGAAACACAGATTTGCACCCTCTGTCTGGACAGTGGAATTTCTTCAATAACTTTGCAGTAATTTCTTTAGGACAGTCCCCAGATACTTTAGTGATTCAGAGGGTGACATCCCCAGGGAGCTGTCGCTCAGGAGGGACCAGAGTCTGCTGGCCTGGCCCTTCCCTCTCCTTCCCAAGCCCACTCCTGCTGCAGTTCTTGAGCAGTTCCCTGCTTTGTCTAATTAATAATTAAATAATACGTATTAATTATTAATAAATACTTAAATTATTTGTGCTTTGCCTCAGTTTCACACTTCTGTGTCATTCCTATGTTTATTTTTTATTTTATTTTCCTAATTTCTGGAATGGTGCTACATTTACTGCTCTTGCCTTTCTTCAGCAAATGCTTCCCTTTTCCTCCTGTTTCTGTGCATGGTCCCCACTTACCTTGTTGGAGCCACCTTTTCCCCAAGGATTACAAGTGTGATGAATGGAGATATCATAAAAAAGAAGGGAAAAAGGAAGGAAATAAGAGGGTTTATGTATTTGGATGGGTGATATGAAAGCCTCCATTATTTGCCAGAAGGGTGTCCCTCTTCTGGAACCAGTAGAAAGGGGAGTGTTGAAAGTGACTGGTTGGTAACTTCATTTACACTTTAGAACCCTGGAGGCATTCTTGGTTCCTATTTCTTGTGGTGTTTCAGGTGAACTTGCTTAATCATTTTTTTTCAAGCAAAAATCAATTTAGAAAAATCAAGATAATAATTTAAAGGCAAGTGTTTAATTTAATAATTTCTTCTTCTGGACATTATTTCTATAAGACTTAAGATTTGCTGTCAGTCAGTCTGTTTGGTCTCAAATGCCCCATGTTACTGTGGCTCATGTTCTGCTCATCAACTGCAAAGCAAAAGGATTCTTTTTTGTGTTCCTCCTTTCCCTTAACACGTGACGCAAATTGCAGATGTGAACCTGAATAATAAAGGATTGCTTCACTGATTGCTAAACAAGCATTATGGTGCTTTTAAACTCATTTCAGGTCATCCTACTGCAAATTAGTTTGATTGCAAGCAGTTAAGCTGTCATATACAGAGCCTCCATCTTCCCAGGGTCTCAGTTTCATATCAGCACAAGAGAATGCTCAGTAGCATTGCCTGCATTGTATGGATGATATTTTGGGGTCTCTAGAGGAGGTTCTGTATGGTTTCATGGAAGGAAAGGGCTGTGCAATCCCTCACTGGAGAGCTGCAGGGACTCCTGGCTTTGTGTTACGTGTAAAGGGGGCTGCCCACGTTCCATATGACACAAGAGCCAGTTCTCTCTTGTTTGTGATGTTTTGGAACTTGGTGGAATTTGTAGTCCAGTGGAAAGAGTAACAGTAGACTGTTCCTGTTGCAAATTATCTCAGGCCATTATTATTTGGGGTGAGATTTTGCTCAGCAAAATATGAATTAACATTTTTGACTATGTGCTGTTAACAGGGGAACCTTTCAAGATCTCTGCGTGGTGTAACACAGGAATTTCTACACAAAATAGCAAAAAGCATTGTGGTAGAAAGGAAGTGAAAGACTCAAATGTGGTGATTTCCCTGGAAAGGGTTTGGTTTGTGGTGCCTGTTTGGGTGGGCCCTGTGTGGAGAGGGAGTGAAGCTGGTCCCAGTGTGGGAGCCCTGTGCCAGCCTGGGCTGCCTTGCAGAGGAGAAATCAGAGCTGCCCTGCAAACCTGGTGACCTTGGAAAGCACCAGTGCAGTCATGGACTGACTGACAGGATTTCTGTGGAGAAAGATAATGCAAAAGCCCCCAAGGAACCAGGAGTGTGCACTATGGATGGATGACGAGGAGAAACCATGTGATGGTGTTATTCTGATGGCAGTTTCCAGAAGCTTTTCATTTTTCTGAGAAATTTTCTCTCTTCAGAAGCTTTTCATATTTTCTGAGAAATACAGTCTCTCTCTCTCTTAAATTTTGGAAGAATACATTTATTAATTTAGGCTCCATCATATTGTTTGTTTTTTTAAAAAACAATAGGTTTTTTTTCTTCTTGCAAGATTCACAAGGAAGGAAATCTGAGCTAGTTAAGCCAGGAGAAAAACCCTGCTGGAATACTGCAGGCACTCAGCTCTGAGCCTTGCCCAAAGAATGACTTGTTCCTATGCCAATGAGTGGTGTTAAGGTGAATATTAGGTTATTCTTCTTTTGAAGGTGAATATTGGGTTATTCTTTTGAGTCCCTTGGAGGGGTAGCAGGCTTGTACCTGAAGCAGAGAACACATCTCCTGATTGCAAGAATTAAGGCTGAATTTCAGAGAAAAGAGTCCAATCCCCTTTCTCAGCCTTTTATGTCAGAACTCAAAATTGCTGTCTGATAAAATGTAGGACACCAGATTGAATTACTTCATTGAACCACTGCTGTCCCCTGTTAATGGTAATTGCACGGATATAGTGGTCTTTCTTGGCAACATCTCAGATATTTACCTCCCACTGTTTTTCAATTCAAACCTTTGATGAAAATATTCCCAGTACTTCTTTAAAGCAGACACCCAACTGTCTTTCTTGACAAAGGCAAGGTCTTTAAATCAGATCCTGACAATTTGTGACACAGCAGTCTATCTAAATCACCTTTTACCTATGTCTCTGTGTCATTTCCTGGAAAAAAAATGTCCATCAGAAGAAGGTTGCTGAGGGCTTGGTGCTCAGAGAGTCTGTGTGTGTGGCAGCACCGAGCTGGAAGATTTGTGTGTTTGTTTCAGGGGAAGTAATTAAATGAAGGCTTGTAAAGTTGCAAAGCATGCTGTAATGATTCATTAGAAATATTTGGGAGTATTTTGTCCATAAGAAAATGATTATTAGGTTATTGCTGCTCTCAGACCATTAGGAAGTCAAGGTTTTTGATGGCCTTTCCTTTAGCAATGGTAAATCTGTTTTAAAAAAAAAAGAAGAAAAAGCAGGGCAAATATTTTCATCTTCACTCTACCTGAGGGTTAATGTGCATTCAGCTGAAGTAGCTTCTATTCACCTCCTGAAATCTCATCTCTCCTGATCTGTGAACTCCTCCTCCCACAGCACTCCTCAGCTCAGCCATGGTGTGGTTTGGGGCCTCAGGTGAGCAGGGCTCTGACTCCTGGTTTTGTCTTGGTTTGGAAAGCCAGGTGTCTGCCAAGAGAGGCAGGAGCCTCCCCTGAACTGGAAAATGTAAACCCCCTCCCTCTGAATTGTTACAAATTTGAAATTAAGGGGCTCTCAGGCAAAAATATGGGAGCAGGAATAATAGTTCTTTATTATGGAAGAAAATAAAAGGATAAAATAACCAATGCAGCACACTAAAACAACACTGACAGAGTCAGAACCCAGCCTGACACCCTGTGGGTCAGGGTGCTGGCACAGTCCCATTGGAATTGTGGCTCAGCCCTCCTGCAGTGTCAGGGGTGGCTCTGCTGGAGCAGGGATCCTGGAGAAGGGTGCAGTCTGCCTCTGATGATCCAGTGCAAGAGGCAGCTGCTGTTCCTCTGGGGAATCCAGTGGAGAAGCTGTGCTGGTGTTCCAGAATCTCCAGATTCTATCCAGGTAGGAATGCTTGGCTCCTCCCTCTGGGCTCACATCTCCCAGTGGGATGCTGTAGTTCTTATCAGCCATGCAGGGACATTCAATGGCTGTTATCAGCAGATGCCCCCTGGATGGAGGATTGGCTGTGGAAGAGATAAAGAAAAACTGCCCAATGAACAGAAGACAGCTGCTCCACCTCTGACAGATGCAAATAGAATAGAATGCATCTTGCCTTGCAGTCTGGGACACTCCTGCAGTCACAGCCCTTCCCTTGGCATTGCTGGGGCATTGCTGCCTGTCCCATTGCTGCCCCTGCTGGGGCTGTGCCAGCACATCTCTGCATTCCTGCCTGTGCTTCTGGAACAATCTCAAGGTTGGCATGTAGTGTCAGTGGACTTGGCCACGTTGTGTAACATCACTGTAAAATAATTCTTAGGAAAAACCTGTAAAATCAGTTGTCTGTGAATGAAAGGAGAGTACTTTCTATGAGAATTTATGGTGAGTGTTTTGGCTGTTCATTTCATTCCATGGCCTATATTTATTCCGTGGCACAATGTATTTAGTAAATCAAAACCATAAAAATATCTGCAAACTGTTGGGAAGCACTGGGCAAATGAATGGCACTGGGGATGAAGGAGGAAGGTTATTAAGAAACAGAGAGGAGAATCACAAGAAAGTGTGTTCATCTGAGCCCCACCTGTGTGTCTGTGGAGTGCTGGGCAAACGGATTTCAAGCTATTACTGCAATAGAACCTCCTAATATTGATAGCATTGACTAATTGTTCCACCTTAGCAGCTGAAAAGAGGTTGTTGTTAAGTGGCAGAACAGATACCAGGTAAAATAAGAGATCAGGAGATAACTTCATTAGCAAAGTGTTAATCCTTGCCAAGGAGGACTTGTCTGTCAGGGGTGGTGATGAAAGGTGAGCTTGGAGGGGAAAAAAATAACTGTTCTGGTGAGTGCATGTGCCAGGCTGGTTCAGAGAGTGAAGCTCATGTTTGGAGTGGCATCAGCACAGCACGTGGTGACACTTGTGCCATTTGGAAATGCAAGGAACCTTTCAAACCAAGTGCTGGGCTGGGGTAGATCAGTGAATGCGAGAGGAATGTGTTGCACTTTCAAGGAACCATTTCTGACCCCAGGTGTGTGGGGGTTTTGTGGTGCACAGCTGAAAGAAAAGAGAGGGATTTGATATTTTTCAAGCCCATTAAAAAAAAAATTCCAGCAGAGATGGTCATGGAAGTCCATATTCCCTCTGTTGTGATGAGGAAGGGAAGGGAAGGGAAGGGAAGGGAAGGGAAGGGAAGGGAAGGGAAGGGAAGGGAAGGGAAGGGAAGGGAAGGGAAGGGAAGGGAAGGGAAGGGAAGGGAAGGGAAGGGAAGGGAAGGGAAGGGAAGGGAAGGGAAGGGAAGGGAAGGGAAGGGAAGGGAAGGGAAGGGAAGGGAAGCTGCTGCCTCCTGTTCTGCTTCCATGCTTTTGTTTTCTCCTGTGGCTTCTGAAGGTGGAAGTAATTGATTCTAGACAAACAGTTTGATGGCTTTGCCACACTTATGGTATCCAGGTTCTGCTTTTTCTGTGATGAAATATGGCAATAAATGTAACAAGTGAAGTATTTGTACGGTTGTACCTTGGCACAGCAGCACTAGCCCCAGAAGTTTTCCAGCTGCAGCCCCTGTTTCTGTAGATTGCTCATGCAGGGGTTGGAGAATTGGCAGCACAGCTGCTGAAGGGGCTGTGTGATGGGGCTCTGATGGTGACAGTCCCTGTGCAGAGAGATCACTCCCACCTGGTGGGTGCTGAGCCCTGCTCCTCCCTCCCTCCCTCCCTGCTCAGCACTAACATCTGCCCTGCAGGGCTGCTGCCTTCGGGGTGCCAGCTGTGCCAGGCTCTCCCAGCAAACCTGACCCGAGCTGCCACATCCCTGCAGCCACCTCCGTGTCCTCTGCTGCCAGCTGCCGGCTTGGCAGAGGCAGCCTGGAGCCCAGGATGCTGTTAAACAGCACCAGGACTCGTTTGCTGCCTCCCCACTGGCCCTTCCCCACCGCACACGGGCTGTGCTGGGTCCAAGAGCCGCCGAGCTGCCAAGCAGAGCAGAATTACTCACAGCTGCTGAGTGCCACCTGCTCCTGCCCAGCTTCAGCCAAAACAGCTTCCTCCCCTGAGTGTCCTGGAGTGGGGAATCCAAGAGCTGTTCAGAGCAGGCAATATTTCGTGTGCATGGGGAAGAGACACAGCAGGTCTTGCTCGGGAGCAGAGCGTGTGACGCAGGAGGTCTCCAGGACTGATGTCTGTCTCTCCTGTTCCAAGCTCCCTCAAATCACCCCTTCTCCTTCTTCCAGTATGTTGCTTATGAATATTAATTCAGCCCTCTCTCCCTTTATATGCCATCCTTTTTCCCCATCCAAGCTAATGCAAATTTAATGTTGTTAAAAAAAAAGAAAAATAAAGAAACTGCAAATGACAGTGAGAGCAGAGTGTCTTCCTTGGCTCCGTGATGTGTTCATGCAATGACACCTTGTGTGACACTGCATTTTGTTCTGTGGTAGAAGGACTCCTTGACCCTAAGAAAGCAAAAGAACACATTTTCTTGTGATTCCCCCTCGGTTTCTCAATAACCTTCCTCATTCATCCCCAGTGCCCTTCATTTGCCCAGTGTTTCCCAGCAGTTTGCAGATATTTTCATGGGTTTGGTTTACTAAATACATTGTGCTTACTTAAATTCTCTGTAGTACAGAAACAGTAAATAAAAGGTTGACATCATTATGAATTCATAGCAAGAGGCCACTTGACAGCCCTCTGAGCACCATATTCTTTCTTAGAGAGTACTTCATTGCTTCAAAGGACTTTGTTTTCATTGAATCAGTAGAAATTCTGTTGTATTTAACTAGAAAACCATGTTCTAATGTCTACATTCATTTATTTAAAAGGAAGATTTGAGGAAGGCTTGTTGTTGAGTTAACCTGCTGACAGTTTTATCAAGTTTGTGCCTGGCTTTAGGCTTAGGAGCTCGCTTACTTAGGTGCCTTTCAGAGTCAAAGCTCAGGTTTAATTATGTTGCTTGTATCATAATTATCCATTGATTACTTCTTGCTTTCATCTTTGCAGTTCAGTTCCCAGTGTTTCTTTTTTCTTTCCTTGCTTTTCTATCATTGTCTGAGTGTCATTAAACTGCTTTGAATTTGCTCTTGATTAATTTCTGAGCTCAGTTATAAAGTCCTTTTCCTCGCCTATCTGCAGTACAAATGCCTGGAGTGATAATAACTAAAGCCTCTTTATTATTTCTTGAAAATATCACCTGGGATGTTCAGCTGAAGGTGGGTTTGCTGCAGCTTGTTTGGAAAGATAAAGAGAACTTGAGGCAGCGTGGGGAGAGCTGTGGGCACTCAGGCTGTCACGGGCTCACTTGCATAAATAATGTCAGCTAGGAAATAAATCATAGCACTCTTTTGCTGTTGGTAGCCCGGCTTCCTAAAACTTCTCCAGGTCCTCTCCAGGGGCCTCTGCCTGATGCTGGTGATGAATATGTAAGGGAACAAGTGGAATACAGGGCTTTGAGAAGTGGCAATCCCAAGAAATTCCACTGAATTCTGTTTCTCCCATCTATTTCTTCCTCATTGCACAGTACCAGGAAATTTGCTGCTTATGATACAGGAGACCCCTTTGGAGGAACCAGTTGTTCCCTTTTCTTGGGTTTCTGTGGTTGAGATGACCCCAGGGTATTAAAGAGGTTTTTTCCCCAGCTCTGTGACTGAAGAAGAAGTCGAGATCCCTCAGCTCTGCTTTCCAAGGTTGTTTATTTTCTCTGATCTGTTCCATTCTCTCCCTGACCTGCTGAGATCTGTCCAGCAGGTCGGGTTGTGGCACAGCCCCTGCCCTTGGGGTGGGGTTGGCTTTTTATACTAAGAACTGTGTGTGCTTTATTTACAATAATTTTCCAACACCTATCACCTATGTTAGACAGTCTGTCTCTACTCTAAACCAATCCAGAAGTGTCACCATCCCAGCAGAAGATGGAGGATGAGAAGAAGGACAGGACATACCCAGATTCCTCCATCTTGCCACTTGAACCCCCATTCTAAATCCCAAAATTCTACTTTTTCACCCTGTGACAAATTCACTCTCATTCTACTCAAACTCTTGTGGCTTGTAAATCCTCACACAAAGTTGGTGATTGTTTCCATGGGCTAAAATCAAAGGCACAGGTGTTTGTGACTCTGTGCCAAGGCCTCTGAGCCCCCTGGCAGGGTCTCAAATCATCCAGGGGAGCCAGAGCAATGTCCTGGGTTCTGACACCTTTCTCTGCAGAGCCCAGAGGAAGGGGAAATGCTTGTTCCCTATAAAGGGCTGACTGAGCTGCCTAAAATTAGGCACATGGAAAGGCAGGATGGTGGAAATAGGTCACAGCCATTATCTGCAGGTCACTGGATCCAAACTCTGGTTTGGAGCTTTGCCTTGACAAGCAGCTTCCCTGGCCCAGGAGCTCTGTGTCTCCCTGCGTTCCTGTGCTCCTGCTTCCACAGGGTCTCTGTTTCTCCCTTCTTTTCAATTTTTGTGTCAGCTGACTGTGTTCACATAACTAGAGAGCAGTAAAATATTTCATCTGTTGACTGCTGCATCTAAAATAGATTAAATTAGTGTTTATTCAACTTTTTACTGCTGACTTACAAAATTACTTTTAGTCTGGTTTGGATAGATAACTTTTTCTATTAATTTATTGCCCTGCTCTGCTTTGATTGCTTTTTTTTCATTGGTATCAAATCATATGCTGCTTTAATATTTCCTCCAAGATGTGCTCTTGATTAAGTCTGTGTTGGATATTTATACCACCAAGAAGGATACTATTTAGAAATTCACTTTCTTAATAAATACCTGTTTTTAAAGCTCTCACTTCTCCAAATTACGGTGACTTGATTTAAGTGTAGTTAATCCTACTTTGTTTCATGGAGCTTTTGCATAGACATTGGGAGAAAATACTGCATCATGAATGGACACATATAGAATGAGTGATACAGGGTCAAAGGGGATGTGATTTTGGGATGAGGTGTAAAACATTTTGGTTGCAATTTTTATGTAGTGCCAGAATGATTTTGATTTTGGTACTATGGCAGAATCTGAGATCCTCTCATTAGTTTCTACATATCAACAGTCCTTGTCTTAAAAAGCTCATAAGAGAAGTGAGTTGTGAAGTTTGAGATGGAAAAAAACCCAAAACCATTGGAGAGAAGAGAATATCATGCAAAAATATGATATAATAATAGATTATTATATATTATATAATTAATTATAATTCTATAATAATTAATTCTATAATATATCATTATATATTGTAAATAACTAAGTGACCTCCTCAATCAGAAGCCAGTTCACGGTTGCTGTCCATGGCCATCAGTGTGGTTGTGGATGTGCAAAGGCTCAGAAAAGAGCCTTCCAAAACAAAAACTGTCCAGGCTGGTACCAGAGTTTGCAGTTCCCAGCAGCTCCAGTGGCTGCCTCAGCCCAGCCAGGCCACCCCAGCTGGTCTGGGGGCTCAGTGAGTGACTGACAGCCCCTACACATGTGACATACCTCACAAATCATATTTTTCCATGTAACTTTCTAGGAAAATGTTTTTTTTTTAATATGTTCTTATTTGTGGGGAGTTTTGCTCAAGAAGTTTATGTACAACAAAACTGATGTTTTCATGAGCTCTTCAATTTGTTTTTTAGCCTAGCCCATTACACTTGACCTTTCTTTGCACCGAAAAAGATGATTCAAATGGTTGTAATTCTTGAGACACACCATTTTTATTTTTTTTTTAATGTGTTTTCTTTGTCAGGTACTACTTTTGAAAAAAAAATCCTGATATATTCCTCCAAATGATGGAGCATGCCTGTAAACCTTGAGGCCGTGTCAGCTCTGGTTGCTCTCACTGTCTGGAACCTCCTGCCAGTGCTGGGAGTGCTCCTGCACCTCCTTCCCTGCCCAGTGCATTTTATCACAGCCCCAGTTCATTTTGCTCTCTCAAGCTGATGTGGTTGATTTTGCTGGCAGTACAGGAAGGTGCATGAACAGATCCTTCTGCTGGCTGCAGGGCACATGTGGTACCTTCCATGGGGGAGCAATAACACCCAGTGGGGAGTTTCAATGGCTTCAGCTGCAACAGCTGTTTGTGACTCAACATCTGGCCTGGCCTCAGCCTCAACACTGTCAGTGTTCTCAAACTGATGAACTGAGCATTTGGATAGTTTATGTAAAAACATTCTCAGTTTCAATGGTTTTCTTGGCTTTTTTTCATTCTTTATGTCCCTTTGAAGGAAAAGAAAAGCACTTGTATGTGGCATTCACATTCTCTGAACTGAGAGAGATATAATTCTTTCTCCCAGGATTTTTCCTGGAGAAGCACAGAGAGAAGAAAACAATTTTTATCTCTGCTTGCTGCTCCTGTTGTTTTTGCACTTGTGGAATGTGTTAGGAAGATTGTTTACCTGAAGAGATTTATCAATTGGATTCTGCTGAGGATTGTTTTGTTTCCTTGTCCAGTTAAGTCAAAATTGTGTCCTGGCTGTCTCAGACAGTCACAGGTTTTTCTTTAGTATCTTTTGTATAGTGTAATATAGTATAGTATAGTATAGTATAGTATAGTATAGTATAGTATAGTATAGTATAATATCTCTTTAGTATAGTTAAAATACAGTATTAATGTAATATAGTATAGTTTTAATAAAGCAATTGTTCAGCCTTCTGAATCACAGAGTCAAACACCAATCATTCCCTGCGTCAGGGGCTCCCTCCATTCAATACTTGTTTGTAGATTTTTTTTCCCCCAAAAAACCTCTGGCTCTGTTCTCTGCTGATGGAAAGGCCTTGTTGCCTGGAGATAAAAGCACCATTTCTTGCATCAGTTTAAATTTCACTCTCCTCTTCACAGTCTCATCTCAACAAAGCAGAGGTTCAAGTTTAAACACATGCTTACATCTGCTTTATTCAGGAGAGCGTGTAAGCACACATGCATAACTGAAGTCAATGGGATTTAAGTGTGTGCTTCACTTTAAAGCATGTGCTTCACCACTCCCCTGAATGCAGGGGGTTTAATCTGAGTGCTTTGGAAATTGCAGTGGCCTTGCACATATTGGTTCTTTTATCCATCTGGAAGAAGGGCTACTGTGAAATTTAGTAAGTACTGCTGACACTTTGAAATTTTCATGTAATGCATGCCTGTTTGTGTCCTTGCAGTAAGTTTAGTTTGCACACAAAAGCACCATGTGAAGGTTGGAATTTGTTCCTGTGCCTTTGAGTGGGCTGAGTTGAGGCTGATGGGGGTGGGTGAGTGTTCACACTGTGGCTGTGCCCAGCTCTTGTGTCTAAAGCATGATGGCACCCAGCACTGCACTAGAGGCTTTCCAGTGGCCACTGGTAAATATTTAACTTGTCCAGGACACCAGAACCTTTCCCCAGACTGTGTCAGAGTGAAGAGCTCAGAGGCACCTGAAGATCAGTCACTCTTACCTGCCCGCCTGGTGTTGGTGGTACTTGGAAACCTCTGTAATTTCCCTTCAGATGTGGAACTGAGCTCAGCAGCTGGGCCCCAATGTTTTGAAAATCTTTGAGAACTAATTAGGCTCTCCTCAGAGTACAGCTCATCCAGCCAGTCTGAATAAACAAATGGCACCGTTTGTATTAGGAAATCTCTACAAATGACTGATCCCTGTCATGGGGTAACATTAATCTTTTTAGTATAGATTTCCAATAGTTAACCATCTGGCTCTATGCAGTTTTCCAGAAAACACTCACTACTGGGGCTGGTGCAAAGAAGAAGGTGGGATTAATAACCTGAATACATCATATGAAGCATTAATCTTTAGGATTGGCCATTTGTTTTTATCAAAACAACTCCCATAAGATAATATTTCACAGCATGTGGTGCTTGCCTGGACTTCTTTCAAAATGAGAAAATGTTTCAGTGTCTGCCATGATCTGCACTTTGCAAATTCAGTGTGAATGATCAAGGCTGGAAGAATTTTGTGTTCTCTTCTGCTTTATGTTGCATTTACAGTCCTGGCCTGTTCAGTGGGAATGTGTGTGCATTATTGGTTGGTAAAGCTTTTCATTCAGAGCAACACATCAATATAAGACTCTAAAATCACCCAAGTCAATGTCAATAATTAACACACAAGCTGGGACAGGCACTGCATTCATCCCATGGATGAATTTTGTCAACTGAGCTGTCCAGGCAAGTCCAGACTCTTGGTGCAGGTTAAATGCTCTCAGTCTGGCTGAGCATTTAGGCACCTGCTTGACTTTAATCACTGCTTGTTCTGCAGATTTCACCGGTCCCAAGTGCTCTGTTGAAATGCAGCCCTGTGACTTAGGTCCTGCCTCAGCCCCCTGACCTGCAAGCTGTGGCAAATTAAAGGCAAAAGCAGCTGAAGAGGTTGTGGCCCTCAGGCTGTCTGTCCTGCCCCTGTGATGGAGATCACTCCTCTGCAAGGCAGGTGAACCAATGGCTGCCAAAGCACAGTAAGTTAAACTCAAACTGGAGACAAAATACTCCAGGCTGAAAAGCTGAGCACTCCAGAAGCTGCTCCATGAGCTGTGCCATTGTCTCCCTGTGGTGGGAGGACAGCTGCCACCAGGGGATGGGGGAGATGGTCTAGGGGATGGGAACTACCTTGGCCATCTGATTTTGATCCCTCCCTGCATGCAGAGCAGAGCTCCCAGTGCCATCCCTGTCAGCCTGGCTGTTCACAGAGCTCCCAGTGCCACCCCTGCCAGCCTGGCTGTTCACAGAGCTCCCAGTGCAACCCCTGCCAGCCTGGCTGTTTGTTTGCAGAGCTCCCAGTGCCATCCCTGCCAGCCTGGCTGTTCACAGAGCTCCCAGTGCCATCCCTGCCATCCTGGCTGGCTCTGTGCTGCCCTCCCTGCAGTGCTGGGGCTCTCCTGCCCCACTGCTCAGGACCAGAGCAGCAATCCCAGCTGGAATCCCCAGACAGGAGGGACTGCACCTTCCTTGTGTTTGGCTGCAGCATATTGTGAACACCATCAGCACAGAACTAATAATTTTCCTAATCTGCATGTGACACGAGTGCACTTGAGTAATGAACAGAGCTCTGTACATAAACCATGTTTATACCTTCTCACCCAATCATGTCTGGTGCAGTATTTCCAAATAAATGGTGGGTTTCTTGGTGATTCTTCCTGATAGAGAGTGATTTGTAATAATCTTGTCATGCCAAACTCATAATAATACTAAATGAAGACATTTGTTGAAGGAAGTGATTGTAAATTACAAGCAAATTCAAGCCTTGCTGCCGTTAATCAATACTGAGACACAACTTTTGCATTCCTGATATAATACTGCTGAATCCAATCCTATGGATTTTACATTTCCATGTGAATTAAGCATTTCTTTTGATTTAAACCTTTTTTTTTTTCCTCCTGGGAAAGGATAAGGCTTTTTTGAGGTGAGTATTTTATACAGTCTTGACAGACCTGTACTTCCACAGGCAGAGCTGGTAACTTTAGTGCACAGTGAGTTAACCTGTAGTGCTTGCTCTGGTTTGCATTTCTGTGTGGTTGTGCATTGAGCTGGGGTGGGTAAAGCTTTGCATGGTCAGGCTCTCTGAAAAACACCCTCTGACCTGAGAAACAAGGCATGGTTTTAGTTGTGTGGCAGTATTTGATTGAGAACCCTGTCCTGGGATGGTGACAGGGGTTTATTTTCAGTACCTGAGCCCCCTCCACCCTGATTAGCCCTGAAGGGCAATGGCCTGACCCAGAATGCACAGTGCATTGCACCCAGTGGGAATGGGTGGGATTGCAGTATTCTGTTATGCTCTTTTTTTAAGATGTGGTAGAACTAGAGTTCAGAGTGAACCATCAACCCATTTCAAGGTTATTACCTTTTTGTCAGGCATTTCAATACCAATTTATTTTGGTTCAGCAACCTCAGAATTGCATACTTAGCAGCACAGTTGTAATGATATTTTCATATGTATTTCCATTAAAAACAGAGAGAGGCTTCCATATCCTATGATCAGTTTTCCATTTAATCTTTCTTCTAGTATCAGCCACTCATTTTGGTTGAACGTAGAAAATGCAGTTGATTGTTTTTGATAACCACTAATGCATTCTGCCAGTGATTTCTTTCCACTCGTTACAGTAATACAAGAAGATTAATCGTACTTGATTTTATTTTAAAATATTAGACATCAATAATACAAAAGCTGACACTTCTGGGAATTTAACCTACTGGATTATTTATGTCACAGACAATTTTTTTATTTAAGCAATTGCTTCAGAGTAAATGCAGAGACTGTCAGCTGTTTATTCACAGCCATGTGCATAGACTGGTGTGTGTGTTTTCTAGGAACAGCACTGCTATGGCACATTTTCATTCTGCTAAACTGTAGCTTTTGAAATATTTAAGAGGCTATTGTACTTCAGTCCTACCAATCTCTTTATTTTAGGCCTGATTTAAAGCATATTGAAGTCAATGCTCATTCTTTGTTTGATCTCAGTTCACATAATTCTCAGTGACTGGAAGTTAATAGAGCAGCTCATCCTCTGTGATACCTGGAGTTGGTATTTATGTGTCTGCAGAAATGTGTGTCCGTGCACAGGCACACAGCAAACCCCAGAGCCTTGTGCTGGGAGCTCCTGGTTTTGGAATCCAATTTCTGTGGGAGCTGTCAGCTTACTGCAGAGTGGGCAGCAGTGGAAGGAGCTGACGTGGCTCAGTGCAATTATTTTCAGCAGCTGGGGTTCAAAGGTGAGTCCATTTAGCACTGCAGGGCAGGACTGCAGCATCCTTGGTGCTGGGTGTGTGAACTTTGGTTAAAGAGGGGGCAAAGGGTCTGATGTAAAAGTCACTGACTTCAGTAGGCTTTGGGTCAGAATCTAAATACAGTTTTTATCTGCTAGATTGTTCAGCTATTACATTTTACAAGAATATTTGTGTGTTTCTTTTGTACTAATGGGTCTGAGGGAAGTAATATTTTTCAGAATAATAAAACTGTTAAAGAAATATGGTCTCATTTTCTGTTTCTTTAACACTGACATCAGGATGGTGTAACTCTTTTGAAATCAATGCAGTTACACCAGAATAAAGCTACTGTTAATGGAGTGCAGAAATTGATGTTAATGGAGTGGAGAAATCTGAGAACTTCTTTATATCAGACTCAATTGACTCTAATTTTGATCATCTCCCTTGAACTGGAATTAGTAAACACTGAAATAGATAGAACTGCACTGGAGTAAAAGCAGTGTAATGGCATGGAGAATCCATCCTTTGTCAGTCAAAATGACTGCTAAAGAACCATTCTAACTTGAATTTCCTTAGTGGAAATTATTCTTTAACCATTCCATTTAACTTGAATGGTTTTGGAAATTCAGCCAGCATTTCAGTGGCAGCTCAGATTCTGTGTTTTATGGAACAGGTTTTTGCCTCGAGAGCATCTTCTCCAAATGCATCAGTGTTGTAACTCAGCTTTCTTCAGATGAAGTGGATGGAGGTAAATTTGGCATTCTGATGAAAGGCTGAAAACCAGAGTCTGCAAGTTTTAATAGATCTTCCAGACTGTTACAGCAGTAACAGTTAGAGATCAGATCATGGCATTCAAAACATGCAGAAGCCCAAATGAAGGCAATTTGCTTTCCAAGGTCTCCAATGCTTTGTGCTTAGATGTTTGCAGTTGCCCATTTGTCTGTGATAACTGTAAAGCATCAGACTCTGAGAGGATGCTTGTGTTTTTCTGTGCCTCCCTGATGCTGGTGTGGAGCCATGGAGCTGCACAGGCTGGAGCCATGCAGAGCAGATAAGCAGCAGTGAAGGCTGTGATCTCTGGGAGAGGCTCTAAGTCATCAGCAGGACATTGGTGTCCCCTCCATATTTTTTACGTCTTTGTGCAGAAAAGGCACAGAACACCAGAACAGAACTGATAATTTTCCTAATCTCCATGAGACACGAGTGCACTTGAGCAATGTACAGTGCTCTGCACATAAACCATGTTCATACCTTCTCACCCAATCATGTCTGCTGCAGTATTTCCAGATAAATGCTGGGATTCTCAATGATTCTTCCTGACCTGGGAAGGAGAGCAGCATCCAGAAGCCCTTGTGACAGGAGTACACTGAATTCTCAGTGTTGTTGGCCAGCTGTGCCTGCAGCTGTCACAGGATGTGGCTCTGGCACCCCTTCTGTGCACACTGATGATGGTCCCATGGCCTCACTGTCCTGCTGACCCCAGTAGGTCCTTGTGCATTGCTGCTTACTCAGAATGACCCCTCAGCTGCTCTGGGGAAGCTGGGCTGGAGTGGAGGTGCCCTGAGCCAGAGGCTGCAGCATCTTTTAACTTCTCTCCTTCCTGGTTACATTGCAGACCTGGGGTAGCAATTTGCAGAATGTACTTCTGGAATTTTGGAGACTCAGACTTCCTCTTTGGCCTGTGAATTTCACTGTCACTGCATTACCTGTCCTTCAGCCAAGTGCAGCAGAAAGGTGCTGGGGTTCAGAGTGTGGAATGTCTTCCCTGTTGAGTTGTGATGTAATTTTCAACACTGCAGCTTTCTGTGTGTGATGCAGACTTCAAAACTGTCTGAGATCAAATCCCTGATATTCACAGAGCAGTGAGAACCATTGTTTGAGGTTCTAAGTTAGGGTGGGGAGATGTGGGGGCAGGCACACTCCTTGGTTGAGGAGAGCTGGTGTTTATGATCCAAATTTCACTGCCATCCAGACTTACTACGTTGTTTTGAGCAATGACTGTGGAATATATAACCTGTAAATGTCTCAGCACATTGCACTGAACAGAGCTCAGCAGATGAAAGCTGTGATCCATGACTGGATCCTTCTTTTGGAATAAGGAGTGACTACACCTGGAGCATTGCTCCTGGAGAGGAGTGGGGTGATGACTGCCTGTTTTACTGGATTCCTCCTTGGCTCTGAGTGCCAGCCACTGAAAGAGAAGCCAGATGAAAAACCAGGGACCTTGCAAATATAACTCATGTTCCTGGCATTGCAGTGAAGTTTAGGGCTAAGGAAAAGAAAATAATGAGCTACTGGCTTAAAAAAGAGGCAGGAGTATTTATTACATCTGGCAGTCTAAGTCTTTACTGTATTCAACCAGCAGCCTAAAGGACTGGATTTTTCTTTTTCTTTGATATCAATCAAATTTCAGTGTTGCCTTGAGCATGTCAGTTGTGGGGCTTCAATTTCAGTGATTTGGGATCTGTGGATAAGCAAAGAGATGAAAATATCTCGATCTAAAGCAGATTGTTGTATGCCAGCAGAGATAGACCTGGGAGCAAAGAGAAGGTAGGTGTCATCTGCACTGAACAGATAAAAGCTGTAGCTGACTTTGATAGGAGTTTTCTGTGGCTGAAATTTCCCCTCTTGAAAAGGGATAGCAAAAGGCTGACCATGTGTTTCCATGCTGGGCTTGGCCATGACACACAGTCATTCAAAAGCAAGATATTTGTACCTGGAAGCAAAGCTGAATTTTCCCCCCTGGCTGTGAGCACTGGCAATTGCTGCCTTCCCAGGGAACCCTCCAGCACCTCCTGTGAGCTGCTCAGCAGAGTTAGGCTGGTTTAGTGCAGCCTGTGCAGGGTAGTTGAATATCTTTTGCAGGTTGTTAAGTTATACACAATCCCTTTACTAAACACCTACAGCAAGTAAAATCAGCTAAGTGCTGCATAATGGATCGTGGGGTCAACATCTTTCTCTTTCTTCATTTTGTAGTTTATTTCAGCCTCTTAGAAATGTGAACAATTATGCAGGTGTAGTCGCTACCAAAAGTAAGAAAGATTGAATTTGCTATTTGTAGCACTATAAAGCAAATACAGAATTCAATAATGTGTATTTTCATTATCCTAATGGAAGATCTCAGTATGTTAAATGTATTCAGATGTCCTTGGCAAAATTGGGGTCAGTCATGTGAAATGGAGACAAAATGTGTTTCATCATCTTGTGGTTATTATACTACAAGGATTTCATTGTAAAGTGCAACAAGTAATTGCAGCCACATTCCTGATGCTATTGACTGCTTTATCTAATGGAAATTATTTCTTTCTTGATTATTTAAAATGAACCTTTTACCATTGTCATGTAAGGAAGTTGTAAAGTTGGTTTTTTTTAAATACATTACAGCACCACCATTAATAACAACAACAACAACAACAACAAATTAAGAGCGTGCACTTCTCAGATGGTTTCATCCAAGGATGCTTTAGGAAGAATATCCAAATTAAAGTTCTTGTATGGAGAAGGCAAATGGCAGGGAAGATTGGTTTAAAACTGGGACTGTTCTTGTGCTAGGCCTGCTGGAGCTGCACAAGTCCATGGTGACCCGTGCATTAGTGCAGCTCCTTGGGCTGAGCTGTGCTGTGCCCAGGTGTGCCTCAGCCAGGAGCTCTTTGTGTCCCCTCTGGGGCTCAGCATGAGGCTCCCAAGAGGCTTCACCCACCTGGACAGACCCTGTGCAGTTCTCACCCTGGGCAGAGCACTCAGAGCTGAGTCCCAGAGTTTGGGCATTCACTGCTGCAAGCTTTGGCTGCCAGGAGCTGGAGCCATTCCCCAGGGAGCTCTGCTGGCTCTGCCCTGGCTCTGAGCTCCAGACCTGCCCCCGAGCCCAGGGCTGGCGTGGATGAGGCTCCTCCTTCATTCAGTCACCTTCCCCAGCTTCTTGTGTCCCAGAGTCACCCCTGCCATGGCAGTCTGTGGGCAGGCACTGACACACTCAGGGACAGCATCCTGAGCCCAGAGCCTGAGCCAGAGCCTGAGCCAGAACCTGAGCCCAGAGCCTGAGCCCAGAACCTGAGCCCAGAGCCTGAGTCCAAACCTGAGCCCAGAACCTGAGCCCAGAGCCTGAGTCCAAACCTGAGCCCAGAGCCTGAGCCAGAGCCTGAGCCAGAGCCTGAGTCAGAACCTGAATCCAGACCTGAGCCAGAGCCTGAGTCCAAACCTGAGCCAGAGCCTGAGCCAGAACCTGAGCCCAGAGCCTGAGCCAGAACCTGAGCCAGAGCCTGAGCCCAGAACCTGAGCCAGAGCCTGAGCCAGAGCCTGAGCCAGAGCCTGAGTCAGAACCTGAATCCAAACCTGAGCCCAGAGCCTGAGCCAGAGCCTGAGCCAGAGCCTGAGTCAGAACCTGAATCCAAACCTGAGCCCAGAGCCTGAGCCAGAGCCTGAGCCAGAGCCTGAGCCAGAGCCTGAGTCAGAACCTGAATCCAGACCTGAGCCCAGAGCCTGAGCCAGAGCCTGAGTCAGAACCTGAATCCAGACCTGAGCCCAGAGCCTGAGTCCAAACCTGAGCCCAGAGCCTGAGCCCAGAGCCTGAGTCCAAACCTGAGCCCAGAACCTGAGGCAGAACCTGAGCCAGAGCCTGAGCCCAGAGCCTGAGCCAGAGCCTGAGCCTGCTGAGCTGGTTCAGAGCTGCATGCAGAGCTGGATTTCATTGCAGAGCAGCCACAGGAAGATGGGGCAGCTGTAAGGCCCCAGAGGCAGAGGGGACCCAGCCATGCCTGGGCTGAGCTCAGCCTGCCCCAGGCCATGCAGGACCTGCCTCTGAGAGACCCCTTCTCCAGAGGCTGTCAGAGGGACAAAATGGATCCTCACATCCCAATGGAATGTGTTGTTTGCTGTCAGAGGTCTGGGCTCTCACTTCCCCCTGCTCTTCATGATTCAAGACGCACTTTATGTTTATCAGTTTGCAGATTTAGGATGCTCTGTAAAAATCTTACTTACAGGGTGTTTGCCTGGCAGCAAGCATGCATTGCTGTGGGCAAGTTCACTGCAAATCTGATGTTCAGGTACACCAGGTAAAAATTTCTCAGGTTGTCATAGCCAGGCTTTTCTTTTCCAACCAGTAAAACATGCCTCGTTTGTTTTGAATTTCTCTGCTGGATGTGTAATATCTGTATGTATATATAAATAGAAACATAAAGGAATAAATAAACAAATATATTCTTCATCCTAGAAACATGAGAGACCAAATACCAACACCCATAAGGCTGCAGCTCTGCAGATGTGAAATAGCTGTTGCTCAAAATGGGGTTATTCCAGATTTATACCTGTGGAGCTAAGTGGAACTTCACATGGAGGAAGGCCCAAAACATATGGCAGTACCAATTTTGTTCAGAGCAAGTTTTTAATGATTTCTACCATTTGATCTACTGTACTGTAGATTTTATGGGTCAGTGTGGATAATAAAATAAAACAAACATCTGGTAATGTACAGCTTTTTTTGGGTAGATTTACAGAGCTGGGCAGGGATGCAGCTGGTGTGTGGCTGTGGAGCCAATAAACAGACACTGAAGTTATTTCTGCTTTTGGGGGAAGAGTTGATCAACTGCAAACATCCCCACTGCTGAGTTTGCTCAGCAAGCTGCTCGAGAGGCCCCAGCCAATAATGATGCTTTATGGAGGTGTTTGTGCCTTCTCCCCACGTGCAGATGTGGGGCTCAGCCCAGCCAGGAGCAGAGGAAGGGATTTATGGGGTCCCCCAAGCACAGCCAGGGCAGCTTTAGGGCTATTAAGCTGCTCAGGCAGTGTCAGGATGGTTCTGCTTGCTTCTCTCACCCCATTAATTTGCTACCAGTTGTGACTGGTTCTTTCCACAGGGCAGTGAAAACAAACCTATGGAATGGGGTGCTGCAACATCTCTTTCATCATTAGGCATGGATTAGTTTGTTTATTAATTTTATTTTAGCTTTGTTGCTTTTGAATGAGACACCATTATTATTATTATTGTTATTATTACCATTATTAACATGGTCACCAGAAAAAATTATTATGTTAAAGCAGAGACATCACATCACTTACATTTCGTAGCTCGGTGCAATTTTCATAAAGTGTGAGGCAACATCCAAAAAAACATGACTCAGAATTAGAGTTTCAGAAGATTATTATATAGACATTATTTCCCCCAGGTCATGGGCTTTAGTCAAATTTGGAAGAGAATGAAATTGCCAACAGTGAAAAGCAGACAGAAAGGTATGAGTTCATGAGCAGAGAAATAACATTTTCATTTGTTCCTTCCCCATGGGAAAGATTCAACATTCCGGTAAATGGAGACGGTTATAAGAAATGAATTTTTGTCAGCAGGGATGTGATTTTAAGGCTCACTTATCCATTGGCAATCTAGATTTCTAACCCCAGGAATCTAGGAAATTGCTACAGAATGTAGTCTTTATTATAAACAAGTTTTTTTCCTTTCTTTTCCTTTTTTTTTTTTTTTCCACCCTGTCTTTTTTAGTAGTTGAGATTTTTAAGGTGCGGGGCTCTGCTGCTCTGAGCATTTCAAGGGGTCAGATTGCCACAGAATTATTCTGTGTGGCTTGCTGTCCCTTTGAACTGTGCCTTCTGTGGCGCAGTGATCCCTCTCACCCAGAAATTCCTCTGATCATGGGAACAAGGTTGTTTTTGAGAGCTAAAAGCACCCCCAGCAATGTGGCATTTGCAGCAGACTTTGCTCCCAAGGATCTAAGCACCATTCCTTGCTTTGTGGTTTTCTCCCTGGGCCATTTTTTAAGCTCTTCCATTCACACAGGCAAGGCAAATGAAGTAGCCAGGAGTTTAGGGGGTGGCTCTTGTTCTTGGTGTGCACAAACAGCTGGGATCTGCAGGCTTGCCGTGGCACTGTCCCAGGCAGACTACTTTTTGTAATTAAAAGGATTTTCTTCCAAGAGAAATGTTCATTTTTTTGCTTCATCTGGCTCTTGTAACCTCACTCTGTATTTAGACTCTGTGAGGATGTTCAAATGCTGTTACTGTGCCTGTGATTTTATATAACCCTAAGCCCTTCATTTCTGATGATGCAGATTGGTCTCTAACATTATTACTTCTTTTTTTTCCTTTTTTTTTTTAAATAACAACTTGAAAACATGTACATTTGATACCTCCTTTCCTTGCTGTGTTTTTGTCTAGTTTAATATCTTTTCTTACAACCAAGACCTGTTTGCCTAAATACATTGTCATCAAGCAATGTTATTGCCCCTGCCTGCCAACATCTTACTCACCACAAATTGCATTTGTTCTGTTAGCTTCATTATTATTGTGTCCAAACTGGGCTATAATGATTATGGAACATCATGATAAAAGGCTGATTAATAAATAAGAATTGATTACTCTGACTTTGTCCATTGTATTAGGCCCAGGTGATTTATACTGTTGATGTCATTTTCTGAAAAACTGCAAATGCTTGAGAAAGACAGAGAGAGAGGGGGATATAATTTCCTCTTAGGAATGCACAGTTAAATTGCATTTCTTTGTCTCTGCTGGTGTGTGAGGGCAATCAGAGCTGCAGCATTAAGAGCCTCTGAGTGATCACTGACTGTATTTTAGCATTCAACTATTTCCCAGGGTTTCCTTTCCCTTCCCCTAAGATGTGGGTGTCCATGGAGTGTCTTCATGGTGTTGGCTGGCACCAAAGAAAGGGAAAGAGCTTTTCCTAATGCACACAAACAACTTTTCCTGGTGTTTATTCACAGATAGTGTTCAAACATGCCTTAAGGAGTGAAAAAAATGAAGCTAAAACAGGAAGTGCTGCAGCTGTACTGCTGCATCTGCATTTCCTTCTGCTGATCTGAGTCTGGGGGCCTGGAAAAATCTATGGAGAAACTGCAGCCTGCTCATGCAGGTGTCCTGCTGCTCCTTCCCTGCCTCGTACCTGCAATACCCCTGTTCCTTTCTGAAGGAGCACACTGGTTACAGAGAGCTGTAAAGAAACTGGGAATTAAACAGATGTTTGCAAGTTGTTTTCTGCTGTTTTACAAACCTTTCCTGCAAACTGAGTGCAAGTGGTTAAACCTCCAGGTTGCCCTGAGTGCTGCTTGGCTGTGAGCTGTAACCTGGTGGGAATGCTGTGGGGTGTGTTTGAGTTCCCCAGCAGTGCTGGATGATGTTCCCTGATCCCCTGGGCAGTGCTGCCTTCTTGGGTCTGGGAGTGTCTTGGTTTGAACAGACAGGTGTCTGCTAAGGAAGGCAGGAGCCTCCCTTGAAATGGAAATGTGAACCCCCTCCCTCTGAATGATTAGAATTTTGAAATTAAGGGACAAAGATATGGGAGCAGGAATAACAGTTCTACATTAGGGAAGAAAATAAAAATAAAATAATGCAGTAAAACAAAACAACCCTGCCAGAGTGAGAGCAGCCCTGTCCCCTGTGTGTCAGGGTGGGGCACAGCCCCATCCCATGGGGGCTCAGCCCTCCTGCAGTGCCAGCTGTGGCTCTGCTGCAGCAGGGATCCTGCACAAGGGGGGAGTTTTCCTCTGCAGCTCCAGGGCTGCTGCAGATGGGCCTGGGCTCCCTCTGGCAATGCAGGGCAGCAGAAAGCTGCTCCTCTGGCAATGCAGGGGGCAAAGGCTGCTGTGCTGTGCCAGGCTCAGATTGGATCCAGGTAGGAATGCCTGGCTCCTGCCCTGGGCGCAGCATCTCCCCATGGGATGCTGGAATTGGATCAGCCCTGCAGGGACACTCAGTGGCCATGGACAGCAGAGATCTCCTGGAGGGAGGGTTGGCTGTGGCAGAGAGAAAGAAAAAACTGCCCCATGGACAGCAGAGAACTGCCCCAGCTCTGACAGATGGGGACAGAACACACACACATCTCACAGCCCAGGATAGGGAGGGAGCTGTCATAACCCAGCCCTGTGGCAGGAGTGGCAGAAAGTGGTCCTAGCCATTAGTGATTAACTCATCTGCAAGTGAGAAATACAGTTGGCCTGGAAAAGATTGATCCTCTCTTTTGAGTCAATTCTCATTAGTACTGGAGTTGGAGGTGGGTTTGCCTTGCTTCCCCAGGCTGGTGCAGTGTCCTTGCCTGAATCAGGACTGGCTGAGCAGTTTTGAGAGGGGAAGGAAATGGAGTAGGAAGAGTAAAATACCACCCTCACACCTCTCAGGGCATCCCTGATTAGTAAGTAAAAAATGTAGCAAACAATGTAATTTAGCAGTGATTTGCCCCCTTCTGTCTTTGCAAAAAGCATAATTTTCTGTATGTGCTTGGTTTAATTCTGGCCTGTGTCTGTCCCATAACTGACTAACCCTGGCTGTAGCCAATACCTTTTACAGTAGCAAGATTAATCCTTCTCAGGCTGGGAATTGGCTTTTTCCACCATCACTGTGTCCTTTATCACTGCCAGGGAGGGCATGGATAATGCAGCCCAACCTTGGAGACGTTTTGGGCAGCTTCCAGTGCCAGGAGGGGCTTGGCAGGGTGTGAAACAGGGCTGGGTGGGCTGGGCAGGCTGAGCTCTCCCCAGGGTTGGGCAGGGAGCCCCTTTGTGGCATCCTTGGTGGCCTGGGAGGAGCTGGGGAGGTGAGAAGCCTCAGAGGCAGTGGCTGAGGAACATGTCCTGGGGTCAGAGCCTGAATCCTGCAGAGACGGGGAATGGGAAGGGGCTTCCCTGATGAGTGTCCTTATCTGAGGAGCAGCACTGAATGGGCTATTCCAGGTTTGGGGGGGGGGGGGGGGTTTGGTGTTTTTTTGTTTTTTTTTTTTTTTTTTTTTTCTTTGTTTGTTTGTTTGTTTGTTTTGGTTTGTTTTTTTTTTTGTTTGGTTTGTTTCTCTGCAAGGAAGCACTCAGTTTGGCAGTGGGCTCCTAGGAAAGCATTGCCTGTGTTCCTGCAGTATTTATTGTAATTCCTAGAGCTGTCAGTCAGAGCACAGGCTTCGAGGTGCAGACACAGCTCACATTGCTTACAGTCTATGAGAAATATAATGATCTGCACCTAGTCAAGGGAAGCATTTAATGAAATCTCTTTCAGACATGGGAAACTAAGGTTTTTACTGCTTGTTGATAAAGTCATTCTCTTCTTACTAAGTGTTCTGTTGGGAATGGAACTGAAAGCTCTTGTGTCTGATTGTTTCTTTTGCTGGAGCTAATGTTTTGAATACATGTTTGACTCTGGAATAAATGTTTTCTGTTATAGTGTGGTTGTTCCTGTGCAAAGAAGGAGCAAAAGACTTCCATTACTAAGTGATTTTAAGAGTCAACAGTTCAGGGGAATCGGAAATTATGAGCAAAAAAATCCTGAGAAATAACTGAGGTTACTACAACCCCACCTGACCCCAGGCAGCCACTGGACCGGTGATGCTTTAATGCAGGGCACTGCCCTCATGTATTTTATTTTCCTCTGGTGCTTTATTTTCCTCTGCTGCCTTGGCACATCCTGCTGAGGTGGATTAAACCCTCAGAGGAGCAGCAGGGCCCCTGTCCCAGATCCAGCTCTGATTTCGGGGTCAGGAGCAGCCAATGCTCTCTGTGGGGTCTGGGTCTCAGAGCCACCAAGGCCCACCTGTGAAAGTGCCCTTGGAGATCAGCCTGAATGGAGCAGAAGGGGACAGAGATCTGCAGTTTATTACCAGTAGAAGCTCTAAGAAGAAAATCAATAATTCCTTGTTTAGTAGTTGGTGCAAGGCTTCGCCAACAGCAGCACACCAGTCCCTCCAGGAGCTGCCAGCTTGATTTGCCCCATGCAAGTGAGGCAGAAAAAACATTCCCAATTTACCAACAGAGTTCTCTTTCTACACTTGGAGCTGGGTCTCAGTTTTGCTTTATGAAGAAGAAAATTCTGAAGTTTTGGGGCTTTGTTTTTTGCATATATATCTGGTATTTCAGTGTCCAAGCCTGGCAACCCTGTTAAGGATTTGTTTTTCACAAGTGGCATTTCTTACCGCAGTCGTGGCATTTGATAGTTTCCTCCATCTGCAGATCTTCCAAAGTGTTTCTCCAGCCCAGCCTTTCTTGCAGGCTACAGGCAGGGACTGGAGAAGTGAATGTCACCTCCTTCCCCTTGCCCACATTTGGACTCATGCCATTCACTCTTCAGCTGGCAGGGAAGAAATTGTGGCAATTTTTGCAGTGGTTCAATGTGAAATCCTTTCAGCCTCCTGCTTTGCTTCTCCAGGGAAACTGAATTTTTAGAGGGGAAAAAGGGGGGGGGGGGGGGTAAAGGTTGGCATACTGCAGATTTTTGTGATTTTTTTGAGGGGGGGGGGGGGGGAAGATGAGCCAGGCCTGTGTCTCTTGACTCCTATTATTTTGGCTGGAATTTAACCTGTTTCTCTCTGCCCTGTTCCAAGCAAGGGAAATCACATCCATCTTTGGCAGAAAATGTTTTGTGCAAGGGCTTTGTTGGAAGGAAAGACTGTACCAAGACTGTGCTGTACTTCACTCTAACTTCCACTGCCTTTTTTTTGTAATAGCTGATCTCATGGTCTTGGTGAAAATACCAAACTGGTGGCTCTGGAGTCCTCCTGGTGTTTTCAGGGCAGTTCCAGTGGGATGTGCTCTGTTCTGCAGCCCACCCTTCCCCTGGCTCTGCAGGCACAAAGGGACCAGCGTGGCCCATTGTACCCTCAGTCTGTTGGCTCAGGTATTTTTTGAAACTGAGAGGAGTTTTTGGGGGTTTGAGCCTGTTTCCTGGTCTATGGGGGTTTTCATGGTGATGGCTTTTTTGTTTGGGGTTTTCTTGAGGGTTTGTTTTTGCAGGGAGTCAGAGTGAGGAGTCTGTGCAGTAAAATTGTGAGGGAAAAGCTCATTTCAGAACACCACTGTAAACAATCCTCCCTTACACCAAAAAACCTGCCAGCCCTTCAGAGCTGCTGTTTGAGGATAGGTGTTTTTCTGAGCATCCAGCTTGAAACATCCTGAAGTTATTTGATGATAGGTTCTGGTTTTGATAGCTTTTTTCATAGATTCTCTACAAAGAAACCCAAGATCTGGACCACCTTGAGCTGCTAGCCAACTCCAACAACTTATTGGAAGCCTGGGATGGAAGACAGGAAGGTTGGTTGTGGGTGATGTGTAACAGGAGAACATGCTCTGTATATGTTTCCTGCTCCAAAAGAAATAAGAGAAATTAGACCAGTGGCTTGGTAAATTATATGAAAAATAGACCTTGCTTGCTAATAGACTGTGAAGAAACTGATGTAGTGAAGATGATCTGTAATATTTCATATTTCTCTGAGGAGGAAAAATTATAAACTTGATGGTGTGTGATTTATTCATGTTTCTGAACATAAAGAATAATCCCAAAGTCAGCTGTCTGTTTCACGCTCTGAGGCCAGGAGCAGGATTCCCTCTGGGATTTGGTGGCTGAGGTTTGTTATGAGGACTGAGAGGAGGAGCCCCCTAATTAATGATGGAATTGGAAAGGCCTGCAGATGGGATGGTTTTGCAGAAACTGCAGCCTTTGCCACATGCCTCAAAAAGCATGGTGGCAAATATGTTACATTTGTTGGTGTTTGTTCTGGTGGTTTGTTGGGGTTTTGGGGGTTTTATTCTATCACTCCTTCCTTTTGCTCCCATTCTCATGGCACATCCAGGGGTTTGCCCTTCACTGCAGTCCCTCCATTCATGCTGTGCCTCTCTGCTGAGATGCTTTTTGAGCCCAAGCCTTATGTCATTTAGAAATTCAGTGAACAGTTTCCTAGGAGCAGAAGGGTTGTTTTCCTTTGTTCAGCTCCTGAAAGTGGATCTTCATCTGATTCCTGAGAGACCTCCATGGTTCAGTAAAGATCACAACTTCTTTTGCTTCTTGGCCTCAGGATGAACTGCTGTGGTGATGGTCTTGAGGATGAAGTGCATGAAAGCAAAGACCTTTGAAATCTGACATATTCTGAAATAGAAGAAAAAAGGAGAAAAACCCCAGCCCAAGCCACAGAGAATGCCATAGAAGGTAGGGCATACAGGAGGACATGTGCTTTTTTAGGGATTCAGTGGGATATACTGTATAGGGGGAAAAACACAAGCACAGAAGCTTTTGGGTTCTTCAGGTACTTTGCAGTGTATTTGTGCCCACAAATTTTCACCTTCAAAATATGTATTTTAGAAAACAAGAAAATTGTAGAAAACTTGTAGAAACAATAAAATTGTTGGCTAGAATCATACATAGATAAAACAAAGTTATGGTAGAGAAATACCAAGCCCAAACTGCAGACTGCAGCAGTTTGTAATTTACAGTGAGCTGTCTCCCAAGACATGAGGGACAGAAAATGGATTTTGACTCGACTTTCCCCAGCCCATGAAGAGAAAGCATGACAGAAATTGCAAAGGTGCTTGAGAGACAAGCTGACAAGCAGACATTCAAAACTTCACTCTTTGGGTGTTGACATAATGCAAGCTGTGGTTAGGTGAGCAGTTGGAGTGTGACATAATAGTGCTAAGGTTGTGAGAAGAGGGAGAAACCCAAACCTCCTGATAATGCTGTGTGTGCATTTTTCAGTGCCTGCAGCTTTATTCTGAAAAGGGCAAGTTCACAGATGTTAGGGCCAGAGGGCAGGAAGAGGGATAGGAAACCTTCCACCCTTTGGGTCACCAGTTCAAAATGACCCTGCTCCATCTGAAAGTCATTGCCATCTGCTGGGTGGCT